>CM057450.1:1470978026-1471563026 GCA_016271365.2 Neoceratodus forsteri | reverse complement strand
GAGTACAAGGGTGAGAATGGTGCAGAATGGACACAAGTCCCTTTACACAAGAAAGGGTCCTGGAAGGAACTGAAGTAATAAGAGTTGATAAAAAATGGGCCAGATGGTGCAACCTCAGGTCCTTAAAGAACTAAGAGAGGTGGTGGCTGAACTTCTGCTATCCTGTTTAGCTGATCACTGGAAACAGGGAGGTACCCAAAGACTGAGGACAGCAGATGTAGTCCCCTATACAAAAGTGGGAACAAAGAGGAAGCAGGAACTACAGACCAGTCAGCCTCACCTCGGTAGTGGGGAAGATCATGGAAGCACTACTGAAGGAGAGATTGGTGAACATCTGGTTGTCAATGGACCACAGGACCCAAGGCAGCATGGTTTCACCAGGGGAGGTCGTGTCAGACCAACCTCGCTGAATTTTTGACTGGGTGACTAGGAGGTGGATCAGGAGGGCAGTGGACATGGCCTATCTGGACTCAACAAGGCCTTTGACACTGTGCCACATAGAAGACTATTACACAAACGGGGAATATGGGGTGTGGGCAGGACAGTAGTGTGGTGGGTAGGTAACTGGCTGGGTGGCAGGACAGAGGGTGGTGGTAAATGGCTGTCACCCACAGAGGGAAGAGGACCATTGGGTACCACAGGGATCATGCTGGGACCGGTCCTATTCAACATCTTCATCAGTGACATTGCAGGACCTAGAAGGCAGAATTTCACTGTTCGCTGATGACACAAAGCTCTGTAATAGAGTAGACACAACTAGAGGGTGTAGACAGAATGAGAAGCCACCTGCAGAAACTTGAAGAATGGTCAGGGTTTGGCAGTTGAAATTCAATGCAAAGAAGTGCAAGATAATGCATATGGGGCATAAAAAACCCTGGCACAATATATCAGTTGGGGGTGAGGATATAGCATGCCCCAAGCAGGAAAGGGATCTTTGGGTTGTCATCTCTGATGACCTCAAGGTAGGGAAACAGTGTGATAGGCAGCAAGTAAAGCAAATAGGATGCTGGGATGTATAGGGCAGGGCATCACCAGCAGAAAAAGGGAGGTCATAACTGCCTATACAAGACACTAGTGAGGCTCCACCTGGAGTACAGTGTACAGTTCTGGAGACCATACCCACGTAAGGGACATAGACAGGGTAGAGAAGGTTCAGAGGAGGGCAACAAAGATGGTGCATGGATTGCATCACAAGTCCCATGAAGACAGGTTGAAGGAACTGAATATGTACTCCCTGGAGGAGAGGAGGGAGAGAGGAGATGATAGAGACATACAAGTATCTTACAGGGAGGAACAGGGTGCAGGAAAACACTATTTTAAGCGTAAAAGATGTTCCAGGACTTAGAGGGCATGGGATGAAGTTGGAGGGAGGACGATTCAGAGGAGACATGAGAAGTATTGCTTTCACAGAACGGGTGGTGGATAAGTGAACACCCTGCCAGAGGAAGTGGTGGGGCTGAAACAATCACGGATTTATGAATGTATGGATAGATATAAAGGGAATTCTGGAGGTCAGTAAGGGCAAATGACTTCTAGGAAAAACAAACTGAACTTTCATAAGCTCAAATGAAGTAGACTGGGTGGGCTATAGGCCCTCATCTGCGACACTATCTATGTATCTGTGTGTGTGTGTGTGTGTGTGTGTGTGTGTGTGTGTGTGTGTATATATGTGTATATATATATATATATGTGTGTGTGTGTGTGTGTGTGTGTGTGTGTGTGTGTATATATATGTATGTATATGTATATGTATGTATATGTATATGTATATGTGTATATGTGTATATGTGTATATATATGTGTGTATATATATATATATATGTGCGTGTGTGTGTGTGTGTGTGTGTGTGTGTGTGTGTGTATATATATATAGATATAGATATATATATGTGTGTATATATATTATGGTAGCACGGGTAGTGCTACCATAGTTAGGAGTTGAGGAGCCTACTTTATGTTAAACCGCGAAACCTTGCACCTTAATTAACTTTGCAACCGTGGATGGATTTGTCTGAAATTTGAATTTGTGATCAATGAACCATAGGTCTTGGGATCTGCCAAGTTCAGACTGGTTTGGATATACGCCGCCGCGGAGTTAAGTGTGATCTGCGCGCTTATACTTCCTTTCTGTGGTCGCGCCTACAGGTTGTACGGTTTATGCGGATCTGCCCGAAATCTTCAGGGAACGCGCAGCCGGGTCCCCGATGTGCCTTTCAAGATTTCGTGAAAAATATTAAACGGTTCAAAGTTATTCAAAAACAGTTTCCCATTATAAGTCAATGGGAAAGTTAACAAAAGTTCAACACTTTCGAATCCACTTTTACTTTCGCAATGGGCCATTTTGTTTTCAGTTGGTGATCAGAAAAATGGTTGGTATTTAAATTTGGGACCCCTAGCAACCTAATTTTTTTTGTATTCACCTAGTCGGGCCCTGAGGATGTTTGCTATGTCTTTATTTTGTAGTAAACACCCCAGAAATATGTTTTTCAAATTTCTGAAAGTATTTTCAAATTACTGTTCAGGTTGTTTCAAGAAAGAATTTTATGTAAAGCTTTCAAGAATCATGGATGGTAATTTTCTAGTCTGTGGAAAATGACAGCAATTCTTTTGGCACTGCACTGCAAAATAACCGCTGGGAGTTTTGGGGTGAAATTTGAGGAACGAACTGACATCTCACAGATGTGCCTTTCAGTGTTGTATTGAAAAAATATTACATGATGTGTAAAGTTGCAATCAAAATTGACAGTTTTTCCTATAGGATAAATATTACGGGCATCTGACACTTAACAAATCATTTGGAGCCCTGCTGCAAAATAACGGTTTGGTCTTTTTTCCTGAAATTTGAGGAAGACTGCTAACAGCCCACAGATGTTCTTTCAGTAGTTTGGTGAAAACATTACAGGGAGGCAAAAGTTATGGCGTCCTAACTTTTCTTTTTTTTCCCATAGGATAACATTACTGCGTCACAAGGCTTTTCAGGGGCCCTTATCTCGAAACGTGCGAGATGTCGGACTCTTTTCGTCGGAAACTTCTTTAGCCCTCACGATGGGGGCTAAGATTCAAATTAGCCAGGACAGTTGTAAATAATATGACTTTAAATTTTTTTTCTACGTCAGACGGGTTCCTGAGAGATATAATGTATTTAGTATTCCAAGATCTCATTTTCTGATGCCGATACTCATTATTTTGGCTACATTATTTGTACTCACTGTCTTTCTCAATGCAGGTTTTGGGAAAACCAGACTGTGCGCCTTTACATTACTGTTATTGTTGCCCTTTCCGGCTATGGATCCGTGATCCGCTTCACTTACCATTGACGCTCATGCCACCATGTGCGTTATCCTTTGCGCTTTCATTTGCTTATGCTTGTTTATTTTTTGCCATTTCTGTCTACAGTACTGTTTATCTTACTGTTTCACTTACATCACCTTGCCCATGACATTTCTGTTTGCAGGCACTATGTTACTATGTGACAACACATCACGTAAGGTAGACCATTCCCCGCCTACTACCACCATGTGCTGCTACCTTTTCTGTTCTCATTCGTGCTTGTGTTACCATGTGCGCCCACTGTTAGCATTTCTGTTTGTGTTGCTGTCCCTGTTAGTATGCCACAACACATCATATGGCAGAGCGCGGAGCCCTTCGGGCCCCTGACGCCCCGCCCGCTGCATTATATTCGCCATTTCTCAAGCATTACCCTCAAAATATAAAATTCCATTTACCTATTAGCCCCTGGTTGAAACCTCATTTTCTTCGTTTTCCGTCTGGCACAGGCGATGGACTGTGTCCCAACTCTCGCCCCCATTCTCCCATATAAGCACTTCCTGCTGCTTTACATGTCATGGGGTGAGAGTTAGGGCTGACGATCCCAATGCGCACCCCAGTGCCGGTTGGGGGGTGGGCGGGGGTCCAAGGGGGTTTTCAACCCCAACAGTTCTAATTTCACTTTTGTCGCTGTGGAACAACCCTAACTAATGCATTAAAATGAGTTTTTTGCCTCTAATATAAAAAATATATATGTGTGTGTGTGTGTGTGTGTGTGTGTGTGTGTATATGTGTGTGTGTGTATATATATATATATATATATATATATATGATATAAAAGTGTGTGTGTGTGTGTGTATATGTGTGTGTGTGTGTATGATATATATATATATATATATGTGTGTGTGTGTGTGTGTGTGTGTGTGTGTGTGTGTGTGTGTGTGTGTGTACACCACACACACACACACAGTGTGAAAAAGTATTTGCCCCTTCCTGATTTTCTCTATTATTGCATATTTGTCACACTGATGTTTTCATGTCTTTAGACAAAATGTAATATTAGATAAAGGGAACCTGAGTGAACAAATACAGTAGCACTTGTGTTTGTTTTTTTTTTTTTTTACTTATTTCATTTATTTAATGAAAAAAGTTAACCAACACCAACTGGCACTGTGTGATAAAATAATTGCCCCCTAGTTAAATCAACCCAATTAAAGGGATAATTAGAGTCAGCTGATTGAACACAGCCAGGCTTGATTACAGCCAGCCCTGCTCAATATAAACCTCACTTATTTTGACCTCACCGTCAGTCACGCTGTTAGCACAAAGATTCGACAAGCACATTATGCCACTGATCAGCGGAAGTTCCTGAAAAGATCAGGAAAAAAGTTATCTATCAGTCTGAAAGGGTTACAGAGCTGTTTCTACGGCTCTGGGACTCCATCGAACCACAGTGAGAGCCATAATCTCCAAATGGAGAACACTTGGAACAGTAGTGATTCTTCCCAGGAGTGGGCGGCCTGCCAAAATTACTCCAAGGGCGCAGCATAAAATCATCCAGGATGTCTCAAAGGATCCTAAAACAATATCCAAAGAACTGCAGGCTTCTCTTGCCTCAAAGGTCAGTGTTCATGACTCCACAATCAGAAAGAGACTGGGCAAAAATGGGCTTCATGGGAGAGTAGCAAGGCGGAAACCACTGCTAACCAAGAAGAACATAAATGCTCGTCTCTCATTTGCCAAGAAGCACCTGGATGATCCACAAGCCTTTGGGAAAATGTTCTATGGACAGATGAGTCCAAAGTGGAACTTTTGGACGACATGGATCCCATTATGTCTGACATAAAGCAACACAGCATTCCACAGTAAGAACATCATACCAAAAGTCAAACGTGGTGGTGGTGGTAGTGTGATGGTGTGGGATGCTTTGCTGCCTCAGGACCTGGACGACTTGCCATAATTGAAGGAACCATGAATTCTGCTCTGTACCAGAAAATTTAATGAGAATGTCCGTCATCCGTCTGGTCAGCTGAAGCGTAGTTGGGTCATGCAGCAAGACAATGATCCAAACGCAAAAGCAAGTTCACATTAGAATGGCTGAAAAGAAGTAAAATTTAAGTTTTGGAGTGGCCTAGTCAAAGTCCAGACCTAAACCCAATAGAGATGCTGTGGCAGGACCTGAAACAAGCAGTTCATGCTCGAAAACCTACCAATGTTACTGAATTAAAGCAGTTCTGTGAGGAAGAGTGGGCTAAAATTCCTCCACAGCGATGTGAAAGACTGATATTGAATTATAGGAAGCGCTTTGTTTGCAGTCATTGCAGCTAAAGGTGGCGTAACCAGTTATTAAGTGTAAGGGGCAATTACTTTTCACACAGTGCCAGTTGGTGTTGGTTAACTGTTTGTTTTCATTAAATAAATGAAATAAGTTTAAAAAAAAAAAAAATGTTATTTGTTCACTGGTTCCTTTATCTAATATTACATTTTGTCTAAAGACCTGAAAACATTCAGTGTGACAAAGGCCTTCTTACCCTGGAGGTACCCAAGGGGCCCAAGCGCAAGCCTGGACGAGAGGGGTGACACCTTCTTGGACACCGCCAAGATGGTCGTCAGGAGCGGTCCCCAGAGGGACGTTATTTTCAGAACCGTGGACTCCAGCCAGAGTCACGGAGGCCGTGAGGTCAAATCTCGGTCCCGATGCTTTTCCTTCTTCTTCTTCTTCTTCTTCTCATGGTCTTTGAGGGAAGTGAAGCCTGCCTCAACTTTTTCAACTCCTTCTCCATGGATGCCATTTCTTTCTTCAAAATATGGGCCTCCAAGGACTGCTGCCCATTTTCAGGTAGCTGAATTAAATTTCTGGCAGTGCTGGCACTTCTCCACAGGACAGTCCGGGCCTAGGCAGAAGAGGCACAGGAGTGGCGCCCATGCGGCAGTTGGGAACATACAGAGTCGCACTTATTTTTATGCACGATTTGGAAGGCGTCGGACAACATACACGGTGTAATATATTGAATAAATATTGAAATAAATCGGTTGAAAAGTTTGAAAACTGAACCGACGGAAGACTGACGAGCGACTGAACTCTACCACGAGGAACTTTCACAAATCGATGGTGGGAAAGAACTGGAAGGCAGGCATGGAGGACCACCCCTTTATACTGACGTCGCATGACGTCGGTCACCTGACGTGGGGGCAGTCCCCAGCCAGAGACTGCTAACTAGAAATTTTTCCGTGGGTCCGGATGCCTGGCGGGTCAGTCCTATATGTAAATACCAACTGCAAGAGCCTTCTCAAAGTAAGATCTCTCTTTCTTCTGATGTAAGGGAAATTGTAAATCATTCCACATTTGTTCACACTATAAAAGATCTGAAGTCCCATATTTGTAATTGTTAACTACTATTTTTATGAGCCGTAAAGTTTAATAAGTTTTGTACTTTATATAGGTTTGAAGGGAGTACCTTTTTTACTAATAAAAGAAATAACTTACCCTAACCTCTGGGCATGTGAAGGCCCAGATGACCCATGCAAGAAGGGTCAATTGAACAATGTCTTCATAGCCTGAACAACAAGGTAGTGAAGAACAAAGAAACAAAACGAGTGAGCCTGGGGAATGGTGGGTGGGTGGGTGGTGTGTGAATGAGTGGTGGAGACTGCTTCCAAGAAGATCAAGAATTACAGTAAGTACATAATTTCCATATCTTCCTGTACTCAAGTCTCCACCACTCATTCACACTAATGGGAGAGTACCAAGCTAAAACCAACCCACCCTGAGTACGGCAGTCGGAGATGGGGCTCACTCAGAATGGAAGTCCAAAGGACTGTCCTGCCAAGAAAAGAGCTGTCTGGAAAGGACATCCAGAACATAGTGCTTTACAAAGGTATGCACTGAGCACGAACTCACTACCTTGCAGAAGACTACATTACGAATCTCCGCCAGGAAGCCACAACCACTTTGATAAGAGTGGTGTGAACACAGCCTTCCAATCTGGCCTCAGACAAAGATTAGTAGTGCTGAAGACATGCTACTAACCAAGCTGAAAACATCTCAAGGCAAGAAGCTGACCCAGCCGAGGCATGCTGAAGATACAAAAATTGTTCGAAAGTGTAGCTCTTTGTTCTGCCTGTGAGAATCGCAGAACCGTCCTAACATTCAGAGAGTGAAGGGAGCGCTCCCCTTCCTTCTAGAGTTAAGGCAAAAACTTGACCAACGGTAAGAGCCAGAGGCAATATCCACTGGTTCAAGCTAGACTAAAAAAACGCAGATGTGTATCTCCACTACCAAGTATGACTGACCTGCGAATGACAGGTCCAAGAGGCACTCAAACACCTTACTTGGCGGACAACCGAAGGGTCCAGGTGGGATTTGCCCATCAAAGGGAGAAGGGTTTCCACTTCGCCACATAAGCCTTCCTGGTGAAAGGCTCATACAAGACTTAGAAGACATCTGCGATGGTCTGGGAGAAAACAGAGCCTACCCATTTCCATTTCTTCCAGGCCCGGTATGGAGATGCCAGGAGCGCAGGCTAGAATGGACTAAAGTCCCTGTGCCAGAGAGTCCGCTCATGGAGGCAGTTGCCTTGGGGGAACTTCTGACCAGCTACAGTAATACAAATCCATCTGCTGAGGTCAGGTTCGGGCAAGGAGAATCACCCTGCCCACCAACCACCACTGGGCATACAACTTGATCACCACTCCCTGAATAAAGGGAAGAGGAGGAAAAACGTGCAGGGGGTGGGGCGTCTTGAAGATTGCAGTGAACACATCCTGACAGAAAACACCAGGGTCAGGATTTCTGTCGGGGTGGGGGTGGGGGTGGGGGGTCCCACCCTGTTTGCTGATGTAATACTTCATGGCTTTATCGCTTCCGAAGTAGGAACACTCTGTGGCAGGGGACATACTCCAGGACTCTGCTTATAAGATAGATCTCATCTCTAAGAAATTTAAGAAGAGATGAGGTTCCTCTAGCTCTACACCTGAGTGTGAAGGTCTTGACAGACAGCTCCCCACAAGAGACTTTGTCCCAAACTCCATAATTTTGAATGAAGAATTTCAGATGCGTGGTCGGAGACCACAGCTCGCTGCTGGGGATGCCTCGAGTCCCAGCATCCGCTCGACCGAAGGGGTTCGGAAGAGTAATTTTCCAAGATGTTATGAATCATCTGAAGACGTATTCTCACCCATCCTCTGGAGCAAAAACACGATGCCCTGGAGGTATCTAGGAGGGCTCCTAAGATGAACAGCTGCTGGGAAGATGAGCTGGCACCTTACCCGAATCAGAAACCCCCTGAAGAGAACAACTGAGAAGCTGTGGTAACTGCCTCCTGTGTCTCTTGCCCAGAGATGCTAGCTAAGCGCCAGAGTTCCAGGAAGTGAATACTTGAACACAGAGATTCTAGTGAACTTCTCCCTGAACAGGTATTTGTTTAACCTTCCAAGGATGACAAAGGTGTATGCCGCCTGTCATCTTGGAACCAGAAGCAATGGAAATAGGCAGCCAAGAGAGTGACTGAGAGGCGGACAGACTGGGCTGTTGTCTGGGTGGAAGGTCTGGGGGAATCTGCAAAACTGGGAGAGTATCCCTCTCTGACAATCCCGATGACCCATATATCTGGTGTGATGGACTTACACTGGCTGTAAATCAATTAGATGCCCTCCTATCGCTGAGAGGCATCCCCTTCAGACAGCTGAAGGTGGACCTGGGCTGGACTCAGTAGAGGTTGGAACAGGGTGCTTTTGTGTCCTGTGTTCTTACTGGTCAATGTCCTGATAAAGGCACCTAGGTCTTTACCTTGAAAGGACTACCTGTATGAGAATGTCCAAGGTCCATCCTTCTGAGAGGCAGCAGGTGCCACCTATTGTTAAAAAGGCAGCCATGTTGTTCTAAGTGGCCCCCAGAAATTAACCTGAGAGCCGAAGAGTTAAGCACTGTCAAGGGGATATTACACACCTGCTACAAGCAGCAGCTGCCTAAGAGACAAAGTCATAGGTGTCCATAAAAGCTTTCAGCTGATTATTGGGCTATAAGCCCCTAGCAATGGAAGGTTAGATTTCAGAAGGCTCCCGACCATTGCACTGAGTATGTTCCACAGGGTGTACTCATACTGAGAAATGTAGAAACTCACAGAGGTCTGCTTCTGTCCACAGATAAAGACTGAAATGTTATGGTGGACCCCATATCCCTGAGGAAAAACTAACTGGGAAGAAGATCTTCCATCATATTGATACAGCAGGCTTGCATTCCATCCCATAAAATAAGTCATCCTCTGGGTTTCCGACAAAACAGGATGGGACAGACTCATCCAGATCCACTTCTACCCCAGAATAACCTCCTAAAAGGTAGCTCTAGGCCAGTAACAAGAAAGATGCCGCCACCTGGAGGGGTGAAGAGATCAGTGCCATCCGTGGCATCCACAGTTGGAGCCTGCACCACTCGTGTCGCTGACACCACTCGAGGCACCGACACTACTCGTGGTGCCGACACCACAAGCGGCGCCAGCACCACCCGCGGCACCAGAAATGCTGCCAGGCCCAGACCTGAAGAAAATAGGGAGAGAAGGAAAGCGGTACCATGCTGGCCCCTGCAAGAAGGAGGGGGTAGGCACGAGAGGATGGTGTTGCTGGTGTTGCCACCAGAGAGGGCACCTGCGATATCCTGGCAAAACGACCGCCACAGTCCAATGGCTCCAAGACCTGAAAGCCTCTGAACCAGGACGCTCGCCAAGACGACTGGGAAGAAGATCTTCCATCATATTGATATAGCAGGCTTGCATTCCATCCCATAAAATAAGTCATCCTCTGGTTCGACAAAACAGGACAGGACAGACTCATCCAGATCCACTTCTACCCCAGAATAACCTCCAAAAGGCAGCTCTAGGCCAGTAACAAGAAAGATGCCGCCACCTGAGGGGTGAAGAGATCAATGCCATCTGTGGCACCACAGTTGGCGCCTGCACCACTCGTGTCACTGACACCACCGAGGCACCGACACCACACGCCGTGCTGACACTACTCATGGTGCCAACACTACAAGCGGCGCCAACACCGCCGCCGCAGCACCGGCACCACCCACGGCACCAGCACCACCCACGGCACCAGCACCACCCACGGCGCCAGAAATGCTGCCAGGCCCAGACCTGAAGAAAATAGGAGAGAAGGAAAGCGGTACTCATGCTGGCCCCTGCAAGGGGGGGGGGTAGGCACGAGAGGACAGCGTTGATGGTGTTGGCACCAGAGAGGGCACTGCGCACATCTTGGCAAAAACGACTCGGCCGCAGTCCAATGGCTCCAAGGCCTGAAAGCCTCTGAACCAGGACGACTGGGAAGACGCCGTACCCCTTGCTCTAAAACAGCAGCCCAGAGGTGAAACTGCTCACCGGAACCCCATTGAGGACAGGGACAGAATCTGGTGTCGAAGAGAGCGGCCATTAAGAGCGGGGCCACAAAGGAACCCACTGGAGTCGGTTCAGGCCTACCGCTCTCCACCACTGACAATCCCCGCGCAGTCATATGAGAAGGCGATCTCAAGAGATACCAATTTTTCTTCTACCAAAGGGAGGAAGAAGAGCGCGAGAACAAGCGGAGCTGGGTCCCGGAACCACTACATTTGTGCTACAAGCGGACTGTCCTCCCCTCCCCCCGGACTGCCCGTGGTCGGACCAACCTCCGAAAAGGGTGGCGGTCTGGACACAGCCTCACTGCCATCACAGCTTTCAAACAAAGTCTCCCTGCTACCGTCAAAGGTCGACTCCGTTGATGGCAGGCTTGAGAATAACTTTTACTTCTTTTTCTCCTTTATTTTCTTAAAATAAACACTAAAAGGTAAGTTAAGCAAATACTGAACGGCTATATACCTGCTCTAGTACAGACAAAGACAAAGCTCCCAGTGGACGAGTGACGTTGACATCAAGTGCACTGGACGCATGAAGAAAAGGGAACTGGAGGCGGCTGGAGGGTCGATGCCTAGATAGCCTATACAGGAGCAAGCTAGCCTCGGTGTCGCAGCATGTGCGGTACTATCCTGGCGCCAGCCCTCCTGAAGATTTTTAGCTTCCCACGGGTCCTACGCCTGCGTAGTCCCATTAGTGTGAATGAGTGGTGGAGACTTGAGTCCAGGAAGATCAATGCAGGATGTGATCTACTTGCCAATCATCCGCTTGGCTGCAGGTCTGCCAGGTGCGATTTCAGCGTAGGTGACAAACAGCTGGAGAACCTTTCCCCAAACTCCAGCCATGCAATCTTTGTAATAGGCAAGCCCTCGCTTCAGGTGCAGAGTATGGAGCCTGTGCTCGGCCTCCGAGGTGTGATTGGTGAAGTACACTTGGAGATTATTTATTTATTTGAATTTTGACAACCAGGTGGGCCCACTGAGACAAATGTCCCTTCTTCAGGGCGACCTGGGAAGGGGGGTTACAAGGAGGAACAGTAATGCAATAAATAAATAATACATGGCAAGTATGTGCAGACACTTTTACAAGACATACATAAGCAGAGTAATGAACAAAGCAAAAACATCACATAGGCAATGAAATGAGTTACATCATTCTAGACAGGCAAAGGGATAACAAAAGTTTAAATATAAATACTATGTACAGATACATACAAGGCAGAGAAAAGTAGAGTCATTAGAGGGAGGAGTTGATGAGAAGATAAGGTGCAGATGTGTGAGAAGAGAGAGGGGGAAGAGGAAGGAGAGGAGGCAAGTGTTGGAAGGGGAGGATTATGAGCAGGTACTATTACATGTAGGAGGTGGAAAGAAAATTTATTTGCAGAAACTCTTGAACTGGGGGAGTGCCGTACACGAAAGTAAGCTGTGCGGGAGGTTGTTCCATTTTTGAGTTGCTGCTGTAGTGAAGGATCTCTTGCCTACGGCTAAGCGGGTTTTGGGTACACTTAATATAGGGAAGTGAGAGAATCTAAGAGACCCAGAGAAGGATTTCAGCGAAAGTAGATTGGAGAGGCTGGGTGGGGAGGGAAGGTGGATAAGTTTGAAGACAGTGCATAATACAGGAAAATCCATTTTGGCCTCAAAGGGCAGTCAGCATAGGGCGTTGAGCACATCACAGTGGTGGGCCCGCTGGTGCACTGCCACGCAGCATGTGATTCTATGACAGGCTTGTTTCACCTTGGCCGAGCAGAAGGCTTAACGGCGTGAGTTATTGTGGCCCCATAGAAAAGCCCTGGGAGAAGAGTGGTCAAGGCAATAGTCTTCCGAGTGTGGGATGTAAGGAAGGGGCAGCACGTTATAAGAGGTCGAGTTTCTGATTGGCTGCATTTTTTTTTATACTTTCTTTTTCTCCCTCCTGGTATTTCCTACCCTCTTGGTCCTACTCCTTCGGGCCTCTCAATGCTCTTTTGCCGTCCCCTAGATCTGCCCCTAGAGTGCCTCCTCTCCTTCCTCCTGCACAGTGGGATCTTGTCTGGTGTGGCGGTCTGAGCGGAGGGGCCGTCATCCAGGACCGCGAGGGTGATTTTCCCCCCTAAACTTTTGGCCTCATTCCTGGGGACGCCGGCGCTTGGGACTACGCCCCGAGAGAGTAACGGGTTGACGACAGACCCCCATGCGCCATCCTCTCCCGACCCCTAAGTAGGAGTCGCCTGGCCTTTCAGGAATCAGTGCTTCCACCGAATTCCTTTATGGGAATGACGGACGCTTGCGCCCCAGGTATCCCACCGAGGGAGGAGAGCATCCGAGGGACGCCAATCATCCTCCTCTCGGCTCCCCAGGTCCGTTATCGAACCCGGGTCACCGGCGTAGCACGAGGTGTGGCATCCAGCGCCTCAACCCTCAGCGCCACCGGGCCAGCTGATTAGCTGCCTTAATAACATTAGTTGCATGTGATTCAAGGGAAAGTTGCTCATCAAGAGTCAATTCCAGATACTTGAAGGAGCACACTCCTTCTAAAGGAGCACCAGAGGAGGTGTAGTCTACCAGGGGAGGCTGAGAAGTGATATCGAAGGAGGAATGACGGAACAACATAGTTTTCATTTTCTTGGTTTTCAACACCAACAAGTTCCCCCTGAATTAGGATTCCAGCTGCTGGAAGTCTTTTTCCAGGTCAGACGTAATGGAGGAAACATCACAGCTGGATCTACATAGAATGGCATTGTTTGCATTTTAATTGCAGATTAATTACCTGGTTGACACAACCTTCGAGAGAACTTTGGGTTGGGCAGGGACAACCTTGTCCCAGTGGATGACCAGATAAGAAGATTCCACTGAAAGCACCTAGAGCTCACTGATCCTTCTAGCTGACGTGACAGCCACCAAGAAGGCGGTCTTCCTTGACAAGTGAGAGAGAGATCACACCTGTACATCAGTTCGAATAGTTTACCCATGAGCTTTGCCAAAACAATCAACAAGTCCCGCAGTGGTAGTGGTTCATGCACTGGAGAGGAAATATGGTCAAGGCCTTTGAAAAAACGCCCAACCACCTTCTCCCGTGCCACTGACTGCTGACCGGCCCGCGCCTGGTAAGCATAGAAACACAGAAGCTGACAGCAGATAAGGACCGCAAGGCCCATATGATCTGCCCATTTCTTTTTCTACCTTATAAATGTGCTATCGGCCTTTGCTCTGTCAATGGCCTATCTATTCATACTCATCTGTATTGCTCCCTTATGCCTATACCATGCCTATTTGAATCCCTGCACTGTATTCATATCCACCACTTCCTGAGGTAGGCCATTCCATGCATCCACTACCCTTTTTGTGAAAAAGAACTTCCTCACATTACCCCTTAATTGGCCTCCCTCTAATCTCATGCTGTGTCCTTTTGTCCTATTTTTCTTATATTAAAACATGTTAAGACTCTTTCACCTTGTTAATGCCCTTAAGGTGTTTGAATGTTTTGATCATATCACCTCTCTCTCTCTCTCCTTTGCTCAAGGGTATACATATTGGGCTCCGTTAATCTGTCCTCATATGTTTTCTGATGCAGTCCCTGCACCATTTTGGTTGCCCTTCTCTGGACTGCCTCAATTTGGTTAATGTCCTAGTGAAGGTGTGGCCTCCAGTACTGCACACAGTACTCCAGATGGGGCCTAACCAGTGTCTTGTAAAGAGGGATTATTACCTCCCTCTTCTGACTTGCGATACCTCTACTAATACACCCCAATATCCCTCTAGCCTTACCTACTGCTTTAGTGGTCTGCTTGGATGATTTCAGATCATCGGTGATGATGATGCTCAAGTCTCTTTCTTCCCTTGTGACTGCCAGCAACTCCCCTCCCAGCCTATAGGTGTCTTCAGGGTTTCTCTTTTCTATGTGCATGATCTTGCACTTCTTTGCATTAAACCTCAGTTGCCACTCTTCCAACCATTTTGCCAGTTTATCCAGATCTCTTCTCATTCTGCCCACCCCGTCTGAATCATATACTCTGTTGCAGACCTTGGTGTCATCTGCAAACAGACAAACCTTACCATCCAGTCCATCTGCAACATCACTGATGAAGATATTAAAGAGGACTGGCCCCAGGACTGATCCCTGAGGTACTCCACTTGTGACCTCTATCTCTTCTGACTGTATATCATTTACCACCACACTCTGTTTTCTGCCAGTCAAGCAGTTTGCCACCCAGTTGACCAACTTCTGACCCACCCCGAGCCTACCCAGTTTAATAATCAATCTTCTATGTGGAACAGTATTGAAAGCTTTGCTGAAGTCAAGGTAAGCAACATCAACTGCTCCCCCTTGGTCCACCACTCTGGTTACCCAGTCAAAGAAATCTATGACATTAGTTTGACAGGACCTTCCTTTTGTATACCCATGCTGTCTTGGATCCTGTGCTCCTATGAATTCCAGGTGTTGCACTATCCTTTCCTTAAGGAATGCCTCCATAATCTTGCCCACTACTCCCACTACTGAGGTAAGACTGACTGGTATGTAGTTCTCTGCCTCCTCCCTGCTACCACTCTTATGGAGTGGGATAACATGAGCCCTTCTCCAGTCTTCTGGGACCTCTCCTGTGCTCAGAGACTCACTAAACAGCTCTGATAATGGCTTTCTAGTTCCACCCTTAGCTCCTTTAGTACACTGGGATGTATGCCATCAGGTCCCATTGCCTTGTCCATCCTGAGCTTATCGAGCTCTTGTAGGACCCTTTCTTTTGTGAAGGGACTACTGCACACCTCCCTCCCCCCTTCGTCCATGGTGCTGAGCTGTGAGCCCTGCCCTACCTTTTCTTTAGTAAATACTGAGCAGAAGTATCTATTTAGGATAGATGTTTTTACATGGTCCTCCTCCTCACACATACCCTTATCTCCTTTGATCTTAGCAATACCCACTGTGGACTTTCTCTTTTCACTAATGTATCTATAGAAAGTCTCGTCACCTTCTTTTACTGTTTGTGCTACTGTTTCCTCAGTTTGGGCCTTTGCCTACCTTACTGCCTTCCCTGCTCTCCTTAGGGACGTTTGGTATGCCTCCCTGTCGTCATCCTGCTGCGTTCCCTTATATTTCCTGAAGAAGCCAGCCTTTGGCTCTGACCTTTCTGCTACTGTTTTGAGAACCAAAGTGGTTTCCTTCTTCTTTTGCACTTCCTTTTCTCTCTAACACAATGGGATGTTGCTTCAAGTACTGTACTCTTAATGCTTGCCCACTTTGCCTGCCCCCTCACCTGTATTTCTTTTTGCCAGAGCTAGCTTAACTCTGTTGGCCATCTTATCAAAGTCAGCTCCTCTAAAGTCCCATATTTTTGTCTTAGAATGGGATGATTTAGTTCTAGTGGCCAAATTGAACCATACCATACCATATGATGGTCACTGGCCCCCAGGTGACCTACCTGGGGATCTGTGATCCTTTCCCTGTTAGTCAGTACTAGATCTAGGATAGCCTTGTCTCTTGTGGGTTGTTGTACCAGTTGTTTGAGGCCCCCCCCCCTGCAGGGAATCCACCATGTGGCAGATGTTCCTGCTGGTATTTACCAATTTGTATCTGGCATGTTGAAGTCTCCCATTATCTGACCCTCCCCTTTAGCTGTCATATTTTGTATATCTTCTAGCAGTAATGTGTCTATGTGTCTATGTCCCCCCCCCCGTCTGGCGGTCTGTAGACCAACCCCAGTTAATATGGCTGTGTCATTTCCTGTTTCAGGGTGACCCACAGTTCTTCTGGCTCCTACATGGCTGCCGGTGCACCTTAGGGTCATCGACCATAGGCCCGACAGAGAGGACCATAGATAATCCAGAATGCTAGCCACTGGACAGGACAAAGGGTCCAACCCTTGCCCTGACACAAATGGAGAATCTCTTCCATTTGCAGGCATAGCACTTCCTGGTCGACTCCTTCGAGATGCCAGCACAACGGTGAAGAAAGACATCTTCAGAGAGTCCCAAGGCCTGGAACTCTAGCCACTCAGGTGCACGATTGAAGGTCTGGGTGGAGTACCTTCCAATGATTGCCGGAAAGCAGATCTGGGTGTAGAAGAGCCTCGGAGCCTGCTGTTGAGGCTTAGGAGATCAGGGTACCAGAATTGGCGTGGCCAGTCCAGACCACCAGGATCAACTGTCCTTTCCCTCCTGACCTTGAGAAGCACCTTGTGGCACAAGGAAGTGGAGGGAAGGCATAAAGAGGCTTGAGGTCTCAGGCCTCGAGAAGGCATCCTGCAACATTCCCTGCTTGGGGGGCACAAAACAGCCTCAGCTTTGTGTTCTCCCTGGAGGCGAAGAGGTCCACTTGAGAGGTGCCCCACTGGGAGAACAGACTGTGAACTATCTCTGGATGGAGAGACCACTCATGAGATGCCTCACCCACCTGGCTGAGGGTGTCCGCCAGCTGATTGGAGACTCCTTCCACATGGATGGCCAGGAGATCCGCCTCCAAGATACGCATGAGGGTCCAGACATGGAGAGCTTCCTTGCACGAAGGCAGGCAGTGCATTCCACCCTGCTTGTTGAGGTAGTACATAGTCGTGGAGCTGTCCGTCTGGACTTGGACCACTGACCCCAAATGTGTGGAGCGAATGCAATCAGCGCCAGCCAAACTGCTCGGATCTCCAGCAGGTTGATGTGGCATCGGGACTCCTCAGGGGTCCTAAGCCCGTGGACTCTGTGTTCCCCCAGATGAGCACCCCAGCTCATGAGAGAGGCACCGGTCATCAGGATGACCATCGGTTCCAGGCGGACAAACGGGATCCCATCCTGCAGATGTGCTGGGACTAACCACCACTGGATGGCATCCCACATTAGCTGGGTCACAGAAAAATGCTGGTTGATGTGCCCATTGCGCTGAGACCACTGGCTGGCCAGCTCCCACTGCAGGATGCACATTCGCCAGTGGGCCCAATGGACCACGCTGGTACAGGCTGCCATGTAGCCTAGCAGGTGCAGGATGTCCCAGGCAGGGCGCAATTGCCCAACTCAAAATGATCAGGCAAAGGAGGAGAGAGCCTTCGCTATGTCTGCTGGGAGCCGGGTTCTGGCTCTGCAAGAGTTGAGCTCCGCCCCAATGAAGCTGACCACCTGCAAGGGCATGAGTTCCGATTTGGCCTCCTTGACCAGGAGGCCAAGTCTGATGCAGGTCTGGAGGGCCAGGTCCCTGGACTGCTTCACCTCCTGCCTGGAGGGACCTGCTATCAACCAGTTGTCCAGGTAGGGATAAACCGGACCCCTCAGTGCCTCAGGTAGCTGCCACCACTGTTATGCACTTGGTGAAGACTCTGGAGGCCGTGAGATGGATGGATCTGGACATGAAAGAATATGTCCTGAAGATCCAGGGAGCAAAACCACATGTTTTGCTCTAGAGATGGTATGATCTGAGACAAAGTTACCATCCTGAAGGTGCACGGCCTGAGGAACTTGTCAAGTCGTGCAGATCTAGAATGGGGCACCAGCCCCCCCATCCGCTTTGGCACCAGGAAGTACCTGGAGACAAACCCTGGGTGTTCCGGAGGATCCGCAACAGGAATCACGACCTCCTTGTGGAGGAGCTGGGCTGTCGTTTGAGGGCTGACAGCATGTCTACAGAAGCCAAGACCTCCCATGGGGCACGGGCTTGAGAAGGAGGGTACTGCTCAAACTCTAGAGGCAGACCCTGACCCACCACTTCTAGAACCCACCTGTCCATGGTGACAGCAGACCAGGCAGAAAGAAGTGGCGGAGCCAGCCCCCCAAGGGAGGACCCTGGGGAGGTGTGACGAGCATGAGGGAGGCACCCTTTTTCTCATCACTGAGCAGGCTTGGAGGAGGAGGAGGGGCCTGGCTGAGAGGCCACCATAGCCTCTCCCTCCTGGCTTATGGACAGCCAAGGCCACTGACTTGGGCCGAGGTCACCAAGCCTGAGCCTGCTAGCCAGCCGGTTGCAGGGCTGGCTTGGCTGCAGGAGTGGAGGTGGACCAAAAGGACTTCTGTTTCTGATGCTGCTTGGAGCCCTTGGGGGTCCTTCTGGGCAGATGTCACGGAGTCCAAGGTGGCACTGGACTTCTCGATACATGTGAGGTGACCCTCGACCCCAGGCCCGAATAGGTCGGTGCCCAGGAAAGGGACATCTGCCAGCTTGTGCCGAGTGTCCACTATGAAAGTCAAGATCCTTAGCCAAGCCCTGTGGTGTACAGCCACTGAGGCTGCTACGGAGCGGGCACAGGAGTCCCCAGTGTCCATGGCAGTCTGAAAGTGTTTCTTGGCCACAGCCTGTCCCTGGTCTTGGACCGGTTTGACCATGGTCTGAAGATCCGCAGGCAGATGAGGAAGCACCCCATCTAAGGTGCCCAGCAGGGCATGGCAGAAGTGGGCCATGAGGAGGGCCGAGCTTGCCTGATGGAGGCCAATGGAGGAGGCAGCACAGACCTTTTTAGCCGCATGGTCCAACTTCTTGGACTCCTTATCAGGTGGCTTATCAACATCCCCACTGTTGCCGGCGCACCAGAACACAGAGTCTGCCACCAACCCCTCAGCCGAGGGGTGCTCTGTGAATCCCAAAAGGAATCCGGTGGGCACCACATACATGCAGGCCATCCAGGCACAAGGCAAAGGGCAGGAAGAGGGGTGCTGCCAGAGCTCCAGGGCAGGGCCAAGAATGGCTTCTACCACTTGGAAAGCCTCCATTGGAGAGTCTCGCTGATCGAGGATCTTGGTCACGGGTAATGAGCCTGTTTCTGGATGGGCTCCATCTTCATACCAGACGACTCAGATCAAACGGAGGAGGCCCATGAAAGAGGATGGACCTTCATCTGTCGAGAGATCCCCATGGACTCCATGTCGACTGGACGGGATTGCAGGGAGGAACCCTCGGACTCCAAAGACTCGTCAAAGAGTGGTCAACCGCTTGAGTCCCCACTGACCCTCCGCGGACGGTCAGGGGTGACGGTGATCAACAGCCAATGGGGTAGCATCTTGGCCAGCCGAGACTCTTTAATCAGAGTGCTGACCATTGACTGTTTGGGTGGCAGTTCCACCAGAATCAGCAGAGAAGCCAGAGTCGACACTGTGTTCATCGGTTCCATTGGCAGCATCGGCCTTTTGGGCGACAGTCAAGTGATGGCCGGCATAGAAACCGGGGTTGGTTTGATGCCAGTAAACACCAGCTGTTGCCACATCAAGTCCTCGTAGCATCGACGCAACTTGCGCCGAAGTCTCTCCTCACCCAAGGAGGACGCGGATGAAGAACAGCGGTGGCACCGCTTCCCGTGATGCCAAGAGCGGGAGCACTGATAACGGAAGGAGTGGCTCAACCAACAGGAAGAAGACAGAGACCTTGACCTCGGCCACCAGGGGGACCAGTGGCAGGGCTTGGAGGCAGGCTCCTCCTGGTCAGGGTCAGGGACCAGAGGTAGCAGGTCAGTGGACTTATCCGTCCCTCCAATGGTCTGCGTCAGGACCAGGGTCTTAGACAAAGAGGTATCGGCCTCTTCGGTTGACAACTGGTGGGTCGCCTCGAGAAAAATCTTGGCTGGAGCTTCAGCCAGTGTCTCGCCCGACAGGCCCAGCGGAATTACCATTGAGCCAGTGGCCAAAGGCCAAGAGATTCGACCAAAGTAAAATCGAAGCATGGGAATGGGAGGCCCTTGACATAAGCACTCCCGATCCTCACGATCGACGATGAGTCTTTTCTTTCTTAGACTCTTTTTTTAGATTTACATTTGCCAGTGGGTCCCTAACTGAAGGTTGGCAGGGAGTGGCACAATTCCTTGAAGGAGCCCGTAAAAGTTGAGCCCAGCTGCAGCGGCACAAAGGCAGAACCTGAGGAGGAATGGGCCACGGCCTGGGCCGCCTCTTCATTAAAGGCTGCAAGCTGCTCAGCAGACCCAACAGCCACGGAGACCACCCAAGGGGCATCTTTAGATTTGACCAGCGTGTTCCGTTGCGCCGGGCAGCCCAGTTTCAGGTGGGTAAGACAGTCCTCCAGGACGGTAGAATGAAACAAGTGGCAAAAGTTGCAGTGGTTATGGTCATGCCACAGACAGCAGACGCACATGTCGTGCGGGTTGGTCCTGGACATCTTCTGCCCGCAAGGGTACTGGCGGAACCCGGGAGCGGACTTATCATCCATCACAGTCGCAATCGAAGATCGAGTTTTTATTTATTTATTTTTTATTTATTTAGTTTTTGTTGACCAGGTAAGTGCACTAGACAAATCCTGCCTATTTTCAGGCACGACCCGGGGGAGGGGGATACAGATGAATGTCAACTGACCTTGAACCAGATTAAGCTGTTGGTGGTATTTTTTTTTTTTTTTAGTGAATGAGGGAAATTTGGCCAGGACACCGGGGAAATTCCCCTACTCTTTTCGATAAGTGCCATGGGATCTTTAACATCCACCTGAACTACCACCAATTCAGGCAGATGGGACCTCGGTTTAACGTCTCATCGAAGGCGGCACCTCAGAAGTGCAGCACCCTCTCATGCTGCACTACAGTGTCAGTACTGGGATATTAACCCAAGTGCCAGATGTGGGAACTGAACCCACAGCCCTCTGATCTCCGGCCTCAGGCGAGTGTGCTACCTACTGAGCCACTGACACTGCTAAGTTGAAGACAAAAAGTCGTGACAGCTGGTTTGAAAGTAATTCCGAAGAATTTAGGCGTTAATTTAAGCACTCAGCGTGGGAGGCGGTAAGGAGGGAACCTGATTCTTCCAGTGGAAAGGAAGATCTGGCATCATGGGATGGAACCAAGGGAGTTACCAGCCAGGTCGGTGGGAGGAGCCAGCTTGAAGACTTTCTGGCACATCTTAAAGGGAAAGGACACTGCCAAAAAGTGTGGATAGAACATCATATCCACACATCCCTAGAAACAATGCTTTCCATGACAAACAGCGCAGCTCACAACTCACGGCCAGTTCAAACAGAGGCAGGCTGAGTTTCTCCAATACAAAATTTAAGTCCCAAGCTAGGACAGGATTGTGGATTGGAGGCTTCAAGTGCAAGATGCCTCTCAAAAATGTGTGCAAGACACATCAAGTTGTCACAGTTTGGCCATCGACGGGTACATGGTAAGCAGAGATGGCTTAGAGATGTACCTTGACAGAGGAGTACTTGACACTGGAGTCCGAGAGGGAGAACAAGTACTCCAAAATCTGATTCACCGGACAGGTGGAGGGATTTAAGTGGTGTGTAGCAGCCCATATAACGAAACGTTTCCACTTCATGGAATAGGAGGCCCTGGTGGAGGGTTTCCTAGCTGCCACCAAAACATCTGCCACTGTAGAGGACACCCCAAACCTTGCAATGGCTATGTCCTTTGGAGCCAGTTATGAAGATGGAGAGATCCGAGGTCTAGATGGACCAGGGTACTCTGCTGGCAGAGCAAGCCTGTGCACAGGGGCAGGGGCACTGGAGTTCTACTGCCAGCTGCAGAAGCAAGGGGAACCAGATCTGGCCAGGTCAGAAGGGGCAACTAGGATCATAGTTGCCCTTCCATCTGAGTTTGATCACTGAAACAGAATTTGACAGCAGATCAGGACTGCCAGGCACATCCAGTCTGCCCTTTTCCCTACCTACAAAATGCCTCCGATCCTACTTGATCTAAGCTTTCACCGCCTCTTTTGAACAGTCAGGGTTACCACATGTCTGTCCCATGCAGTCTTAAATTCCCCCACCGACTTTGCCCCCACCACCTCTACTGGGAGGCTGTTCCATGCCTCCACTACCCTTTCCATGAAGAAGTGCTTTCTCATGTTGCCCCTTAGTCTACTCCCTTCTAGTCTCATGTCATGTCCCCTTGTTCTAGAGGATCTTTTCATCTGAAAAAGGCTGCCCTTCATGTACCTTATTTATTCCCTTTAGATACTTGAAGGTCTCAATTATGTCACCTGACCCCCCCCCTTCCATGATATACATATTGAGTTCCTCCAATCTCTCCTCGAATGGCCTCGGATGTAGGCCCTGCACCATTTTTGTTGCCCTTCTTTGAACAGCCTCTACCTTATCTATGTCCTTTCAGAGATGTGGCCTTCAAACTGGACACAGTACTCCAAATGACGCCTCACCAATGACCTATATGGTGGTATCACCACCTCCTTTCTTCTGCTGGTGACACCTCTCCCTATGCACTCCAGCATCCCACTGGCTCTTCCCACTGCCTTGGCACATTGTTTGACCACCTTTAGGTCATTAGATACGATTACCCTAAATATCTTTCCTGTTGTGTGGATTCTAGCAATTCTCCCCATCATGTAATCCTCCCTGGGTTCCTGCACCCCAAGTGCATGATTTTGCACTTTTGCACTGAATCTTAGCTGCCACACTCTAGACCATTCTTCTAGCTTAGCTAGGTCTCTTCTCATTTTCTCCACCACTCCTGGACTATCTACCCTATTGCAGATCTTGGTGTCACCATAAGAGGCATACCTTCCCTCAGTTCCTCAGCAATGTCACTGATGAAGACATTAAATAGTACACTGGCCACGGTGGGACAAATCAGTTTGTGAGCTGGTGGTCAGTTTGGCCACTAGCTTTCAAAATTGGTAGCCAATCCAATATTTGTAGTGGCAATCCTTTTTAAAGCATAGAAAACACTTTGTAGGCAGGTCACCAAGCTGGCCAGTAACTTTCAAAATCTAGTAGCCAAACCAATTTTTTTTAAGTAGCCATTGGCCATCTGGCTACCTGATCTGTCCCACCCTGGTACTGGCCCCAGAACCCGATCCCTGTGGCACCCACTGGTCACTCTCCTACCTCAGGATTTAGCTCTGTTTACCACCACCCTCTGTGTTCTGTCCCTCAGCCAATCTCTCAACCCAGTTTACCACCTTGTGACCTACTCCCAGGCTACTCAGCTTGTTCACCAGCCTCCTATGTGGAACGGTGTTGACCGCCTTGCTGAAGTCAAGGCAGGCCACATCCACTGCTCCCCACGATCCACCTCCCTGGTCACCCAGTCAAAGAAATCTATCAGATTTGTCTGACGTGACTTTCCTATCATGACTCTTTGCTGCCTCGGATCTTGTGCTCTGCTGGCTTCAAGGTGCTCCACTATCCTTTCTTTTAGTAGCAATTCCATCATTTTCCCCTCCACTGAGGTCAGACTGACAGGTCTATAGTTACCAGCCTCCTTTCTGCTCCCACTTTTGTGGAGAGGGACCACATCAGCCCTCCTCCAGTCCTCTGGGACCTCTCCTGTATCCAGTGACCTGTTGAACAGGGATGCCAGTGGTGCAGCCAGTACCTCTCTTAATCCATTACCCTATAGTGTATCCCATCTGGTCCCATTGTTTTGTCCACCTTTAATTTAGTGAGTTCTTTTAGAACGCTCTCCTCCGTAAATGGACTGCTGTCCACCTTCCTACCAGTTATGAGTCTGAGTTGTGGTCCACCCCCTTCCTCTGTGAAAACCGAACAGAAATATTTGTTCAGGATTGATGCTTTATCCTGGTCACCTCCACTCCCACTCCTTCCTCCCCTTTTAGCCTCACAATACCCCCCACCCTGCCTTCGTTCACTAATGTACCGATAAAAGTCTTATCCCTTTTTAACCTCTTTAACCATTTCTCCTCTGTCTTCACCTTGGCACTCTGATCACTTTTCCTGCCTCCCTTTGCTTTTCTAGATACATTGCCCTATGCTATTCCTTTTGTGACTCCTTATACTTCCTGAACACCATTGTTTTTGCTTTTACTATTCCAGAACCCTCTGAAGGAGCGGGAAGGGAGGGAAGGCATAGAGAAATCTCCCTTTCCAAGAGAGGGACAACACGCCTCGCCAGAAAACTCTAGGCCCTGGAGCGAGCGAGCAGAAAAGCGACAGTTTTGCGCTGAGTGGGGACGTGAAAAGGTCCAACTCTGGACAACCCCACCGGTTGAACAGATATTCCATAACGGAGGTCAGGAGCTCCCACTCGTGAGCTTGTGTCTGAGACCGGCTTAGGCTGTTCCCTAAGATGTTTTGGAAGCCAGGAACATGGACGGCAGAGAATTCCAGGCCGTGATCTATGGCTCAATACCAGTCCCTCATCGCTTCCCAACACAGAGGGTATGAATGAGTCCCTCCTGACACAAAGGGTATGAATGAGTCCTCCCCTTGTATGCTGATGTAATGAACCACGCTGGTATTGTCTGTCTGAATCAACAGTGGCCCCCGGGAGAGCTGGGTCTGGAAGGCCTGCAAGGCATACAGAACTGCTTGCATCTCCAAAGATATTTATGTGGAATTCTGCCTCCAGCATGGACCACTTCCCTTGAGTCTGGTGGGCACCCAGGTGAGCCCCCCGGCCAAGACCCGAAGCATCTGTTGTCAGGATTTGCTGCAGGGACGGAAAGAAGGATGGCACCCCTCTCAGGAGGTTGCTGGGCTCTAGCCATAACAGCACCTTTTTGACTGGATCTGAGACCAGGACTGGCTGCTCCAGGTCATCTGTATGCTGGTCCCACTAGACCCACAGCATCCACTGAAGAATCCTCATATGCAGCCTGGCTGGGGGACCGTAACTATGACTGCTGCCAGGAGGCACAGAAAGACCCATGCCGGGATGTAGCGGCTGGAGTAGAGCTAGCCGGGCCTGATCCATCAGGTGCTCCACCCCTGTCTTGGGGGCAGAAAGGGCCATCCTGAGTCATATCCAATACCGCCCCAATGTACTGGAGTCGCTGGCAGGGGGTGACACGCACTAAGGCAGGCTGATGGCAACTTCCAAATCCTGGAACAGGTGGCAGGTATGAGCCAGGGTTTGGAGCAGATGCTCCCTGGACGCCGCCTCCTAGCAGCCAGTTATCCAGGTAAGGAAACACATGGAACCCCTGCCATCTGAGGGCAGCTGCCACCACTGTCAAGCACTTAGTGAACACCCATGGGAGACTGAAAATAAGCTAAACAGCAGAGTCCTGAACTGCAAATGGGCTCCTTGAAAATGAAATCTGAGAAATGCCTGTAGGAGGCGCAAACCTTGATATGTAGATAGGCATCTTGCACGTCCAGGAGCAAATACAAACCCCTTGGTGTAACAGGGGCAGCTGATCCCGAAGGGTGACCATCCTGAACCATTTGCATTGGACTGACAGGTTTGGCTCGCTGAGGTCCAGAATGGGACGGAAGTCCCCCGTGCATCTGGGGATCAGATAGAAATGGGAGTAAAACCCCTTTCCTTGCTGGGACTGCAGAATAGGTTCTATGGCCCTTTTATGCAGTAGGGCATGTATCTCTTTCTTCCCAGATCAGAGGGACGTGACTGGAAGGGTATGAGGACATAACTGGGGGTTTGTCCTGAGGCCACCGCAACAGTTCCAGGGAGTGGCCATGCTCTATGAGCTGCAGCACCCAACTATCTGAAGCTGTCTCCTGTCACCTGTTCAGATGGAGGGACAATCGACCTCCTACAACTCCCTCCTGCATGTCTAGAGAGTGGGGATCCGGCAAGGAGTCAGGAAGGGAGAGCAGCTTTAGCCTGGGCTGCAGAACCTCCCCAAGAGCTCTCACTGGCGGAGGGGGTGGGGTGGGCAGGGTGGACGACAATGCTCAATGCTTTCCCTGGGGCTTGGCAGGCGTTCAGTTTCACCCGTGGGTAGCCCGACAAAAGGGTGTCCTCTGCCCTGACTTGGGCTGTGTGTGATGCATAGAATGTAGAGACCTCAGGGTGCATCCAGACACCTGTAGGGCAGAAAGGATCTCTTGACATCTCCACCAAACAACTTGTAACCCCTAAAAGGAGCGTTCATGATGGACAAGAAAGAATTACTTATCATAGTAATCTTGTTTCTTCCCAGTGATACTCAGATATTCCTAACTTCTGCAGTGTCCCTTTAAGACTGAACTTCCTGAAGAGATGGAATGCTATGCAAATGATGGAATCTTTGGATGTGTTATTTTTCAAATGCTGCCTTGGACTAACAGCCCTGGTTCTAAACCCTCAGATTTCCTCGGAGCCTGGAAAGACAGGCCTCAAAAACTACATATTCATAAGTAAAACTGTAATAATTGGAATCATAATGGTTAATAAAATAACACCCAAAAGCCCCCTAGAGGAGGACAAAACCCTGGGGGTCATAAAATGCAACAACACCCCTGAATGTCAGAAATCACCTAAAGGGGAAAAAGAAGAAGAACCCAATTTACAAACAATAGTGCCTGATTGTGGCACCTATATAGTAAGTCAGAAAAACATTCCCAGGAATGCAGAGGCTACTGGTTCTTGAAAGGAGGCAGGGTGGGAAGTTATGAATACCTGAGTATCACTGGGAAGAAACAAGTAATTTTTCTTCTACCCCAGTAATTTCAGGTATTCATAACTCTGTAGACTACAAGCAGTACCTTTGGAGGTGGGTACAGAACATACTTTGGAAACAGACTCTGCAGGACTGCTCTGCCAAACCTGGCATCACTCCTGGACAGAATGTCCAAACTATAATGCTTTGTAAAGGTGTGTACTGTTTTCCAGGTAGCTGCTTTACAGATGTCCACTAATGGAACATTTCTGGCAACTGCTAAGGTAGCAGCTGTGCCCCTTGTGGAATGGACCCTCAACCCTGTTGGGGGTTCCCGTCCAGCTCTAGAGTAGCAAAACTGGATGCACTGTACTATCCAGCAAGAAATGGACCTTTTAGGTGTTGGATTACCCTTTCCCACATCCCAATGAGTCAGGAACAACTGTTTTCTGTCCTGCCTATGGTCCTTAGTATCTGACACGTAGTAACTAACAGCTCTCTTAACATCCAAACTGTGGAGCCTCCTTTCACCAGAAGTGGAGTGCTCCGTGAAAAAGACAGGTAAGTTAATGGTTTGGTTCAAGTGGAAATCAGAAACCACTTCAGGGAGAAATTTCCTGTTTGTTCTCAGGACCACTTTGTCCTTGTGGAAGGAGATGTAGTCCTGATCTATGCAAAGAGCCTGAAGCTCACTGATCCTTCTAGCTGAAGTCACTGACACTAGAAAAACTGATTTCCATGTAACATATTTCAGATGAGCTGAAGACATGGGCTTCAAAAGGGACCCCATGAGTTTGGCAATACAGACATTGAGGTCCAATGCTGGCACTGGTTCCCTGTGAGGGGGGGTGCAAATGGAAAAGGCCTTTGAAGAACCTCTCAAAGATAGGGTCAGAGGCTGGAGAAATTTTATGCCTGGCTGAAACGTAAGCAGATGCTGCAGCCAAATGTACCTTCAAGGTACTGGGCTGAAAGGCCCAAAGAATGCAAATAAGTAAGATAATCCAGCATGTTGGCACAATATTCTGGAGAAACGAAATAGAAAACCTTTTCCATTTTGCAGCATAGGTTTTCTTAGTGGGGCTTCCTCTAACCCCTCAAAATGTCCAGGACACCTTCAGAAAAGTTCAGGCCTGCATATTGTAAGTCCTCAACAGCCAGGTCTTGAGCCTGAGGGATTTGAGGTTTGAGTACAGGAGCCTCCCTGATTGGAGGTTAACAGGTTGTGCCTCCTGCGAAGGTATATCAGTTCAGCCACAGACATGGACAGCAGAAGACAGTACCATGGCTGCGGGGCCAGTCTGGAGCTATCAAGATAATGGATGCTGACTGGGACAGAGCTTGAGCAAAACCCTGTACACCAAGGGAAGGTAGGAAAAGCATATACTTGTTTCCTGACCAATTCAGAATTAGAGCATCCAAGGAAACTGTTCCTGCTCTGGTGGTCTGCAACAATATTTTGTCACTTAGTGGTTCTGGTGAATGCGAACAAGGTCTACCTCTGGAGTGCCCACCTCCTGAAAACTACTTGCACCACTTACCTGTTCAGAGTCCATTCGTGATGGGCCTGATTGATCCGACTCAAGGTATCTGCCAAGGTATTGTCCTTGCCAGGCAGATGAATGGCCTGTAGGGAATCTCCCAAGAGTATGCCAGGCTCCACATTTTCATGGTTTCTGTGCAGAGGACCTGACCTTGTCCCTCACTGCTTGTTTATGTAGTACATGGTGGTGGTATTGTCTGTTCTGATCTGTACCACCTTTCCCTGTAACCAGAGCATGAGGCCTTCAGTGCTAGCAATACTGCTCTGAGCTCCAGCAGGTTTATGTGCAGAGTGACTCTGCACTTGACCAATGCCTTGAGTAGCGTGATCTCACAGATGGGCACCCACCCCAGGAGTGATGCATCTGTTGGGAAAATTACTGATGGAGGCTCCTGTTGGAAAGGAACCCCTTCTCTCAGGTTGCCTTCATCTTTCCACCATTCGAGCATGTAACAGAGTTCCTGTTACTGGAATCAATTTTGAAAGAGGTCTTTTCTAGCACCAGTGAGCTATGAGATGGAACTGAGACGTCCCTCATCTGGAATCTGGATCCCAGTACTGTGCCAGTGGCAGCTGCCATGTGGCCCAACAGCTGAAGAAACTGTCTTGCAGTTTTTGATTTGTTCAGGACAAATGAGCCTGCTAACTGTTGGACACTCCTTACCCTGTCCAGGAGCAGGTATGCCCTGCCCTGCAGGGTATTTAACTCTACTCCTATGAACTGCAATACCTGAGCAGGCTGAGGGACCGACTTCTTTTAGATTTATCAGGATCCTAGGGACTCCAAGAGCTCCTGAGTGAGTTTCAGCTGATCCCTGATGTGCTGAGGTGATTACCACCAGCCAGTCACCTAGGTATGGGAAGACTGTGACATCCTGCCTTTGAAGGTGTGCTACTACCACTGCAAACACTTTGATAACACCCTTGGTGCTGAAGTGAGCCGAATGACTGGGGTGACAATTGATAGTGACCTGAAGGAGTCTGAACCTGAGGTATTTTCTGTGAGATTCTCTTATGGGGATGTGGAAATAGGCATCTTGTAGGTCCAGTGAAGCCAGACAGTCTCCTTTTTGGAGGGTTGGCAAGATCAGTGCCAAAGTTACCATTTTGAACTTTGGTTTTGTGAGGTATCTGTTTAAGACTCTGAGGTCTAAGATGCGCCACCACTCCCATTTTTCTTTGTGGTAAGAAAGTATCTGGAATAAAATCCTTTCCCTTTAGATTGGTTGCCACTGGCTCCACTGCTTGAGAGACTAAAGCAGTTTTTGATCCTCTGTTTCCAGGAGTTTTCTCTAGATTTGAGGATGGCTTGAAAACTCAAGTTCTTAAGCTGGAAGGGATTTGAAAGTTAGAGACATTCCCAGGCTCACTACTTCTAGGACCCACTTGTCTGTGGTGATGTTTTCTCAGAGGTGTGAAAAGTGAGCCAGTTTGTCTCCTACAGGCAGTAGGGAGGCGGCCTGAACAGACACGTCAGGGTGTCTGCTTTGCTTGGGGCTGAGCCTGGCTCTGGGAACCATGCCTGGAACCCCTTCTGCCCCTGCCCCTGAAGTATCCCTGCTGTGGATACTGCTGGTATGGAATCGTAGCCATGGCCTGGTAAGAGGGCCTGCTTTGAAAGTATCTACCCTGCCTCCCCTTCCATAAGGTCTAGTGAATGGGGAAGCCTTCTCTTTTGCAGAGTTGCTTCTGTAGGTGGCCTTATACTCATCCACCTATTTCATGTACGCGTGTCATTTGCCCAAAGAGGGAATTTTCCTCTAATGGGAAATCTAGTGCCTTGTTCTGGGTGTCCTGGGTAAGGTTTGTAGCTCTTAACCAAGCAAATCTTCTCTGAGCCACAGTGTTTGCCATCCACCTGGCAGCTGAGTCATTAAATCAGCAGTTTCTGCTCTCCTTTTCAAACCCTTATGTTGATCCCAGCTCTTCAGTTCAATTCCCAACTCCACGATTTACTGCCCAATTTCATTTTATACTCAGCACAGTAAGCTTTTGCTTTGTGGCCTGGCTGTCCTCCTACTCCATACGGCCAGGCAGCTGTACCTGTTCACCCCTAGTTCATCTCTGGTACAAGAATTAAGGTGTTCAAAAACAGCTGAGAATGTTGCTGGAAAACCTCTGTTCTACTACATTTAAAGCTTTCCTTCCTCTCATATCTTGGAAAATGGTAAAGCCAACCCAAAATGGAGAAAATGAGCATTTTACAAGACCCGGATAACAGAAGAACAGTTTAAAATGCAATAGAAGGGTGTAGTTCGGAATGCTCATGTTCCCAGAAGGTTCTGTGCTGTGGCCATAGCTTCTGAACTGTACCACTACTTCAGTGTGGATGCACACTGCCTGCAAGTGATAATTCCCCATTGACAACATGAAGCAATACAGAAAGGCAATCTAAAATTCAATAAAAAAGGTGCGGTCGCAACATTTTCACTGTAACTTGATCTGCTACTTTGACTAATTACATTTGTAAAGGGAATGAAGTCCAAGCTAATTTTTCTGAAGACATTTCTTATGATAGTACCAGCTCTGACCATAAGTACAGTCCATGAAGTATGTCATCTACGACAACTCCTGTACAAAGACTTCTACTATTCCCATTATTATTAGTACTATATTGCCCTACCCACAATGGCAGAAAGTTCAATTGAAGGGGAGCAAGCATGTTCAGACCAACAAGTCTTTTCCTACTCCTAAATCTCTTACATTCTTATGATACGAGACAAGACGGGAAGGAATTTTTATTTTAATGGTATTATCCTGCCGCCACCAGGCACAGGAAAGCTGATTGTTTGCTGCTTGGGCTCAAATTATATTGCTACCTGGGCTCAAATAACAGCTCGGCCACATCACTTCACATCATTTCACATTGTTTCCTTCTCAAACAAACAAGATTACAGGTGAGATGGAGCTGACTTTTTTGAGTTGGCATTAGCTTTTCTTTATATGTAACAAACACCATATAATAATAATAATAATAATAATAATAATACAGTCAACAAGCTTTTGCAACGCATCTTTTTGGAGCTTAGGGTAGATAGTTTCAGGAGTCAGAAACCCCTCTCTACAAATTTTCTGTTTTTTATAATTAAAATGTATTAAGTTTTTTTTTTTGCCTGCGTACTACCACAACAAAGACAGTACAACATAACAATGACAACCACAGATAGACAGTACAGACTTTGTTACATACATATAACAAGCATTTGTCAATGCGAATGTTCACTTGCAGGTATTTGCAGTGGTATTTGGCACTTGGACATAGACAAAAATCAGTGACAAGAAGTACAAGCATTTGTCAATGCCGAATGTTGCTTCTTCTATGTGCTGTTTAGGTATTTGAAGTCACTGGAGTGCAAATATTGAAAATTATGAACTTAAGAGCATGCGTAGGAATCATGCATAACCTATAAAACAGTCATTTTAGAATTTGTTCACCAAATTTTCAACATAGCCATTTAAGACCTCTGCTAATGAACAGTGTCACTGTGATTTCCTTAATATGTCCCATACATTGATTTACGCACCGACTGCGCCATTATGCGCTACATGGGTGGAAACACGTTTGGGCAGGATGTGAAAAATGACAGCTATACTGTTCATAAGGAGGTGTGGTAAAATGGTAATGTTGAAAATCTGGAGTGGAAATAATGAAAATTCGGCGAACTATGTGAGCGTCGCATTAGGAACTGCTGCGCTCGTCAAAACAGTCATTTCTAGGAATTTTCACCAAATTTTCAACATAGCCATTTGAATCTCTGCTCATGAACAGTGTCACTGTGATTTTCTTAATGTGTCCCATACATTGAGTTCGCACACCAACTGGCCATTGTAAGCTACATGGTGAAACACGTTTTGGGCAAGATGTAAAAAATAACAGCTACACTGCTCATAAGGAGTGTGGTAAATGGCAATGTTGAAAATCTGGAGTGAAAATATTGAAAATTGGCAAACTTACAGTGTGCATAGGAACTGTCTGACGCACACTTTCGTAAAACAGTCATTTTTAGGAATTTTTAAGACCTCTGCTCATGAACAGTGTCACTGTGATTTTCTTAATAATACATACATTGATTTACTTTACCGACTGCATGCTATGCTTCTGTGAAGCAGGCTGCGTTTTCTGGTGAGATGTGAAAAATGACAGCTGTACTACTCATAAGAAGCTGTGGTAAAATGGCAATGTTGAAAATCTGGGTGAAAATATTGAAAATTCAGAAACTTCACGAGCCTGCGTAGGAACTGCTAGCATGCCTTTCGTAAAGCGATCATTTTGAATTTTTCCACAAATTTTCAAAATAGGCTTTGAGCCCACCTTATAAGCGCTGGCACTGTCGTTTAGTTAATCAGACCCCAAGGTGATTTCGCAGCAGTGACTGCGAAATCACCCTTCGGGCCCGAATAACGCCATGACAGTGACAGAATTCATGAGAAGGGGTCCCAAAAACCCCATGTTGAAAATTTGGCGCAAAAATTCCAAAAAATGCCTAAGATATGCAACAAAGTTGAAAAAACCCCATCTAACCCATTATACAGCTTACCGGCATTTCCTCAGTTCGCGGTCGGCTTTGAAGAGTGCAGACGTGTTCCAGTCCAGCGATGATCGTCGCGCCGAGCTCTGGAGGTAAGTATGGGGGTGAGGGAGTGTGAGAGGCAGGTGCGCAGTGGGTGGGTCGCGGGTTGTGGGAGGGTGTGGAGACTCGTGGGACCGTTTTACTTTACAGGTTTTTGTTTTTTATAATTTGACGGGGCGTTGCCATGCTGGGCAGAAGGATGGCTGGGGGCAATGGAGCAGCGGAGGATTGGGCACCGTCGGCAGATTCTTGTGACCACGCTGGGTGGGCTCCCAGCGTGGCAGCAGGAAAGCTGTTTGGGGGAGGTGGAGCCGACGGGATTAGGCACCCGTCGGCAGGCGGCGCCAGGGCGTTTGCCACGGTGGGGTGGGCTCCCAGCATGGCAGCAAAGATGTAAGGGGCGTGGCGTGCTGCAAGCACCAGCGGTGGTTTTCTTTGAAGAGAGACCACCGCTGTCCTACACAGCACCGCGCGATTGAGTGCAGGACTGCCACGCCTGCTCATCGGAGCAGGGGATTGCACAGGGCAGGCACACCTCCAAAGTGTCCCATTCTCCCAAGACGTTCCTTACGCATGCACGCACAAGCACGTAAAAAAAGGAGAGCTCTTTGTAGAAGAGTACATCTAAGTGCTCATTATAGTTACAGCAGAGTTCATACCAAAAAGGGTCATATCCCCTCCTCCTCCCAGCATCCATCCCCTCAGGGCCAAAATCTGTATCAAGGCACAAAAGTAGAGTCTCAAGCCATGACACACAGAAACCATCTGTTCCATCACTGTTTTCCCTTATCTGCTTATCTCTCGATGCACATGTCATCCATTCCAATTGATAGGTGGCATTAACAAGTGCAATCCACTCATCTACCATGGGGATCACTGGAGTGAGCCATCTCTTGGTGATGCATTTTTTTGCCGCTGCAAGTCATATGCAGTACGGGTATTTTTTGTAGGGTCCCACAGTCCCTGTGGGTATAAGTAAAAAAACGTTCATTCTGTGGAAATAGGCAGTCTGTGAGGATAAGGAACAGTAAGACTTTCTTGCAGTGCCACCTCAACTGTACTGATAAAAATTTCCCAGGTTGGGACACTGTCAAAAAATGTGGCATGGTTCAGCTTGCTTCTCAGCACAGTGCCTCTAACAGTGCATGCTGAGTGCAGCTTTCCGATGCATCTGTTACAGTGGCATAAGAAAGAACCTAATTAAACACATTTGTTCCCATAGACGCCATATGGCATCGGAACCAACCATTGCTAGATCCAACCCAAAATGGCAACCAGGAGCAAATGAGTTAAACACTTCCAGGAGAACTCCCACCATGCCATGGAGGAGGATATTTTGCATGTTTTGGTGCAGCTTATTTGCTACATCTCTGGCTCAACTGGTCATCCAGTTTCCTGGTCCCAATTTTCAAAACCCTTAAGAAGAGGGGGCTTGTAGTAGCTCTAGAAGAGTGGCACTCAGCTAAGATACAAGATGTGGGGTATTATTACCAAGTGTAGCAGGGGGTTCCTGGAGTCCAACAGTGGTCCTCGTCTGAGCCATTCTAAGTATGCCTGTATTGGAAATATCTGATTCTGTCAGTAAGTGGCAGGTCCAGATTTTCCCTCACTGTCTGCAAGTCCTTTATCACTTGTCCCTGTAAAAGTTGAAAAGAGTACAGCAGCCCTCTATGATGCCCAGATTTTACAGCCTGTGCCCAATCAACCAAGGTAATTGTTCTTTGAGGCAGACCTTGGTAATCAAGTGTCTTCACACTCTCAAAGGAGTATAGATGAAGGGAGAACTGCAAGAGGCATTCATCAGAGAGGTACACCAGTCCAAAATTCCTCACCCTGGTGGGTAGAAAGGGATAACTGCCTGTTCTATCTGCACCCATTGTTGTGCTGGGTTATTTCTAAGTCATTGGATTACTGACTGCAACTGAGCCTCCTCAACATATATCCTCAGATCTGGCAGGGCAAGGCCACTCACCCTACCACCCCACACAAATTTTCAGCCTGCATAGGGTGGAATAACTGACCCTTGGAGGGCGGTCCTGCCATAAAAACAGAAATCATATGCTGCCAGGCAGCTCAGGTACTCGCTGTCACTGGGAGGGCAATTCATTGGAAAAAAGTATAAGAACTTGAGTAAAACCATCATTTTAATGGTTGCTATCCATCTCCCCAGTGACAAAGGAAGCACTGACCATTGGTCAAGATCCACTTGTACCTGTGCCTGCAAAGGGGTGTAATTTGCCTCAAACAATTCAGAGAGTGACCGTGTTAGAAACTCCCAGATATTTCATCTGGTGCAAGCCCCATCTAAAGGGCTCTCTACAAATTTTCAGGGTTGTCATACACAGTTGTAGCATGCTCATTCTAGAAGATGTTAGTTTTGTATAGAAATAATGGAATGGGAGTTCACCTGCTTAAAACGTTAGCTTCAGTAGAACAGTGCATCACTGGATGACCTCCTGGTCTTCAAATCGGAAGTCTCAAGTAAAGTCCAGGGTCCCTGGAATCCTCCCTTGGGAGGTTGGCAGATGCTCTGTCCTTTGCTGGCTCTACTCATATTACACTTCAGCTATTTTTGCTTTATATTTGTTTACGTATTGATTATTTCATGTGACAACTACCAAGACCCAGCAGCACATCCCTACAAACAAGATGCTGTGTCTCTGTGGATGTATCCCCTCTTAAATGCCAATAGATCACATAAGAGCTTTAAAATGGGACGAAAACATATTGTACATTTTTTTACTTTTTAATTTTATTTTCAATCAATCAAAGCCTTTATTTAACCAGGCGATCACTGTTGAGCAAGCTCATTTTCAAGGTGGACCTGGGTTTGTTAACAAGAAACAAGGGACAATATACATGGGATGCAACACACAAGAAAATAGTAATAATACAAATAAAGTGAGATTCAATAATACAGTATATACAAAGTATCAGCAGGTAGCATTGACAGTAGCATATGTTTGGAACAGAAGATACAGATAGTTTTGGGTAGGACACAATTTTTCATAAAAGTAAAGAAATATACATATCAGGTGCAACGAACACAAATAAAACCTAATGTATAAAGATATATAGTGATACGGTATGGGGAATTTAGAGCTGGAACCAGGGTCAAAGGAATGTGGAAGGGACAGATATGGGGTAGAAAAAGGGGAGAGGGAAGAGTCGATTATAGATGTGATCAGTCTTTTAACAGTAGTAATTAGAGTGTGCTTGGTCTTATAGGAGTCACTATTTAGGGTAGACAGGCACAGGACTCCTTATTATGAAGTAGATATAGAGATTTAAAAGCTGCTAGGCTGATGGGGTGAGTTAATTTCAAAGTTTTTTGCAGCTTTTTCCACAGTTGAGGGAGCACAAAGCTGATGGCTGCTCTGCCAATGAGAGATTTTGCTTTGTAAACATAAAGGTAGATATCTGAGGTGCTTCTCAAGGCATACTTCCCCAGAGTGCACAAAGGTAAACAGACAGAGATATACTGGGGCAGTTTATTTGAGATAGCTTTGTATGTCCAAACCGTAGCATTTCTTTTGCAGTCTGTAAGCAAGGGATGACCATTCCACTGCCGTATACAATGCACAGTGGTGGGTTGAGTATGGAAGACCGTAATAAATCTTATGGCTCTGTGATAAAGCATCGAGTTTGGCTAGGGTACCTGCAGGTCTCTGACTATATAGAAAGTTTGCATAATCCAACAGGGAAAGAAAGGTAGTTTGAACCAGTTTCAGTTTAGCATCTCTTGTGAGGAGATTATTAATCCTAAAGAACAGACCAAGTCTTTGTCTAAGTTTCTTTGCCAGTTCTTCTACGTGATCTGTGAAAGTAAGTCTATGGTCCAACCAGACCCCCAGGTACTTGAACTTTGGTACGTAGTCCAACCACTCACCAAGAATGGTAGTGATCTGCCTGAGTGTCCCAGCAATTGCAGGATTTACTGCATTTTGAAGGGGCGAGAGGAACATTGCTTTGGTTTTTTTTTTTTTTTTGCATTTAAGAGCAGTTTCTGGTTTATAAGCTGATGTTGCAGCAGATTAAATTCATTTTGAAGGGCTTTACAGGCCGCTTCAGGTGTGGGGCTACTAGCATAGAGTACCATATCATCCGCGAAAGGTGCATTTGTGCTTCTTTAATGGGGGCATCTACGTTGTTAATATAAATGGTGAAGAGCAAGGGACCAAGAATAGGGGTTTTGGTGGAGAAACTTCCCCTTCTGCCTTTACTTGTTGAAGTCATCCTGAGAGGTAGTTGGGAGAACCATTTAAGGGATAGGGAATGCAAATCAATGTTCCAGAGGGACGACAGAAGCAGTCTGTGATCAACGGTATCGAACGCCATGCTTAGGTCCAAGAAAACTGCACAGACAACTTTTTTTTCTTTAATTAAAGCTGCCAGTCGTTTGTCACCTTGGCTAGAGCAGAGATTGTACTGTGCTATGCTCTAAAACCGGATTGTAACGGGTTGAGCAATTTTTCTGATTCCAGGTACTTCCGAAGCTGGGAGTTCACTATTTTCTCCAGCATCTTTGACAGGATTGGAAGTAGGGAGATTGGCCTGTAGTTATTGAGGTCACTAGGATCTCCTGACTTATACAAAGGGACCACAAGTGCATTTTTCCAAATGGGTGGAAGGTCACCCTGGGACAAGGACAAGTTGAAGAGATGAGCAATTGGAACTGCGAGGACACGGTAGCCGACCTTTAAGAAGTACGGGTCAATGAAGTCGGCCCCAGCACTTTTCCTAGTGTCCAGCTGAAGGAGAAGATCTTCAACTTCTTTCAGGGAGGTAGGCTGCAGAGAGAAGGATGGACTGGGGATGGGTTTTTCTTGTGTATCCAATCTAAGCTGTTGGCGGAGGATATTCGCTGGAGAGGAGTCAAAGGCTAACCCCGCAGTGGCAAAATGATTACTGAGAGCATCGAAGATAGACGGTCTGTCGGAGATGACAGTATTGTCGATCAATAATTTAGTAGGTAGGGAATTTACAGTGGTGTGACCTTCAATGTCTTTGATAGTCCTTCAGAATTTGGAGGCATTTCTTGAGGAGCTCCCCAGCTGAGAGTGGTAGAAATTAGCTTTGGCTTCTCTGACCATTTTGTTGCAGAGGTTCCTCACCCTCCAGAAAGAATTCCAGTCATTTATTAAATTAGTTTTCCTAGCAGTTCTCCAGAGTACATCCCTACTCCTCAAAGTATCTTTCAGATCTTCTGTAAACCACCCAGAGGATTTGTTTCTGGCACAGACTTTTACTATGGGAGCATACTTGTTGAGAGCCCCTAGCACAATTTCTGAGAAAATATCATAAGCCGTAGTCAGGGACTTGGCTAGATAGAAGTCCTGCCATCGCATTGAGTCTCTTAGGTCTGATATATACCCATGGAGATCAAAGTTGCATAGGCACCTTTTAAAGGAGAATGTTGGTGCAGTTGTGGATTTAAGAGTGGATCTTACACACGCGATGAAGCAATGGTCACTAATATCAGAGAAAAAGACGCCAGCATGGGAGAATAAATGGGGTTTGTTAACTAAAATGATATAACAGAGTACTGTTATTAGGGTTGTGCTTGTTAGGACGAGTAGATTTGTTTATTAGCTGTGACAACCCAAGTGAATCACAGAACATCTGAAGTGGGGTGGATGCACTGGACAGCCAGTCTAAGTTGAAGTCTCCTAGTATGATACACTCTGAAGATGCCAAACCCAGGTTGTTTCCGAGATGTTTTAACAACTGCAGTCCAGCTGATGGAGGCCTGTAGCATCCTATTATACATAATGAGACACCGGTGGCAATTTCGATCTTTAATGACAAGCTTTCAAATTCTTTTGGGATGGAGGTTGAGTCAATTATGGAGGCAGACAATTTAACCTTGATGTAAATAGCTACCCCACCACCTCTGGTTTGCCTGTCGGCTCTGAATAAAGTAGGAGGGGGATGTTAACGTGGTTGTTACTGGTTGCCGGTCGATGCAAAGACTCCGTAATCACCAGAACATCTGGAGCAGTATGACATACCCAGGCCTGAACAGAAGTGATTTGTTTTTTGGCCCCACCTGTCACCACCGGCTGCCAGGTCCTTCCACCTACCCAAGCCCTTATGTCCTCCATAGGAGTTCTCTGATGGTCCAAACCATTACCAGCCTCTGCTAGACAATCTCTCCAAAATCCAGATGATAACCCACAGCTGGTCCTCTGTGGGTAGGACCCCCAGTTCCCCAAGCCGGGAGGAGGATACTTTCTCGATGATCATTGCCTGGCAGGAGAAGCCAATGAGGCATGGGAGGAGTCAGCAGAGTCCTGCTGTAGAATGGCAGGCTGAGTGGCTCCATCTGCTTGAGGCTGCTGGGTTTTTTTCTCCCACTAAACCTTCCCTTATCCCTCTGGAGGGCGTGGTCCTGAGTAGTGACAGCTGAGTGCCTATAGGGCCATCAGAAAGATGAGTAGCTTCAACTCTACCTTCGGAACTCCTCCTCTGCCAGCCCTACTCTGGGAGTATGATGCCTCCGCTTCACTTGTCAGGTGAACAGATGCCTGCTGACTTATGGCCTCATCAGAGGGACCACTAGCTCCTTCCAGTATGATAAACCCTCTCCTTTGGCCACCGGGTGACAGTCATGCAGCAGAAGGAGGTGCTCTCCCTCCATGAGGCAGAAGGTATCAACAATGCCAGAACCCTACCTTACCGGTCGACACCATACATTCTAGGCTGGAGGTAAAACCAGGGTCATCTGTATGACAAGTTGTAGCACTATTGCTTTGCTAGCCAGCCTGTCCATCTTGAACACTTCAGGTGGAGATGCTTCAGAACTGAAGTCTGTCTTCTCTGGGCATTGAGCCTGCGCTTTATACGGTACTTATACCACTCAATATTTAACACAGTTTCAAATCAGCAGGTTCGCTGTATGGCTTGGAATTTTAAAGAGACAGTCACGTTTTGTTAATATGAGGGTCACCCTTTGAGAATGTGATGCAATGCCAGCAAGCTGGGTTCAGGTGCTGACTTGGGACGCATGAGTAGGCAGCTGAGGCTATTAGACAGTGTTGCTGGAGACCAAAGTCAGGCGCAGACTTAGGATGTATGGACAGGTGTTTCAGGCTGTGAGAAAGTATGTGTATTTATTTGTTTTATGAGGGAAAAAAGCTCCAATACACAGTGCTCATTTATATGGAGGTCCTGGTTAAACACAGAAATTGACGGCAGATGAGGATCAAAGATCCACCTAGTCTGCCCTGAGCCCTACCCCCCCTTAGGATTTCTGTGAGACAATCCCCTTGTGTCTGTTCAAAGCTGCTTTGAATTCCCCTACTGTTTTGGATTCAATGACTCCAGCCGATAGACCATTCCATGGGTCAACCACCCTCTCTGTGAAGAAAAACCTTTGAATGTTGCCCCTGAATCTTCCTCCCTCAATTTAGGAGGTTCCCTCCCTCAGGTTAGGACAAACAACAATACAGTAAGTTAAAAGCAATAACACATTACAGGAAGTAATAGTAACAGATACAGCAAATTGAAAGCATGATACAGTAACATGAAAGATCTGGTTCCAGAGGCATATTATACAATGACAAAAAGGGGATGAGAGCATTCAGACAGCTATTACAAGTGCAATCTTAGAACAGTTTGGAATGATAAAAAAAGTAATCAGAGACATCCACATTTGTCTACACAGTGGTATTCAAGAAGAGCCTTGAACGAACGGAGGATGATTAGTGAACTCAGTTTAAGCATAACTTGCAGCTTATTCCAAAGAGTAGAGCCAAGTCTAATAAAAGCCATTTTTTTCCCAAAACGAATAAAATGCCTTGGGGCACCAGAATAATGTTGCTTCCCCTTGGGTTACAGAGCCCAGTATACCTCATAAAAAGGGTTAGAATATATAGTGGCAATAAGTTCTGAAGCACCTTCCAGAACCACATATGTAAGTTCCTTAAAGATTATGTGCAAAGGTTTTTGCATATTGTTAATAAAACTTAAATTCAAGTCCCTATGTCATGATTAGAGTTTCCTGAACATTTCATGCTGTTTGGTTTTGTAATTTTCTTTAAATCAGCATTTGTTATCTTGCTCTACAGTGGCTCAAAACAGTGGAGTTATTTCTGTCTCTCTCAGGCAGGCTTGGAGAGCTATGACATCATTGTGGAGAACTGAAGCTTGCTGCTTCAGATAACTCTATAGCCTGCTGTGATTGGTTAATTGTTTACTCACCAGGTTTCTAACAAACTTAGTCTATGGTTTATGTTTAGCTAGATTAGCTTAAAATCTATCATTCTCGTCTTATAAAAGTTGATAATTTGAGTTTCAGTGCTGAGTTGAAGTAGTGGAACTCTTTCTCTGTGAGAGATCAGCTAGTCTGTATCACAGCTCTCAATTCTTTCTCATCAAAACCGATTTTTTCTAGCTATATATCATAGGTTTGTTTAATGAATATAAAATTAATCTAAATTTTGTTCATTCATAGAAATAGTTTGTCTTTGATGTAGACTTCCTAAATACCTTCATGTAAGAACATTTTTTTATGTCTTACTGACAAACTGGTACTGGTCACATTCTACTATTTCAAGCATATGTACTGTCTGAACTCACAAATTTCAGTCCTTTGGTCGTTTCTGTATGAAAATACATCATGTATGTGTATAAAGAAAAACACTATATAGCATCCCAATGCAATGTATCTCTTCCCCACAGTTGAGGCATCTGCACTCTACTGCCACCTGTCCCCTGCCCCACAAGCCCCCTGCCGTCTGCTACACATTCGAGGCTGCTGCACCCTGCCGCCCACCGTCTTCCTCTCACACAGTCAGTGACTGTGCACCCTGCTGCCTCCATCCCTGCCTAAAGAATCAGGCCTGCTGCACCTTGCTCAAACAGTTGGGGTTGCTGCACCCTGTTGCCCTCTCCCCCCACCCCTACAAACAGGGGCACTGCACCTGTTGCCACCTGTTCCTGTCTCCACAGTCAGGGCTGCTGTGCTCTGCTAAGTCCTAGGTCCCCTTGTTTCCATAGTTGGGACTGCTGTACCATGCTGCCCTAGGCCACCTGAAGTGGGTCTTTTTCTGCACCTTGCTATCAACTTCCATTGCCATAAATGAGCAGGGCTGCTACACCATCTCACAGTCAGGGCTGCTGCATCCTGATGTCCCCCGGTTCTGCCCACAGTCAAGGCTTCTGCTCCATGCTGTCCGTCTCCTGTCACCATGGTAGTTTGCTCTGCCTAATCTCTCCTGACCTGCCTTCCACACTGATCATCAACTCCTGCACTTAATAGTGTATATTTCTTAAATACCACTGATCAGACAACTTCCTGGAGTAATCTGCTGACTAGTAACAACAGCACCTTGGTAGGTGTGGCTTTGATTTAGTCACTCCTGGACATACACTTACCCTGCCCCCTTCCCTGCCTGTTGTGTGTACCTGCTCAGTCACCTCTCTCATGACATCTGGCTTAGCAATGTTGGACCCTATTCACCGCTTACTGCCCAAAGGCATTGCGTTGATCCTGCTGCTTACACTTCCAGGTTTCGCACAGGATCCTGAGCCCACAAAAGTTGTGCAAACCTTGTTAACTAACCCTCTCAGTGTATACAGCACAATAACCTCCACCCAACCATCTGTCACTGGCCACTACAATCTATACGGGGAAATACTGCCACCCTACAGCTGGTGGCCACTGACTAACCACCCCTATGGGACAAATCACTTCTCAGGTAAACAGTAAATCTTGCCGTACTCAGTATAGGCTTCACAATTTCAGTAACAAGCAATTTAAAGAATATCTACGTAGACTTGTAGTATTATTGCTGCTTCTTTTGGGAAACGCACACCCCAATTCTGGCCCTCCAAAACAGCAGTCTGCCCTTCAACAGGAATCTGGATCACTTACTTTTGCTTCACTTAATATCCGCAGCCTCCTGTCTAAACTTGACAGCTTGCAAGTCTGGGTCTCACAGCACAACCCTGATATTTTATCCATCGTCAAATCTTGGTTCACACCAAAAGTACCCGACACTTCAATCTCAATTCTAGGCTACACAGTCTTTAGCAAAGCAGGAAAACTAAGAGAGGTGGCGGTTGTGCGATCTACCTTTGGGACAACTTACAGGGCTTTGTCATGTGACTGAACAACACTGGTGACAACATGCAAGCCCTTTCCATTGAAGTCCTCCTTAGTCCTCAGAAAAGAGCACTTACTGTGCTCTCTGTTTATATTCTGCCTAGGCAGACGTCACACTGCTTTGGCTCGCTCATGAACTGCCTAGACAGTCCGAGTCTAAACTCAGAAGTCATCATGCTGGGAGACATCAGTGGCAATTGGCTCTCCCCGAAGTGAACTCATTCAAAGATGCAGTCTCTGCTGTCCACTTCACCAAACTTGTTGAGTCCCCAACTAGAATGAACTACAGGACTAGTACCTGTACCTTATTAGACTGGGTGCTCACTAATTGACCTGCGCACATCTCCAATACCATGGTTCTCGCAGATGCCATCAGTGACAACTCCCCATTCTGTTCAGTTGGTTGAATAAGTTTCCCAAGCCCCCTGCTAGAACTCTCACTAGAAGGGTCCTGCTTGAAGATCACCTGGAGCCCCTGAAATTCGACCTCCATCTCTAGACTGAACCAAGTCTACTCCACTCACAATGTTGATACTGCTCTGGAACAATTCATCTCAAAATTCAATGCAGCATCGATAAACATGTCCCGATCAATAAGCACAAAATGAAAGGACCAAGCAATCCTTGGATCACCCACGTACTAATTGAATGCCTTAATTTCAGGGAGCATCTCTGGCACAGGGCCTGAACTACGGGCAAACAATCTGATCTTCAAACTCATTAAAAAAAAAATCAAGAATGCCTGCACAAGCGCTATCCATGCAGCAAGAAGTCAATACTCAAGGAAGCCCTCTCATGATCCTGGAGCAATGAAAAAAGTTCTGGAGCAACCTAAAAGAAGTCAAGGAAAGACCCTAAGCTTGCCCCTCAATGCTAAACATTGGTGGTGTCCCCACCCTTGACCAAGTCTCATTGCTAACGTGTTCAACAATGCATTTGCAACCTCAGTAGTGTCCTCCCTCCCAGACTTCTTCAGCCCCAGAGATGTAAATGTCAACCATGGGAACCATGACTGTGCCCTCATGCACCCACCTATCCACTTCAAAGTCATCTTGCCAAGCAAAGCCAAAAATTATTTCCTTAACATGCTAGGAAAAACTAGACATAGTGTTGATTACTTCGATCTCAAATTTGTTGCCCTTACTCTGGATGAAGTCCTGGCTCCACCTACCCATACTGTTAACCTTTCCCTCTGGTACTCACAATTTCCACAAAAACAGAAGTCGGCAGTAGTGACGCCAGCACATAAGAGTGGGGACCGTGCCATTCATGGTAACTATAGACCTATTTCCATTCTCCCTCCACTATCTAAAGCACTGGAATGGATAGTAGCCAACCGACTGGTCAACTATCTGGATAAATATCAACTCCAATCCCCACAGCAACATGGGTTTCGACAAGGACATAGCCACAACAGCACTACTAGAGTTCACTGGCTTCTTACATAACTCTTTGGCCAAGGTCATTTCACTGGCGCTTTATCGATTTGACCAAAGCCTTTGATATAGTGCACCATGCCCTCTTGCTTAACTAGCTTGCAGCCACAGGCCTCTCCCATGACTCTGTGGACTGGTTCAGAAGCTATCTTCACAATCAAACACAGCAAATAAAGATAGGCAACGTCCATTCTGACAGTAGACTCATCCGTTCAGGAGTACCACAAGGGTCCATACTAGCGATCCTGTTTAGTATCTTCCTCAACTCACTACCATTTGCCCGTGAAGGTCACAGCTGCTTTATGCAGATGATGCCGTCATCTTTGCCAGTAACCCTGACCCCAAGGCCCTTGACACACAACTTCAACAACACTTTGCAGAAGTAGAAAACTGGTTCATCAAACACATACTCATAATGAACTATAAAAAGACTAAAACAATGTTATTCTCCAACCCTCAAAATAGGCACAGGACCTATCGTCTTACCATCAACAGCACCATGGGCTCTCCACTGGAATTAGTTCCTCAGTTTCAGTACCTGGGGATCACTATTGACAGTATCTTGTCTCATGTTACCCATATGACAATATTGGCTAGCTGGCTCCAGCTCAACAGGCTTATGTACCAAACCTGTCTTCTAGCCAAAAAAGTTAGCCTTGAATTGATGCCACCGGGGGTACAGAAGCTCCTCTTCCCCTCCAATAATCAGCGTCACATAAGAAGTGCAGAGTGTCGGTTCTTTGGGATCCCTCGTTGCCGTACCTCACAAAATCAAAGGTCTTCTGCTCATCGAGCCACACTCTGGTTTAAATCCCTCAGTAATGATGTATCTGCAACTGTTACCTTGGGCTCATTTAAGAGGAAGCTGCAGTAACACCTAGTAGCAAATGCCAGCTGTGATCGCTTCCGCTAAGCTACACCCAGAACCTAGCACTTAACCTCCCTCCTCACCACATTAGCGACTTGTAGCACTTCATCCTCCACATGCCCCACTTCCCCTTTCACTTCCTCACACTTCCCTTCACCCTCTTACATTCTCCTCCTGTTTCTTTGTCTGCTGTCTATATCACCTCCCTCCACATTCCTTCTCACCCCTCCCTCCCCCACCTCCTCCTCCTCCCTCCCTCCTTCCTCCCTCTCTCTCTTCCCCCACAGTTCACCCCATCCTGTCTTATCTGGACCTTCCCACTACCTAGGCCTCCCTCATTTTATCACCCCACCCTCCATCCCCACCACAGTTGCTCCCTTTCTTCTTCCCCTTTCCCCTCCCCTGTTTACCTTGTTGACAAGGCCTCCTGGTCTGATTCTCCCTTCTCCTTATTGTGTTCTTTCCCAGACTCAGTTCTCCTAGCCAATGCCTAAGCCTAACTCTCCTCTGCTCATCTAGGCCCATGAGCGTACCCTCCTCCTCTTATGTCATCTTGTCTCTAAGTGCTCTCTGTACCCCTCTCCTGTGTACCACAGATCTCTGCAAGTGGGTGTTTGCTGTAGTGTTGCCATTTTCTGATGCTGTCATTTAACTGTACTGCCTTGTCACTTTAATTCATTGTAAATGTTGCTAGCTGTCGGCTGGCGGCATAATCTCTCCATTTTCTGTAACTTACATGACATGGGACCTATGTGACGAGCTTGTAGCTCAACAGTGTCTTTCAAGATTTCAATAAATAAATAACTCAGCCAGGGCTGCTGCACCCTGCTCCTGTCTACACAGTTGGGGTTGCTGTGGCCTGCTGTGCCTTAGAGCCACAAGCCTCCGCTGTTAGGGCTACTGCACCATGCTGTCACCTGCAACAAGAGTCAGGGCATTTGCTGCGCCCTGTTGTGTGCCTCCACAGTTCAGGCAGTTGCACCCTGCTGCCCCCTGCCACCTGATTCAGATCCTTTGCTACACCATGCTGCCCACATCCCTTGTCACAAACAGATCCAGAAGCAAATAGTTTGATACATTTTATTGGACCAACATAGATGTTACAAAAAGAAAACAATGTCTAAGCTTTCGGACCAACCAAGTCCTTCCTCGGAGACTTATGACAATTGTTCAGAGAGTCACATTCTATTAACACCCAGATCATACATAAAAAATACATTAAAAAACCTAGAAACAATTCTCGTTGGTTTAAAGTTCATTTTCCAAAAAGTCACAGATTTAAAAGAAATGAACAGCATTCCGTTAACTTGCTACTGCTGAGAATCTTTTCAAGGTCAAATAACATCCACAGCAGATAAGCTAAGCAAGCAATAATACCCAACAGGGTGGGCGGTATTGGGCAATACCGGACCGCACAGGGGCATAATCAATCAAAGTCTTTATTTAAGACCCGACGCCACAGGCGGAGGGCCTTATAGTCCCTGGAAGGTCCAGTATTGCCCATACTGCCCACCCTAAGGGTATTATTGCACTTAGAAAATGGGCCACTGTATTGCATATGTTGAAAAACAAAAATAAATGTAAGTTGAAATGATAGAACTCTAAGCGGTTTCATGTATTTTGTAGTAAAACAGTTCCTCCGCCTGCATTACAATTAGAGCTGGTTGTCATGGTTTAACCCCCAACACACACACACAGTTTTCAAAATCTTTTCCTTTGCTTTTTTTGTCATATTTAATTATTAGCGGGGGAGCAAGTGAAGCAGGTGGCAGGAGCGCTGAGTCAGGAGAGTACAGCTGTTGGGAACAAGCATGATCAGGAGAAACGGTCATTTGTGGAGTGTGTTTTAAAGTGGAACCTTGTCTTACAAGCATCCCTACTACACTGAGCAACAGCATTCCTGCGAGTTAAAAAAAACAGCTGGCAGCTTTTTTTTTTTAATATTATGAATAAGGCAACACGACAATGAGCCAGGATCAGTATTTTAGGCGAGACCTAAGACAGCGGGGAGAGACCTGCTAGGGAACTGGGGATGCTACTGATTGAAGATCTGTTTGAGAACATGATTAAAAAATAACAAAAGTAAAGCATTTTTCAGTGTCCTTTGGTGACAGTTCGTGCCCCAATGTATGAGTTCTCAGCTGACTACTGCCTTCAGTACTACTACTACTAAAGATACTCACTCAGGAGTGTCAGTGTATGTGACAGAATGGAGTTGCAGTCTTAAACAGAGCCATGTAAAAACCCAAATCTGAGTTTAAAAGCATAACTACTTATTTGGAGTTACTGTGTACTGGGGTACTATTTAACAGACGGGGAGAATTTTTTTACATTGCTGGGAAAACTTTCTGTAAGGAGTGAATGAATGGTGATGGTGGGGGTCTCGCTAACTCTCTCGCTAAGCGAAGGAAAAAAATGGTGGACATTTTAAAATGAAATGAGGGACATAAGCAATTACAGACCAGGCTGGGCAACAGGATTGTGATGATGGAGTAGGCTGGGTTGGTACTTGTAATAGCAGGGCATCTGTTGTCTGATAGATGCCCAGCTACAGAAGTCTCAGCCAATCAGAAGGCTGAAATACTTGTACCCATTTTCTAAACACTCAAGTAGACAATACCACTGACTGAAATTATTAATGGATGAGTGTGTTATAAGAATACTTTCAAAATTAAAAACAAATCCTTATATTTAATACCACAGATGTCAAAGTTAAAACTTGATAGTATTGTATGATAAAAAAACCTGTACAACAGAAATTTATGTACGGAAAGAAGAGGGAATAAAATAAAAAAAATATATATATATACCTTGTATGAACAACTGTTTAAAACATTCATATAGAATTAAACCTGTCTGGAGATATTTTCTAAACTATACTCTCAATCAGGTAACACACTCCATAAACATTAAAACCTACAGTGCTGTAACAATATTTTTTACCATATAATATCAATGGTCAGTATTATTGCCAAAACAAAAAATAAATCTCTGGGGTCCACCTAGAAAAATGAGTTCATGTGTCTTAAATTGTCCAAAGTTCAATAAACATAGAAACATAGAATTTGACGGCAGATAAGGACCCTTGGCCCACCCAGTCTGCCCATTTCCTACCTGATGGATAAGCTGCAGGTCCTAGTTAACCAGCAGCCTACTTCTTCCTACCCCATCCCCAGAACTGCCTTATGACTGTCCCATGCATGCTTGAATTCCACCACTGTTTTTGACTCCACAACCTCCTCTGGAAGGCCGTCCCATACATCCACAACCTCTCTGAAAAATACTTCCTTAAATTACCTCTGAGCCACCCCTTCTATCTTCAAATTGTGCCCCTTGTTCTTGCACACCTTTTTGAAAGATGCTACCCTCTTGACTTTGCTGATTCCTTGAGGTACTTGAAAGTTTCTATCATGTCTCCCTCCCTCCTTTCCTCGAGGGCTATACATATTAAGCTCCTTAAGTCTCTCTTCATATGTCTTCGGTGCAGACCCTGCACCATTTTATTTACCTCCTCTGGACAGCTTCCATCCTGTCTATGTCTTTGCGAGATTGGGTCTCCAGAACTGCACGAGTACTCAGATGGGGTCTCACTAGCTGTCTGTACAGAGGGATAATAACTTCCTGTTTTCTACTGGTGATGCCTCTTCCTAGCATCCCAGTATCCCCCAGCCCTCCTTGCTGCCCTTTCACATTGCTTGCCCACCTTTAGGTCATCTGATATGACTACCCCAGTTCCCTTTCCATTTTGCTGTTGTTAGTATCTCACCCCCATTGTGTACTCTTCCCTTGGGTTTTGTTTCCGGTACATTACCTTGCACTTCTTAGCACTGAATCTAAGCTGCCATACATTTGACCATTCCTCTAACCTTGCCAAGTCCCTTCTCATCCTTTCCACTCCACCTTTGCATCAACTCTGTTGCAGATCTTTGTGTCATCTGCAAAGAGACATACTTTTCCTTCTAGTCCTCTGCAATGTTGCTTATAAAGACATTGAAGAGAACCGTCCTAATACTGAACTCCTCATGGCACTCCTACTACTAACCCCCTTTTTTCAGAGTGACTCCATTTACTATTACTCTGTGTCCTATTCTCCAGCCAATTTTTTACCCAGGCTGTCATCTTGGGACCCATCCCAGGCTGGCTAACTTGTATATTAATCTTTGTGTGGGACTGTGTCAAATGCCTTGCTAAAGTCTAGGTAGGCCATGTCCACAGCCCCTCCCTGATCAACTACTTTGGTCACCCAGTCAAAGAAATCTATCAGATTTGTCTGGCATGACCTTCCCGCTGTGAATCCATGCTGCCTTGGGTCCTGTGCCCCTCTGGCCTCTAGATACTCAACAATTCTTTCCTTCAGAAGTGATTCCATCATTTTCCCTACCACTGAGGTTAAACTAACAGGTCTGTGGTTTCCTGCTTCTGCCTTGCTCCCACTTCGTGAAGGGAATCACATCTGCCCTCCTCCAGTCCTCGGGTACCACCCCATCCTCCCATGATTTGTTAAAGAGGGTAGTCAGTGGTGTCACTAGTTCTACCCTTGGTTCTTTTAGAATTCTGGGATGAATCCCATCAGGCCCCATTGCTTTGTCCACCTTCTAGTTTTAAGAGTTCTTTCAGAACCCTTTCTTCTGTAATGGGCTGGTATCAACTTCTGTATCCAGAGTGTTTCTACTGTTTGTTTTAGGTACCTCCCCTCTTCCTTTGTAAATACTGAGCAAAAATATTTGTTTAGTATCTCTGCCTTTTCACAGTCGCCCTCTGCCCACCTCCTTCCCTTTATTAAGCCTCACTATCCCTCCCTTGGTCTTACTTCGCTCCCCTGATGTACCTATAAAGGTTTTATCCCCTCTTAACTGAGTTGGCTATCTTTTCCTCGGTTTGGGCCTTTGCTGTTCTGACTGCCTTCCCAGCTTCCTTTTGCTTTAACTGATACAGTTCTCTGTCCTGTTCCTTCTGTGATTCCTTGTACTTCCTGAATGCTTTTTCTCTTGAACCTTCACTGCCACTTCCTTTGAGAATCATAGTGGTTTTTACCTGCTTCGCTTTGTTTATTTGCTTTACAAAGGCTTGTTACCTCTGTGATGGCAGTTTTATTATTCCCCATTGTTCTTCCACTCTCCTTCCTGTCCATTTGCTAGTACATTCCTTAGGCACTCACCATTTTGACAAAGTCAGCCCTCCTAAAATCCAGTACCTTTGTCTTTGTATGGCTTGACTCTATTGCTGTGTTTATTGTGAACTATACTGTTCGATGGTCGCTAGTTCCCAGATGGCTACCCACTTCTACATCTGTGATCCTCTTCATCTCCATTTGAGAGAACCAGGTCTAAGATTGTTCCTCTCGAGTGGGCTCCAATACTAGTTGTCTAAGGCATGCCCCCTGTAGGGCATCTAGAATAACCCCACTCTTAGAAGTGGCTGCTGCAACTGCACTCCAGTTAACATCTGGCATATTCAGATCACCCATCAGCAATATCTCCCCTTTTTCTGCCATTCTAAGTATACTTTCTATAATTTCCTTGTCCATTTCCTCCCCCTGAGAAGGGGGTCTGTATACAACCCCTGTGCGGATTGTGGTGCCATTGCCGGTCTCCAAATTTACCCACAGTGCTTCTTCTCCTCCCTGTTTACCCTTTTGTTCTGTTGCTTTGATTCCTTCCCTTATGTAAAGAGCTACTCCTCCTCCTCTTTTACCCTCCCTGTCCCTCCTGTAGATAGTGTATCCTGGTATGTTTACATCCCAGTCATGGTTTTTGTGTGTACCATGTTTCTGTGACTGCCACGATATCCAGATGTTCCTCCTCCATCAAGGCCACTAATTCAGGAAGCTTGTTACTCAGACTACGGCATTGGTACTCACTGCTCTCCATTTTTGATGGCTTTACTTTCTGTTGCAGCATCCCCACTGACCTTTCTACCTCGGTCTTTTTCCCATTTAGTACCCTGTTTTGTAGGGAGAGGCTGGGATTTTTCTGCTGCTTATCAGTGCCTCCCTCCTTGACTAGTTTAAAAGCTTGCCAATGAAGCATTTAAACCGATTGCTCAACAGATTTGTTCCCTTCCTGGACAGATGCAGACCATCCTGCCAGTATAGGTTGGTGTCCCTCCAGGTGGAACCCCAGTCCCCAATGAAGCCAAACCCTGTGCTCCACACCATTTTTCAACCACTCATTAAACTGCATGTGCAAAGTACCCTTGCCTCACTCATGCCATTTACAGGCAGCACCTCTGAGAAGGATACTGTGTGTGCTATGTCTTAGGCCTCTCCCAGTTCTACAAAGTCCTTCTGCACTGCTCTAAGCTCATGTTGAGCCAAATCATTTGTCCCTAGGTGGACAATGACATCCAGCTCAGACTCCCGTGCAGCTGTTCTCGTGATCCTGAGGATGCGCTTCCTGTCCCTACAAGCCATGGCACCAGGCAGGCACTTTTCTTCAGTTTTCCCTGCTCCCCCAGTTCTATCCCCCTAATAATTGAGTCCCCCACCAGGAGCTGCTTCCTTTCTTGTATCCTCTGCCTCCTTCCTGTGGGCATCCTTGTGACAGGTGTCCTCAGCCTCCTTAATCTCCTCCGTGGGTGCATCCATAGGAGCTGTGCTCCCCAGAATGGTGTATGGATTGTGGAGTGGAACAACTGACTGGGTGTGCCTCTGTTCCACCCTCTCACCCTCCCTGAGCCCACAGTGGTCCAACTGCTGTGCTTTCTTTGCAACCTCTGAAGTAGTGGTGGTGGCTCTGGTGCTCCCTGGATTGGGGGTTCCCTTCCTACCATCCAGTCTGGCCTGGGGAAGGTTTTCTTACTGCTGTCCAGTGTGGCCTGAAGACTGGCAACTTCCTCCCTCAGGGCAGAGAGTTGCCTGCAAATAGGCAGCATCTCAGCCTCCAGAAAGACTCCTGAAGACTGCTGCCCCACAGCCATTACATTGCACTACTCCCCACATGACTATGTTACTTTTTTTTTGTGTGTGTGTGCTTGTGTGAGTGATTGGTTTGTTATATAGAAATATATATATATTATACAATGTGTATGCTATTTTCAGTGCTTTGTGCTAGAGAGGATATGACATTGATATGCACCTTGCACTTTTGAGGAAATGATGTCAGAACCCCAGGTATAAAGGAACTATTTCCAGGGGTGGGTGGGGTGAGGGTGGGAAGGGTTGGGCCAAACTGTGCCCTCACAAAACAATCAGCTAACAGCTCTGACCCACCGGGCCATGATGAGTGCCTTCCTGTCTGCAAGATACTATACACAACAATTTGACAGAGGAAATCCCTTGCTAATCAAACAGAGAAAAATCCAGACATCCAAGTCAGACACAGGTAAACCTCCCCAGCCCCAAAACAGCCTGGTGGTTTGTGCTCTGAAAGCAGTCAGCCCCAAAATAAGTGAGCTGTGCTTTGAACTCTTCCTGCACTGAAAATCTTAAGAATTGTAACAAGACTGTCTTTTCCTGATAATTGTAAATTCCTTATTTTACCTTTCAGTTAGAAGCAGCCTCCACCTGCAGTATATCTGCTACAAAGCAAAGACAATTGAAAGGTTCCCCTCCCTCTGTTGTGAGCACAACTCGCTTTCTTGCAAATCCTATGTTCAGTATTGCAGCTCCCAACAAGAGATAGTTTGACTAGGAAAAATATTAGCTGTTATAATGAGCTGCAATAATGAGTCAGTATATAATCAATTAACTATATGAACAGAAAGTTTTAAGAATCTGAATAAAACCCCAATGGAATTAAACTCTTCCCACTCCCCCGGAAAAGATAACTAGAAAAGAAGTGTATATTCACTATGTATGTGAGCCAAGAGTCCTAACACCCTGTAGCATAATTATAACATGTACCTGAATATAAGCCTACCTAAATATGTTAGCAAAACCCCAACCCCTCCCCCACACACAGCCCCCCCATAAAAATACACCATCCTACAACCCCTCCAAAAACACACAAAGCTACCCCCATACACACTCACCCAAGACAACCAACCTACCCCCAAACACATACACACATGTATATTTGTGAGAAACCAACATGCTGTAACCAGATAAAAATTACTCTATGAAAATAACAACAGCACACTGAAGTCCTATTAAATGTCCATCCTATGAAGTAAAAACCCGTGTAAGTTTATGTAGGGTAATGTGTCATGAAACAGGCATGGCTGCTGTATCCTGTCCCACAGTTTGGGCTACTGTACCCTGATGAGACCCTTATCTTTTGGTCGAACAGTCGTGGCTGCTGCACCCTGCTGCCCTCTTTCCCCACCCCCACAGTCACAGCCACGGCACCCTTTTACCCCATGTTCCTGTAGGAAGGTGCAGCAGGGCACAGTGGTGGCAGGGGACACAGGACAGCATGGTGCAGAAGCCTTTGAATTTTATTTATTTTTGTAACTATTTTTCCTCCGGTCGTGGGTCTACGGGCCTCTCCTGGCATCCTGCCTGAGCCTCCTTTCTCCTCCCTCATCCCACAGTTGGCACTCCTAGCTTAACCCCCGTGGTGGGGCTGCCTCTCTCCTCTTGGGTGCTCTTGCACACATAGTCTTCTAATCTGGGTGAGGGGCCGGGTGGAGGAACCTGGAAGGCCAGGCAAGATGGACCCGGCCGTGGGCATAGGGGCGGTGCCATCCGCTGTACAGATGGGGCTTTTCCTTGTTCTGGTGCTCGCCCCCATGTGTGGCACAGCACTGGACGCAACGGTGCACGGCAACTGCCTCAAGGCCAGCCATGAGTACATGTTGCTCTACATGCTGCAGTGCCACCGGTCTCCACTGGGAGCCACTGGCACGCCAGGCAATCCCCAACCCTTCCCCTTGGGGAGGAGAGCAGCCCAGTGGGTGCTTAATTCTCAGCCTGCCTCTGCCGACCCCCGGTACCGAGTTCGCTTCTGAACTCGGGTCACCGGTGTAGCACCAGGTGTGGTGTCCAGCTCCTCAACCCTCCGCCACTGGGCTGGCCCAGAAGCCTTGAATGTTGGGCAGGACACGGGTGGGCATCAGGATACAGCAGCCCTGACTGTGGCACAGGGTGCACATGGTGCAGCAGCCCTGACTGTGGCACAGGGTGCACATGGTGCAGCAGCCCTGACTGTGGCGCAGGGTGCACAGAGATACAGCAGCCCTGACTGTGGCACAGGGTGCACATGGATACAGCAGCCCTGACTGTGGCACAGCGTGCACAGGGTGCAAGTAGCCCTGACTGTGGCACAGGGTGCACAGGGTGCAGCAGCCCTGACTGTGGCACAGGGTGCAGCAGCCCTGACTGTGGCACAGGGTGCACATGGTGCAGCAGCCCTGACTGTGGCACAGGGTGCACATGGTGCAGCAGCCCTGACTGTGGCACAGGGTGCACAGGGTACAGCAGCCCTGACTGTGGCACAGGGTGCACATGGATACAGCAGCCCTGACTGTGGCACAGGGTGCACATGGTGCAGCAGCCCTGACTGTGGCACAGGGTGCACAGGGTACAGCAGCCCTGACTGTGGCACAGGGTGCACATGGTGCAGCAGCCCAGCCCATTTGGGGCAATGGAAGTATGTAGCATTCAGCAGTCCCAACTTTGGAGTCAGGGCACATGGAACTCTTAGAGTGTAACACAGCATAGCAGCCCTGACTGTGGAGACAGGAACAGGGGACAACAGGGTGCCACAGCTGTGACTCTGAGGGTGGGGACAGAGGGCAGCAGGGTGCAGCAGCCCCGACTGTTCAGGTAGGAGATAGGCATGGCAACAGGGTACAGAAGTCCAAAATTAGGGACAAGGTGCAGTAGCCATGCCTGTTTGGGACAAGGGATGTGGGCAGCAGGATGTAGGAAGGATCTTTCTCTGGTAACAGAGGGAAGCAGGGTACAACTGCTCAACTATGGAGGCACGCACCAGGGTGCAGCAAATGCCCTGACTCTTGTGGCAAGTGGCAGCATGGTGCAGCAGCCCTAACTCCAGAGGTATGGGGCTCTAGGGCACACAAGTATAGCAACCCTAACTGTGTAGACAGCAGGCAGCAGCCCTGGCTGTGGTGACGGGACAGAGGACAGCATGGTGCAGAAGAAGCCTCAACTGTGGGATGGACACAGGGGCACTAGGTGCAGCAGCCCTGACTGTGAGATGGGGTGGGTGCAGCAGCCCTGCCCCACCTCAGGTGATCTAGGGTAGCATGGTGCAGCTGTCCTTACTGTGGAAGCAGAGGGACCTGGGACTCTAGGGCTTAGCAGAGCACAGCAGCCCTGACTGTGGAGACAGGAACAGGGTGCAACAGGTGCAGCATCCTGGACAGTGAGGGTAATGGAGAAAAGTCATCAGGGTGCAGCAACCTCAACTGTTTGGGCAGGGGGCAGCAGGGTGCTGCAACCCTGATTCTTTAGGCAGGGGATATAGGCAGCAGGGTGCACAATCCCTGACTGTGTGGAAAAGACAGTGGGCAGCAGGGTGCAGCAGTCTCGAATATGGAACAGAAGTCAGGCAGCTTGTGGGGCAGGGGCAGGTGGCAGCAGAGTTCAGATGCCTCAACTGTGGAGAAGAGACACAGTGCATCAAGATGCCATATAGTGTTTCTATTTGTGTTTGTTACTGTGTTGTATCCTTTGTAATCCCTTTCCCCAGGCATGGTTGAAATAGGGTCTTTGGACCCAATCCACTTTCTTGGTAAAAATAATAAATGAAATATTTATACACACACAATGTATTTTCACACAGAAACCACCAAAGAACTGAAATTTGTGAGTTCAGACAGTACATGTACTTGAAATAGAGTGTGACAGGCATCTGTTTGTCAATCTGACATGAAAAAAAGTTCTTACATGAATGTATTTATGAAGGCTACATCAAAGACAACCCATTTCTGTGAATGAACACAATTTAGATTTATTTTATATTAATTAAACAAACATGTTACACAGTTAGAAAAAAATCAAAGTTTTGATGAGAAAGAATGGAGAGCTATGATACAGACAAGCTGTTCTCTCACAGAGAAAGATTTCACTACTTCAGTTTAGTTCAGCTCTGAAACTCAAATTATCAACTTTTATAAGAAGAGAATGGTAGATTTTAAGCTAATCTATCTAAACACATACCACAGATTGGGTTTATAAGAAATCTGGTGAGCAAACCATTAACTCTACAGCCTGCTGTGATTAGATATCTGAAGCAGTAAGCTGCAGTACCACAATGATGTCATCACTCTCCAAGCCTGAATGAGACAGAAATAACTCCACTGTTTTCAGCCACTGAAGAGCAAGTTAACAAATTCTGATCTAATGAAAACCACAAAACCAAACAGCATGACATTTTCAGGAAACTCTAATCATGACATGGACCTGAATTCAAGTCTATTAACAATATGCAAAACCTTTGCACATGATCTTTAACTTTCTGGCAGTGAACAAACGCCAGTGAACTGCCGTGTAGGAGGAACAATGATATGTTCTAAAAGGCAGGCCAATAATGAAGCAGTGTGTTCCATGATAAAGCACATCTAATTTGGCTAAGCAGAGGAAAAAAGTCACCTTTACCGATGTTTTTCCTGCCTCTGCATTCAGACAGAATGTATTCCTAAAACAGAAGCTTCTTACAAAGACTAGCATTATGTATGTTGAAGGCTAGTCTGATATCCAGCCCAAGACAAGGGACCAAAGAGTGGTGATACCAGCAGTGGGGGCATTCATAAGCTGCTTACTCTTATAGGAAAAAACATATACTTTAAGTTACTTTCTGAAGCATTTAGGAGAAGTTTGGAGATTCACAGATTATTCTGAACGGGGCTAAAAATAATGGCCATAGTGGTACATTTCCTTCGAAATGGAAATCTCCCAGTTTACATTTCCAGGGCCACTTTAACATTTCCATATTGGGATGTGTTAAGAAAGCAATGAAGCAATTCTGAGGGAAATCAATGGCTTATTCAGATAAGAGGTATTTTTCTCCCCAAGTCCTGTCATCAGTCATCCAAAATATTTCTGGAATTTAAAGATACCACACAGATATACCCAGTTTATGACCACGTATACTCATGTGCCATGCGCCACTCATTTTATGGTATCTTTAAATAAATTCCAGTAACATTTTGGGTGACTGATGACAGGACTTGGGGAGAAAAATACCTCTTATGTAGCTAGAAGCAGTGAGTGCTTTCCACACCTCATCTCACAAACTTAGTATGGCTTATTCAGTTTGATGTGTCCTAATAAAGATTTATTTTCTCTTGAGTATGTGTCTGGCTTTCTTTACTTTTTTGCTTTACAGTTTAGTAAGGATAACCCAGCTGAGGGGCAACATCTTTTTTTCAGTGGGGTTCTGCTCATTTCTGCAGCTTGATTGACTGGAACACTGGGAGGTTAAGTGACTTAAGTCATACACTATTATTATTTTGCTCTAATGGGGTTTGAGCTAGTGATCTTAAGGTTCCCAAGACAGTGTTCGAAACACTAGCCAACACTGTCACCATTTATGTAACTGTTTAGTGGTACCGACTGCCAGTATCTTGCTGAAAATGACCGCTATTTAATTTCAAGAGTGGCAGTGCTGCTAAATCGATGTTTGTTTCCATGTTAAACAGATCTTTTTGTTTTTTAACTGCAACTGTTTTTCCCCCAACAAAGCAGTGAGAGAAATCACTTTTTTTCAAACAATAACACTGTACTCAGAAGGCCACATGAAAGACCCATTCTCTATCAAACTCCCAACTACAAAAAAAGAAAACTACAAAATGAAGAAAAGTAATCATGCACACTGCAACAGCTTATCTTGCATTCATTCATTTACTGCTGCTTTCAAAGCACTTGTTCTGACTCCAGCTCTACCATGGCCACTTACACCCATACAGCACCCGCCCTCACCTCTGCATGCTCGTTCTGCCTCTGGCCTTACGTAACTTTCTTTTCACGCCCACACCCCTCTAGCACCTTCCCACAGTTCTATGTGCTCCTTCTACCTCTAAGAAAAAGGCAGAGGTACTGATTGAAGATGTCCTCGACGCCTTCATCAAAAAAAAAAAAAGGTGGGGGGCGCTGTGGAGCCCGAGCTTGTTGGCAGCAATAATTACAAGCTCCTCGACTAAATATTACAAATCCTAATAATCTATCAATTTGGAGTTTTTTGTCGCTGAAAGGACCTCTCCCATTGAATCTGGGAAGGTCTGGAACCTATAATGGGCAACCCTCGTAAGGATCATTCTGGTGTAACAGGGGAAAAATCGTCAAGTTCCACGCAGCCCATGCGGTCAGGTCCAGAGACGCAGGCCACCTCTCAGCCTGAAACCGAAGAAACTATGACATCGATTGGGCTAAACCTGCAGAGAATAATATCATCAGTTGCTGACCTGAATACTAAAATTGACACGTTTAACACTAGAATAAACGTTGAAAAAACAGTGGAAACTATCCAAACGGAGATGTGTGATGTGAAACGAAATTCAGATTCTACCTCTGCTGCCACTTCGCTGATACTAAAGGAGAACTCTCACCTCAAAGGCAGATTGGAGACTTTAGAAAACCAGACCCGGTCGTCTCATGTGAGGATCCTCGGCTTACTCGAGGGGATTGAAGGGGATCACCCCCTTATGTTCTTGCAGAATTGGTTAAGAGAGAAGCTGATGCCAGAGGATCAAACAATTCGTTTTAATCTACAAAAAACATACCGTATTACTCCAAGGGGTTATCGGGAGGATTCTGATGCCCCACGTACCTTGTTGGTGATTACTGATGGCATTGGAACACGAGATAAAATTCTTCGTCTGGCGAGACAAGCGAGCCCGACTATACAGGATGACCGTTCAGTTTTCCTTTTTCCGGATATCAGCTACGCTACTCGGATGAGGCATAAAAGATTTGAGGGAGTGCGCAAGAAACTCCGGGAGGCCGCAATCACCCATGCAATAGTATACCCAGCTCGTCTTAGGGTGGTGTACGAAGGTAAAGTCTGGATGTTCTCTGATCCTTCCGAAGCAGGCAAGTGGGCTTCTCGATTTGTGGATAAACTAAGGAATCATTCACGAATTAACGGCACAGAAGATAGCGATCTTGATGAGACTGAGGGGGACTGACAATTTAATATAGCTGTGGATTTAACCCATTTAGTTTTGGTAATAAGAGTGTGTTGTTAATGTTGGGATTTTCTCCATTAAAAATGGCCTGAATTAGGTAAGAGGAAACCTCTGTACCAAATTAAACTAAGTTAATGTTGGGTAATTAACCACACAATAATAATCATAAGTTCAGTCACCTGATCAAAGACTTATAGTTAATAGATGTCAAATCGGGACTAGCCCAGCTTCTCTGTGGTGGGAGATCCTTATTTTTTACTCTTTTGGCTAACTTCTTGTTTGCTGCCTTGTAAACTAAATCTAATGGGATTTATATCTTAGAGGATATAGAGTGATGCCATTAGTCCCATGGGACGTGAAATGTTGGACTTTTATATAGACTTTAGTACACAAAGTAGTCGCTCTGCTCATGGACTTTCTCAACAGCATAATAACTTGTTTAAACTTACAGTAATATAATTTAGTACTCCTCCATATGAGGTATCAAAATATTTAAGATGCACTTATCCTTTTATTAAGGAGTTGTTTGACTCTCTGATGGTTATAAGCAATGTGCTCAGGCTTATCTTGAATATGGACTTGTTATATGCTGTATAACAAATGAAAATAATAAAAATTAAAGTAGGAAAAAAAAAAAAGTAAATTACGTACCTACCGTAATTCCAGATCTTTCTGTGTTTCTTCACCCTTCATCACCATTGTGTTCTGGCTGGAGGCCACGACCCCGCGGGAGCTTTTTTTTTGGGATGGGCGGAGTCGACGCACTGTCAATCAATCAAAATGTATTTGTATGGCGCCTTCCAAATTACCAAGGCACCGCACATAACAATAAAACAGCTACAGCGCATCATTACATACTTTAAATAGTATAAGATAAAAAAAACAATAAAACAACAGTATATTTATTATTCAGGTTAATTCCCCAAATGCTTTGGTCCAAAGGAAGGTTCTTAAGGCCTGTTTAAAACCCACCACCGTCGCGCTCTCACATATCTGACGGGCTAGAGACCAAATGCATAAATGCACGGGCCCCAGAAGATTTTAAATAAACCCTTGGAACCTCTAGCAATCACTCGTCAGTCGAGCGGAGTGATCGCCCAGGACAGTAATGGACCAGGAGTTCTTTCAGGTAGTCCAGACCCAGTCCGTGTAGTACTTTATATGTCAGTAAACCGACCTTGAAGGTGATTCGCCACTGTACCGGCCAGCCAGTGCAGCTCACGCAGCACCGGAGAAATATGACAGGACCGAGAGGTTCCTGTCAATAACCGGGCCACGGCGTTCTGCACCAGCTGCAAGCAGCGAATATCCACCCCCGGAAGCCCTAGGTATAGGGCATTGCAATAATCCAAACACGAGGACATAAAGGCATGGACCAAAGTAGGCAGATCACTGGACGGAATAAGGTGCTTAATCCTGGAGATATTCCTCAGATGATAAAAGGAAGATTTGACGACCGCTGACACCTGCAAATGCAGTGTCAGACCTTCGTCAAAAATTACCCCCAGGTTTCGCACCCATTCAGAGGTCGAGAGAGGCAAACCCCCAAGAAAAAGTCCAGAGGGTAATCCCACCCCAACCTCCATCCACGCCGACCCAGGTCAACCACCAACACCTCAGTCTTTTCCGAGTTCAACCTCAACCAGCTCAAACTCATCCACTCATGGATTTCAGCAAGGCAGTTGTTAAATGCTGAGAGGGCTCTATCCTGGTCAGGTGCAAAGATATGTAGAGCTGGGTATCATCAGCATAGCAATGAAACCTCAGCCCATACCTTCTCACAATGTCTCCAAGGGTAGCATATACACTGCAAACAACATGAGGGACAATATCGATCCCTGAGGAACCCCACGAGAGGAAACTGGGTCGAGGAATAAATCCCCGACACCACCCTCTGAGTTCTTCCAGTGAGGAAAGATGAAACCACCTGAGAAGCGTGATCTGACAGGCCGCAGATGAACCTCATAAGATCAAGCAGAACCCCACGTCCACAGTGTCAACGTTGAAGAGAGATCAAGAAGAACCAAGATGGAATGGTCTTCTGATCTCTAGCCATCAGGAGATCACTGAGCACCCAACCAGCCGCCTCAGTACTATGCCTCTTCGAAAACCAGACTGAGAGGCTCATAGATCTCATGGATGGTCAAATGGTCATCCAATTGTATGGCCACTACTTTCTCGATCAACTTCCCTATAAAGGGAGGTTCGAGATAGGTCTGTAGTTCACATGGCAGTCTGGGTCCAGGAAGCTTTCTTCAGGAGGGTGTCACCACTGCCTCCTTCAGGGAGCTAGGAAACTCACCAGTTTCCAAGGAGCACCAGACTATCCATGCCAGGATCGGATTTGGTCCAGGATCCAAACTACAGCATGTAGGGTGCATATCTCAGACAATCCGTATGATGTCTAAAAGCTCTGGCTGGCCGAAAGTACTCCAGGAAAACCGAGGTGAAGCTCCCAAACATTGGTTCACAGCAATGCCCATAGAGTGTGCCAGCTGGAGTACCGCCCTGATGTCAGCCGCCTTAGCTGCAAAGAATCGAGCAAGCTCTTCGCACTCAATTTGTGAAAATGCTTTCCGTACCTGTAGACAGGCTGGGTTGCAAAGTCTGTCCACAGTTCAAAAAAGCTGAGCCGGTCGATTCTGAGCAGCCTCAATCTCCTCGGACAGGAACTCTGCCTTCTTATGGGTGATTGCGGATTGACAGGCTTGATAATGGTCCATCAATCTATGGTGATCAGCATCAAGGTGGGACTTCCACCAGCAATGCTCCAGCCTTAGATCCCTGGTCGCCGCATCTCCCTTAAGGACCCATCAAACCAAGGGGACTGAGGGGGACGGGAGAGAGGACGAACATGGACCAGAGCAGTGACATCCAGAGCCGTAGATATGGCCGTATTAAGGGCCAGCACTAGGGCTTCTGTGTCACTGTTTGCCAATGGAAGGACCAATAGGTTAAGGGCGCCACTAGGCCTTCAGAGCTTATATCTCGTAAAGGGTAGTACCTGACCATCTCTACAGGGGTAGGCCTACGAAGGGGGGAGGGTGCAAAAACTGAACCACACGGTGTAGTGGTCAGACCATCCAACTGGTTCCACCTCCAAATTGGAGGCTTCTACCCCCAGGAGGAAGACCAAGTCAAGGGAATAACCAAATTTATGGGTAACGGTAGAAACAATCTGTGCGAGGCCCAGAGATGTCATCAACTGGAGGAAGTGCTGACCAAATTACGAGAGTTGGTCATCGACCCAGGCATTAAAGTCACCCAGGACCACCTTCAAGGCCGACGCACTGTGTAGCACTTGCGGGTTGGCTGTTAGGTGTCGTCGACTCCACCCTCCCACCAGTTCTGAGTTGCCGTAGAGTAAGAAAGGGTTGGGAGGGAGGTACAAGGAAGTCCAAGGGACAGACAAAAGAAAGGAAAGGATATACAAATAAAAGGAGAAATAAACGACTGAGAGGACAGAAGGAGAGTTGAAAATCTAAGGGGTTTGGGAAGGGGCCCCAATCTCTGGAAGCAGAACAAGAAGGGAAGGAGGGAGGGAAAAATCAGAAATTTGGAGGGGGAGGACATACTCTGAACCTTAGACCTGTCTCCAGATTGTATAGGAACTGCAAAGAAGTAGCCAGAAGGTTGAACTGCAAGGATTCAAGGCACAGAATAACTGGCAGTAAACTCCGACATGAGCAGAAGCGGCTATTCTGTGAGAAAAGACAGGATACAGGGCTGTACTCCCCCAAAACCCTCCGAGTGGAGGTGAGAAACAAAGTTTAGTAAAATAATTTAAGGGATAAGTCCTAAAGGACAAAGACGGAGTAAGTTAGAGGAGAAAAGAGGGAAAGAAGAGAGGGCAACCACCAACTCCCACCCCAATGGGGTGGAGCTGAAGCATTAAGGAGAAAGTGCCCCTTCCCCCGATCCCTCTCCCCTCATGACAGGGAATAAAAATTACCTTTGTGTGCTCCATTTCACCTTGCTCCTGACCAGCGGAAAGGAAGGTGGGGGGAGAGGGACACACAGAGGGACGGGAACCCAGAGACTGAGGCCTCAGGGGGATGGAGGGTGGGATTGTGATGAATGGTGAAGGTACACAGAAAGGTCAGGAATTACGGTAGGTACGTAATTTTCATATCTTATCTGTGTCAATCTTCACCATTCATCACCTGTGGATGAGTACCGAGGCCCCAGTGTGGTCCTAAACCCTAAACGACAAAGTCCCTTAGCCCTCAATGGGTGAGACACTGAGAGGGAGAACCTTTACGGGCCTGGCAAGGCCCGAGAATGGGGAGAGTGAGATGGGGGCCCCCCGGAGGGGGTAGGAAGATGCCCCAACAGATGCTGCCTCACCCTACAGGAGAAAAGATGGGTTCTCTGGTAAGGGAGGAAATTACCCCACGCCGCCAAGGGTGGCAACCAGGAAAGACACAGCCATGCCGAATGCCTAGTGCAGATCGCTGTCCCTATGACCCTGGTGGCTACCTTGCTTGGCGTCAGAAGATGCCCTCGCTTGGTGCCTTGCTAGCTCCAGGCCATGTGCAGAGAGTGCAATGGCTTGTCTGGTTACCTCCATATCAGGCATGGAGGCTAGGAGCTGACCTAGCCTGGACCACAGAAACCTATCATAGGTAGCATAGTGGGCCAGATGTGCTGAAATTGAAAGAAGCAACTGTGCCAAGTAGAAAGTCCTCCTCCCCCAGAAGGAAAAATCCATAGAATCTTGATCTGGGGGCCAGTCACGGTGAAGGGCTCGAAGCCCATCAGGAGTGTCCAGCTGTATCAATCCTGACTGAGGATGAGGCATACGACCTGGAGACTTGGTTGGGGCCACAATACTCTGGCTCAGATTCCTAGGGGCTGGGACTCGGAAAGGGTCTTTGTCAGAACGCGAACATGCCTCCTGGAAAGGAGCAGGCCAGGTAGGCACCACAAGGGTGTCCGCACTGAAATCGCTTAGGAAAGCCATGTCGAGTGCTCTGGATTGTGCTACGTGGGTGGGTGACATGCAGATCCTCCATCATCCTCATATCGAAGAAACGCTGATACTCTGCAAGATCAGCAGCAGGAGAGATGTGGACAGAGACTCTCTCCCCTGAAGAGGGGATGAAGAAGTAGAACCTCAGAGATCCAGGGGTTGACTGCTCAGGGTGATAGTGAAACACCTGTCTGTCCATGGTCCTGACATACGAAGGGAAGTGAGCAGCCACACTCTGAATTGCTCCCAGGAGAGAGGTCCCAAGGACCAAGAATGCCTGGGAGCGCAGGAAGAAGGTAACAGAGTGGGGACAAGGCCAATGGCAGAAGAAGACAGTCCTCTGTCCAAGCAAGAGAGCGCACTAAGGGCCCAAGGGTAGAAGAGGCCCCAGAAAACCCTACAGCCGACAGCTGATCAACCATTCCAGAACTGTCTAGGTTGTGCCCTGAAGATTCCCCTGTGAGGTGACTGGGACCGTGGAACTCAAAAGGATGGTCCCTACCCTCCAAAGACCAGGGCCCTCTTGAGGAGACAGAGAGAGGACGAGGGTCCGCGGCCACGACCTTCCCTAAACTGGGTGGGTCCCGGAAAAGGGCGCCACATCGAACCCCGACCTCTCAACCCTCGGAGTCTGAAAGAGCCTCCTCCTCACACAAACCAGCCTAGGGTAGTTGACAACCCTGGTCAGTCCCCGGAAGGGACCACCCAGGGAGTAGCACCCACCCGTAGGTGCTCTGATCCGCCCCTAAAGTTGGGTGATCCAGGCACACCACCTGAGGGGTACCACCACTGAGGGAGCATAAACCCCTGAGCCCACACTGCAGAGCAACAGTGGCCTGCACCACTGTCTGCTGGACAGCACCCCTGACCCTGGACACGGGGGCAATTGACCATCCCTCAGAGGGGGGCTGGCTCCGGTCAGCCAAGGAAACTACCAGGGTGTCCACATGGGCCGCCAACTCCAAAGAGTCAGACAGCCTGTCCGAATCAGACTCGGACTCCATCTCTGAGGAGGTAGAGACTGAAGTCCAATGCCAGACAGTACGCGGATGCCCGCTGCCATCTCGACTGAAGGGGGTACCTGTCCGAATGTCTGCACCAGAGCCAGCGCCGAAGTCTCCAACTGCACCACAAATGGTGCCTGAAGAAGTCACGGAACTGAGGGCAGTAGCAGAAGCGCAGTCAATGTCTGTCACAGCGCCGTCCCGATCCACGGCGCCGCGAGCGGCATCGAAGTCAGGGACGGCGCTGATGATGGCACCGGCAGCTTCCTCGGTGCCGTGAGTGGCACTGAGAGAGACACCTCCCACGGGCACTGTGTTCGCCAGTGCCACAAGCTGCACCAGAGATAGACACAGCGCCATCCTCAGCCTTCGCACCACTTAACGCGCCGAGGTGAGAAGCGGTCAAGACGGCACCACAGAACCTCCCTACAGTGCCGCCAGCACCATTGGTGCTGTGAACGCGTCGACAGCGGAGACCGCGCTTGAGTGACAGACCGACGCCAACAGGGCCAACGGGCGCTGAGGCCCAAGATGGCACCGATGGATGGCATTGAGGATGGAAGCAACCCAGGCTTCCCAGCCTGAGGAAACGACACTGGGGAGGCCTTCACTTCAGGTGGACGGACTGTGCCTCAGCACGCGGATGGGGGCTTCTGCAACGCAAGGCTATTAGGAGCAGAGAGCCCTCCTCCACAGTCCGTATAGAACTGGAGGGGACCTGGAGGAAAGGCCAAGAGACCCGTGGCTTGGCCCGGACGAGTGTGTGCCTGTCCTCGAAAGTCGGCAGAGCTCGTCCAACTTTCCTGCTGTTCAATGACACGAAGGTCCATAGAGAAGCAGGCATTGCAACTAATCTATGTTGTGAACGGCCAAGACATGCAAGGCAACTGCCATGCTGGTTGGTGACAGAGTACTTGCGCCGCATCGCACCATCGTGATAGGGGCGCTGTCTTCAATGATTTCTTGCCCCCGACCGAGACATGATCCATGGCAAAACAAGCTAAACAAAGACTCAACGTCATTGACAAAATAAAGAAAGGAACAATCTTACCACAGCAGCGCCGAGTGGTGGCAAAACGGATCCGTAGGATAAACACATGGCGCCAAGAGACTTTTTGGCGTTGATATGGCAGAAAACTAGGCCTCTTACAGAGTAGCTCCTTACGAGGTGCGAACTCTTCAGCGGGAGACGAAGAACAGGCGGGAGGGCAGAGTCGACGACACCCAATGGCCAACCCACAAGTGCCACGCAGTACGTCGGCCTCGAGGGCAGCGCCGACAGTGTGTCGAATCCACCCATCCAAAAAATAAATAAATAAAAACTCCTGCAGGGTCGTGACCTCCAGCCAGAACCCACAGGTGATGAATGGTGAAGACTGACACAGATAAGATACAGGATTTTCCCACCCTCCACTGCTTCAGCACTGTTGTGCCGCCTTCCCCACACTTTAGCTTATGGCACATGCAACTAGATTTGCTGGCCGTCGGCTCCTCGCTTCAGCACATGACGCACAACTAAACGTACTGCCCACTGCCCCAGTGCAGGACACGTGTACATAGAGACTGCTGCTCAGAACTGCTCCCAGCAGCCAAGCACAGAAATGAATTTCCAGATGGAAATGCAGGACCTGAAATCACATTTCCTGCCAAGAATCTGCCTTTTCTCAGAAATATGGAAAGGCAATAATTCAAGCCCTGCTGAAGTTGATCGAGCACAATCTGCAGGTCGTTCACCACAGTGTCCAAGCTAGGTCTGGCTACGTATGGTACAGTATCTTCAGCATTAACATGCAGCCCGGCATTTACAATATTCATCCTTAAATCATCAGTATAAATCATAAATAAGAGTGGTCCTAATATAGATCCTTGTGGCACCCCTTTATTGATAGGAACACAGGAGGATGAGTAGCCTTCCAGCTTTGACTGCTGCTGTCCCCAAGAAAGATACTCCCTAAACTAGGACACAGCAGAGGAACTACAGTAACACCAATATTTGCAAGGTTACTCAGAAGAATATTATGGTCAAGGTCAACTGTGCCGAAGGCTTTATTTAGGAAAATGGTTACACTAAGAAGTTTATGGTCAAGGGCTGTGGGCCAGCTGTTGGAAATCTTTAACCACTGCAGTGAAATACCCTGCAGAGTTCTAAAGCCTGATTAAACTACACTCGCTAAATAATGTTGAAATTATCAAGATATTCACAAAGCTGTTTGTTCACAAGTTTTCTAATAATTTGGCCAAGGCAGAGAGAATAGAAATAGGTCTGTTAACTATTTCAGGTGGTCAAATTATCTGATCTGAAAAGAGGAATTATGTGTGCAGTTTTTCAAAGCATAGCAATTTCAGTATTTGTTATTAAAGGTTATAAAGATGCATTATAGGGGGAAGTTAACACATAATATCCTATTTTTAGAAACAATGTTTCAAGATATCAGCCCAGCACTTTTCTGGAGATCAAGATCTGAAGCTGCCATTCAACCTGCATAAAGGAGAAGGTCGGAACTGAATTACACAATTAGACTGCGTTAGGGTTGGTACTGAAATAGAGGTAATATAGTTGGATGTACAACTAGACTGTGTTAGGGTAGCTACTGAAACAGGCAACAGGTAACTTTTTGAATGTTGTCGGCAGCCCAGGTTTGGGTGCAGACTTCGGATGCATGAATACATGGCAAGGGCTGTGAGATAGTACTGCCAGCAGCCCGGGTCTGGGTGCAAATTTGGGATGCACAGATGGGTGGCTGTGGATCTAAGACAGTGCTGCCAGCAACCCAGGTTTCGGGTACAAACTTGGGATGCACAGGTGGGTGGCTAGGTCTGTGAGATAGTGCTGGTGCAAACTTGGGATGCATGGGTGGGCAGCTGGGGCTGTGAAATAGTGTTGGCTGCAACCCACGTTTGGGTCCAAACTTGGAATATATGGGTGGATGGGAAAAGGCTGTCAGGTAGTGCTGCCGGTGACCCGAAAAGGCTGCGAGACAGTGCTGCCAGCAACCCTAGTTTGGGTGCAAACTTGGGATGCACGAGTGGGTGGCTGGGGCTGTAAGATAGTGCTGCCCATGACCTGCGTACTGGTGCAAATTTGTGATGCACATGGGCAGCAGTGGCAGAAAGATGGTGCTTCAGCAACCCAGGTATGGGTGCAAACTTGGAATGCTTATGTAGACAGAAAAGGCTGTGACACAGTGCTGTTGGCAACCCAGGTGTGGGTGGCTGGGGCTGTGAGATAGTGCTGATGATCCAGGTTTGGCTGCAAACCTGGGGTGCACAGGTGAGTAGCTGGGGCTGTGAGATACTGCTGGTTGTGACCCAGGTTTGAGTGTAAACTTGGGATGCTTGGGTGGGTGGATGGGGCTGTGAGATAGTGCTGGCTGCGACCCAGGTTTGGTTGCAAACTTGGGATGCTTGGGTGGGCGGATGGGGCTATGAGATAGTGCTGGCTGCGACCCAGGTTTGGTTGCAAACTTGGGATGCTTGGGTGGGCGGATGGGGCTGTGAGATAGTGCTAGCTGCGACCCAGGTTTGGTTGCAAACTTGGGATGCACGGGTGGACGGCTGAGGCTGTGAGATAGTGCTGGCTCTGACCCAGGTTTTGGTGCAAACTTGGGGTGCATGGGTGGGCAGCAGAGGCTTCGAGACAGTGTTTCCAGCAACCCAGGTTTTGGTGCAAACTTTGGATGCATGTGTGGGCAGCTAGTGCTTTGAGATACTGCTGATTGTGGTCATGTTGCTATTCTCTAGTGGGTATAGTAAAAACAATGGCTTAAAACACATTCCTTGTCTGATGTGGTGGCTACACTTGGGTCCCACACCAGAGAGCCTTCTGCCACAGATGTGGTCAGGTTAGGTTGGTGGATGATTGGGCTGGGTGTTTACCAGCATCTGAGGAATGTGGACAGGGAGGCTGGCGTGGTGGTCACCAGCACCCAAGGAGGTTAGCTGAGTGGTCACCAGTGCCTGAGGAGGGTGCAGAAGGGGGTTGGCTGGCTGGTCACCGGCACCAATGGAAGTGGATGAGAAGGCTGCCTGGGTGGTCACTGGTTCACAAAAAGGGTGCGTTAGGAGGTTGGCTGAATGGTCACCAGCTCCCAAGGAGGGTGGACAAGGCAGTTTCCTGGGGAGAAAAAGCTCTACAAAAAAAGTATCTGCAGTAAAAACTTTATTACTGGTATCAGGCATCAGCACCCCGAGCTTGGATGCAATCCCAAGTCATCAGCAAAGCCAGTTGCATCTGGAGCATGAGGTGCCACGGTGGTCTGGCAGGAGGAGGATGTGGAATACTGAACATCCCACAGGATGCTCTCCTGTTAACAATGGACAGACTGCTGTTTCCTCTGTTATACTGCCCCCTGGGTGACTGCAGGTGGCAGAGCAGTCTGGAACTGCTGGGGTCAATATGCTGCATCTGGCAAGCCGACACAAGTACCACTGTATCATTTTTTTGGGGGGAGGAGCAGGGGTTCTTCAACATGTATACTGTCAAAATATCCTACATTGTTTATTTTGTGTGAAATCTAGGTTAGGGGAAGTAAAATCACCTCAGGGTAAGGAAGTGTATATACAGCAACAAAAAACAAAACAAAAACAAATCAGCCTTATTTCAGACAGGGAAGAATGGCTTTGCTTGCCAGACCTGAAATATGGCAACAGGTTAATGAAAAGAGAAGTATCCTATGACATCAACATTCATACTGCAAACAAGCCTTAAAAGTGAATGGAAGCAAGAAGAAAAATGCCCCACCAGCCAGACAAACTAATTCTAAAAGCAAATGTCATTACTGATAACCAGAATGGTGTGTAATTACAAAAAGGCTTGAAAATACGCAGGGACAGACCAACTAGTTGTGATCTGTATTATCAGTGAGGCAGAACTCCAGTCAGCTACATCCCACTGAATAACCCCATTCGTTTTCACTGTAAAGCATCATCTGCAGCCTATAGTGCATGTCACATGTACATGCACCGACGCCGGCCCACTTGCAGAACTGAGCCTCACAGCCCCAAAAGGCCACCTACAACGTTTGTGACTCATGCGTGTTGGTGATGTCAAGACTCTGTAAGGTTGCTGCAGCTACGATTATGCCTTAAAATGAAAGCAGTTCCATGGCTTGATAAGGTCAACCACCCTTCACCTCACACACTGCAACGTAAATAGTTCTGTTACAGTCATTCTCTCCACCTCCAGTCTGTGTAGGAGGTGCCTCTTCATCAGTTGCTTTGTTCATATTCGTTTTGGTGCAGACCAGGAAGGTTATGAATTCAGCAGCACCATGAACAGGAGAGTCACTAGAGAATTCAAGCTTTTCATTTCTGTTGTACGTTAGCCATAACACACAACAGGGTGTTCATTACTACCCCTAAACTGCACACCCAGGTGCATTGTGAGGAGAGAGACACTTGTGCCAGGTGCCTGTAGCCATCTAGAAGTATGGTTCAGGAATAGTAACCAACAGTCTGGGTCTTCTTCTTGGGCTTACATAAATCGGTGCCACATTAAAACAAAAAATACAATTTTTATATTAAGAAAATACATTAAAAAAATTGTTTTAAATAAATTGTGTCTTAGATGTTCTGAAGTGCGGTTTGCTGATAGCTATTCTCCACTGACACCCCAGCACAAAATTGTTCATGTGATTTAACCAGGTTTTCTCCATTCACTTTGCATTGCCTTGCGCTCCTGTAGTGATACATCTTCATGACTGGTGCTTGTTACTTTTATTTTTGTATGTTCAGGCTTCCCATGTAATTTGGTTATGGTGTAGCTGAGGGAGTGAGATCCAGGGCACTGGGACCCACAAGATGCAGTTCTGCTGCTGGGTGCGGCTGAGGGAGGGGGATACCCAGCATTGGGCATCCAGAGGAGCTGTTCAGCTGCCTCGTCTGTCTGAGGGAGGGGGATCCCTGGCACTGGGACCACCGATGATGCTCTCTAAACTAGGGCACAGCAAAGGGGCCAATACCAATATTTGCAAGGTTACTTAGTAGAATATTATGGTCAACTGTGTCAAAAGCTTTAAGATCTAAGAAAATGGCTTCACAAATAAGTTTATGATCAAGGGCTGTGAGCCACTTCTTGGAAACTAACCAGTGCAACTGAAGTACTTTGCAGAGTTCTGAAGTCTGATTACACTGGAGAAATAATGGTAAAAATATCAAGATATTCACAAAATTGTTTCTTCAGAAGGTTTTCTAATAATTTGGCCAGGATAGGGAGAATAAATAGGCCTGTAATTATTTAATAGAGAATAGAGACTAAAAATAGGCTTGTAATTATTTAATAAAGAACAAAAGTAGGCCTGTAATTATTTTATGCCTGGTGCAGCTGAGGGCGAACATACGGGGCATCAGTATCCCCAAGGAGCAGTTCTGCTGCCTGTTATGACTAAGGGAGAGGATCCCAGGTATCAGGACCCCCAAGGAGTGGTTCTGCTGCCCAGTGTGGATGAGGAAGGAGGATCCTAGCCATTGGGACTGTCCAGGAACAGTTCTACTACCAGAAGCAGGTGGGGATCCTGACCATTTTAATTAAAAATGGCTTCAAGATGCACTCTCATTTTATTAAGAAAAAGGCCACAGTGAAAGCAATTAAGATTGGGTCAGCACCAACAAGGCTGGTCTTGTTTTTATGTTTGTTTAGTTAGTCACATATTTATTTATTTATTTAGCAGCAGCACTCACCGTTTTACCAGTCTCACTGTTACAGTTGCATTTATATGAGGAACACATCCATCCACAGCTATACAGATTTTTTTTTTTTTTAAATACAGAGCCCACAGGGTTGGACTTTAACATAATAGCACTCTCTTTTCACCAGCACTCGCTATACCATACAAAGTGGTTCAACTGTCCCGAACAGCAATCAACTGCAGTTCCCTACATCAACATGCCAGTCCCATTTATAGCCCCACCCCCACAACTGGATGTATCCCACCACCCACATTGTCAGTTCCACTTATCGCCCTCCCCAGCCCTGGCTGTATCCCACCAAAATCACTGGCTCAGGGATGGGCCTAGTTTAAATGTGGGTGAGATTATGTCGAACAGAGGTGTGGGCAGTGTGTAGAGGTGCAATCAAAATGGGAGAGGGCAAGTATCTTACTTCGAATTTGGTAGACCGAGGCAGACTAGCGTGTAGTGAAGGTTTGGGGACAAGCCAGGAAGGGTGTTTGTTTTTTCTAATAGGGGGTGTTTGCTGGCAGAGGGAAGGATGGCGATAGTGGGTGACAGGCGAGGCCAGTCTTCAGTCGGGTAGCAAACTAAAAAAAAAAAAAAAAAAAAAGCTAAGCAGCTATGTTTGAGTTTATTTTACTATCAGAGTTTTTTTTTTTCTGATGGAGTAGGGAGCAGGGAGGGATGGAATTGAACAGCTAGGAGAATAGGGTTTTCCTTTGGTGTACTGGGACTAGACAATGACAGATAACTGTATACAACACTAACCTTTTACTCTTATGTTCCAGTTTGTTGTGTCTATGGCCAAGTTACAACTGTAACAGGGACTCTTTCAGAGAACCCACCTGGTTTAATGTTTGACCATGACAGTGTTTCATGTACGGGAACTGGCCTGGCGGTTACAGTGAGTGGCAGTGCAAATGGGCAGTTTGACTGTAGCTACAGCAGCATTGGTCAGGCCCCAGTAGTGTGACTGCAGGAGGGACACAGTCACCAGCAGGCACCTAATCTAAGCCCGCAGCACAGATCCACAGCCTGGTAGTACAGATCCCGGATATGCTCCACCCCAGAATACCAACTGCGCAGCCCCTGCCCACAGTGCTCCATTTTTATGCAGTTTGCAACATGCAAAAAAATAAAATAAAAAATTCTGGTATCAGCTCTGTGGCCATAATCCATGAAGTCACTTACCAGAAAGCATCTCGATAACCTTCACATCTACACTTTACTGCAACAATCCATGAACATGCACCCACTTGTGTCCAAGAACAGGCCACTACAATGGAATCTGGCCATTGCTGAACAGGGTTTCCAGGTCAGTGGGTGTGGCAGCCTCCATTATGTTCTCCAGAAAGTCACAGTGACTCCTGCCATTCTGACAGTCAGCCCTGCCTCTAGTGGTTAGTAGAAGAGAGAGAGAAGGGAGCGAGTAAGGTGGTGAGTGCGCCGAGAGAGAGGGAGAGACTGAGGTGAGAGGCAGATGCAGAGAATGGCAGCCAACAGCACTGCTGCTTCCCGACCCCAGAGCAGGCAGGAGGGCTAGGCAAAGAAGAGTGGCAAACAATCAGGCTTATGTCTCCAACCACCAAAGTGTCTGTGCCAGAGAAAACACATAGCTGACAACAAAGATCAGCACTAGACACAAGGAATAGGACGCACAAAAAGCCTCATATTGTGCACAGTACAAAACATAGGCTCAAAGTGCTGGTGTACAGAATTAAAAATGGCATCCTCACATTACCTCACGACCGGCTTCACCACTACATAATCATCACGAGGTCTCTGTAGTGGCAAACATGGTCAAGGGGTAATGTGAGGACGCCGTTTTTAATTCTGTACACAGGTACTTTGATGCATGCAAAGTGTCGGGGAAGGTTAGGGGAAAAAGATAGCATTCAGAAAGTAAAAGGAATCACAGAAGGAACAGGAAAGAGAACTCTATCAGTTAAAGCAGAAGGAAGTGGGGAAGGCAGTTAGAATAGCAAAGGCCCAAACCGAGGAAAAGACAGCCAACTCAGTTAAGAAGGGGGATAAAACCTTTTATAGGTACATTAGCGAGCGAGGAAAGACCAAGGGAGGGATAGTTAGGCTAAATAAAGGGGAGGAGGGTGGGCACAGGGTGACAGTGAAAAGGCAGAGATACTGAATGAATACTTTGTTCAGTATTCACAAAACAAGAGGAAGAGGAGAGGTACCTAAACCAAACAATAGAAGCACTCTGGATGGCGGGGTCGATACAGTCCATTCACAGAAGAAAGGGTCCTGAAAGAACTCCTAAAACTCAAGATGGACAAGGCAATGGGGCCTGATGGGATTCATCCCAGAATTCTGAAAGAATGAAGGGGAGAACTAGTGACACCACTGACTATCCTTTTTAACAAACCATGGTAGGATGGTGTGGTACCCGAGGACTGGAGGAGGGCGGATGTGATTCCCCTTCACAAAAGTGGGAGCAAGGCTGAGGCAGGAAACAACAGACCTGTTAGTTTCACCTAAGTGGTCGGGAAAATGATGGAATCACTTCTGAAAGAAAGAACTGTTGAGTATCTAGAGGTCAACGGGGCACAGGACCCAAAGCAGCATGGATTCACAGCGGGAAAGTCATGTAAGATTAATAGATTTCTTGACTGGGTGACCAAAGAAGTAGACTAGGAGGGGCTGTGACATGGCCTACCTAGACTTTAGAAAGGCATTTGACACAGTCCCACACAAAAGATTAATAAACAAGTTAGCCAGCCTGGGAGTAGGTTCCAGGGTGCTAGCCTGGATAAAGAATTGGCTGGACAACAGGATGCAGAGGGTAACAGTAAACGGACTCCACTTCATACAAAAGGGGGTTACTAGCGGGGTACCACAGGGTTCAGTACTGGGGCCGGTCCTCTTTAATGTCTTTATAAGTGACATTACAGATGGACTGGAAGGAAAATATGACTCTTCGCAGATGACACAAAGATCTGCAACAGGGTTGATACACAAGGGGTGAAAAGGATGAGAAGGGACTTGGCAAGTCTCTGCTGCAGATGCTGCTGCACTTCTTACTCTGGGTCACTCTCCGTGACAGGGACGCTCAATACAGCAGAAATTTAAACCCTCAGTAACCTGCTTCCTCTTTACTGCTGCTCCCTGGTTGACTCCCTAGGGTTACATTCTTTCCGGACCTCACTAAGGTGGTTATACTACTACTACTACTACTAGTAATACCCTTACTATCACCTAGCTGAGGCTTCAGGCCAGACAATTCTCACCAAGACTCCAAAATGCAGGGCAGGACACAGCACTTCAGTATTTCACCTTAAATGTGGCTACTGTTGCTGGTCTTAATATTCCTTACACACACTACATCATAATGCCTTTTTTTTAATTGAATTTTATTTATCTAAACATATGCTAACCAGGAAAGGCACACTGAGTCAAGGCTCATTTCCAGGTGCGACCTGGGTACAGGGGTAGCAGATGTGGTACACATGAGATAGATACATATATACATATGGATACATATAAAAGCCATAATTAGTTTGGCGGGTCAGGGGAATACATTTATATAGAATTTATACAGCAGCAACATTTTACATAGTGTATACTTATAGGACATACACAGAAGTAGCCAGGAATGTTGCATAGTTTTTGCGGGGAGGTTTGGATGACCTGGAGGTGAGGGCAGGGGCTATGAGAAGCAGGAGCAGGTGGGGGGGGGGTAGCAAGCGAAGTTGCTGTCTGATAAAGAGTTATGCGACAGAAAGTTTCTTAGCAGAGGTGATAGCTGAGTCCATAAGGAGGAGAGCTTGTAGGAGAAGGTGAATTTGCCAGCAGATGTGGATGGTTTAAGCAGTGAGAAAGAGTGGATGTCCCTTGATCATAGGATGTAGGGGATGGGTTCACTGGGGATAACCTCTCTGAGAGGTAGGAGGTAGCAGGTTGATCCAGAATTTGGATATTAGGGAGACTGAGTGGATGTAGCAGTGGTAGGACAGGGGAGCAATACAGAGAGTGGAGTAAAGAGAGCAGTGGTGGGTTCTTGAGGGGGCGGAGTCTGTGGAGAATCGGCAGAATGCATTTAGAAGGCAATCTAGTCTGGATAAATAGGAGGCAGGGGCTGTGCTGTATACTATCCAAGTGTAGTTGAAAATAGGTGTGATCATTTTTGTTAGTATTTCACGCCTCACCGGCAGTGGGAGGGAGTCTCTGTTGCAATAAAGCACACCAACCTTGGGGTGGAGTTTCGAGGTGATGGCTTCTATCTGGATAGAGAAGTTTAAGTGTTCTCCCACAACTTACCCTAGTTACTTTGTCTTAAAAAATAGCCATTTGCTTTAATTATTGTTCCCACTTCTGGGGGAAAAAAAATACAAGAGCAGCTACATACATAGATACAGCAACAGAAATATCATAATTACTACTTGAGTGCACATCATCTTGGTTGTCATAACTTTAAACCAGTGTGGTTTCTAATCTTGAGGACCACATGAGCTTCAGATTTTTTTAACCAATCAGGATGCATAAAATTACCTACCCATTTTATACTAGGTTTTATTCCTGCCTCCTCATGCGCTAGGACGCCGTCACATGGTACTTCATTAACAGCTTATATCTATGCTGGGACTATACACGGTCAGGGTCATCAGGTTAATATGCAAATCATAAAATCCAGAAAGATCAAAAGACATCACGCTCATCAGACAACCACATTACAAAAAATTGTCACCCCAGTCCAGGCAACACTGCTCAACAATCATACTCTGCAAACCCAAACATCAAGATATACTGCTTAAAAACAAACACAATCTCTTAACTAAAGAAGCATGAAATCCATCCAACAAAACTAGAAAATAATAAAGGAATAATGCATGACAGGGTGTGTGTCTTGCTGGGATAATGCCATGCCTGGGGGTTGACATGAGGTCGCAGGTCAGGCGTCTAATGCCCCAGGCGTGGTGTTATCCCAACAACACACACCCTGGAGTGCATATTCCTATTATACAATGGCTTGTTGTCATATATCAAACAAAAAAATAATTTTAAAGAATGTTTTCGTTAGTGTGGAAAAATATTTTTGTTTCTCAAGAGAAGATGCAAAAAAGAGATCATCATCATGGTGGTGATCATCCATATTGGTTCACAGTGCTGAGACCAGACCTGTGGCGTCGTGCTGGGATAACGCCACAGGTCCAGCCCCAAACTGACCAATCAGAGACCAGGATTCTTTCTTGCCATTGTATAATATGTCTTAACTGGAAAATCCAAACTCAAAATGCCTCAGTGGTGCTCCCCATTGAAACTAACAGATATGAGAAAGGAAACATACCTAATTAAATATTAGAAAACATTAAAAAATACAGTTTTACAGAAGAGCAGCCACATTTATAAATGTAGCAATAAAATATCACCAATACTTTGTGACACAATGCTCTAAAATGTAGTAAAAGAACAGCTTACTTTTAAAGTAGCGACAGGAGACAGTGCTCTCCCTCTGTAACATCTTCAAACTAATTCATGTACTCTCATGCTGCAATCCCGAATCTCGGTTATCTTTCATCCACATCTCTGTCTTGCTGGTCCACTCCCTATCCATATGCAGTTAGTTGGTATGGGCTGTCTTCCCTGCTATCTGAGACAGACTAACAATCTGAAAGAAATCTTGGGATATGACCTTTCCCAGACCCCCAGTCAAACCTTCTGTCCAAGTCTGTAGAAAAACACTACTTAGTGTGACAGGGTGGGTAAGACCCTGTGCCATTTGTTATGCAGCAAGAGTTAAATACAAGAATCTATTTTGTCCTCTCCTACTCTGCCACTTGTCTGTCTCAATTGTCTAATTGTGCAATCACATTTTTTCTTGTGGCACCTAGGAACTGGGCATTCTAATGGTCCCGCAATTCCCCCCGTTATCTCCCATCCTTCACTTGCTGTTCCTATTCTTTCTTCCCCTGCTTCTCTGTGGTTAAAAAATATATGTGAATCTTTATGTGAAACTGGGATCCCATAGTTACAAACATATAGAGTTATATTTTTGAAATGATTGCAGAAAGCTGTTTGGGTTTAAAAGATGCCAGTCTGGAACACAGGGGATTGGCCTTTACATGTATTTTGACCTCCACAAGCTTGTTAACAGAATTTATAACATGGGGTAGGAAAAAAAAAAAAGAGAAAGTCAAATGATCAGACAGCATCACCTGACCGTGCAGTAACTGTTATTATACAATGGCAAGATAGAATGCTGGTCCCTGACTGGTCAGTCTAGGTTTAGACCAGTATGTTATCCCAGCATAACATCCCGACTCTAGTACTCAGCAAATCATGACTGCATTTAATATTTAAAGAAATCACTCCACAGCCATCCCTGTCACAAGCTTCTGCTCCCTCTCGCTCCCAAGGTGCCACACTAAGCAGCTTCTACGCAATGCCGCATGCGACATCCTCCATTCCCTAATCTGCCTTAAATCATCCTTACTGCTCAGGACTGGGCTGCTGAGCTTTCTCCCAGTATAAAACAGAAATACTAGTGTACCAGGAGAACATAAAAGAATAAACTATTTTTAACCTGCTTGCCATTTAGAAGTCAGCCTTGCATACGAGTCAACAACGCTGCACTCTCAAGGCAAATCTTAACTACAAACTGTCCTGTTTCTTTTTTTCTTGTTTAAAACATAACAATACAACTTAAACTTACCGGAAGGGTAGAAAGGCCAACGAAACACAGAAGTGGAGCCAAACCAATGATGGGAGACAGCATGGAGGGATGGGATGGGGACGGGACTGGAAGACAGAAGCTCAGACTTAAAGACAGCACACAGTAAGCATGCCACCTGCCAGAGAAGCCAAAAGGAACTTCTTTTTCTTTAAATACTACTCCACACTAGTAAATCAGTACAAAAGAAAATGTCAAATTTTATTTCCTGTATTTTATTTATTCTAAATATAACGTACCATTGCATAATAGAAATAATGTCCTCCAGGGAGGGTGTTATGCTGGGATAACATCCTTCTTGGGTGTTGGACACCTTGGCAAACCACTGGAGGCAGGATGTTATCCCAGCATAACACCCACCTCGTCGGGCATTATTCCTTTAGTAAACTGTATCTGTTAAAATACCTAGAGGTCTTCTGTTGGACCTAGTGGCCTTGAGATCCATAACAGGCATTCCTAACCACCAGCAAATCTGGTAGAAAACTTCCTGTTGAGGTTTCACTCCTTGATGGAACTGCCATTAACTCAGCCAGTCAGCTTGAAAGTTTGGGTGCTGGCAGGTGAATCACTAACAGGAGATCAGGTTTATTTCCACCCAAAGAATTAACTTGTACATCTCCACCATCATTGCCATGTTCTCTGTGCTGCCTTTGTATCTGATGCACGCTACAGGTCACCACATTGTGCAACTGTGCTAGTTCCACAGTCTGGTCCTGAATGTGAGCAACACCCTAAATATTATTCTCTTCTCATAACACCGACGGTGAGTTTCATTCTGCTAGACTCTCATATTCCCTGAGCTGATGACGTGCCTAGCACTGCTCCCCAAACCATCAGGCTGGCATCTGTCTTGAGTGCACTCTGTTGCACATCTCAGATCTGTCCTGATGCAATTTGTTGCTCCTCAGATCGGGCGCTGCCCTGAGGCACAGCACAACAGGCGGCATCTACAGCTGTCTCATCAGCCGCCGCCTCTCCGGACTCCGCATCCCTCTTGGGACCAGCCGCCTGGTCCCAACTCCCAGACTGAACAGCAAAGACTGGGCGTCCCCCAGCGGCACACAGCACAACAGGCGGCGCCTCGTCGTCTTGTCAGCCGCTGCCTCTCCGGACTCTGCATCCCTCTTGGACTGTCTGCCTTATCAAGACTCCCAGACTGAACAGTAAAGATCAGAGTGCCCCCAGAGCGCACAGCACAACAGGTGGCGTCTCCAGCCGTCTCCTTCGGCCGCTGCCTCCCGGACTGTGCATCCCTCTTTGGACCACCCACCTGATCCCGACTCGGACTGAACAGTAAAGATCAGAGTGCCCCGCAGCGCACAGCACTGCAGCACAGTCCTCGGCAGTCTCATCAGCCATCGCCTCCGGACGCTGCATCCCTCTTCAGACCGCCCGCCTGGTCCTGACTCCTGGACTGAACAGTAAAGGTATGCTGCTGTTTGAATCTGGAGCCAGGCTGTTTCAGTGGCTCTCTCACTGGCTGTGGCTTTCCCTGAAGACTCCTGATTGGGACGGCCACGAGGAGCATCGCTCCCGATTGGTGCACCTTTCAGCCAACTTCCAGGAGCAGTGTGATTTTCCAATACCTGCTAGCTAAATTACTGCAGTGTGGGAACAGTGCGATTTTCCAATACCTGCTAGCTAAATTACTGCAGTGTGGGAACAGTGCGATTTCCCAATACCTGCTAGCTAAATTACTGCAGTGTGGGAACAGTGCGATTTCCCAATACCTGCTAGCTACATTACTGCAGTGTGGGAACAGTGCGATTTTCCAATACCTGCTAGCTAAATTACTGCAGTGTGGGAACAGTGCGATTTTACAATACCTGCTAGCTAAATTACTGCAGTGTGGGAACAGTGCGATTTTACAATACCTGCTAGCTAAATTACTACAGTGTGGGAACAGTGCGATTTTACAACACCTGCTAGCTAAATTACTACGGTGGCAGAGAACAGTGCGATTTACAATACCTGCTAGCTAAATTACTACAGTGTGGAACAGTGCGATTTTACAATACCTGCTAGCTAAATTACTGCAGTGTAGGAAAGTGTGTGTTTTCTCATTACTTGCCGAAACCCTGCCTCTCCTGCCTGCATTTTTCTTTTTTTTCCCCTTTTCTTTCTTTACTATGACCTTAGATACTTGCTACCTAACTCCTACATTCCTTTATCCCTCCCACAACCTGTTTTCTAACTATGCACTTCCATCTCTGCAGTCTCAGCTCGAACTTGAACCTGCCCATCCCTCCTGCAGAAACCTTATTCTGTTTTCTGTCCTCCCCTCTCATGTCCCATTCAGATCCTTGCTCATCAACACTTAAGTGCTCAGCCTTTGTGTTCCCCAATCACCCCACCCACTGACTCTCTGTTGCCAGCCTCCCCGCCGTGCCTCCTACCCTATTCACATTTAAGTCACACTTGCTTTCTTTCTCCTCAGATCGGAGCACCTCCCGAGCGGCACACAGCACAACAGGTGCACCACGGCCGTCTCTCAGGCACCGCCTCCAGACTCTGCATCCTCTTCGGACTGGTCGCCTTGTCCAGACACCTGGACTGAACAGTAAGGTTCGCCACTGTTTGAATCTGAGCCAGGCTGTTTCGGCGGCTCTCTCATTGGCTGTGGCTTTCCTTGAAGACTCCTGATTGGGCCAGCTGCGGAGCATCGCCCCAATTGATGCGCCTTTCAGCCAACTTCTCTGGCTTGAAACTGGGTATCTGGGGGCTCATAGCTCTGTCCTGCTTGTCATTTTTTTTTGTCCCACCCCACCCTCCCAGGCCTCCTTTAAATACTCCTGCTGCCCCTCCTTCTTCAGAAAGTCTCTCCCATTGACTCTTGTCTCTCTGCTGATGCCTTGGACCTAGGGCTCCAAGATTACGCAGGACATCTGCACTCTGCTCTCTGCCTGCTTGCCCAGCTTGACATGACTGCTATAATGAGCAGTATAACTTGGTTAGTCTCACTTGCTTGTCTAATTACTTCAAGCTGGTATGTGGACTGGGTGATAGCTGGGGCCCTCCAACACCCTGAGGGTGAATGTTCACCTCCCCCCCCCAGTTCACGTTGAACCAGAATCCCTGACTAAACCTCTCTACATCCCGTCTGCCTAAACATGATACAGCTATGCTTGGTACTGGCTGCATAAACGACTCAGTGCTCCCAATGCTACCTCGGTCCCTGGAATATTCTCTTCTGGCACCTTGCCCTGGGTACCTGTCTCCACTTTCTCCTGCTGCTCCAGGCTGGGACATTGAAACCAACCCTGGACCTGTACTTCATTCTCCCATGAACCAATCTGCGGCATCTATACCTCCTATGAAAGGTCTAAAAATAGTCCACGTTAACATCCACAGCCTACGCCCCCAAATTGTCGAATTGGAAGCCTGGGCTATACAAATGACCCCCGACATCCTATGCATATCCGAATCCTGGCTAAAACCTGCCATCAAACAGCATGAGGTGTCCCTTCCAGGCTACAGCAACTTTAGACATGACAGGATAGGCAAAAGGGGGGAGGGGTAATGATCTACTACAGAACAGGCCTCAACATCACTCTCCTCCCCACTCCAGTCTCCTCACCTCCTTTCCTTGAGTCCCTGTACGTCACACTTACATTTGGAAACGTTAAAAACTCATCATAGGGCGTATATATATGCCCCCCCCGCCTTGCCACTGCTAGCCTGTCTCCTCTCCTTGCATCCTTAGGCAGCCTCCCAAAGCACGACCTCATCCTATGTGGGGACTTCAACACTGACTGGCTCCACTCAAACTGGTAATACCCGTGCATCACTTGCTGATGGTAACCTCACCCGGTTAATTCATGATCATACACGAGTCAATCTAAAATGTGGCAACCACACCTTGCTAGACTGGATGGTCACCAACTGCCCACTTAAAACCAAAGCTGCTGGTGTACTCTCAGATTGCTTAAGCAATCACTCTCCCACCTTCTGTGTGTGGAGAAACAACTACACCAACCCTCCACCCAAGATTTCCCTGGTAAGGGATATGACCAAGTTTGACATCAACAGATTCCAGTCATCGATTAACGCTACAGACCGGAGCCCCATTAATACACTTCCTGACATAAACCTAGCCCTAGACTTCCTAATTTCCACTCTCACCAAAATAGTCAACCAACACTTAAGAAGAAATGCAGATCCAAGGGTGTTAAACCCTGTGGCTCTCGGGCGATATCAGATCCCTAATGACCCTCCATGACAAAGCATGGCAAATGTATAAACAGAGTGGACTCCCACTGGACTGGCTTATTTACAGACAGCTCAGGAATAAATGTAAAAATTCTGTACATAAAGCTAAGCGATACCATTTTGAAATTTTGAATTCTCCAAACTGAGCACCTTAGTAATTCCAATGAATTTTGCAGACAAATTAACTCTCTAGTAAAAGGAAAGAGTAGAAAACCCAAGCTATATTTCTGTCAATGGCTCCACCCTTGATGACCCACTCTCCATAGCCACTGAATTTAACAAATGTCTTCACTGACTTACAAAAATACACCTCAATCTTCCACAACTCCTCTCTCTCTTCACATGACTCTCCGCCTAACTTAGTGGGTCATCCTGAATTCCATTTGAAACTAGCCACACTCAAAGAGGTGCAGCAACTTCTATCCAACTTAAAACCTGAGAGCTCTCCCGGATATGACTCACTGGAACCAAAATTTCTTAAGCTGGGTGCCCCTGCCCTAGCTCGCCCCTCTGCCATTTGTTTAACCGGTCCTTCCTCTCCAACATCGTGCCAGATAAGTGGAAGGTAGCAGTAGTAGTCCCGGTCCACAAAGGGGGACCCAACTCCATAATAGAAAACTATCACCCTATATCTCTTCTCTCACACCTGGCAAAGATACAAGAGTGTATAGTGTATAATCATCTTCAAGATTATCTCGACTCCCACAACCTGCTATCACCCTGTCAACACAGCTTTAGAAAGAGTCACAGTACTCTCACTGCACTCATAAAAGTAACATCCAACATCTTCCACACTATGGATAAGGGCCAGGCAACTGCAGCCACATTTGTGGATCTCACAAAAGCATTTGACCTTGTGAATCATGGGCTTCTGCTTCACCAGCTGCATCTACTTGGCCTGGACTGCAGTTCGCTGCTCTGGATCAAGAGCTATCTGTCTGATCGATCCCAGAAAGTTAAATGGGATGGCTCCCAGTCTAAACAAAAAACAGTTTCCCATGGTGTCCCGCAAGGCTCCATTCTGGGCCCCATGCTATTCTCGCTCTTTATAAACGACCTCCCAAAATTCTGCGGTGGTGCCACACTTCATCTATATGCAGACAATGCCATCATCTACGCTCCTCTCCAGTTATAGACCAAATCAGTGGGACCTTGCCTCAGACTTCGCCTCCCTGGAGGACTAGTTCCAGTGTAACAGTCTTGTTCTCAACTAAAAAAAAAAAAAAAAATGCAATGACTTTGCTCATCGACCTCATAAAAGCCTAATCCACCTACCCTTAGCATCTCCACTATCAAGGGAGACTCATTAGAGGTGGTCCTCCTTCAAATATCTGGATGTTACTTAGACACCGCCTCTCGCTCAACTCCGATGTCTCTAACACTATCAAAAACTCAACCAGAAACTCTGACTCCTCTGTACATTCGCCCACACCTCACACTTGCCTCTGCCAAAAATAACCTCGCATCCCTTCTCCTCCTCCTATCCTATGCTGCACCCCTCCTCCTCGGCACTAACTCTGCCTCCATGTCCCTCCTCTCTCAGGTATACCACAGGGTTGGTTGCTTTGCCTTGGGGGCCCCTGCCCGCTCTCACCATTGTGATGTCCTCGCCTCACTGGGGTGGTCCTCCTACGAAGCAAAACTGAGGTACTCCACCCTGAGCCTCATGTTCAAGCTCATCCACAAATTCAATTCTCCTTGCCTCAGAAAACATATTTGCCTCAAACAAATACCACGCACACTTCGCTCTGCCTCTCTCCCCTTCTCATTGTTCCCAAAATACGTCTTGCTGTATCCAGACGCTCCTTTTCATATGCTGCTCTAACTGAATGGAACTCCCTCCATTCTCTCCTGCTCCTCCCTCTCACAATTTCAGTCACATTTGTCTGCCTTTCTATCTAACTCGGCTACCTGCTCTGCTTCGGCTGAAGGTGCCTGCAGAAACTCCTCCACCTTCCACAGCCGCCTCCTCATGCCTTATCCTTCCTCTCACTCCTCTACTGCTCCTCCTAGCATAATATGAGAGTAGTACGCATAGAATCTCTTATCCTAGCCATTCCATGTTACATTGCTACTGTTTAATATGAAGTTCGTACTATAACTGCCCTGTATAATCTCCTCCTCTATCTAGGCTTGCATTGCTCACCAAAAGAAAGTCTGAAATTGATTGTGTAATTGCAATATTTTGTCTCGACATGTACTTTGCCTAATGCCAAATTTGTAACATGAGAACTGCACTGCTGATTTCACTTGTAACTTCATGGTTGTTTCTTGACCCTGAAAAAGGGACTGTAATTGTCTCATTGGACTTACCTGGTTACCAAAACTCAAATAAATAAATCTCACATAGACATTCCTTGAGTTAGGTTCATCTGCAGTGACCACCATTTGCGGGATCATTTCACTGATGGAGTCAGAGAAAGATTAGTTGACAGAGAAATCAGCTATGGATTCCACAGTCGCAGACAGTGGAGCCTGGCCCATGGTACCAAGTCAATGTTTTCCACCATGAGATCCAGCATGTGCAAGATTTTTCCTGCAGTTGCTGCAGTCTTGTGTCTGAGCCTTCTGCAAGCCTGACAGAGTCTCTGCACTATGTCTGCTGTGAGAGGCACCGTAACCCCTAGGTTCTGAATTGTGTTGGATGTAGTGGGCTCTTGCTGTTGTTTATTATCCAGCTGTGGTGCTGCAGTGTTCTAGCAACTTTGGAAACTTGTCTTTGTGCTGCTTCCAGGGATTGTGCCCTGACAAGCCAATCATTCCGATGGGATGAACGTATAAGTCTTTCTCTCCGAGGTATGCTGACAGCACCAACATGACCTTGTGAACATCCCTGATGTGGTGGATAGTCCCAATGGCAAAGCAGTGTAGTGAAAATGCTGACCTTGAACACAGAAGCAGAGAAACTCATTATGTGACTAATGAATGGGATATGCAGACCTGCGATCTCGAAGGTTGAGGAATGCCAAAAATCCTTGGGTATACTACACAATGATGGATTGTAGCATTTCCATTTTGAAGTGCAAGCATGTAATCTTTCTTTAAAGACCTTTGAGATCCAGTACCACTCAGAAGGCCCCAGCCTTTTGGAACTATGAAAAGATGGAATAAAGGCTTCAGCCCCTTTATGGAACTGGAACACAGCCTTGATGTCTCTCAGATACACAATTGTGGTGTCTCTCAAGATACACAATGGTGGCGTGTATCACCCATAGCTTGGCTGGACTGTGGGATACTGCAGATTGCAGGAAGTCACTATAGGAGTTTACAAACAATGATCCACTGTGACACTGGTTGCCACATCACCTGCCAACTGGTGACCCAAGTTCAGGAACGGACCAGGGTCACCCTGAGGCCGGCCTGGAAAGGGAGGATTCGGCATCCACAGATAGCTCTCCTCCTTCAAGCGGGGTGGGGGGGGGAGTGCAGCATGTGCCACTGTTTAATTAACACCTAGCGGAGGTTAGCTGGTACAGCTGTGGCCGACTCTCAGGAGGGCCAAATGTAGGCTCGAGTGCGGCGTCTTCATGCCACCCATCCACAGCATGGCAACCACAGAGAACAGGGCAAAATAAAGACAGAAAACTCATTGGCCAGGATGCTGCATGCCAGCCCACCATATGCTCTGCACCACTTATTGAGTACTGGCTTGAACCAGGCTAGTGGTGACACAGGGGCATAAACAAAGGATGAAAAAAAAAACAAACACTGATCCACATAATTTCCTTCCATCGGTTTGCAAATATCAAGTCTTGCACCTAGGGGATACTGGGTACCAGGGATGGACCTGATCTCAGTATGCCTGCTTGTACTGACGAGCTCTGTTGTCTTAGCAATTTTCACTGCCTCTGCCGTCTCTGTTGCAATGAAATAATCCTTTGCTGGGGGAGTTTTACTCCTTCCCTGACAGGAAATTTGGTGGTACTGACGTGCCTCATGAGAAGGGCATCGTCCTGTAAGGGTCAACTTGAAATCTGACACTTACTCGACGATGGCCTCCAGCTCCAGGCCAAATAGTAGGTCCCCATGTAATGAAACATTCAAAGAGTCACATTGCACGAATTACTAGCTGACCATGGGAAAAGCCAGTTAGCCCACCGCACCATCACAGAATACAGTACAGATTTTACTGTGAGCTACAAAACACTGTAGGAGGTTCCACCCAGAAAATTCACACCCATAGATAGGAGTGACATGGGTAGTGCCACCCCAGAGTAATGTGGTTCATTAAAGCAGACATCCATGAGCCAATAAGCCATGGCACTGGAGACATAAGCCGAGGCAAGTGCTACTGACGCATGGAGGCTCCTGCCACCTCCTCATTCACTTTCTCCATCATAGTGTCCGACTTTCTATGGAAGGGATCCTTAATGGACGCCGCTCCTTTGAGCAGAACAGTAGTTTTCCTTGTGGCACCCAAGATGGGTATGTTAACTTTAAGACTTGCATCCCACAATTTTTCATTCTTGCCGTTAATTTTTTAGGTCTTGGTGTACTGTACTACCAGTGCCCTGCATTTGTCCATTTGGAGGCCACAGTGTCCTTTGCAGTGTAGCAAACAAGGAAAACGTTACTTTTTGACCACACTTTTCAAGAGGTCCTACTTTCTTTCTAGACTTGTGCTGTGCCTCATCTTCCAACTCCAAAATGATGCAGGCTTGCTTCATTAATGTAGTCAGGTGCTCCCAGTTAAAGCCTATGTTTGACCTATTTGCACCCCAGTCCTCATCCAAAGTACACTCTCCATCCTCTAATCCTGATTCTGTGGACCTCATCAGGTGGCACTGGAGAGATCTCCCGGAGTATGGAGCATTTCAGGGATGTGTTCTGGCAAACTTCAATGATGACCTGGTGCTGCTAGGGGCACTTGTGAGTGCCTCTTTCTCTTGTTGGAGCAGGCCTCAAAAGAACCTCTGTTAGCATGTCCATGGCTTTGGTGAGCTTCACCACTGTGGATAGAAGGGGACGGGCCTCACTCTCACAGAGAAGGTGATCTGGATCCCCATGTAGATGATACTGAGAAGTCGTCCCTTTGAAGACTATGCCTTAGATCCGGGGTCAGAGGCATCTCTCTGCTATGCTACCCCTGTGGAGGAGTTAGAGGAGTCTTGGGCTTAGCTCTGCTTAGAAGAAGGCACTTGCTGCAGGTTGGACAACAAGGGCCCATAAATGATGGACGGAGCCTTGTCCAAGCAATTTTTACTTATTTGCCTTAGATTGCGTTTCTATTGATGCTGTTCTTGAAGGCTCTGTGATGAGGTTATAAAAAAAAAATGATATCGAGGCCTATAGAGCCAACTGTCTTCCCTTTTTGATGGAAAACACTGGTTAAAAACAAAATAGCATTTAGCACTTTGAAACTAGCACATAGGAGTCAAAGTTTCATGAAAAATGTATCTATTCTGGGCTGGCCCGGTGGCGTAGAGGGCTGAGGCGTTGGATGCCTTACCTCTCACCACGCTGATGACCTATGTTCAGGAGCGAGCGCGGGCTGTTGGAGGTCAGCACGGGGGAGGGAGGGAGGTTGCGAAGCAGGATGAGCTGCTGTCGAGCAGATAATCTCTTCGGGGAGGGAGCCTGAGCTCCCTCAGCATTTGACTGCCTCGCAGTGGAGACCAGGGGGCAGTGACGCTGAGGGAAGCTAGGGGCGCAAGGCCAATGGGGTAGGAGGATGGGGCTGTCATGGAGCAAGAGGGCGCACGTGCGCCTCCACAAGCATGCGCCTTGTCTGGGGCCCTGGGGTAATCAAGAGAAAAACCAGGAAAAAGTCAGGGGTAGCCACAGGATGATGCCTCAAGACCGGCTCTTGGGGGGTCGGCCGGGGCACACACAGCGTAACAAGACCCCGAATGACCCCTGGAGACCGGAAGGGTGGAGGAAAGCAGCAATGGCCCGTGGAAAGAGCTAAAACACCTCTATGGGGGAAAAAAATGCATCTGTTCTCCACTTTATCATGCAAACAACCTTACTTTGCACAAACTCTGTGCATAAACCCCCCAATTTTGAACCACATTTTTGTACAGAATATGCTGACTTGCCCTCAAGTTTGGGGCAAAATGAAAAAAAAAAAAAAAACAGTTTTAAGATTTTGCCAAACAGAATTTCCCATGTTTGAAAATGGAAAATCACTGGCTCCAAGCTTTTTATTTGTCCAAACAGATGATTTTAAGGTGCAATAGCACTATATCGGCAAAAAATCTTGATATCTATGCCTCGAAGAGTAGTAGTAGTGATTTTGTACTAAAATAAAAAAATCCTCTCCAAGATAATTGTCATGCTCCAGTGTGCATGTGTGGCCTGCACCAAGATGTTCGCAACACTTACTGCACATGTGCAACCTCTGCCAAGATGGCCATAATTTGGCAAACAGAAGTACTGGCCTACCAAGGTGGCCCCATCATGTATGCACAACAGCATGGGAACCCCTCGATCACACACGCTTCTTGCTGTGTTCCAGCTGCTGTGTAAAACACTCCCTTAGCCCTTAAAACCCCAACTCCAACATTGTCTTCTGTGCTCAGAGTAGAAATTCCACCCTACAAGGCACTACAAGGACAGTGTGGGTTATGACATCCCTATAAGGTACTGCAGCCCTGGTTTACCAGACACTGCAGCACTGGGTTTCCTACTTGCAGACTGAGCCCATGCAGTGTTACGCAATCCTAATGAAAAGATCATTCTGTGTTGCTGTTTGCAGAAATTCCCAGAGCAGCAGCCAAACTGAAGAAATTAAAGAAAATCCACTTGCTGAGAAGCAAAAGTATCCCAATCTGTCTACCAGCTATGACAGACTGTAAAAGATGAGGGAGTCTGGGAATGGGCATGTACTAAGGCATCTGTCAGACTGTTGTAACCTGTCCCAGCTGGCATGGGAGGACAACCCATACCAGCTGATTATCTAAACCCGAATCACAAGGCTCTGCACCTGCGGCAACCTACTGAACCAGTGACTCAGAGGTGAAAGGCTCTCTAAGCCGCTGCAAAGCCATTAAATCCATACATGACTCAGACGTGAAGGCTCTGTAACCCACTACCAATCCACTAATCCAGTAAGAGACCCAGAGGCGAATGGCTCCATAACCTACTGCCAGTCAATCCACTTGAACTAGTAATGCAGCAGGCAGTATAGCATAGTGGTTAAGAGCACTGAGCTGCAAACATGCAGAACTGGGATTGAATTCCACAGCCACCACTTGCATACGGTGTGACCATGAGCCAGTGACTTAACTTCCCTGTGCTCCCAGGATGCATCTGGAAACAAGCCCTGGCCTGGTGTGTCCATACCTCTCAACCTCTTTCCTCATGAATCGGGGATAAAGCTGAAAAAAAATCGAGACAAGACCCAAAATCAGGGACACATCTTAAAAATTGGTACTATTCATTCAGAAAGGTGACAGAATCAAGGGATTAGTGTAAGATGCATTTTCTGAAGAACAAGCCTGTAATTCTAATGTTTGTCAATATTTTGTGCTTACAGTTCCCACTGTTCTGTTACAAAAAATACAGGTTACTCACCTGTAACAGGAGTTCTAGGAATGGTATATGTTGTTCATCCACACTGGCAGGTATCCTTGCCGCTTTAGATCTTGCCGGAAGGTCTTCAAGCTGGCTCCTCCCACCCACCCAGGTGGTAAAACTCTCGGCTCCGCCCCATGACGCCAGATCTGGCCCGCTGGAAGCTCAGGTTGTCGCGTCGAAGCCGGAGGTTTGGTATCAGGGATGAACAACATATACCATTCCCAGAACTCCTGTTACAGGTGAGTAACCTGTATTTCTAGGGACATGGATATGTTGTTCATCCACACTGTCTGGCAGACTCCTAGCAGTTCTCCGGGAGGAGGGAGGCAAGGCGCACACCCCCTACTTAGGGAATAGAGACTGGAGAACCGAGGCCCCAAAACCAGCATCCCAGCGTGACTCAAGGTCGATGTGGTAATGGGTGATGAAGGTGTGTGCTGACTTCCAGGTAGCAGCCCTGCAGATTTCCTGGATAGGGACGTCCCTGGAAGCAGCCACGATGCAACAGTATGGCGGGTACAATGAGCTCTTATCCCTCTGGGAGGCTCCATGCCCGCCAACTTATAGCAGAGATCTATGCAGGAGGTGACCCACCTGCCTATCGTCCGGCTTGGCTGCAGGTCTGCCAGGTCTTGGCTTCAGCGTAGGTGACAAACAGCTGGCGAACCTCTCCCAATTTCAGCCATGCGCTCCTTATAGTAAGTGGCGCCCTTCTAGGAGTCCACAGTATGGAGCCTATATTAAGCCTCCGAGTGTGACTGGGGTAGAACACCGGCAGAGTCAACACCTGGTTAAGGTGAAACTCGACACCACCTTCAGAAGGAATTTGGTGGGCGCAGGACAACCTGTCCCTGTGGAAGACCAGGTAAGGAGACTCTATGCAGGCGCCTGGAGCTCTCCCATCCTTCTGGCTGGCGTGATAGCCACCAAGAAGGCGGTCTTCCACGACAGGTGAGAGAGTTCACACCTGTGCATTGGTTCGAATAAACGGCCTGCCATGAGCTTTGCCAGTACCAGCAGTAGATCCCACGGAGGTGGAGGTTCTCACACGGAGGAAATGTGATCAAGGCCTTTGAAAAGCGCCAGACCACCTTTTCTGCGCCATCGACTGCTTCCCGCCCGCGCCGTAAGCAGAGATGGCTGCCAGGTGCACCTTAAGGCTCACGACCTAAGCTCCTTGCTGAGAAAGGGACCAAAGGTAGTCCAATATGCTCGCTAAGGAACAGGAGGAAGGGTCCAGGCCCTTGCCCTGACACCAAATGGAAAATCTTTTCCATTTGAAGGCGTAGCATTTTCTGGTCGACTTCTTACGGGACGCCTCAACTACGTTGAGGACCTCGTCGGAAAGACCCAAGGCCTGGAACTCTAGCCGCTCAGGAACCAGGCCGTCAGGTGCAGGGATTGAAGGTCCGGATGGAATACCTTCCCCTGATTGACTGAGAGCAGGTCTGGGCGAGCTGGAAGCTGCCTCGGGAGCCTGGAGCTGAGGCTGAGGAGATCTGGGTACCAGTACTGGCGGGGCCAGTCTGGGGCTATCAGAATCACCTGCGCCTTGTCCCTCTTTGCTTTGAGCAGCACCTTGTGCATCAAGGGGGAATGGGGGAAAGGCATAGAAGAGGCCCGGGGTCCACGGCCTCGAGAAGGCATCCCCCTGCAGCGAGCCCTGCTGAGGGGGGCGGGCATGGAACAGCCTCAGCTTCGCATTCTCCCTGGAGGCAAACAGGTCCACCTGAGGTGTGCCCCAATGGGAGAACAGATCTTGTACTACCTCCGGCAGGAGAGACCACTCGTGGGACGCAGCCCCTATCCGGCTTAGGGCATCGGCCAGGGTGTTGGAGGCTCCTGCCACGTGAATGGCTAGGAGATCCACCTCCAGGCTGCGCACGAGTGACCAGATGCGGAGAGCTTCCTTGCATAGAAGCATGGAGCGCGTCTCGTCCTGGCGGTTTAGATAGTACATGGTCATGGTATTGTCCATCTGGACCCGGACCACTTGACCCCGGAGAAACGGAGCAAAGGCGGTGAGAGCTAGGCGGACCGCTCGGAGCTCCAGCAGGTTGATGTGGCATCGGGACTCCGCGGGGACCAGAGGCCGTGGCTCGGTGTTCCCCAGATGGGCACCCACCCATCAGAGGCATGGGTCGATAGAGCCGTCGGCTGGGCGGACAAGCAGGATGCCCTCCTGCAGATGAACTGGAGCGGTCCACCACTGGAGGCGTTCCACATCCCCTGGTCACCGTCACTAGCTGGTCCAATGGATTGCAGCGTTGGGACCACTGGTTGGCCAGCCCCCACTGAAGGGGGCGCATGTTCCAGCGGGCCCAACGGACCACGCTGGTACAGGCCGCCATGAGACCCAGGAGGCGCAGGAAGTCCCGGGCAGGGCGCAATTGCCCAACCAGAAATGATTGGGCAAAGGAGGAAAGAACCTCGGCCCTGTCCGCCGGGAGCCATGCTCTGGCTCGAAGAGAGTCGAGCTCTGCCCCGATGAAAAGAATCACCTGCTTCGGCTCGAGTTCCGACTTGGCCTCGTTGATGAGGAGGCCGACCTGAGAGCAAACCTGGAGGGCCAGATCTCTGGACCGCTCCACCTCCTGTCTGGAGGGGGCTGCTATCAGCCAATCGTCCAGGTAAGGTAAACCTGGACCCTTGAGCGCCGCAGAATGCTGTCACCACTGCCATGCATTTGGTGAAGACCCTGGGAGCTGGAGATAAGCCGAAGGGCATGGCTTGGAACTCGGAAAAGGGATCCCTCCGCTCGAAAGCGAAGGAACCTCTGATGTGACGGACGGATAGGGACGTGAAAGAACGCGTCCTGCAGGTCCAGAGAGCAGAACCACATGCCATGTTCCAAGGATGGTATTATCTGAGCCAGAGTGACCATCCTGAAGGTTCGAGACCTTAGGAACTTGTTTAGGTCATGTAGGTTGAGAATGGGGTGCCAGCCCCCCATCCGTTTCGGAACCAGGAAGTACATGGACACGAACCGGGTCTGAGGAGGTCCCCACCTCTCTTATCACCTCCTTCTCGGGAGGAGAGCGATGTCGGCTCGGCGGAGCTGACAGCGGGCTCGACCCGAGGCCCCAGTGCACGGCGGCTCTGAAGGGTGGGGGCCTACTCGAACTCCAGAGGCAGGCCCTTTCCCACCACCTCCAACACCCACGGTCTGTGGTGATAACGGACCAGGCGGAAAGAAAGTGCGGCCGCCCCATGGGGGCACCTGGGAGTGAGGCGGCGGGTTGGGCGACACCCTCAACCCGTCACTGGGCAGGCTTGGAGGAAGGACGTGGAGAGACCTCCAGGGCCTTTACATCCCTGCTTCCTGGAGGAGGAAGCCGAGGCTTGGGTTTGGGATGCCAAGCTCGAGCCTGCTAGCCCTGATGTTGCTGGGCCAGGCGTGCCCTGGCGCAGAGAGGCCGAAAGGGCTTAGGCTGCGGCCTGCGACCTTTGTCCTTGTGCGGATGAGACCGAGGTCAAGAGTGGCATTGGACTTCTCGATCCTCTGCAGGTGACCTTCCACCCCAGGGCCAAAGAGGTCGGTCCCCAGGAAGGGGACATCCGCCAACTTGTGCTGGGTATCCGAAGTGAAGGTGGAAATCCTCAGCCATGCCCGACGGCGCATAGCCACTGCGGCCGCTACTGACCTGGCACATGAGTCCCAATGTCCAGAGCAGTCTGAAGCTGCTGTTTGGCCACTGCCCTGCCCTGGTCCCGCACCTGCCTGACTGTGGTCTGCAGGTCCGCCGGAAGATGAGAACTACCTCGTCCAGGGAGCCCAACAGGCATGAGAAATGTGCCATGAGTCGGCGAACTGGCCTGCGAAGGCCGAGGAGGGCATAGCGTAGACTTTGCGCTCGGCATAGTCAATTTCTTGGACTCCTTGTCGGGAGGTTTGTCCACGTCCTAGCGTTCCGCGGAAACGCGGAGTCGGTAACTAGCCCCTTGGCTGAACGATACTTCCTGGCCATCCTGGCCGAGGGCGCAGGACAGGAAGCAGGGTGCTGCCAGAGCTCAAGGCCGGGCCCACTATGGCCTCGGCCACTGGAAAGGCCTCCGTAGGGGAATCCCCTCGGTCCAGTATCTCCGTGAGGGGATACCTGGCCGCTTAGACACAGGTTCGAGCTTCATCCCGGTGGACTCCGAGATGAGCCGAAGTAATCCCAGATAGGGCGAAGGGCTATCGTCCATTGACTGACCTCCAGAGGACTCCAAGTCCACTCGCCTGGAGAAAAGGGAGGAATCGCCGTCGGACTCTGAAAAGTCCACAAAGAGCCACCCTCCACCTGCCGAGGTCGATCGCGAGTGAGGATAACAGACAGCCTATGGGGCAGTCCCTGAGCCGACCGAGAGTTCTTGGTCGAAGCCTCAAATAACGGCTGTGGAGGTGGAGGTTCCACCGGAATCGGTGGAGCAGCTGGTTTGGTCGAACAACCGGCCTGGGAACAGGCTCCTCGGGTAAGTCGAGGGTTGTTTCGGCCGCTCCGTGACAACCACTTAATGGCCAGGGAGGCGGCGTCGTCGGCTTGTTCCCGATCAGAAGGGCTGCTGCCACATAAGGTGCTCACGTCCCGTCGGCGTATTTCGCGTGAAGCCTCCCCGTCCGACGAGGCGGCACTGCGCTACCGCTGTGCCGAGATCAAGACCGCCTATGACGGCGGGATCGGCTGGACCGCGAAGAAGTCCGAGACCGAGAACCTCGGCTTTTCCGAGGGCGGTGCGGGGAGGGGACGAGGGGAACCGGCTCTCCCCACGGCTCGGAGGGTTCACCCGAGGGCTCCAGGACCGGAGGCACTGGCAAGCCCACAGGATCCTCAACTCCCACCGGGGGAACCGGGGAGAGAGGATTCTCGGCTTCACCTGGCGACAACCCGTCCAACGGGTCGAGAAAAATCTCGACTGCGTCGACGGGAGTCTCGGTCAACTGGCCTGACAGGGGACACCGTGAGACCAGTGGCGAAGCGAGCGATGGACGAAGTCGATGGCAGACAACTCGGGGAGAGGGACCTTTCCCGCTCCCAAGAGCGTCGACGGAGGGACTTACCCTTGTCTTTCTTTTTGGACCAGGAAGAAGGTCCAGCAGACGTTGGTCCCTCTCCCTTAGTGGAGAGGGACAGACAAAGCTCCTTAAAAGAAGCTGTGTAAGAGGAACCCAGGGAGAGCGGGATAAATGCTGCGGCCGAGGAAGATGCGGCCCGCACCGCCTCCTCTTCGAGGGCAATCATCTGCTCTAGCTGATCCGCCAAGCCCGCCGCCGCGGAGACCGCCGACCGGGCCTCTTTTGACTTTACTGGAGGAAAACGCTCGACGCCCAGTTGTAAACGGGCAGCACGGTCTTCGAGGATGTAGGCTGAGAAGGAAGAGCACAGGTCGCAAGCCTGAAGGTCGTGCTGAAGGCCTAAACAGTAGACACACATGGAGTGCGGATCTGTCCGAGACATCTTCTGCCCGCAAGGGCATCTCCGAAACCCGGGAGTCGATTAATCCATCGCAGCCGCGAGGGATAGAAGACCAAAGTCTAGAAGTGCAAAAACTTTTAAATTTCGCAAAACCGAAGAATTAGTAACCAGTCATATACGCAGAGCGTTAAGGAGGGAACCTGAGCTTCCAAGCGGTAAGGAAGATCTGGCGTCATGGGGCGGAGCTGAGAGTTTTACCACCCGGGTGGGTGGGAGGAGCCAGCTTGAAGACCTTCCAGCAAGATTTAAAGCGGCAAGGATACCTGCCAGACAGTGTGGATGAACAATATATCCATGTCCCTAGAACATACATTTTATGAGGGTCACAGGAAAATTCTGAGGCAAAATCAGGGACATCCCTGAAAATCAGGGGCAGTTGAGAGGTGTGGGTGTGTCTTTCCTGACCAAAAACTGAAACAACAACAAAAAGAAAAAAAAGGAGAGGTAAAAGGCTCAGTAATCCACTGCCGATCCACTGAACCAGTGCACCAGCCTGCACTAGAGCCACCAGACTTGCTAAAACTGAGTACTTTTCCTCCACCTTCCAAAACAACATTAATCACTCCTCCAAGTTTTGGAAGGTCATCCACTCTCTTATCTCCCACAGCCCAGACCTCCACCCCAGTCCTCAAGGTGAGACACATCATAATTTCTGACATCCCCCGTTGCCTCTTGAATTCTTTTTCACCTCCTGCACCTCGTCCCTTCTTTCCCCCCACCCCCCATCTCCTCCTTTCTCCTTCTCTCCTATCTCAATGGCAGACACCCTCAAGGCCCTCCTAGCGCTCAACTCTCTCAAGGGTAGCAGCCCTGATGGGCTTGACCCTAAACTCTTCTGTCTACCCCTGCCATCATTCTACAAATTACCTCCCTTAAACTCTCCTTCACCCTTCGCCTCTGTCCCAGACACTTGGAAACATGCCACAGTCATACCTCTTCCCAAAGGTGGTGAGTATTCCATTCCTGGCAGCTATCTCCATACTTCTAACTCTGGCTAAACATCAGGAACATTTAGTGCTTTCTCGGCTCTCTCCTTTCCTTGATTCGTCCTCCTCCTCCTTCCTCAGCCCTTTCCAGTCTGGTTTTTCATAAATCCCACTTGACCTCCTCCTCCGGCTTACTGACTATTCTCTCAGGCATGGATCAGGGCCAGATCACCTCTGCCATCTTTGTCGACTTGGCCAAAGCCTTCAACGCCGCAGCCCACCCCCTTCTCCTAGTTAAGCTTGCAGCTGCGGGACTTTCCGTCTTTCTTACTAACTGGTTCCGCTCCTACCTTATGGACAGGACTCTTTCGGTTAGAACTGGAGATTTTTTGTCCCCTCTTCTCCCTATCTGCATCAGTGTCACCCAAGGATCCATCCTTGGCCCTGTACTATTTTCGGTCTTCCGAAATGGCCTCCCTGTTGACTGCACCTCTGACTCCATCCATATGTATGCAGACGATACAGTTCTATTTCCCTCTGGCTTCTCCACCCCCGATCTAATGACCAGGCTCCAGCTGGACTTTGACAATGTTCAGCACTGGCTCTGATCTAATCAGCTGTCCTCCAATACCAAAAAACAGTCTCCATGACCTTTGGTACTATGCTTACTGCCCTCCCCTCCTTTCACACCCTATCAAGGATGTTTCAAGTACCTCAGAGTTTGGCTTGACCGTCACATAGATTTCTCTGATTATGTGGATGCTATCCACAAAAAAAAGCACCCAAAACTAGGTGCATTATACAGAAACCATGGATGCATCCCCCTGCTGGCTCGCACAGCCATTCTCCAGAAAATGATTCTCCCTATTTTTGACTATGGAGACACTGTTTACAGTGCTGCTCCTAAGTCCACTCTGGCCAGATTGGATGCCCTCTATCACTCCTTCTGCTGCTTTGCCCTAGACTCTCAGCCTTGCACCCACCACTGTTCTCTTTACACCTCCCTCTCCCTTCCTTCACTTGAAGCCAGGTGCCTCGCTCATTGCTCCTCCTTTATTGCTAAACACTGGCTGGGCTTTCTCCTCTCTTACCTCTCCTCCCCCTCCCTTTCTCAACACCCTTTGCAACTCTGGGTTTGCTCCTAGCACTCCTTAAAGGTCATCAGTTGGCCAGGTTGCGTTCTCCTACTGCTTACCTAAACTATGAATTCTCTCCCCATCCATACACTCTGCCTCTTTACTCTCTCCTCTCTTCTCCGAGACTTCATCTCTCCCTCCTGCAGATGCACATGATCTCTTCTGCTCCTCCACTCAACCACTCCCCCCAGTCTTCCCCTTGTCTCCTCTTCCCCATAACCCTGCCCCAGCCCCACCTACCCCCAACCAGAGACCTACTGTAGAGCTTCCACTAGCCTCCTGTATAGTTTCATGATACACTTAAATGGTATACTCTGCTATACCAGACCTAACTTATATGTCAAAGTTACCAATTGTTGATTGTTCTTGATGCAAAGTTTGTTTCTCTTCCTGCACTGTAAATATTGCTTTGATTTGTTATGTGTCGCCTCCTTTGCCCCTTCCACCCAGGACTCATCTGGAAGTGAGCTGTTACTCAGCTCAGTATATCTTTCCTGGTGAAACTTTTCAAACAAATAAACAAACCAGTGACCTAGATATAAATGACTCCGTAACTCACTGACAATTCAGTATACTACATGCCACACTGACAGAAAGTGATATTACAGATAGAGGGAGCGCCCCTCTCCTCTGCAAATGAGGCACTCTTACTCTGTCTCATGCGCAGATGCCCTGGAAATGGACATGTTCCAGGACAGTTTTTATAAAAATTCATATATTATTGATTCAGCGCGAGCAATAATGTATTAATACTGTCGTCAGGTACCAGAACCGCTCCCCTTCGGTTTGCGGTTCTCATACCTTTTGAATGCACGTGAGACCACTCTTACAACCTGGTCTCCATGGTGGTATTAACATACAAATAAATATGATTTGTTGAAAAGAAATCTGATTATTTTCCTTTTTCTTTCTACATAGTGCCAGAAGATCCAGTGCCCCAAATAAGATTTTTCAAAGTGTGTACTGTACTCCTCACTTTTGAAGAGAGATGAGTAAAACCAAATTCGTATAAGTACAAATGACAATATGGCGAGTGAGGAGTACAAATTAAAATGTTACACAAAATTAATTTGTGTCGTTTGTCATTTATTTTGTTTTTGTAACACACTGGGTTAAATTAATGAAGGGTTCAGGCAAGCATCTCATGATTGCACTTTTACATTTTTAACATGTCTCGTATTTAGTTGAATGGCTCAAATTATGAAAATACATTGCTATTTTTTAACACTGATAACAGAACTCACATCAGTGCAAAGTACAGACTAACTGTACTCCATTAATGTGCTACGTTGTCTGGTACAGCACCTAGTAGGCTACTATGAGGGTCAGCAGTGGTTGCCTTTGCTGTAGATTAGCTATCAGCCATTCAACAGCACAGCAGGCAGGCTATTAATTTTAAAACTTCCTTGCCGTTAGCTTCTGCATGCAACTTAAATTCATTACCAGAGTCCGCAAGTCAGTACTGCTGGCTGTAGAGGGTCACCAGTCTATCTGAATATGGCCAACAAACCCACTCTACAGTCTGATGCCCTTTCAGTGGCATGATCATGTCAATCAATCAAATTCTTTATTTATCCAGGCGAAAACCATTGAGCAAGCTCATTTACAAGGTGGACCTGCATTACACAAGTCAAGTAACAATGCATTTATATACAGACAAATAGACAGTAGATGCAAGAGTACAACAGTACACGTAGGCCTGCAAAAGGCAGGATAAGTAAAAATACATTTGGGTTCAGGTAAAAGACAGTCGGTAAGGGTATACATAACAATAGGGTAGCAAGTCAGTAAAGATTTATATAAGATACAACAACATACATGGTTTAGTATTCCTGTAAGGTAAAGGCATTATAGTCCAGCGAAGAGAACTACATAGTCAGTTTAAAAAGACCCAGGCGTATCAAGGGGAAGACGTGTCGGGAGAAGTGGGCAACCAGTTTGGGGGGGTCTGGAACTGGGATAATACTAGGAGTGAAAGAATGAGATGCTGTGGGTATACAAGGAATAGGTGGGTGAGGGAGGGTGAGATTTAGGGCGGTAGATAAGTAGGTGGCTCAGGGACAAGTTATGCACTGATACAAGAAGGAAGGAGGATGTGAAAAGCAGGGAGGATGTGGAAGGGGGTGTAAGTAAGCTAGGATCATTGGAAGCAGTTGCAGGCTTCTGTAATGTATTTTGAGTATAAGGACTTAAACACAGTAATACTAACAGGAGTCCTCAGTTTCAGTGATTTCTGTAGCACATTCCAGAGTGACAGTAGAACGAATCCTATGGCAGCTCTCCCAAAATGCGTTGGGGCTTTGGGCACTTTCAGAGACATCAGTGAACAACTTCTTAGGGCATAGGTTTTAGGCATATTGAGAGTCAGGCAATCAACAATGTACTGCAGAAGTTTGCCAGCGATAGTTCTGTATGTCATGTTGCCTCCTTATATTAATCATGCAGATGAAAGGCATCCGACTGCAGTGTGATTTTGCTGTCCAGCACATACTGAGATAGACTGATGACACTCTACAACTTGCATTTCTGACCGGCAGATTCCATCAGTAGAAATGAAGTCTGGAATCTAACAGTCTGGCTACCAGTGCTGCTGAGTGGCTAACAGCAAGTCAATGGCACAGGCAGCCAGTGCTGAGCCTGGCCTCATACTTGTACAGAACATCAGGCAGCTGTATGACACAGCAGTAAGATGCCTATGAAGCTGGATCAGCACTGGCGACCTGTGCTGTCTGTGAGTGACAGAGGTGGAACAGACACATACACACTCTCCCCCACCTTCCCAGCAGTCTGACATAAACTATGCAGAGTGATGAGAAAAATAACATGTATAACCCCAAAACTGCCACATTAATACAGGGCACTGGAGATCCCAGCTGTGACTGCAGACTCCCTGTATTAATTTTAGACGTACTGTATTTACTTTTTAGATAGTCAGTCGAGGTACTTGAACTATCCTCACTGGCTGCCCAGATGTGCTATCTGCTCCTGCATTTTTTACATGCTAGAACTAGGCCTCTACATTACCTTACTGTAACTCGTCAGCTTACTTCCTCTGCTGTCTTCATCTGACTCACTCCAAGTGTCTGTCCTGCATACTAATGCACAACACGCTGCTGCCGTGCCACCTTGTTTGCTTCTGTGGAGATGCTGACTTCACCGTTTGCTCGCCCACCTGCCTGTCCATGCTAATACTCTGCAGTGTACCACACATGCCCCCTGTCTCGCACCAACTGTCAGACATGCATGTGAATTATAGTACGAGGGAGCGAGTGCATCATTCTTCAAAGCAAGGAAGCAAGTCAAGTCTGAGGTGGTCCAATCAGAAGGCGCAGCAGAGGGGGAAGGGGAGCGGGAGCAAGGAGGAGCACAATTAAAACAGACTGGAGTTTGGAACGCCAAACATGAGGTATGGTCTAGGGAGGGAACAAATGTCAGGGCAGACCAATGGACTAAAAGCGGCCCCCAGTTCTGTGATAACCAGTGCATTTGGTATGCAAAGCACTACATAAAAACAACATAAATACCCTTTGTCTAATGCATAATTTGGGCCTCGCACCTTAACTGGAGCACAGAAGATCTATGGCGAAGTGTTCATTTTTTTTCTTATTTCCCCGTCTTTATTATTTGCCACCCACATGCCAAATCAGCACTCTGTTTTTAATAAATATGATACCTGCAGCTAAATGTTTTCTTCCGGCTGGAACCAGTCAGTAAATGAAACTGACAAAATGGCCTCAACAAAGGTGAAGCATAACATCCCTTAATCACTCCTAAGTCTACAAGTGTTCTTCAAAGTGGTTAAGCAGCATAGAATCTGTGGCAACAGAAACAGGAAGCCTGCAGCATGTTCTTCCTCTGACTATTTTAAATTGCACTTCAAGCAGGTCTATACATAGTGTAAAACAGCACTACTGTACTTCACTATTTACTCTTCTTTTGTTTTAACTCTCCTTTTATGTCCCCTTGAACACTGGCCTGGGGTGACCACCAAATCTCCTCACTCCGACCTGCAGCCCCCACAGGCCAAACTGTTTACTCTAAATTGGGTGGGACAGGAGGAAGCTACCTCCCGAGATTCTGGTTCAATGATGCAGGTCAACAGATGGCTCGTGAGGCTTCAGTGTACTACACGGGTGTCAGATTAGGGTGTTTTGTCCAGTTTAAGTTGCTCCCAACCCAGTTGGATGTTGCCATGCATGGAGACCATGGGGTAGTTCGATGATGCACATATCTCAGCTTGATTTATGTATGCCTGCCAACTCTGCCTCTGCTACACTGCCACATGTGGTCACCCAGGTTGCAGTGTTGTGGCACAGGCTGTGACCTTCCTGGAGGAGGAGCGCTCCTCTGGGATGCTCAATTCTCCTTCCTCCCGACATCTGAGCTCAGTCCTGAATCCAGGTCACTGGCATCACAAGCAACAACCCTGCCACTGTGCTGATGTACCAATGACACCATTTTCTCTTCAACAAGTTTATAAGTTACTGTTTTAACCAAAATAAACAGTTTTATCCCCTCCAGCCTCCCCATACCTTCTGGCTGTCTCTAGCTCCCACCCAGCCCCATGCCCTCGAGCCCAGCCACCATCACAGTCATCCATGGTTCTTCCCTACGGCAAGAGGAATCCGAGGAATGCCATCCTCCCCTGGCCCAGATCCAGTTACATGGCTATGTGATCTGAGGCCTGGATAGTTTGCAGCCGTCATCCTCGGTGGGGACTGGGATTTACATCTAACATTTTATCCCCAAGTTCTCCTCCTAGCCTTGGTGTGGGCACAGTCATGCACACCATGCCCCAGTGGGAGGAGTAAGCTCCTGGCCTAACTGCAGGGGCTACTGTGGTGCTGGAACCCACCGTCAGTCCTCACTGAGCCATACTGCCAAGCAGCAACTACCCCTGCCTGGCCTGCCTCCCCATGACAGCGCCCAAGTCCGCTCCCAAACATGGGTAGCCTGCATGGCAGTATGCTGGGCCATGGAGGAGCATATCTCGGTCACCTGCATGGCAGTATGCTGGGCCATGGAGGGGGCATACCAGTCACCTGCATGGCAGTATGCTGGGCCATGGAGGGGCATATCTGGGTCACCTGCATGGCAGTATGCTGGGCCATGGAGGGGCATATCTGGGTCACCTGCATGGCAGTATGCTGGGCTATGGAGGGGCATACGGGGTCACCTGCATGGCAGTATGCTGGGCCATGGAGGGGCATACCTGAGTCCCTGCATGGCGGTATGCTGGGCCATGGAGGGCATACCTGGAGTCACCTGCATGGCAGTATGCTGGGCCATGGAGGAGGGCATACTTGAGTCACCTGCATGGCAGTATGCTGGTCTATGGAGGAAGGCATACCGGAGTCACCTGCATGGCAGTATGCTGGGCCATGGAGGGTGAGGGGCACATCCGGGTTGCCTACATGGCAGTATGCTGGGCTACAGAGGGGCACACCGGTTGCCTGCATGGCAGTATGCTGGGCTATGGGGGCATACCCGTGTCGTGTGCATGGCAGTATGCTGGGCCATGGAGTTGTGCATACCCGGTTGTCCACATGGCAGTATGCTGGGCTATGGAGGGGTGCATACCGGGTCACCTGCATGGCAGTATGCTGGGCCATCGGGGCAGCTATCTTCTGAAAAATGAATCCCTCCTTGTTTGCTAATCCCTGCAATACTTGTCAAGCTTCACAAAGAAAGAGGATTCAATCAACAGAGCCAACTCCCAGTAGTGAGTGGACAAGTACTAGGGTTTCCAGCTGGCTTGCTGAACTGTGTTGGCTAGTCAGCAGTGAGATGTTTTAGATTTCTGTTTATTGACACAGGACAGCCAGCCTAGAAATATGTTTTTATTGGGGCCCTGCTCCTTCACATTTCATGCAGCTTGGTGGCCTGAAACCTGAGATGGTTAAGCGTGGTGGCTTGCTCAGAGTTTCACACTCAGTAAGTGCCTCTGGAGTGATTTTATTTATTTATTGAGATCTCAGATTGCAACACCTTTGAGCTGAAAGCTCTTTTACAAAGGTTCCACATCTGAGCAAAACAGGTAACATACAGTAATGGCAAGATGGGACAAAAAAATTACAGGCTACCTAGAGGGCTACAAGTAGGACAGTCAGTTTGAGAGTGACACTTCAGTCATAGAATTTAGTAAATGTAACTAAGCTGTGAGCAGCCAGGGGCTTTGTCAGGGTTAGGGAGGGTGCGGGGTGAGAGAAGCATGGGGAGGGGAAGGTGAGGCAAGTAGGCGATGGGGTGTGGGCGGTGGGAAGGGAGCAGGGCAAGCAGAGTGTAAGTGCTGATAGTTACTGGCAACTAATGGGAGGTTGTACTAGGGAATGCAGTCAAAGCCACTGAGAGTAGCGAGGTGCTGGCAAAGCTTACGTTTAAACGGACCGATCTCTGGTTCGACAAGGATGTCCCACGGGAGACTATTAAGCCAGTCAAGGGCACAGTAGGCGAAGGTCCTCTGTCCCAGAGATGTATGGCAGAATGGAACCTGGTATGACTTCCAGGACTTGCCCAAAGTCCTGTGGGGGTTGGATGTTGGGGTGAGGAGGTGCTGGAGGGTGAGACCTAGACCTAGATTTGAACCTGGGTGCACAGTAGGTGGCACAAAACATCGATGGCTTAAGGTGGGTGCTACCAAGATGTTTAGCTTTTACTAAATAAGGTTTATAAACCTCCTAACATTGCAGACACTTTGTTCAATTCTTACTTGTTTCAGCCTGGCTTGCTTCCTGCACCTCTTTGAGCTTGCTTCTTTTTTATTTTTAGGCATAATCTCATATTTAGTTTATTTCTTATTTTGAAATTCAGTGTTTTGTTTTGATGTTATTTCTGCAGTTTTACAGATCTATGTCATTCTTGTCGATTATGATGTAACTGCACTATAAATCTTACATAACTGCAGGCGACTTGATTCAACTGTGGGAAAATGACCACAATTGACAAAATATTGACATAAGTGCTAAAATACATTCTACTGCGCAAAGGCAGTATATCGCAGCGTTTAAGGCTCTGAGCTGCAAACCTGGAGACCTGGGTTTGAACCCCACAACCACTTGTATACTGTGTGACCCTGAGCAAGTCACTTAACTTCCTTGTGCTCCCAGGTCACACCTGGAAACAAGCTTTCAGCTTAGTGTCTCTCTCTCCTAGTTTGAAAAAAAAAAAAAAAAAAGGGGCAGAAGCATGAAAACTTTCACAAGTAAGAAAATTGATGCAGCTCTAAATAAGTTTGTCATAGATGTAGCATTTTGAAAAAAGGCGCCATGACATTCTGCAGACCATTTTTAACAGATAATAAACATAATGCATGTCTTAAGAACTTGAGATATTCTTTGTATGGGATGTTCTGTCTGTTCTGTACTAGCAAAACCAATGCTAATTTTCAGCACTCAGTTTTCAAATTACTGGCGGACCAGGTGATGATACATCTGGTTTATGTTTGGCAATGGCAATATAGAGCAACACAGGTCCCTTCTTTTTCTGTCAGTAAGCATTACACAGAAGATCATGCAAGACTGGAGCAGAATAGTGCTCTTTCTCTTCTTACCTCGATTCACAGCAGACCCTTCCATCCTTTATTTTAACAAGGAAAGTCTGCTACTCAAGTATAGTGGATGCTGGGGGCTCCATTTACTGTAAAGGTGTGGCACTGCACCAAGCTTCCATCACATTTTTGTGCACAGGCGAACGTGCAGTCACACCTGACAGTTAATGAAGCCCCTGCATCCAACTCATACGTCCGGAAGCAGACTTTTCCTTGTTAAAAATAAAGTACTTTTGGCACGAAAAATGCCACTTTTCATAAAAAAGTTAAAAGGGGGTTGAAGACAGCCTTCCTTTAAACACACAGTTATTCCGTAAAAGGCAGAGCAACTCTTTCAGACCCTAATGATTAGTGCCTGGAAGCAGCTTGCAAACAAGCAGACTCTACCTCAGGTTTTGGTAGCGAAGCTCTATGTGCATGGTCAATTACAGCAACATAAGAGATTCTGTTGATTCTCTTGTCACATAGCTCCTTTGTTTAGTGCATAACAGCCTCCTTTTCAGGGGGCCAATGGTAGATCTCACTTGTGCTTCCAGCTCAGGGTTGTGTTGCAGTGGGGCGTATATACATCAGTTTGGCCATGACACTAGTCGGCAGAACCTGCCTCTAAGTCGCATTTGATCAGTGGTCCCTTCACCAGCGTACATTGTTCGGCTCACAGAAGACATTCCTGAGAGTGCAACAGGGTCAGAACTCTGTCTCATTTTTACAGGGAAAAACAAAATGTATAAAAACTGGGAGTTTCTTAAAGAACAAATAACTTTAGAGGCACTGACCACTGTACTGGATCAGGTCTTGGTGTGGGTGGGCCCCCACCGAAGGGGGGTAATCCCTTGGAGTAGCTGGCCGGCGTCAGCTGGTGGACATCAGGAGGCGGGGCTGGGGCTCCCTCCAGATAGAGAGGGCCATGAAGCATGAGTACAAATAATTAAAAAAAAATGTGGGGTTCAAATATTTAAGATTTCCACAGTTGTTAGCACGTGTACCAGAATTGCAACAAGTGGCGATAACTTTGTCATTTTTTTATAGTTTGACACTAAATGCTGAATATAGTCTTCTTATCACCCCACCTCATGAACCCTGTAGGTGAAATATTTCAAATCCATGGGAAAACAATATTTCACACCACAGGTGCGAAAACACATTATGGGCAGGATGTGAAAAATGACAGCTGTACTGGTAATGGGGTGGAGTGATATAACGGCTATATTGAAAATGACCAAAGTTACATGCGTGTGTAGAAAATTTTGAATGACTAGATGTAACTCGGCCATTTTTGGGAGTTGTTTCACCAAGTTTGCAACATGGCCTTTTTCCCCCCATGAAGAGTGCCACTGTCATTTTATTCACTTATCCCGAAAAGTGATTTCGCAGAGCAACCACGCCATTCTGCGCCACAGGTGCGAAAACTCATTTCACGCAGGATGTGAAAAATGACAGCTGTACTGTTCATAAGGAGATGTGAAAAAATGGCAAAAGTTGAAAATCTGGAGTGAAAATATTGCAAAATGGTGAAGTTAGGACTGTGTGTAGAAACTGCACAACGCACACTTGTAACAGTCATTTTTTGGAATGTTTTCAGAATTTTCAACATGGGCTTTTTGGGACACCACCTCATGAACAGTGGCACTGTCATTTCAATAATCTGTCCCAAAAGATGATTTCGCGCAGCAACTGTGAAATCACCTTTCAGGATGAGTAACAAAATAACAGTGACAGTGTTCATGAGGTGGGGGTCGCAAGAACCCCATGTTGAAGATTTGGGGCCAAAATTCCTAAAAATGGCTGAGATAACCTAAGTTGAAAATCCTATTAACTGCCATTATATGGCGCTTACCTTTGATTCTTCAGTTTGCCGGTCGGCTGTGAAGAATGCAGGCGTGTCCCGTCCTCAGAAGATGACAGCACCAACCTCCGGAGGCAAGTATGGGTAAGGGGGTGCAGGGAGGTGGGTGCTCAGTGGGAGGGTGGGGATGGGGGAGGGAGACGATGAGGGTCCATTTTCTTTTTACAAGTTAAAAAAAAAAAGAGGTTGGGGATGGTTTCTTTATTTACAGGTTAAAAAAAAAAAAAATTGAGCACACTGGGGTGGGCTCCTGGTGTCACATGAGTTGGGGTAGATGATGCCGACACAGGGATTGGGCACCCTGATGTCGGCACAGTAATGACAGGTGCGGGGCAGAAAGCACACAGTGGGAGGGAGGAGGGAGGTTTGATTAGATAGCTATGGGGCTGGGACGGGAGCGGGAGGACAGTAGCAGGGAGGAAGCGGAGGGTTTAATGAAAGATGCTGGGCCAGTGAGGGAATGGAGGTGCATGGGGTGGACTGCAGCAGTGGGAGGGAGCGGGAGGGTTTGATAGATGCCTGGGGCTGGGACAGGAGCTGGGAGGAGAGCAGCAGTGGGAGGGCGCGGGAGGGTCTGCAGACTTGTAATGCCAGCTATGCAAATGAGAGGTATGAAGCGCACTCTCTCATTGATGTGGTTCATTTCTCTCAAGTGCGAGTCGGCTCTCCGCTGTAAAATTCCGACGGCCATAACACTCGACTTCAGTGGTCATTGATGTGTCAGGATCACGCCCACTGTACAATGCTCTGCCATCGGACTCGTCCCTGACACACCTCTCAAATGCAGTACTGTCCCAAGGTGTTTCTTGCACAAGCACAAGGAAACACAAAAATGATGGCAGAAAGAGACCCAGGGTCCATCAAGTCTGCCCATGAGATGCCCAGGGACCTGGGGGTAGTCCTATCAGATGACCTAAAGGTGGGCCAGCAACGTGAGAAGGCAGTAAGGAGGGCTGGGGGGATACTGGGATGCACAGGGAGAGGCATCACCAGTAGAAAACAGGAAGTTGTTGGCCCTCTGTACAGACAGTTGGTAAGACCACATCTGGAGTACTGTGTACAGTTCTGAAGACCCCATCTCCGCAAAGACATAGACAGGGTGGAGGCTGTCCAGAGGAGGGAAACCAAAATGGTGCAGGGTCTACACCAGGAGACATATGAAGAAAGACTAAACGAGCGTAAAGAGACTCACCAAGATACTGCCCTGCACCATGCCCATCGGTGCCTTGCTGCCAGAAGACCCCAAGGAAGTTAATACTGTATGTCCCCACATTTTTAAGCCATTAAAAAGTTCTGTCCCTCGTAAAAATATACAAACAGGGTCCCAAGGACTTCCTGTTTTTTCTGCTGCACCAGCTCTGCCTTCACGTCACTAGCATGATGACAGATGCCAGTGAGAGTGGGTGCGCTCCATTATATGTAGATGGGCGGCAGTTTTCTATCGATTTTAAGCAATATAATGGCTATCTGGCAATGAAACGTGGGCACCATTCAACTAACAAGGGCCTTGTTACTTGACCAGTGCCCATGTTTCACTGCCAGGTCACCACTATATTATTTAAAATCAATAGAAAAGCTGCCACCCATTAAATATAATGGAGCGCACCCCCGCACTCTCACTGGCATCTTGTCATCATGCTAGTGAGCGTGGGGGCGGAGCAGGGGAGGCAGCAAGCAACCAGGAAGTCACTGGGACCCAGTCTGTATAGTTTTACAAAGGACAGAACTTTTAATGGATTAAAAATTGTAGGACATATTAACTTCCTTGTGGTCCTCTGGCAGCAAGGCACAGATGGGTATGGTACATGGGCTGACTCAGTTACCTTGGCGAGTCTCTTTAAGATATATAGCCTCGAGGAAAGGAGGGAGAGGGGGGACATGATGAAAAAATTACTCACCTTAGTAATTGCTTTTCTTCTCATGGAGTCTTGCTATATTATAACAATAGCAGTCAGCCACTGCAGCTGAACTGCCCCGGAGAGGAAGGAGTTAACTCAGAAGATCTGAGTTCTACAGCGAGGGCGCTGTGCTCAAAGTTTCATCTGGCAGTTTCAAATGAAACTGTCAGATCTTTCGAAGCCAACATCAAAGGACGGAAAAAGTCTGTGTGGAAAACTACACTAGCCTATGGCTACCTACTAGTAGTAATAACAACAATATAAACAACAAAGAAACACCAGAAGCATAATAACAAAGATTGATGGTATTATGGTTCGTTTTACCACCCTTGACAAGCACATATGAACCCCTTCCCCAAGACTCAAGTCCAGGAAGGAGCAATATAAATAACCTAAATGAAACAATCTAGATCCCTAACCCAAAGGAAAACAGGGTTAGGGGAAAACTAAAATGGCATGACACAGTGCTTGCACCAATTTGCCACCTCTACCCAAGTAGGAGTTCTGAGAGGGGAAGGAGGGAGGGTGGTTATAATATAGCAAGACTCCATGAGAAGAAAAGCAATTACTAAGGTGAGTAATTTTTTCTTCAAACACCATGAAGTCTTGCTATATTATAACAATAGCAGATTACACAGCAGTACCTCCATGGAGGAGGTCAGAACCTACTTAGAAATAGGCTCTGAAGCACAGCTGTGCCAAACCGAACATCTCTCCTGGACTGGACATCCAGGGAATAATGCTTGGTAAAGGTGTGAACTGTCTTCCAGGTAGCAGCTTGACAAATCTCCAGAATAGGAATGTCTCTAGCAGCCGCTAGAGACGCAGCTGTACCCCTGGTGGAGTGGGCCCTCAATCCTGAGGGGGGTACTCTACCCAGTTTCTGATAACAAAATTGGATACAAGAGACAATCCACCTTGCAATTGTTCTCTTAGTGGCAGGTTTCCCTTTGCCAACCTCGCCATAGGTAAGAAACAGTTGGAGGGATTCGAACCTATGACCTCTGGGTGCTTGATAGTAACTTAATGCCCTTTGACATCCAAGCTGTGCAGACCTCTCACCTGAGGAAGAATGCTCAGTGAAAAATACTGGGAGGGAGATAGATTGATTCAGGTGGAAATCAGAAACCACCTTAGGCAAAAACTTTCTATTAGTCCTAAGGACTACCTTATCTCTGTGGAAAGAGATAAAATCTTCTTCCACAGACAGGGCCTGTAACTCACTTATGCGTCTGGCAGAGGTGATAGCTACTAGAAAAACGGTTTTCCAAGTTAAATACTTGAGTTCTGCTGAAGACAGAGGCTCAAAGGGGGGTTGCATTAACTGAGCAATGCAAATATTCAGGTCCCAGGCGGGAGCTGGTTCCCGAAAAGGAGGGTTAGTATGAAGTAACCCTTTAAAAACTTGGAGAACACAGGGTGAGAAGAAAGGGAGGCAGGCTTCCCTGCTGACACAAAAGCAGAGACAGCTGCCAGATGAACCTTCAGGTAGCTGGTCTAAGGCCTAGGGAATTCAGATGGACCAAATATTCCAGAAGAATGGGAAGATCAGCAGATTCTGGGATAATCTGCCTCTCAGAGCACCAGATGGAAAACCTCTTCCACTTAGAATTATAAGTGGCTCTAGTGGAAGGCTTCCTAGAAGCCTTTAAAATATCCATGACACCTTGAGAAAGGTGTAAGTCAGCAAATTCTAGCCTCAAGAGCCAAGCCTTGAGGTGGAGGGACTTGAGGTCCGGATACCACACTCTCCCCTGTGCACAAGCCAGTAAGTCGTGAACTCTGGGCAGGCTCAGGGCAGGGTGGACTGCCAGGACAGGAGCAGAGGGTACCAGGGCTGTCTGGCCCAATCTGGGGCAATCAGAATCACTCTGCAAGGTTGAGATCTGATTTTCACTAGTACCTGAAAAGAGGGGAAAGGGGGAAGGCATACAGGAACTTCCCTTTCCAATCCAACAGAAAGGCATCCAGAGGGACTGAGCCCAGTACTGGAGGCCTGCAGCAAAAAAGAGGAAGTTGGTGGTTGTCTGGGGCTGCGAAAAGATCTATCTGAGGAGTGCCCCAACTGGCAAAGACAGACCCCAGTACTTGTGGATTCAGAGCCCATTCGTGATGGCCCTGAGAAATTCTGCTGAGGGCGTCCGCCAGCACATTGTCCTTCCCTGGGAGATGAACCGCTATCAGGGAGGTGTTCAGGGAATAAGCCAGAGACCAAACTTATTGCTTCGTGCACAAGGCTGAAGACCGAGTGCCCCTTGCTTGTTGATGTACCACATTGTGGTGGTATTGTCTGTCCTGACTTGAACCACTTTGTTCTGGACAGAATCTGAAAAGACCAAGAGCTAAAAAGACAGCTCTGAGTTCCAGAAGACTGATGTGGAGCAGAGATTCCTGAGGAGACCACACTCCCTGAGTGGTAAGGTCGCCCAGGTGAGCCCCCACCCTAACAGGGAGGCATCCGTGGTGAGGGTGAGGGAGGGAGAAATGGGAATGAAGGGAACCCCTTGTTTCAGATTGCTTGATCCTGCCACCAGTGTAAGGCCAGGATCAGGGTTTGAGTAACTGGGACCAATTTGTAAGGGGTCCTTCCTCTGAGACCAATAGACCCTCAAATGGAACTGAATGTCCCTCATCTGGAATCTTGCTCCTGCACAACAGCTGTGGAAGCAGCCATGTGCCCGAGGAGTTGCAGAAATGCCTTGCTGGTCGAGAGACCGCAGGGTAAAGGAGGATGCCAGGGCGATGAGTCTGTCCACCCTTTCCGAGGGAAGAAAGGCCATGGCTAACCTCGTGTTCATTCCCTGCGCCTATGAAAGTTAGGGCCTGAACTGGTTCCAGAACTGACTTTGGTAAGTTTAGCAGGAATCCCAGAGAAGTGAGAAGCTGCTGGGTGACTTGCAAGTGGATTTCACCTGACCTGGGGACTGACCCACAATGAGCCAGTCGTCCAGGTAGGGAAACACAGCAACCCCTTGCCTTCTTAAATGAGCCACTACTACAGCGAGACATTTTGTGAATACCCTTGGCGCAGAGGTAAGTCAAGGGCATTGCCCTGAACTGGTAGTGGCCTGAGGGCAGTTCGAACCTGAGGTACTTTCGTGGGAAGGCCTGATCAGAACATGAAAATAGGCATCCTTGAGGTCCAGGGAAGCTAGCCAGTCCCCTGGTTTTAGGGAAGGCAATATCATTGCCAGAGTTAACATTTTGAACTTTGGTTTCAACAGATGCTTGTTCAAGTATCTAAATCCAGAATGGGCTGCCATTCTCCTGTCTTTTGGGGTAAGAAAGTATCTTGAATAAAGCCCCTTGCCCTGATGGCAAGGAGGAACCTTTCCACTGCTTTGCAGACCAGAAGAGAAGAAACCTCTGCTTCCAAAGCAAGGGCTTCTGAAGGATTTGCAGGTGGAAATGCCTGGCTCTCATCTTTGAAAATATTTGAAGTTGAGGACTCAGACCCTGGCCTATTACCTCCAGAACCCATCTGTCCGGTTAGGGACAGCCAGCTCTGGCTGAAATAGGCCAACCTGCCCCCACTGGTACAGGAGAATCGCCCTGGGCACCCATCAGGGTGCCTGCTTAGCAGCAGCCTTAGGCTGAGGGAGGGAGACGGTCTGACTTGCGCCACGCCTCACCCTGCCTCTGAAGAAACCCTCTCTAGACAGCAGAGGAGGCTTGAAATTGGCAAAAGGCCTGGAAAAGGGTCTGCCCTACCTCTGGGAGCATGCCTTGTGGCATGGCATGCTTCTCCTTAGCCTGGGCACTTTTGTAGGTAGTTCTGTATTCATCCATCTTTTTCATATAATTTTCTGTTTGCTCCCAAACAGAGAATTTCCACTACAGGAAAATCCATAGCCTTTGACTGAGTATCTTGGGACAGATTAGTGCATCTGAGCCATGCCAACCCACGGAAAGCTACAGAAGTGGCCATGACCCTGGAGGAAACATCATTAACATCAACAGCAGTATGAAATTGAACTTTAGAGGCTTCCAATGCCATCAGCAGCCACCTGTTCCAACTCACTAGCCAGCTGGCCATGGGCCTGCTTGGCTAACTGCAATACTGTGTCCCACCTAGATTTCTGATATCTAGCCACATAAGCCATATAATTTGCCTGCCTGAGTCCCAAAGAAGCTGCCATACTGTTTCTTCGCCATGGCATCAATCTTCCTAGAATCCTTGTCAGGAGGATGTGAGGCCAGAGGAATATTAGCCTTGTCACAGGCTGCAGCTGTACCACACCTACATGACTACACTGCTCAATAAGGAAATCTGTATCCGAGCCTGACAAAGTATACCTCCTGTCCATTTTTTATCTACAGGAGGGACAGAATGAGGATTTTTAAAATCTTTGTTGTTTGCTTCCTAAATGACTTATGCAAAGGAATAGACAACCTCCTAGACTCTGGAATATCCATCATTTCCACATAATCAGGCTCCTCTTGCTCATCCACAGCCTCCTCTAAAGGAAGCTGGAGGGTTTCTGCAACCTTTTGTAAAAATAAAGAAAGAAGGGACTCAGACAGAATAGGGAGATTCTAAAGGTCTGTCTGGAGAAATGCCCGTTCAATGGGCACGTCCCAGACCCTCCCAGCCACACATATATTGATCAAATTCCTCCTCCCTCCTGTGGTTCATAAAATCCTCAACTTCAAAATCCTGAACCACTGGGACTGAACGAACCAACCTTTTACCAACTGTTGGTGGTTCTACAGATCCCTGAGACAGTGACTGGACAATCTGAATGGCTTTAGCTATCTCTGCAGCAGTTGGAGACACAATTCTGACTCCAAACCTCCTGATTTCTTTGTCTTTTACTTGGGACTGGTTCCTCTGAACCAGTCTTCCTTTGCCCGAGGAAGTCTCGCCCTGGTCAGAGGGCACCCTCTGGTCCAGTGGGTACTGAACCGGCTGGCCATCCGGTCAGCGGACTTTTGGCCTCTCGTTCCCTGAGCCGGCCCAATCTCTTCTCCAGGGTGGCTGCAGGAAATTTTACACACCTGGCAGTCTGACAGGAGGTGGTCAACCCCAGACAATAGACACAAGTAGTGTGTGGGTCAGCCTTGGCAAAGGCGTCCCAGAACATCACAGTGTTGAAACCCAGTGGGCCGGTTTTCTTTTGGGTTTCTCAGACATAATGCCAGCCTAACAAAAACTTGCCCTTTGATGGCAGTGCCAGGCAAGACACCCTTATCGGTTCCTAACCGTGTCACAGGTATTTGAAAAACCGTAATAATTTCTGTTTTTTTAGAACCGATAAGAACCGGGAACCGCACTCTAAAACCCACAGTACAGTTTTAAAAGGCAGAAAAAAAAGCGATCGGTTCAAAACCGAACCGATAATTAATTTTCCACACAGACTTGAATTTTTGTACTTACGGTTACCAGATAGAGCTTTAGAACCGAAATGCGGTAAAAATAATGACTTTTGCCAGTTCAAATGAACCGAAAACTACTCTCTTGAACCGAGAATGAACCGAGCTGAAGGAGCTGATCTCCGGAGCGACTGTTCAGTGAAGCGGAGTAAAGAATCTGACAGTTTCATTTGAAACTGCCAGATAGAGCTTTGGGCACAGCGCCCTCGCGCTGTAGAACTCCAGATCTTCTGGAGTTAACTCCTTCCTCTCCGGGGCAGTTCAGCTGCAGTGGCTGACTGCTATTGTTATAATATAGCAAGACTTCATGGTGTTTGAAAGAAACTTTCAAATACCTCAAGGGAATCAACAAAATCTAAGAGGGTAGCATCTTTCAGAAAAAAACAGATGTGCAAGAACAAGGGGGCACAATTTGAAGATAGAGTGGGGACGGCTCAGAGGTAATGTGAGGAAGTATTTCTTCACAGAGAGGGTTGTAGATGCATGGAACAGCCAGTGGGGGAATTCAAGAATGCATGGGACAGGCATAAGGAAATTCTAGTCAGAGGTAGGAGGAAGTAGGCTGTTGGTTAACTAAGATCTGCAGCTTATCCGTTAGGTAGGGAAATGGGCAGACTAGGTGGGCCAAGCGGTCCTTATCTGCTGTCAAATTATAGGTTTCTATGTTTCTATGTAACCCGTGCCCTAAATTACTATATACTTGCTTTAATGTCTCAAAGTTGTGCTCTAGCTCTGTCCCACCTATGCTTAACATTTGTCACAGTCTCTGCCCCCACCACCTCTGCTGGCAGACTGTTCCATGGCTCCACTACACTTTCCGTGAAGTAGTATTTCCTTAGATCACCCATCTTTCTTGTGAGCTTCCCAAGAAGACACGGCCATGCAATAACATCAACATACAGGCATGCGCACGCCCTCACATGCCCCACAGATGTCCACCACTGTCTTTACCCCTGCAGTGTGGTCCTGGACTGGTTCACTCCCAGCCCCTGCTGGGTGTCACCCAAGCTTTGGGCTCCAACAACCTCCCCATGGCCGGCCCCTGGATGCACCCAGGTTGCTGCGTCACTGGCGATAGCACTACTGCTGTGCCAGATTTCATCCTCCATATTATGGAGACCTGATGCTGTCTACACATTCTAACAAGGTAAGGGCTGTGACTGTCTATATTTTTAAGGACTGTGTAAGTTAACCATGGATATACTGTGTCACTCTAAAGCTCTAAAAGATTCTTGACTGATATTTCAAAGCAAACTGTCACAGAATGGGAGCAGCTCAGGGTTCCAAGGTGATGAAACAGCACTGGAGTGTGAAGGCCCTAGCAGGTGAGCATGTATTACCAAACAGTAAAAGACTAGTGTGTGCGCGTGTGTATTTTAACCTTTAGTTCAACAGGATGTGGTTTATTAATCAGTAAACTGAGCCAACATAAAGTGAAACTGCATCTATTATGGCATTTTCATATCCAACTAACAACACTCATTAGCAGATGATTTCTATGGATAGGTTAAAACTAATTTGTTGAAAAGCAGGTAAGACCTCTACCCACTATCTTTCTTCTGAATGAATTACATTTTTATTCTTATGCTCCCACAACTTAAATATTTCTTCTTATTTATGTTTCAGGACCAATCTGTCCCTTCTTCAGAACATTCTGGGCTAATAAACATTTTTTTTTTTTTTTTAAGTTGTAGTTTTTTTCTTCTTCTTTTATATAGAAAAATAAACATGCGTGTAAAAACTCTTGTGGAGCAAGGGGAACATACCTGCTATTTATTTTTATGTTTTTACAAGAAGCACCTTCTTCATACGGCCCGGTTTAATTTCTAGGTTAAAACCAAATCTTCACTCCAGGCATGATTCCAATGGTTTAAAACTACATGCAACTTTACACTGTCAAGAACCCTCAGTATTCTAAGGCTATTCTATACTATATATAATAGGACGGGGGAGACAAGGTGTCCTAGTAGTCGAGTATTGTGTTGACCCTGTGGTGCGAAGGGCTGAGGCACCAAGCGCCGAGCTCCTGCCATGCCAGTGACCCTGGTTTGGAAACATATGTCGATCACTCAGGGTCTGGCCAGATGAGGGAGAACTGAGCGTCTGTAGAACCGCCTCCTCCCTCGGTGGGGTGCTATGGCTCGCTGTTGACTGCCACCTGAAGGTATCTGAGTGGCAACAAAAGTGAGTCATATAGTGGAAGGATCCCATGTATTGCGCTCTGGGGGCAGCTCCACAGAGATGGAGCATGCACATCGTGCTCACTTCACGTTCATGAGCCCAGGGACAAAAACAGGAGGAAAAATAGAGGACTGACTTTATGAAGCCCTGCCCATTGCACTGTGGCCCACTCTGCCATTCCAGTCTGGGACAGATATGGATGTGTGACCCAAGGGGGGAGGATGGCCCTACTCCCCTGGCCCCACCATGGAGAGCGGAGGGGTCGAATCCACGAGAGATAAGACTCCCCAACCAAAAAGGTGCTAAGAGATAGCCGCCAATGCACAGGGAAAGGGCTGAGATGCTGCCCATTCTACTTAAGGAGGATAAAAACCTTTATAGGAAAGAAAAAACTGAGTATAGAATTGCCAGCCTAGAGAATGAGGATTTAATCCCACAACCTCCACTTGCTAACCGTGCAATCTTGAGCGAGTCACTTAACCTCTGTTGAACCTCCTTGTGCTTTCCTCCTCCTCCCTCATCTCACTTCCTCCCTGAGCAAACTTAACAGTTGCTGCCACTGTTCACTGCTTGTAAAACACTTTGTACTACAGTTTGTATAAAACACAATATATAAAGCAAAATTCCTTTGCTTCTTTTCCTGTATAAAATGCTGCCAGACAGATTATTCCCTCATTATCGTGCTTTGTAACAAAGTGTCATCAGGAAAACAGTGATAAACAGTGACGTCAATGTGGGAATTAACATGTAATATCACTTGAGTAGTGTAATGCATACTGGCAGGCTGCACTGTGCATCATTTAGAATGCTTCGGATAAGAAGATGTGGCACTCACAAGCAGTTGCAGAACCGTTATGGTAAATTAATAAAATTATAAAAGGCTTGTTCTGTTTAGGATTGGACTACGCTTTTTGGAGAAACTGCTATTTTAAAATATGGCGCTACTGTTTAATAAAAGAAACTCCTTCCCTAGCAAAAATAAGCACTGGTCAATGCCAATGATGTCTGCCTACACATTTTGTGAACAAGGGCATGAAGGAGATCGATGGGGGTGGCTAAAAGTCCTTTATGCTACAGGAGAGGTGTACTGGCAGGGCTCTGTTTATTTAGTTATTCAGGATGACAGGAGGTGAAGAGAGGCGCATGACTGATACACAGCATGGCTCCTATATAAATGCCACCCTGTTCCATAGAGGTGGGTCACATGACTGCTGAGCGAGCTCCTATACATATGCCCCCCCCTCTTTTAGGGGGGCTAGATCTGTGCCGAGCGAGGCTGCTCTAAAGATGCCCCCTCTCCCAAGAGTGGTGGCCTGCGTCTCTGCCACACACAGCTCCTACTGTGACTCCTGTAAGGGACTGTGGTGGCATGCCTCAGTGGCAGCCAGTTGGCTGGGTCACTGCCACTTCTGCAGGAGGACCGCATGGCCCACCTCAGCAGCTGGTTGGCACTGGAACCCATCTCTGATCCTCACCGTGGCTCCTCTTTCTCTAGCCACCTTCTCAACATCCCTTGATGTACTGCTCTCCAATCACATTGAAATAAATCAGGCCTGTTCATTTCAATGAGTCATTTAATTTTCTTCTTTGATTCGTAACTTTTTCTTTTATTATTTTCCTGCTGCTTTCACTGCGGTCATTTTAGCCGAACTGCCGAAACACTATGGGTGTCAACTTTAAATTTCTCCCCAAAATGGGTGTTTGCAATGTAAGCCAGCATGAACTGCAAATGCCCAATGTTCCTGAGGGTGGAAGTAAAAAAAGATAGACAGAAAAAAGTTAGGTACAAGTTTAAAAAAACAAGAGAGTTATAAATTAAAGAAAAAACACGAGAAATTTATAGCCCATTAAAATGAGCAGGACCTATTTCAATGTAATCGGTGGTCGAAGGACCAGTGCATCAAGGGACAGTAAGAATTCGGCACTGAGGGACAGAGGAGCACAAGGGACAGAAACAGGTGCCAGTGGCGGGGTGGGGTGGATGGTAGGACGCACAGAGGGTGGTGGTTATTTTCAAACAATTTGGGGGGAGGGGGATACAGACATGAGGACTGGGCACCAGTCACCAGTAATTGTGTGTGTGGTGGTGGGATGGGGTAATCCCTATGTGTGGTGGTTTGGGAGGGTTGCAACAATTATGGAGGGGAAGAGGATAGTGGGTGTTAAGAGGGTGAGGGGTACACTCAGTGGGTAACAAAAGAGCTGCTGCTGGAGTCACTACACTCAATGAGCCTGATATGGAGTCACCCTAAATATGGGACAAGTAGTGGCGGTGGGCGGAGAGACAGTCGGGCAAGGGGCACTGGCGCTCAGCATTATCAAAATAGTAAAACTTGGCATACTCAATGGAGCAGAGAAACTCCTTTGAAAAGTGTGCTTGCCAATGGAAAACCTGCATCATTGGCCAGATCAACCACTATTGGCTGCAGTCTGATTCTGAGCCACCTCATTGGCTCACAGCCTGACTCGCCTCCAATTGGGATCCACTGCTTGTTCCCGGTCTCTGTAAGACATGCCTGCAATGCTGTGTCCAAAAGTTAAAATTTAAAAATAAAATCCAAACAGCAGACATACTGTGGATATTCGAGTGCTGCTTCGGCTTTGTATCTTGAGCTGTTTTAAGAACATTTAGTGGGAAGAAGCACCTACGCTTACTGATGGCACAGGCACCCGTCCCCCCCAGACCCACTGACACACCTCCAGAGCCTGCTTTTCTCCACTAAAGCTATACCACTATGTTTGATTTGCATTCTGCAAATGTAAGTGTCTCTTAAGCTTAACTGAGTTTCTGTACTTATGTTACAAATAAGGTCACTTCCTTGTGAAAGTTGCAGAGGCAAATGTGAACCAGACAGAAAGGAAGCCTCCTACAGATCTAGTTTCTGCTACGCCCCCCTAGGCATAAGTAGTTTCCACAGATTCCCTCCACCAGCTGTAATACTCTTCTTCACAGCTTCACAGAGTCTGGTGAATTCAACACTGTGTTAATGTTTTTTTTTATAGCAGACTTTTTTCAGAAGTGGTAAACCATCTGTACTTCATGTAATCAATTTATTTTTTCCCCCCACAATTTATCTCCCCCTACTACCCACTGGACCCGCAACATCGGGAGTCACCCATTAAGCCTGGTCTCTGCCGGAGCCTTACCTGTTAGTCCTAGGTCCCTCCATTCTGCTGCAGACACCCCCCCTCAGGCGAGTCAGGGTGGGGGCAATCCCCCGAATCTTGCAAGTGTTAGGGTCCACGGGGGCTGCAGGCTTGGCTCCGGCACAAAGAGATCCCGGCTTGGCGCTCAGTCTTCTCGGCTCCAGTGGGGGTATTTCAATTTTCTCCCCTGCAGGATGTCACGGGCCCTGTACAACAAGGCGCGAACGCCGATGTCGGCAACGTCCCTCCCCCCTACCTATAGTCTTGAGGCTGACTGGTTGCTGACCTACGTCCTCAACCAATCAGCCCCTAGGACCTCAGCATGCGGTCGTCACCAGCCTCCGCCCGAGAGGTAGCATGGCGGTGGTATAGCGAACCCTCCCACCCCGAGAAGGCGAGCTGTCGGACGCCCAGCTAATCTCCCCTCGCCAACCCCCGGTGGCCTGAGCTTGCTCCCGAACCCAGGTCACCGGCGTGGGGTGAGGTGTGGCGTCTAGCGCCTCAATCCTCAGCGCCACCGGGCCGGCCTATGTAATCAATTTATTTTAATAAACATCTTTGCCATCACATACATTGCCCCCCTGCAATGCAGTGAATGCTAAACTAGGCCAGATGTGTCCTGTTGCCTAGTTTTAACTATTTTGTCATAGTTTACATCAATTCCTCTAAGTCTACTTTGGGGTGTGGTGTATAATATTATGAAATGGTTTTAAAGAAAGCTGAATTCTGAGAGGTACCTTTCCACTGGGCCATTAGCCCTGCACAACAACCCGGCTGAAAGTAGCCCACACACAATCAGGACTCTGTACTATGACCACTGTAATCTGTCTCTCATCCAGGCAAAATGCCCACCACTAACATGAAGGCACATGGTAACAGTCCACATAAAAAGGAGGCACAGCAGGATGATCTGCTGTCCTACAAAATGAGGGCTTTTAGCTGTTAATCGTGGCTAAAACTAATGCCCCAACATTTCACATGGCTCCCACTCCACCATCACTTATTCCATCTTAGCCACCGACCACAGCTATGATGAATGGCTTTTGTACGAACACGATTCCTTGCCTCAGCTGCTCCTGTGCTCACTGCACCAAAAATACAGGTTACTCACCTGTAACAGGAGTTCTAGGAATGGTATATGTTGTTCATCCACACTGTCTGGCAGGTATCCTTGCCGCTTTAAATCTTGCGGGAAGGTCTTCAAGCTGGCTCCTCCCACCCACCCGGGTGGTAAAACTCTCGGCTCCGCCCCATGACGCCAGATCTGGCCCACTGGAAGCTCAGGTTGTGCGTCGAAGCCAGGGAGGTCGGGTGGGTCGTGTGGATGAACAACATATACCATTCCTAGAACTCCTGTTACAGGTGAGTAACCTGTATTTCTAGGGACATGGATATGTTGTTCATCCACACTGTCTGGTGGACTCCTAGCAGTTCTCCGGGAGGAGGGAGGCAAGGCACACATCCCCTACTTAGGGAATAGAGACTGGAGAACCGAGGCCCCAAAACCAGCATCCCAGCGTGACTCAAGGTCGATGTGGTAATGGGCGATGAAGGTGTGTGCTGACTTCCAGGTAGCAGCCCTGCAGATTTCCTGGATCGGGACGTCCCTGGAAGCAGCCACTGATGCAGCAGTATGGCGGGTAGAATGAGCTCTTATCCCTCTGGGAGGCTCCATGCCCGCCAACTTATAGCAGAGATCTATGCAGGAGGTGACTCACCTGCCTATTGTCCGCTTGGCTGCAGGTCTGCCAGGTGCGGCTTCAACGTAGGTGACAAACAGCTGGCGAACCTCTCCCGGAATTTCAGCCGTGCGCTCCTTATATTAAGCAAGCGCCCTTCTAGGGTCCAGAGTATGGAGCCTATATTCGGCCTCCGAGGTGTGATTGGGGTAGAACACCGGCAGAGTCAACACCTGGTTAAGGTGAAACTCCGACACCACCTTCGGAAGGAATTTCGGGTGGGGGCGCAGGACAACCTTGTCCCTGTGGAAGACCAGGTAAGGAGACTCGATGCAGAGCGCCTGGAGCTCTCCCATCCTTCTGGCTGACGTGATAGCCACCAAGAAGGCGGTCTTCCACGACAGGTGAGAGAGTTCACACCTGTGCATTGGTTCGAATGGCTTGCCCATGAGCTTTGCCAGTACCAGCAGTAGATCCCACGGAGGTGGAGGTTCTCGCATCGGAGGGGAAATGTGATCAAGGCCTTTGAAAAAGCGCCAGACCACCTTCTCCTGCACCACTGACTGCTTCCCGGCCCGCGCCCGGGAAGCAGAGATGGCTGCCAGGTGCACCTTAAGGGTCGTCGACCTAAGCCCTTGCTGAGAAAGGGACCAAAGGTAGTCCAATATGCTCGCCAGCGAACAGGAGGAAGGGTCCAGGCCCTTGCCCTGGCACCAAATGGAAAATCTCTTCCATTTGAAGGCGTAGCATTTTCTGGTCGACTCTCACGGGCGCCTCAACTACATTGAGGACCTCGTCGGAAAGACCCAAGGCCTGGAACTCTAGCGCTCAGAAACCAGGCCGTCAGGTGCAGGGATTGAAGGTCCGGATGTAATACCTTCCTCTGATTTACTGAGAGCAGGTCTGGGTGAGCTGGAAGCTGCCTCGGGAGCCTGGAGCTGAGGCTGAGGAGATCTGGGTACCAGTACTGGTGGGGCCAGTCTGGGGCCATCAGAATCACCTGCGCCTTGTCCCTCCTTTCTTTGAGAAGCACCTTGTGCATCAAGGGGAACGGGGGAAAGGCGTAGAAGAGGCCCGGGGTCCACGGCCTCGAGAAGGCATCCCCCTGCAGTGAACCCTGCTGAGGGGGGCGGGCATGGAGCAGCCTCAACTTTGCATTCTCCCTGGAGGCAAACAGGTCCACCTGAGGTGTGCCCCAATGGGAGAATAGATCTTGCACTACCTCCGGCAGGAGAGACCAATCGTGGGACGCAGACCCTATCCGGCTTAGGGCATCGGCCAGGTGTTGGAGGCTCCTGCCACGTGAATGGCTAGGAGATCCGACTCCAGGCTGCGCAAGAGTGACCAGATGCGGAGAGCTTCCTTGCATAGAAGCATGGAGCGCGTCCCGCCCTGGCGGTTTAGATAGTACATGGTCGTGGTATTGTCCGTCTGGACCCAGACCACTTGACCTCAAGAAACGGAGCAAAGGCGGTGAGAGCTAGGCAGACCGCTCGGAGCTCCAGCAGGTTGATGTTGCATCGGGACTCCTGCGGGGACCAGAGGCCGTGCGCTCGGTGTTCCCCCAGATGGGCACCCCAACCCATCAGAGAGGCATCGGTCGATAGAGAGACCGTCGGCTCGGGGCGGACAAACGGGATGCCCTCCTGCAGATGAACTGGAACGGTCCACCACTGGAGAGCGTTTCACATCCCCTGGGTCACCGTCACTAGCTGGTCCAATGGATCGCAGCATTGGGACCACTGGCTGGCCAGCCCCCACTGAAGGGGCGCATGTTCCAGCGGGCCCAATGGACCACGCTGGTACAGGCCGCCATGAGACCCAGGAGGCGCAGGAAGTCCCGGGCAGGGCAATTGCCCAACCAGAAATGATTGGGCAAAGGAGGAAAGAACCTCGGCCCTGTCCGCCGGGAGCCGTGCTCTGGCTCGAAGACAGTCGAGCTCTGCCCCGATGAAAAGAATCACCTGCTTTGGCTCGAGTTCCGACTTGGCCTCGCTGATGAGGAGGCCGATCTGAGAGCAAACCTGGAGGGCCAGATCTCTGGACCACTCCACCTCCTGTCTGGAGGGGGCTGCTATCAGCCAATCGTCCAGGTAAGGGTAAACCCAGACCCCTAGGTGCCACAGGAATGCTGCCACCACTGCCACGCATTTGGTGAAGACCCTGGAAGCTGGAGATAAGCCGAAGGGCATGGCTTGGAACTCGAAAAGGGATCCCTCCGCTCGAAAGCGAAGGAACCTCTGATGTGACGGACAGATAAGGACGTGAAAGAACGCGTCCTGCAGGTCCAAAGAGCAGAACCACACGCCGTGTTCCAAGGATGGTATTATCTGAGCCAGAGTGACCATCCTGAAGGTTCGAGACCTTAGGAACTTGTTTAGGTCGAGAATGGGGTGCCAGCCCCCCGTCCATTTCGGAAACAGGAAGTACATGGACACGAACCCCGGGTCTGAGGGAGGGTCCGCCACCTCTCTGATCACCTCCTTCTCGAGGAGGAGAGCGATGTTGGCTCGGCGAGCTGACAGCGAGGCTTCGGACCCCGAGGCCCCCCAGGGTGCGACGGCTCTGAAGGGTGGAACCTGCTCGAACTCCAGAGGCAGGCCCTTTCCCACCACCTCCAACACCCACGGTCTGTGGTGATAACGGACCAGGCGGAAAGAAGTGGCTGGCCGCCCCCCCATGGGGGGCACCTGGGATGAGGCGACGGGTTTGGGGGTGACACCCCTCAACCAGTCACTGGGCAGGCTTGGAGGAAGGACCGGCCGAGGGACCTCCAGGGCCTTTACCTCCCTGCTTCCTGGAGGAGGAAGCCGAGGGCTTGGGTTTGGGATGCCAAGCTCGAGCCTGCTGGCCCTGACGTTGCTGGGCCGGACGTGCCTCGGGCGCAGAGGGACGAAAGGGCTTAGGCTGCGGACTGCGGCCTTTGTCCTTCTGTGCGGATGAGACAGAGTCCAAGGTAGCACTGGACTTCTCGATCCTCTGCAGGTGACCTTCCACCCCAGGGCCGAAGAGGTCGGTCCCCAGGAAGGGGACATCCGCCAGCTTGTGCTGGGTATCCGAAGTGAAGGTGGATATCCTCAGCCATGCCTGACGGCGCATAGCCACTGCGGCCGCTACTGACCTGGCACATGAGTCTCCAATGTCCAGAGCAGTCTGAAGCTGCTGTTTGGCCACTGCCCTGCCCTGGTCCCGCACCTGCCTAACCATGGTCTGCAGGTCCGCGGAAGATGAGGAACTACCTGCGTCCAGGGAGCCCAACAGGGCATGAGAGAAATGTGCCATGAGTGCGGCCGAACTGGCCTGGCGAAGGCGAGGAGGGCGAGCGTGAGACTTTGCGCGGCATGGTCAATTTCTTGGACTCCTTTCGGGAGGTTTGTCCACGTCCCTAGCATTCCCGGCGCGCCGGAAAACGCTGTCGGTAACTAGCCCCTCGGCTGAGAGGTGTTCCGAAAAACCGGATAAGGAACCGGTAGGGACCGCATACTTTCTGGCCATCCTGGCCGAGGGCGCAGGACAGGAAGCAGGGTGCTGCCAGAGCTCCAAGGCCGGGCCCACTATGGCCTCGGCCACCGGAAAAGCCTCCGTAGGGGAATCCCCTCGGTCCAGTATCTCCATGAGGGGATACCTGGCCCGCTTAGACACAGGTTCGAGCTTCATCCCGGTGGACTCCGAGATGAGCCGAAGCAATCCCTGATAGGACGAAGGACTATCGTCCATCGACTGACCTCCAGAGGACTCCAAGTCTACTCGCCTGGAGAAAAGGGAGGAATCGCCGTCGGACTCTGAAGAGTCCGCAAAGAGCTGCCTCGGGCCTGAGCCACCCTCCACCTGCCGAGGTCGATCGGGAGTGAGGGTAACAGACAGCCTATGGGGCAGTCCCTGAGCCGACCGAGAGTTCTTGGTCGGAGCCCCAAATAGCGGCTGTGGAGGCGGAGGTTCCCACGAATCGGTGGAGCAGCTGGTTTGGCGAACAACGGCCTGGGAACAGGCTCCTCGGGTAAGTCAGGGGTTGTTCGGCGGCTCGGTGACAGCCACTTAATGGCGGGGAAGGCGGCGGCTTTGTTCCCGGTCAGAAGGAGCTGTTGCCACATAAGGTCCTCGTGCGTCGGCGTAACTTCACGTCGAAGCCTCCTCGTCCGAGAAGGAAGACGAGATCGAGCGGTAGCGCCGCTACCGCTGCGTTGAGACTGAGACCGCCAGTGACGGGCGGATCGCTGGACCGCTAAGAAGTCCGAAACGAGAACCTCGGTTTTCCGAGGGCGGTGCGGGAGGGACGGGGAACTTTTAAATTGCAAAACTGAAGAATTAGGAACCAGTCTTATCGCAGAGCGTTAAGGAGGAACCTGAGCTTCCAACCGGTAAGGAAGATCTGGCGCCATGGGGCGGAGCCGAGAGTTTTACCACCCGGTGAGTGGGAGCCAGCTTGAAGACCTTCCGCAAGATTTAAAGCGGCAAGGATACCTGCCAGACATGTGGATGAACAACATATCCATGTCCCTAGAACTGCTGATTACTGTAGTTTCTTTTTCTAGACACGCTATCCCCAGATTTTAAAATGTGCTCATTGTTCTCTTCAATTTCACTGAAGTCTCACAAGCAAACGTGTTCTGCTCTGCCACTACACGCTAGCAGCTGAAGCCACTGCCTGGCCTCCCTTTGCCCTTATTACTGCTGCCCCCCCAAAAAAAACTGCTTATATGCAGCACTGGCACCACCTGCTGACAAGGTGAAAATAAGGAAATGTCCTAACTGGATTTTTTTTTTTTTTTTTTAATTTTAAACTTTGATTTTACATTTTCATGAATATGTTACCTATGTTCCCAACAATACGAAAACTATTAACATAAACTATCCAATTTACTAATATGGACTCATTTCATAATTACAATAAAGCACTCCGGGGGTGCATTATGGTGGTTAACAGCCCTTCTCAGGTGGTGGAAGCACTCGGCTTCACCTCGTGCTTTAACTTTCCTGAGGCAGGTCGTTATCCCACCATAAAACCACTCCCTGTCATGCCTTACTGCTTAAGTGTCTGCCACTTTGTTGCAGGTGCTGTTCATCTCACCCACAACTGCACCCTTTAGTCTTCCCTGGATTGGGCTTCCCACTCTTCCAAGTGCTCCCATATTATAGGCTGCTTCCTTGGCAAACTGGTCTGATACAATACCCCCACCTGACTGTCTGCTATACTGGTCCAATCAACACCTTATTGCTTACTGTCTGGTGATGCCCTTTTACTTCACGTCTAGATACTCCACCAGAATGGGTCAGATGGTCTTCTTTTACTCAACCCCCACCCTTGCTTCTTCACCGCTGTTTAAGTCGATCACCCTGTAACTGCTCTTAGTTTCTGCCCGCTTCCCTGAACCAACCATTTATGGCCCACCTAGTCTGCCCATTTCCCTACTCACCAATGTGATCTGCAGCTCTCCTGCTCTGCACATCTCCTGGGTGTGTGTGTGTGTGTGTATATAAAAATGCTACTGCCATGTTCTACTTGCGTTGTGTACTTGTATTATCGAGGTCATTCCTGAACATAGGCATTTACAGTGTTGCCTAGTGTACTTACTCCATTACCAAAAACTAAATAAATTACGTCCAGCATTGAAACCACTTTACTTTTGTGACAGAATGCATGACATACTGTGCATAACACACAGAAGGCTAAATCAGCTAGATGTTCCCAAAACTGAATTCTAATTTCTGGCCAAAGTTTCTAGCCACTTACAACTGGTCAGCAATAGCCTTGATGGAGCTGAAGAGTCAGACCTGCTGCAGTCTGGTGTTGCTTACCATTAAAGGGGTTGATGTTTCGTGCCATTCGAAGCATGATAGCATCTTTGACTTCTTTTCTTCTCACACACTGTATACCTAGGTTCTGAAACCTAGAACAAAATACACATCAATGTAACAGCTCTGTTCAACTTGACATCTCGGTTATAGTATATACTACAAATAAACACACAAGATACACAAAATCTTACACTAAATGTTTTGATCAGGTTGAAGGAACATAAAACTAGGATTTATTTATTAGTTTTGTTTACCAGGTAAGCACAACTTGACAAGAAATGCATTTTTTCAGGTACGACCCAGGAGGATATTCTCAAAGTTCACAAAAAAATTTAACTACTACTTCTGAAAATGTTTTCAAAGCTGTGTTACGTGGTATGGGCTACTCTTTTTATGACACTGTTGTTCTCTGGTCCAGATTACTGAATAATGCATGTAAGTACTCTGCTCCTCATTCATTACTGTAGTAGCGCAGTGGGCCACCACCCTATATATATATATATATATATATATATTTTTTTTTACCAACCCCCTATGTGTTTTTATCACCACCCTATATATTTTTTTTACCAACGCCCTATGTTTTTTATCACCACCCTATATTTATAGCCATCAGAGTAATTTGTTTTTATAAACATAGAAACATACAAAATGATGGCAGAAAAAGGCCAGAGGTTCATCCAGTTTGCTCATGTTCCCTTTATCCCTGGAACCTACTATTCCTCCAGGGTATTAACTCTCTCGGGTCCTCTCCCCATTCTCCTCCCTGGTCCTGTCACCCCGGGCAACCACTATTCCCCTTTATTCTATCCTAGGCCTGCTTGAATGCCCTGACCATGTTCACCCTCACCACTTTGGCTGACAGACTGTTACAAGGTTCCACTACCCTTTCTGTAAAGAAGTACTTCCTCACATGCCTCCTGAATCTCCCTCCAAAATCGCCTTTTACCACCATCCTTTACTGCACTACTACTCTTGTTTTGATACCAGTGCTCTAAACCTTACTTAACCACTTATGTACATGTAGAGTGTATACAGGAGGCCCAGGAATAATACACCTTTAGCCCCAATCACCACAACGTCCACCCTATATTTGCAGACTATGGGGAACCCTGGTACTATATGTTGTATGTACTTTATGTATGTATGCACTGCATATTCAGTACATATGTAGGTGTATATGGTAAGTATGGTATGTATGTACTGCTTGTACATCTATGTTTATGTATGTATGTCTTATCTTTTGCTTCTGGACTTTTACCTGCCATATAGGCAAAGTACTGTTTCTTTTGTAAAAGACAATCTCAATTGGTTATTAACTGGTCAACTATGGATTAACTAAAACAATAGTGAGAGAGATGGAGATAGAGATTGTGGATAAATAGGCAGATACTGTGGATGGATGGACGGATAACTAGATACACAGACAGACAGATGGATAAATTCTATTGACGGATGGACAGACAGACAGATAGATGGAGAGTTAGACAGATAGCTAGACATACAGGGATGTGACTTAATGGAAAGTTTGAATTCTTAGCCCACATAGATGCCATCTATGCTGAGCTCCATCCCAAGCTTGGTGTCCTCTCTATTACAAAAGACTGCCCATCTCTGCATGTCCATGAGGAGCAGATTCCCAAAAGGTGCTCCCCATCTTCGACTATGCATATGTAGTGTATGGCTCAGCCCCCTCCACTTTTCTCACCAGACTGGATGACCTCCTCAACTTCTTCTGCCATTCTGCATCTAACTCTCCTCCATGCACACATCACTGTTCGCTTTACTCCTCCCTTTCCATCTCTCTGACAGGCCCATTGCACTACATTCATCTCCAAATATTGGTTCAACACCCTTTCCTCCTACCTTTCCTCGCTCCTATCCAGAATCCCCCTGCTCCCACTCCATCCACTCTAGGGACCATTGCACCTTTGTCATTCCTCACCCACGCTCATCTGCTGGACAGTCTGCATTCTTCTATAGGCTTCCCTCTCTCTGGAACAAACTTCCCTCCTCCCTCCCTCCCTCTCTCCCCATCTTTTAAGTCCTTCAAACACCTGCTGAAACGTCAATATCCCCCCACACACACATGATCTTGCTACCTTCCTCTGGTTGCCCTTTTTGGGGCATCCTGGCTTGTTCCTGCCTGCCTGAGATCCCTCTCTTCCCAAGTCTCCTCCGCAGTACTCCGGTCCCTCTCACCTACCTGGCAGCGTGAACTCCCTGGCTTAACCCCCCAGGGTGGGGCCACCACTCCCTTTGGTGCTCTTGAAGGTCAAGTCGGCTGCAGGCAAGGAAGGGGTGGAGAGAGAATCAGGAGACCGGGTGGGCGGGGTCCGGCATTGGGCATGGAAGTCAGGTACCGTCATCTACTCGACGGTGCAGGGTTTTTCCTTGTTCGTGCATGTAGTGCCCCCTCTCAGAGGCACGGACGTGCAATGACGTCTAGTGCTATATGGGCACGCTCCCGCGACCGTCAGCAGAACCTCCGCCAACACCTCACCCCACCTTAATGTGTCCCTAGGTGCGATACACCCAGCCTCCGCTAAGCGCCACTGGCCCCAGGACTATTAACACTCCCTATCCCAGGAGAGGACAGCTGTTGTCAGACACCAAGCCCTCCTCCCTGGCCAACCCCAGTGGCCCAAGCTAGTTCCTGAACCCGGCCGTGGTATGAGGTGTGGCATCCAGCACCTTAAAGCTCAGTGCCATCAGGCCAGCTTCTTCTGGTTACCCTTGAAATCTTGATTTTAACACATACAAATTTTGGTTGTGATTCTAAGCACTGCTAAAGTTCACTGCACTTTAACTGTGGTACATGCAAATTTTCTTTCTTTATTCTATTATTTTTAACACATTGCTCGTCTTTCTGTTCAGATGTTGTTTTGCTATTGCCTACTGCTGTTTTGCTCCATCTCCCCCATTTCTCCAGGTCACACCTGGAAACGAGCCTCGGCTCAGTGCGCCTATCCCAGTTACCAAATTTTAAATAAATAAATAAATAAAATAGAGAGTTAGATACCAACATCTGACAGTCTTAACTCTCAACTCAAAATAAAAAACAAAACCCTCAAAATGTCTACTTTCCCATCCCGAAGTAAACAGCAGTGATAAGGAGTGTTTGATTTCACAGGGGAGTGTCAATCCATGAGAAGACAAGTTGCTCCTTGTCCTGGACCTTGCAGGACGAGTGGAAAGGATTTCATTTAATTTCACTTTTGTTATTTGTGAAGCAGATGAGCAAAATAACTATTTTCATGTATGCTCAGTCTCATTAAAACAGTAAAACATTGCTAATGCAAAAATAGAAAGAAGAGACATTAGCAGCGGTAACAAGTACATACAGATCGGTCAAACAAAGTTTTCTTGATCTTGTTCTTAACAATGGAAAGTTTAACACAATTCAACTTTTTTTTTTTTTTTTAAGTTTAGCTTTTTGGTCCCTGCCATCTCTTCCTGTCAACTTGGTGTTAGGAACACATATGTGTTTTTACAATTCAACATTTTCGATGGCAACTTATCATAAAAAAATTACACATATTAACATTAAGTGAATTCTGATCTAATATGGTGGTGGTGGGGATTTAAAATATTTATCCACTCTGAGATCTGGTCCCCAGTGTGTCTGTAGCCAGGCATAAAACAGAGTACAATTCAAGGGTCTGAGGGCAACAAATGTGTCTCTATATGAAGAGCAAGTTCCACGTGAAGATTTCAACCTGTGCTAAACAACCCATTCGCACAAAGTTTTACTGATTTAAAAATCAAGTTTATTTATAAAGTTTTCCGCACTGCTAATAACTAAAACAGTGAAGAGAAGCTTTAGAAAGCCAGTTTTTTCTTTACAAAACAGCATTCATTTGCATATGACTACATCAAGGTTTTCACCAGGGGGATTTCCCCTGCTGCTTTCCCCACATGGAAAACCCATGACATCAACGTTCTTACCGTGGATATGAAGCAGGAAGCAGCTACTGTATATGTCAGTGACAGTACTGCAGCTATGGCTGCAACCATCAAGGACCAAAGAACATACTGTATGATAGAAATGCAATATTGTACACAAAGCTCCTCAGAACCTCTTGATCCTGTACAAGTCCCCAGTGACAGTCTGTATATTTAACACTCTGCTGCTGAACTGTACATAGAGAAACACAGTTCTTAGTAGTCAGCAAGGGACCACAATATCCACAACATAAACAGTGTTTGAACAGTTTCTGAGGGACTAAAATCAAAGTAAATACATTTCACAGTGGAAAACAGTTAATGCACATTACTTTCAAGAAGAGTGATTTTAATTATTTAAAACATAAAAATCCTGCTCAAGTAGAGGAAATATGGTCTAGTGGTTTGTGTACTGGCTCGGAAATGGAGTGTTCGCTGATTCAAACCTTGCTACAACCAAATACTCACTGTGTGATATTGGGCAAGTCTCTTTCTTCCTATAGAGCTGTTTACTTTCCGTGCCCCTGGCCGACCTCTACCATGCCAGCCACCCCAGCCCCGACTTCTCCCAGGCCTTACCTCACCACTCTTGTTACCCTCAGAGCTTGCCCCCCACCCCTGGTGAGGTCAGTGGAGTTCTCCGCCAAGGCACTGATCTTACCTGTGTCAATCTTCACTATTCTTCACTGTTGGGTGTCTGCTGGAGACAGGTACCCTGCGGGAGATTTTATTTTTAATTTTTTGAAGTAGGAGTTGGCACCGTCTGCACCACCCACAAAGCCAATGCACTGTGTGGCACTTGCGGGTTGGCCAGAAATAGCCAGCTGGATCTTCCTCTACCTCAGTTCTGCTTCTCCCTTCATCGAGACAGCACCCTGCTCAAGAGTACTCTGCGGGCCTAGTAGTTGTTGACACCCTAGATGCCATTCTGTTTCTCCACCGTGATTCTACCTTGGTTCTGCTGCCTACTCGATGCCATTCCAGATCTTGGTAAGATCTTTCCTTTTATTTACGCCGTTGATTCCTTTTTCTGGTTTGTTTTTCAGTTACATACACGTCATGTCTGGTCATCGGGACAAGAAACGGTCAAAGAAAACGGGTCAGCCTCCTATGTGTCAGTGTCCTTGCAGCCAACAGCTATCCATCTGTTACTGACCAGCATGATGTTTACCTTTCCTGCCTTGGACCGCAACATGACATGGATTCCTGCGACACTTGCTTCTCGATGGACTGCCGAGTTCTGGAGCACCGCGTGTTGAAAGTCAGCAGGGCTTCACCGACTTTCAGGGGGCACCATCGCTCATATTGGTCCAAACACAGAACACTCTGCCCTTCCTCCAGGTCCTTCCTGGGCCTACTGCAGTCCGGTGAAGAGGGACTTCCTCTTCTTCATGCCTTGCCATAGAAGAGGTTCCTACTGGTGCCGAGGGGCCAGTCCGTCCCATTCAGGAGCACCGCTTGGCAGTTACCTTTGGAGGTGTAGCCTCCCCACTGTCAGGATCCACGGCTGTGGGTCCGGTATGAGGCATTCCTCTGCGTTGCCTGGCGGCACCACCTTGGATCCTGGGGCTGTTCACGACTCCAGTGATCGAGCGGCGCCGCGTGACTGGGGAACTCACGGGCCACCTGCCTGAGCCCTTCTTGATCCTCTCCTCTCCTCTTCGACGGCAGATGATTCTGAGGCAGATCCGAACTGGTGACTTCATTCTTTGGAATCTGAGGGTTCCCCATGACCTAGCACCCTTGCACCTCCCCACATGCCCCTTCCTGCAGCTCAGATGACTGTGGCATGTGCAGACTCTTGAGCCGATTTCCGGTGGTCCTACTGCTGCGGGTGTGGCGATCAGGTTTCTGAGTGAGGGGTGGCTGCCGGCCCCGGTGCCATCTCTCCTCTTTGAATCAAGATTGCGTCCCCCCTTCTGTGGCCCCCCTCAGGGGGTCGTCTCAGCTGGGGGTCTCTCTGGCATAGGGTGCGAGGAAGAGAGCTTCCTCGGAGTCGACAGGGTTGACAGAATGGGGTGATGGACACTGGCAGACTCCTGTGGCCCTCCTGGGTTGGGGGAGGAGCTGTAGTGCTTAGCCCGGTCCCCTCCCTTTGTTTTCTCCTAAGGAGGTCTCTTTGGGTGGGGCTGGGGTCCACCCATCTGGATCCTTGCAGCCCCGGTCCCCCTCATATGGTAGCTCACCCTACCTTGTTAAGTCTCAACTGTTTTAATTTTCAGGACAGGCTGGTGAATTTACAGACCTGTGGTTTTCCGCTTATGCCAGGTTCTCCTGTAGATTCCTCTAGCCCTGGCAGAGACATGTCACGTTACGTCAGGTGGCAGGCTTGCCCATGCCTCTGTGACCAGCTCCCCTTCTCCCAGGCCACATGGATCCTCTGGGACCTTTGACCTGGGAACAGTTTAGATCTGAGGCTGGGAATTTCGCACAGTATGTCAGGGTTATGGATGAGCAGGTCTTCCGTCTGGTTTCCCCACCGCAGCCAGAATCTGACTCTACAAGCTCCTCGACCTCTTTACCTTCCTCCACAGTGGAAAAGCAGCCTTCTATCCATCTGTCCTCAGATGCTGATCAGGTTCAGTATCAGTTTCCTTTCGAGGCTAGTCAGGGACTTGCACATCTCTCGTTATGCCCAAGACAATACCGAGTGTGCAATGCAAGCCTTTTAGATGAATTACAGGGTGCTTCATTTGGTGGTTCCGTCCTGGCTGGTTCCTTCCAGCGGGCATCGTACAAGCGCCTGGCAGTGTCCATACTCCTGGAACCAGCCCCTATGGACTGCCAGAGATGGTATTGTTTGACCAGCAGTCTCCAGGCTCTTTGCCTCATCCACCTTCTGGACTGATGCATCTGGACACCCCGTTCGGGCATAGGCCGCAGGTCTGCGGCCAGCCCCTGATACTGACTCTCGGGGTTTGATCAGCTGGGCGGAGAGTTTTCTCCGCTTCGCGGATGATGCTTGCAATCATCTCACATCAGGTGCACCATGCTGCCTATAACAGGCATCTGTGGGCGATGCTGGGCCAGACATTAGCATTGCTGCCCAATTCGGAGGCTACCCAGCAGGCCAGAGCCCTCTCCGCTGTAGGCCTGGGGTTGGCAAAGCATCAGTCAAGGGCATCTTGCGACACCAATGAGGTCACTTCATGGCTTGCAGGGACAGCGATCTGCATTAGGAGGACAGCATGGCTTCGCCTTTCAAAGCTGTCACCTTTGGCCCGGCGCAGGTTACTGGCCTCCTCCTTCCAGGGGACCCATCTTTTTTCCCTGCAGGATGAGGCAGGAACTTCATGGGTGCCTTCCTTCCCCTATGGTTTGGGGAACCGCATCATCCTGACCAATCCCAGGCCTAACCGGCTGGCAGGTCCCCCTCCCCTGTTCTTGCCCTTGGAGAGGGCTGAGGATATTATTCCTTCAGGGTCTCTTGGCCCCTTCGGGGAGCTCGGCACTCAACAGTGATGAATGGTGAAGACGGACAGGTAAGATATGTAAATTACATACCTACTATAATTCTTGATCTTCCTGTGATCTTCACCATTCATCATGAATCCTCCATCTTCCCTCACGAGGCCTCAGTCCCTGAGCCATACCACCTCCTACCCCCCTTGACTTATTCTCTCTCCTCTCAAGCAGGCTGTTGGGAGGCCTTCCGGGGTGTTGTTTCTATTTATGATGCCTCTTAGGTATTTTTTTTCCTTAGGGTCTTCAGTTGGGCCCTTCTCTCCTGGACTATTCTTGGGATGCCTCTATCCCATAAAGTCCATCTCTCAGTTCAGGATGGGATGATACTGGGCTGGCCATAATTCCCTTGCCCTTGCTGCCTTTTCTCTTACCTTCCCCGGTGGGGATGGTGTGTTTTTAGGGGGTGCCTTCTCTTCCCCTCCCCCCCAAAAAAACCTGTTCTCTCCTTGTGGTAACTGCAGGGGGGGGGAGTGAAGAGTGTGATTTTCCCCCTAGGGAGTTGGGATCAGAGTTGGGGGTGGCCTTACCCATATAGAATTCCAAATCTTTGGAGTTTCCTTGAATCATCCCCTGGTGATCTTCTGATTGCCCTTGCCCTGATGGGTCCTGGCTCCCCCCATCCCACGCTCCCTAAAACCTCTTTCTATCCTTCCTCGCCTTCTTCCTTCCTTCCTTCTTGGTCATTCAGGGACTGGGGGCCTCCCAGCCCATAACCCTCAGGTCTCTGTCTTCTCTGTCCTCTCATCAGCTTATTCTTTTTCAGTTGCTCCTTTTCCTTTTGCTGTCTCTTGGGCTCCTATGCCCAGTCTTTCTTTTCTCTATACTTTCTTTCTTTCTGTCTCTCTGGCGTGCAACACTGAGGTGGAGGAGGACCCAATGGTCATTTCTGGCCAATCCACGAGCGCTACGCAGTGCATTGGCCTCATGGGCGGTGCTGGCTCCTCTTTCAAAAAAAAAAAAAAAAATATCCCGCGGAGTGCCTGTCTCTGGCAGACACCCAACAGTGATGAATGCTGAAGATACACAGGAAGATCAAGAATTATGGTAGGTACGTAATTTACATATCTGGTCAGTGGTGGCACCTTAGTTGTCAAGTGCAGGGCCTGCAGGCGGCCAGAGTCATCCTGTTGACCTGGGAGTTCTTTCCACCTCAGTTTTCTCTGCTTCCTGAGGTCAGCACCCCATGCAAGGATGTGGCTGTGCAACGTAAAACTTCTACATACTCATACATCAACGCCTGACTCTCCGAGAGGTGGCTGCATGCTGTGCAATGTAGCCTCTGCTAGGTGTCAGCCAAGCAGCAGCACCCATTGTCTCCCTACACCGAAGGAGAAGAGTCGTTTCTGGACACTCAATACTCCTGCGGGCAGCTGGAGTCAGCCTGGGGGTATTTTCCTCCTCAGTTCTCTACTATTCCTGAGATCAGCGAATGTGGAAGGACGTGGGCATGTGGCATGAAAATGCTGTACATACTCACATGTCATACTCATAGATGGAAAACCACACTGGAAACGAGTTCTTCGAGGCAGTAAGCCAGTAGATGGTGGCACCCAAGTCATTGGGTGCAGGCCTACAAGCAGCCAGACTCGTCTTGTCGGCCTGGGGGTATTTTCCACCTTGGTTTCTCCCCTTTCCAAGGCTGGCGTGCATGCAAAGACATGGGTGTATGGCATGAAGATGTCACACCTATATGTCAGCACCTGGCCCTCCAAGAAATGGTGCATGCTGTGCTATCTAGCTGCTGCTATGTAACAGCCAAGCAGCAGCACAGGCTGTCCCCCACCCTGAAGGAGGACAGCTGGATGCTCAAATCATCCCTCCCCGATCAGCCCGAGCAACCCTGTCTCGTTCTAGAGCCCGGCCACCAGTGTGGCAGGTGTTTGGCAACCAGTGACTCAGCCCCCACACCATCGTTGGCTTTTGGCAAGTCACTGAACCTCTCAGTGATTCAGTCCACACAGCAGCAGGAAAGGGTCAATGAAGGATTCCGTTTTTAATTTATTGAGTTCTTGGATAACACCTGTGAGCAGATGCTCTTTTGTAGGTTCCACATCAGTTGAACAGAAAATAGCAGAGAACAACAATTTATACATGTACAGAGATGGTACAGTAAGTTACAGAAAGATTCACATAAGTAGACCCTGCTGAGGCATTGCACAGCGATATGCCTGTGTCTGTGGGTTGCAACACCCTGGAGAAGATAGGTACAGAGAAGGTAACAGACAAAGATGACATAGTGCAGGAATGGAGGGAAGAGGGGAGGGAGGAGTGTGCCATGAGATGTGGGGGGTAGGCAGGGCTGGGATCAGTGAAATGCTGAGGTTGGGAGGTGCCCCCCGTGGTAAGAGGTACGTCTAAGTGCAGCAGGTGATTACTATGGGAGGGGGGTTAGCGGAGTCAGTCACAGGTGTCCTTGATAATGAGGTGCTGATGAAGACTTTGCTCGTATGCACCAAAAGTTAAATTTATAACAGAACCCAAATTGCTGTCTCTGGTGTACTAGATGGTTTAGCTACATCACTGTACAGAGTTTTACTCTCATATGAATTGTATCCCTTGTATTTATGTACATACAGTTTACAAGCTCAAATGGGCAGACTGGGTGGGCCATAGGCCCTTATCTGTCAACACTATCTATGTATCTATGTACATGTATAGTGTTCCCTACGTCGATCTGTACTCTATGTAACTATGTCTGTATTTGGAGCCTTTGTAAGTGAGACCCTGACTCAAAGGTTTGCAATTCCGATTTCTACTAAATAAATAAAATAAAAATAAATAAACAGCTGTCCTTGGCAATGAGGTGCTATCGAAGCTTACACTTGAAGGCACCAATAGTTGCTACTCCAGAGACTGCAGGTGGTAGAGCGTTGATCCAGTGGGGTGCATGGTAGGAGAAAGCACGTTGTGCCAATGCAGTGTGGCATCTAGGCTCGCTAAAGATTTGACTGTTGGAGCTTCTAGTCAGCCAAGCACTCGCGTGTCGTGTGAGCAGGTTCTGAACTCCTGGCAGCAGCAGATTTAGTGAGGCTTTTTTGGCAAGTGCAGGTTTGATATTTAACTCTGTTCTTCAGTTGGAGCCAATCTGCCCAAGCACAGAGTTCACAGGTGTGCGTAGTCTTGCAGCACCTGTGAGGAGGTGGCAGACCTTATTTAGTACCAAAGAGATGCAGCGGAGGGCAGTGTCTGTTGCCAATCCATATATGGCCATGTCAATCGATGAGGAGACAACTGAACTATTGATGGCCAGGTTCAGGGCTTCATTTGTTAGGCTGTGTTTGTAACTGTAGAGTATCCCGATTCTGGAATTGATGGCCTTTGTGGTATTGTCTATGTGCTGAGCGTAGGATAGGGTGGAGTCAATTGTGATACCCAGGTACTTAAAGTGCTGTACGAGATCTAGTGTGCCACCACTGTCATTCTTGACAGACAGGGGGAAGGTCTTACGCTTACTAAGGGAGTTGTAGTAGATCATGGTCTGCTTTTTTTTTTTTTTTAATAGTTGAGTGCTAATCTGTGTTCTTTAAACCAAGCTTCGATGGAGGAGAAATCAAGTTGGAGGTCCGCTTGTAGGTGCTCGGGGGTGAGGATTCCTGGTGAAATGACCACGTCATCAGCGTACAGGAGCATATATGAGCAGAGCCTGGGAGTTTGTTTAGGAAAATGTTGAACATTAGGGCCCCAGGATTGACTTGTGGGACCCTGAGCGGACTGGCCTGCTATTGGAGATGACGGCCCCAATCTTGACTACGCGCAGCGATTGCAGAGATAGCTGTTGAACCATTGTACAGTATCTGGAGAGTCTGGTGTCTGTTAGCTGCTCAAGGAGGAGTGTATGATGCACTGTGTCAAATGCTTTTGAAAGGTCAATAAATGCAGCCCCCACCAGCTGGCCTTTGTCTAAAGCTTGGTGGATAAAGCTTGTAAATTCCAGCAAAGCTGTGATGGTGCTGTGAGCGCCCACAACCCATGCTGCTCCGGGCAAAGGAGCTGGTGCAGGTTCAGGTACTCCACAAGCTGATCTGCCACAATCCGTTCAAGCACTTTGGAAATGGCGAGAGTACAGAGATCGGTCTGTAGTTGTTGTGCAATGCCCAGTCCCCACTTTTGTGGACTGAGGTTACAGTCACAGATTTCCATCACTGGGGGAATTGTGAGAGATGGAGGGACAGGCTAATTATTGAAGTCAAGGGGCTCAGGACTCTTGAGGCTCAGGGCAACAAGTTTAAGGTCATGGGTGTCCCCACTGTGTCTTTATTTCCCCAGTACCTTCTCTAGGTATTTTCTGGTCTCTGTTTTGGAAATTTCTTTAACGTAAAATAATGGAAAGTAGCTGGTTGGAATTAGTGTGCCATTAGGATCTTTCCAGTTGGGGGTTGAAGTAGTCTGCCGGGAGCACTCCACTTAGGTCTTGTGAATGCACCGAACAGCGAGTTCACAATGTGGTGAGGGTCCAAGGAAGGTACGTATTCGACAATGAGCACAGTTGGAGTAGTTTTGGGTTCCTTACAGTACCTGTTATGTCACTGATGTTGGCCTAAAAAGACTTGCTGCTATTCCAGGAGTTGGAAAGAGCTTCTTTATAGTACAATCTTTTGGTGAGTCGAACAGCCTTTGTACACTTGTTTCTACCTTTTTTATACTGTTGGATGTTGGCAGGTGTACTATGTGCTCGTGCCTTTTGCCACAGGTGGTTTCTAGCACTAAGCTGAAGTAGGAGGCCCGGAGTAATCCAGGGGTTGCAGGGTCCATTTATTTTTCTTGTTTTCACAGTGTCGCGTTTATTACAAGTGGTACTGAATTTTATAATGAAGAGGTCGAGGACATCATCCATGTCCTTGGCTCCATGTAGGTCAGACCAGTCAAGGCATTGCAGGTGTGCTTTCAGTTGAGGCAGGTGCCATCTAAGAAGCACGCGGTTGGCTATAGTTCTGGGTGGGGGTTTGCAGTAGTAGTTGTTCCAGGTGTATGCAACAGGGGAGTGATCACATAGGGAATTGGGGAGGATGGTGATGTTGGAGATATGTGCAGGTCAGCTGGAAAGAACCCAGTTCAGAAAAGTGCTGGTACCGGTTTTGTAATTTACTCTTGTTGGTTTCTCGACCATCTGGAGAAGTGGATGGCAGTCAAAGTGTCCTTGACAGTTGCAGCAGCAGGGGAGAGCCAGTTGATGCTGAAGTCCCTAGTATCACAATTTCAGAGTTTAGGCTAAGGGTACTGATAAAGTCCATCAGGTCACTGGTTCCTGCTGCTGTTGTTTTGGGTGGGATGTAGACTGTGAGTATTGTAAGTGCCTTGTTGTGAGCTCCCAGTAAGTTTGATGGGCAGAATTTACAGGTTGACACTGTGGCTGGGGAGGGAAGGACATGTCCCTGGAAAGAACCCTTGATATAGACGACACAGCCCCCACCTCTTTTGAGTCGGTCTTGCCTGAATATGGTATACCCAAGCAGTGTTTTGGCAGCATCCGGTATCTTGGGTGTTAGCCATGTTTCTACCACTGAGAGGATGTCGGGGTTATGCCGAGTAACCCACACTCTCAGATTGTCCAATTTGGGAAGTAGGCTGCAGGTGTTTAAAGCAGACAGCGTGAGACACTGCTGATTTTTGTGGTAGCATGTTCTGATTACGAGGTGGACCTGGTTTTGGGTGTACATTGTCCGAAAGGAGGAGGAGGAGTAGTAGTAGCAGCAGCAGGTGAGTAATGTGGTCCAGTAAGAGTTTATAATTTCTTTGACTGCTTTTTGCTGGACGCAAGTACTTTAGTGGTGCTAAAGTGGGCAACGAATCCAGAGATGAGCAGTACCAAGGAGGGATCTTTTAGGTGATAGCACTGTAACCAGGTCCTGGGATGCCCATGCTGGGTGTAACTTTTGGACCCCTGGTAGGGGGAGGTGATTGAGACATACACATTAAGGACTGTATCCTGGTGGTTTAAATGGGAAGGAGGCAACCTGGTGCACAGAGGTCCCGTTGGGGATAACAGAGTGAGTATGACAATGCATAATAGGGTCCCAAAGGTCCTAATCGACATTGTGATGTACAAGCCTCAGGAATGAGGTACTACCCCTTTGAGAGAGAGAGAGAGAGAGAGAGAGAAACCGAAGAGAAGTAGGGGTGGGTCACTGGTAGACAGAAAATGTATTTAATAGGGGGGCGCAAAAATCACCGAGAAAAAGAGCTGCACGAAGAGCTGCTGTGATCCCAGCTTTTCACCTTGCTTAAGGACTTTACCCAAAGGTAATGAAATAAAAAAGGGGACAGTCTGAGGGCACTGCTCAATTGGAGTGGTATTCTGTTAAGCTGCCTCCAGGTCCAGTAAAGCAACTTCAGTTTCAAACTGCACCGTACCTTAGGCAGTGGGGAGCAGGCAGGCAGCCGATGCCTGGAGGGATGTGGAGAAGCAGACCTGTTCAGGGTGCAAGGATCCCCTTAAGCAGTGGAGAGCAGGCAGGTGGCTGATGCCTGGAGGGATGTGGAGGAGCTGACCCGTTCAGGGTGCAAGGCAGAACAAACCTACTACGAAATCTGCTGTTTGAAATTACTATCAATTTCTAACAGCTGAGCCACAGAGCGAGCAGGTCTTCTGTTCAGCCAATAGAGTAAGCAGCAGCAGGGGAAGTAAGTAAATAGAAGTTTATTTATGAAGCACCCTATCCCTGAGGCTCACGGCACTGTACAGGATATAGACAGTGATAGTTCATTAAAATTAAAACATAAATATCAGTCAATTAAAAGCAGTATAAAATAGCAGCTAGGGGATTAAACTGGGAGAAAGCGCTAAATCCCAAAAGCTTCCCTAAATAAATGTGCCTTCAGGCCCCGCTTGAAAGCCTCCAGCAAGGGAGCCTCCCTCAAGGACCCTGGAAGTGAATTCTACAGGGCTGGCCCAGCCACCTCAAATGAACAGTCAACTGAAGTTTTAAGGTGGTCCCTGGGAATCGCTAGGAGGCCCTCAGAGGAGGGAAGGGGAGGGGAGGTGAGAGCACTGAGAGTGGTGAGAAGTCAGGAGGTTATTCAGGTAGCCAGGACCCAGTCTGTTTAGGGCTTTGCAGGTGAGAAGACCCACCCTGAAGGTAATTCTGCACCTCACCGGCAGCTAGTGCAGATCACACAGGACTGGGGTCACATGACAGGCCCTCAGAAGGCCCATCAGCAACCTGGCCACTGTGTTCTGCACTAGCTGCAGGCGACACAGGACCACTCCACTAACACAGAGGTAAACAGCGTTGCAGTAGTCAAGTCTGGATGTCACAAAAGCGTGCACCAGTGAGGACAGGCCATCAAGCAGGATTAAGGCTTTGATCCAAGCAATATTCCTCAAGTGGTAAAACCATTCCTGACAACACCTAAGCCTCAAATGTCAATCAGTTGTCAATGATAACAGCTACATTTTCATCTCAGTGGAGGCCAAAGTGGGGTGGGGCCCAACATCGTCGATTCTGCCCCAATAGTCTCTGCATCCCACCAACGACTAGGGCTGTTTCACCAGCATCTCTGTTTTGTCGGGTAAAGCCTAGGCCAGTTAGAGGACAGACAGTCCTGAATCTCAGCCAGATACGTATTCAGTACTTCTACAGTGTCATGTATCATGGTTAAAAGGAAATATACAGTTCGGTATCAGCTGCATAGCAGTGAAACCCCACGCTGTAACGCCTAATGATCTTTTCCAGGGCAGCATGTACACTGCAAACAACATGGGCGAGAGGATCGAGTCCTGGGAACTCTAAACAGTAGGGGCTTTTGGTGGGAGGAGAAACTCTCCATCATCACCCTCTGCATCCTACTTGTGAGAAAGAATTCAAACTAGTTGACGGTGCCAGTGAGTCCACAGAGCTCTCTTATGCGAGCCAACAACACACCATGGTCCACAGTGTCGAAGAGCGAGGAGAACAAGAAGTGACCATTCCCCTCTATCCCTAGTCCTGAGGAGATCATTATGCACCCTAACCAATGCAGTTTCAGTAGTGTGTCTTGACCAAAATCCTGAATGGAGGGGCTCATAGATATCGAAGGTGGTGAGGTGGGCTTCGAGCTGCAGAGTCAGTATTTTCTCAACAACCTTACCCAAAAAGGGAAGGTTAGAGATAGATCTGCAATTCACCAAGATGTCATGGCTGAGAGATGGGAAGTGATTTCTGTTAAAAACCTGTACCCATGTATGGGATTCTTCCGGGTTTAAGGGATGTTTTAGAAGATGGGAGTGAGGATTTAGAGGGCTGAGAAAGCTGACTTTAGTCAGACAAGTAAAGTGAGGGAGGAGACTGTGTGTACGTTTTGCTGTGTGCATTCTGGACAGCTTCGCTGCTCATTCGTGAAGCTGTCATGCACTGTTGACAGCATACCCTAATAAGAACTGGCAAACAATAGTCAGCAAGTTACTCCACTCATTTTGTATCACAAGTAACCCTCCCCCAATGCACTGCCATGGGACAGCATCTAAACACTTTCTGACTACTGTCACAATATGACTAGTTTGCAGATCGGCACTAAAAGGTAAGGACACAAAATGTTTGTGTAACAGACAGCTTCTTCAATGATTTTGAATATTACTGGACTGATTATTACCTCTGGTTTATGAACAGCTAGGCTCGTGCCCCGCATGGTGATGTCACAAATAACTATACAATGTTTTCAAAATGCTTTCATCTTGAAAATCTATAGCAAAAAGAATTCAGATGCAGCAGCTTAGTAAACTTCATCCTTGGGATTCTGAACAGGGTCCTGCCTGTAACTTATCAAGTGCCTTCTAGGATCCTGAAGCCATGGATGACTTGCAATGACACCAAACAGAAACAGCTTTACCAGCTCTATGGATTTTGCATCGTCTGAGAAAGGGGACTCAACTTTGAAATGACTTGGAATTTTACCTACATCCCTGTTTTATGGATATTCACAGTTGTTCTATTCAGAGTGGTATGTAGATTATCATAGAAACAAGAATTATATATCCCCAAATGCAAAAGTGTTTTACTCACACTGGCATGCATGTTATCAGTGCATAAAGAACTATACTCCCAGACGCACAGTGTTTTATTCAGAGTGGCAGGCATGTGATCCTAGTAACAAGAAATATACCCCTAAATATACAATGTTTTTATGCTGAGTGATATTCATGTAATAAAACTAACAAGACATATACTCCCAAAATGCAGTGTTTTATTGAGAGTGGTATTCACCATCAGAGTAACAAAAAATATATCCCTGCATGCACCATGTTTTATTCAGAGTGGTTCGCATATTATCAGAGTAACAAGCAATATAATTTCAAAATGAACAGTGACCTATTCAAAGTTGTACTCAACATCAGTACACCTCTCAACCCTCTGTCTCAAAAATCAGAGATAAAAACGGGGACACATCTTAATGGAACAGTTAGCACTAACAGCCCCACAGCCAAGTGTGGTGTTGGTCCCAATTTGTACTTTGTATGCAAAAAACATTTTTTCTTTACTTACTGTTTACTGCAGTATAGTCAATTTTTAACATTTTTACAAGCTAATTCTGTTGACTTCCAAGCTGACATTTTCTGCAACTAGAAACCCCAGAATCACATGCAGCTGACTTCAGAAGAGGGCAGTGGGAGATTCAACAGCCAAGGATCAGAGCTTATAAAACCCTAACATTCACTGCAGACTACAGAACCTACTACAGCTTCTGCCCTGGTCTGATGACAGCTGCAGAGGATTCTGGGATTTCTGGTTACAGAAAATGTCAGCTTTGAAGTCACCAGAATCAGCCTGATGCAATATATTATACCACAGTAATCAGTAAGTTTAAAAAGTTTTTGTTTCACACAAGTGCAAATTGGGACCACCCCCCTACTTGAATGTGGGGCTTTTAGTGCTGACTGTTCCAAGATGGCCGCAGCATAATCTCCGAGGCCACGGAAGCACCAAATTCAATCTTTAGCCATCTAACTTTTAAATTCAGCAGGATCTACAAAATATTTGAAGATAATATACTGCAGGACACCAAGCAACCAGATCAGGCAGGCAGAAACCCTACAACGCATCTCTTCTTGACACGTAAACTGCCACTCCTGTCGCCATTCAGACTCTTGTTCACCATCTCCCTCTTCAAGTCAGGATGGTGGTGAGCACATCAGTCTAAATAGAATATGGACAGAGCTCAAAAACTTGACTCACTATCGAAAGACTGAATACCAATATGTAGGGCTTTCGTAATGACATCCAAGATGTACAGCACATGATAACGGAGTTGGAGACCAGCCTAGCAGAGGCCACGAGTACCACAGACCTACATGGCTGAGCACTACTGCCTTTATAGGAGAGAGTAACTGCTGCACAAAAGGCAGGAAGATGTAGAAAACTGGGACCGACAACTGAATATCTGAATCCATGGTCTGCCATAGGAAATGGAAAAGGGACCACTTATTCCCTTTTTGCAGGAGCTCCTCAGAGACACTCCCTAACTGCTGACTGACCAGGACTTGGAAATGGAACGACAGAACTAGGCCCAGGCGAAGAAGTACACAACAGCAGAGGCCATGCCATGCTCTGAAATTATCAGTTTTTTCATTTCCCCACTAAGCAGCTTGTTTTGCCCATAGCATTGGCACTGTAAAATACAAAAATGCAGCGATTATTTTTTGGCCAGATTACTCGATGGAATTGCAGGAGAAACAGAGACCGATTCACCAGGTACAAAAGCAACTCTGTGAAAAACAAATCAAAAGTTGTCTCACCTTTCCTATGAAGCTAACGGTCTTTCTAAAGGACAAACCTCAGACTTTTGTGATCCTGGCAGATGCGACAGCAACACTTAAAAAGCTGGGCATCACCATTCTCCATAACATAGAAACATAGAATTTGTCGGCAGATAAGGACCGCTTGGCCCACCCAGTCTGCCCATTTCCCTACCTACTGGATAAGCTGCAGATCCTAGTTAACCGGCAGCCTACTTCTTCCTACCCCCACCGCCTAGAATGGCCTTATGACTGTCCCATGCATGCTTGAATTCCACCACTGTTTTTGACTCCACAACCTCCTCTGGAAGGCCGTTCCATGCATCCACAACCCTCTCTGTGAAAAAATACTTCCTTAAATCACCTCTGAGCCACCCCCCATCTTCAAATTGTGCCCTTGTTCTTGTACACTCTTTTTGAAAGATGCTACCTCTTGGACTTTGTTGATTCCTTGAGGTACTTGAAAGTTTCTCTCATGTCCCCTCTCTCCCTCCTTTCCTCGAGGCTATACATATTAAGCTCCTTTAGTCTCTCTTCATATGTCTTCTGGTGCAGACCCTGCACCATTTTAGTTGCCCTCCTCTGGACAGCTTCCATCCTGTCTATGTCTTTGCGGAGATTGGGTCTCCAGAACTGCATGCAGTACTCCAGATGGGGTCTGACCAGCTGTCTGTACAGAGGGATAACAACTTCCTGTTTTCTACTGGTGATGCCTCTCCCTATGCATCCCAGTATCCCCCCAGCCCTCCTTGCTGCCCTCTCACATTGCTTGCCCACCTTTAGGTCATCTGATATGACTACCCCCAGGTCCCTTTCCATTTTTGTTGTTGTTAGCATCTCACCCCCATTGTGAACTCTTCCCTGGTTTTTGTTTCCAGGTGCATTACCTTGCACTTCTTAGCATTGAATCTAAGCTGCCATACATTTGACCATTCCTCTAACCTTGCCAAGTCCTTCTCATCCTTTCCACCCCACCTTGTGCATCGACTCTGTTGCAGATCTTTGTGTCATCTGCAAAGAGACATACTTTTCCTTCTAGTCCCTCTCGCGATGTCGCTTATAAAGACATTGAAGAGGACCGTCCTAATACTGAACCCCTAGTGGTACCTCACTAATAACCCCCTTTCTTCAAAGTGGACTCCATTTACTATTACTCTCTGTGTTCTATTCTCCAGCCACCTCTTATTTCCAGGCTGCCATCCTGGGACCCACTCCAGGCTGGCTAACTTGTATATTATCTTGTGGGACTGTGTCAAATGCCTTCCTAAAGTCTAGGTAGGCCATGTCCACAGCCCCTCCCTGATCTACTACTTTGGTCACCCAGTCAAAGAAATCTATTAGATTCATCTGGCATGACCTTCCCACTGTGAATCCATGCTGCCTTGGGTCCTGTGCCCCTCTGGCCTCTAGATACTCGACAATTCTTTCCTTCAGATGTGATTCCATAATTTTCCCTATCACTAAGGTTAAACTAACAGGTCTGTAGTTTCCTGCTTCTGCCTTGCTTCCACTTTTGTGAAGGGGAATCACATCTGCCCTCCTCCAGTCCTCGGGTATCACCCCATCCTCCCATGATTTGTTAAAGAGGGTAGTCAGTGGTGTCACTAGTTCTACCCTTAGTTCTTTTGGAATTCTGGGATGAATCCCATCAGGCCCCATTGCTTTGTCCACCTTCAGTTTTAAGAGTTCTTTCAGAACCCTTTCTTCTGTAAATGGGCTGGTATCAACTTCTGTATCCAGAGTGTTTCTACTGATTGTTTTAGGTACCTCCCCCTCTTCATTTGTAAATACTGAGCAAAAATATTTGTTTAGTATCTCTGCCTTTTCACAGTCACCCTCTGCCCACCCTCCCTCCTTTATAAAGCCTCACTATCCCTCCTTTGGTCTTCCTTCTCTCCCTGATGTACCTATAAAGGTTTTATCCCCTTCTTAACTGAGTTGGCTATCTTTTCTCGGTTTGGGCCTTTGCTGTTCTGACTGCCTTCCCAGCTTCGCTTTTGCTTTAACTGATACAGTTCTCTGTCCTGCTCCTTCTGTGATTCCTTGTACTTCCTGAATGCTTTCTTTTTCTCTTGAACCTTCACTGCCACTTCCTTTGAGAACCATAGTGGTTTCTTACATCGTTTTGTTTTGTTTACTTGCTTCACACAGAGGCTCGTTACCTCTGTGATGGCAGTTTTTATTATTCCCCATTGTTCTTCCACCCCTCCTTCCTGCCCATTTACTAGTGCATTCCTTAGGCACTCACCCATTTTGGCAAAGTCAGCCCTCCTAAAGTCCAGTACTTTTGCCTTTGTATGGCTTGACTCTATTGCTGTGTTTATTGTGAACGATACTGTTCGATGGTCGCTAGTTCCCAGATGGCTACCCACTTCTACATCTGTGATCCTCTCTCCATCTCCATTTGAGAGAACCAGGTCAAAGATTGCTCCCTCTCAAGTGGGCTCCAATACTAGTTGTCTAAGGCATGCCCCCTGTAGGGCATCTAGAATAACCCCACTCTTCGAAGTGGCTGCTGCAACTGCACTCCAGTTAACATCTGGCATATTCAGATCACCCATCAGCAACATCTCCCCTTTTTCTGCCATTCTAAGTATACCTTTCTATCATTTCCTTGTCCATTTCCTCCCCCTGAGAAGGGGGTCTGTATACAACCCCTGTGCAGATTGTGGTGCCATTGCCTGTCTCCAAATTTACCCACAGTGATTCTTCTCCTCCCTGTTTACCCTTTTGTTCTGTTGCTTTGATTCCTTCCCTTATGTAAAGAGCTACTCCTCCTCCTCCTCCTCCTCCTCTTTTACCCTCCCTGTCCCTCCTGTAGATAGTGTATCCTGGTATGTTTACGTCCCAGTCATGGTTTTGTGCGTACCATGTTTCTGTGACTGCCACGATATCCAGATGTTCCTCCTCCATCAAGGCCAGTAATTCAGGAAGCTTGTTACCCAGACTACGGGCATTGGTACTCATTGCTCTCCATTTTTTGATGGCTTTACCTTCTGTTGCAGCATCCCCCACTGACCTTTCTACCTCGGTCTTTTTCTCATTTAGTACCCTGTTTTGTAGGGAGAGGCTGGGATTTTCCTGCTGCTCATCAGTGCCTCCCCTTTGACTAGTTTAAAAGCTTGCCAATAAAGCATTTAAACCGATTGCTCAAAAGACTTGTTCCTTCCTGGACAGATGCAGACCATCCTGCTAGTATAGGCTGGTGTCCCTCCAGGTGGAACCCCAGTCCCCAATGAAGTTAAATACAGGTTACTCACCTGTAACAGGAGTTCTAGGAATGGTATATGTTGTTCATCCACACTTATTGGCAGGTTCCTTGCCGCTTTAAATCTTGCGGAAGGTCTTCAAGCTGGCTCCTCCCATCCACCCGTGTGGTAAAACTCTGGGCTCCTCCCATTCGCCAGATCTAGCCGCTGGAAGCCAGGTTGTGCGTCGAAGCCGGGAGGCTGTCATATGGATGAACAACATATACCATTCCTAGAACTCCTGTTACAGGTGAGTAACCTGTATTTCTAGGGACATGGATATGTTGTTCATCCACACTTATTGGCAGACTCCTAGCAGTTCTCCAGGAGGAGGGAGGCAAGGTGCACACCCCTCTTAGAGAGAAAGACTGGAGAACCGAGGCCCCGACCAACATCCCGGCGTGACCCAAGGTCGATGTGGAAGGGGAGACGGTAAGCCTGCTTCCGGGCAGAAGCCCCGTGGATATCCTGAGCCAGAGTATCCTCGAAGCAGCCACCGGTGCAGCGGAAAGGCAGGTAAAATGAGCGTTTATCCCTCTGGGAGGCCCCATGCCCGCCCACCTATAGTGCAGACCTATGTAGGAGGTGACCCACCCTGCGCCCACTCAGGCTGCAGGTCTGCCAGGTGCGGCTCCAGCGTAGATGACAAACAGCTGGCGAACCTTTCCCGAACTTCAGCCATCGCCCCTGAGTAGGTGAGCGATAAATAGGGTCCCATGGAACCTATATCCGGCCTCCTAGGTGTGAATGGGGATGAACCCCTGGCAGAGACAATACCGGTTAGGGAAGACTCCGCCGCCTTCGGAAGGAACTGGTGGGGCTAGGACAACCTTCTCCCTGTGGAAGACCAGATAGGGAGAATCAAAGGAGCCTGGAACTCTCCCCTCCTTCTGGATGGCAGAGTAGCCCCAAGAAGGTGATCTTCCACAACAGGTGAGGAAAACTCGCACCTGTGCGACGGTTCAAACGGCTTGCCCGTGAGCAAAGCCCATACCAGCGCAGGTCCCACAGACTGGGGATACTCTCCCCCAAAGGGGAGGTGTGATCGAGGCCTAGAAAGGAACCAGACCACCTTATCTGTGCCACCGACTGCCTTCCGGCCTGCGCCCGGAAGACAGGGGTGATCAACAGAAGCACCTAGAGGGTCGTCGGCCGAAGCCCTAGTTCAAAGAATGGACCACAGATGGTCTGGAATGCTCACCCAGGGATGGGAGAGGGCCAGGCCTTATCCCCTCATCAAAGGGAGAACTCTACCCATTGAAGGCGAGCATGTTTGGCCAACCTCTAGCAGGATGCCTCGAAACGTCGAGGACCTTGCCGAAGGACCCAAGGCCTGGCCCCTAGCTGCACAGGGACCAAGCCTTCGGGTGCAGGGATTGAAGATCCAGATGGAAAACCTTCCCCCGAAAACAGAGATCAGGACCGGGCGGACCGGAAGCCGCCTCGGGAGCCTGGGGCTGAGACTAAGGAGAGCTGGATACCAGAGATGGAAACCCAGACTGGGCTACCAGCATCACCTGCGCCTAGCCCCTCCTTGCCTTGCCCGCAGGTCAAGTGAAATGGGGGGAGAGGCGAAGAAGAGGCCCGGGGTCCGCAACCTCGATGGCATTCCCTACAGCAAACCCTGCTAAGGGGGCAGGCATGAGACAGTCTCAGCCTGGTATTCTCTCTGGAGGGAGGAGGGAGAAAATCCTGTGCTACCTCCGGCAGGGAAGACCACTCATGAGGCGCAGCTTATGTCTGGCTTAGGGCAGCAACCAGGGAGTTGGAGGCTCCTGCCATCGAATGGTTGGGACTCGCCTCCAACTGCGCGAAAAAACCCAATGCGGAGAACCTCCTTACGCTGAGGCAAGGGGTTCGACCGAACTTGGCAGGGTAGGTAGCACATGGTTGTGGTGTTGTCCGCATGGACTAAAACCACTAGACCCCGCACAAACGGAGCGAGCGGTGCAAGCTAAGCGGACCACCTGGAGCTCCAGCATGTAGGAAGGGCATCGGGACTCCCGAGAGGACCAGAGGCAAAGCACTCTGTATTCCCCTAGATGGGCACCCCCACCCATCCGAGAAGCATCGGTCGGAGAAGACCGTCGACTCAGGGGGGGGATGAACAGGATATTCTCCTGCAGGAGTTGGAACGGTCCGATGGGGAGCATTCCCCTAACTCCTGGGCTGTAGTCACAAACTGGTCAGAGGAACGCAGCACTGTGACCGCTGGCTCACCCGTTCCACTAGGGGAACTCAGCCGCCGTGAGGCCCAGGAGGTCCCGGCAGGGCACAATTACCCGGCCAACCTGACTGGGTAAGGAGGAAGAACCTCAGCCCTGTCCGCCTCGAGCCGAGCTCGGACTCAAGAGTCGAGCTAGTCCCAAGAAGTCTCACCCGCTAAGGCACGAGTTCCAACGTGGTTCCGTAAAGGAGACCAGTCTGAGCCTGGAAGGGTTTAACCAGACCGCCATCCAGGTGGGGTTATGCCCGGACCCCTCAATGCCGCAGAAACTGCGGAGCAGAGAACGAAGAGCCTGGCCAGGAACTCGTAAGGTGATCTCCCGCTTAGGAAAGGGAGGGGTCTCCCCAGAAACGGACGGAACGAGGAGTAAGTACGTTCTGGAGGCCCAGGAAGAAGCCGCACGCTCGATCTGAGGATGGATATCTGCAGAGGAACCATCCGGTGTGCAGAAGGATGGGCGCAAGCCCCGGTCCGCTTGAGACCAGGAATACCTGGACACGAACCCAGGATCAGGAGGAGGGCCCACCACCTCCCTGATCACCTCTAATTAGAGGGCCAGGCAAGTCGGCTTAGTGGTCCGACAAAGAGTCTGTGGACCCAAGATCCCTGTGGGGCAAACGCTCAAAAGGGGAAACCTGCTCGCAACCCACGACAGGACTTACCCTTAGCACCACCCAAGCGGAAGAGATGCGGAGCCGTCCCCCCACGGGGAAACCCGGGCACGGGCGACGGGGCAAGGGACAGCACCCCTTAGCCCATCACTGAGCAGGCTTGGCGGAGGAAGAGGCCAAGGGGGCTCTCGGATCCCTACCTCCTGCTTCCTTTTGAGGAAGATGCTGGTCTGGTGACAGGCGCCCAGTGCATGCCTGCTGGCCCTCGTGCTGGGCCGGTCGAGCCGCAGGGGCCGGGGCAAAGGGCTTATGCAAAGGCTGACGGTTGCCCTTGTCCCTCCGGGCGGAGTGGCATCGGACTCTCGGCCCCTGGATATGTCCTCCACCCAGGGCGTCAAAAGGTCAGTCCCCAAGAAGGGGATGTCCGCCAACCCGTGCTGGGTTCCCAAGGAGAAGGAGGATAACCTCAGCCATGCCCTGCGGCGCATGGCCACTGCGGCTGCCACCGATCTGGCACAGGAGTCGCCCAGATCCAGAGCCGTCTGGAGCTGCTATTTTGCCACCACCCTACCCTGGTCCTGCACCTGCCGGACCGTGGTCCGCAGGTTGGCCGGGAGATGAGGGAGGACCTCATCCAAGGAGCCCAAAAGGGCGTGGGAACAGTGTGCCATCAGTCAGCCGAGCTGGCCTGACGGAGGCCATGGGGGGACGCGGCGTAAACCTTGCGCCCGACATAGTCCATCCTTTTGGACTCTTTGTCGGGGGTCTATCCACATCCCTAGTGTTTCCAAAACATTGGAAGACATTGTCGGTGACTACCCCTTCAGCCAAGGGGTGCTCCAAGAGACCAGGCAGAGAACCGACAGGGACAGGGTACTCCCTGGCCACCCTGGCCAAAGGCGCAGGGCAGGAAGTAGGCCGCCGCCGCCAGAGCTCCAAGGCTGGGCCCACGATTGCCTCAGCCACCAGGAAGGCCTCCGAGGGAGAACCTCCTCGGTCCAGAATCTCCGTAAGGGGGTAAGGTGCCCGTTTGGAACCGGGCTCGAGCTGCATCCCGGTGAATTCCGAGATGAGCTGGAGCAGAAACATAAAGGATGATGGGCTATCGTCCACGGAATGTTCCGGGGAAGACCATGGGTCCTCCCTGCTATGAAACGTAACGGAGCCGACTTCAGGCTCCGAGGGGTCTGCAAAAAGCTGCCGCAGGCCTGAGACACTCTTCGTCCGCCGAGGGCGGGCAGGAGTGAGGGAACCGAGTAACCTGCAGGAGAGACCAAGGCCCGCCTCAGGTTCCGCCAAGGACGGCGGGGCAGCGGGGATCGGACGAGCAACCAGCCCTGGAGAGGGCTCTTCGACTGCCTCGAGCGGCTGTGTCGGCCGACCGGGCGGCGGCTGCTTACTAGCCGGAGAATGAACCGAGGTCGATTGATTCCCAGACAACAACAGCTGCTCCACAACAATTCTCGTAACGCCGACGCCAACAGCATCGAAGCCACTCCTCATCTGAGGAGGGGGATGAGGAAGAACAGCAATGCCACTTGACTTGGTGCCCCGACCGAGAACGCCGAGGTTGGCGTGAGCGGCTAGACCGACAGGAGGGCCTGGGAGGGAGCAGAGCACGCCAGCTCCTCCTTCGGCTCAGAAACATTGGCCAAGGACTGTCGACCCGAAGGTACTGGCAGAACCTCCGCCCCCGCCGGGGAAACCGGCGAAGGGATTGTGGCACCAGCAGGAGACAGCCCAGATGACGGGCTGAGAGGCTCAGCCACGCCGACAGGGGTCCTGGCTGGCTGACTTGACGGGACACTGTGAGGCCAGTGGCCGAGCCGATCCTCGATCGAAGCCAAGCATGGCCAGCAGGAGGGGACTTTTCCCGCTCCCCGGGCTGACTGAGGGACCCTCCCATGCACCTTGGGCCGAGGGCAGGTTCCCCAGGGTCCTCTCCCTTTGAGGAAAGGGACTGACGAAGCTCCTGGAACGAGCTGCATGAGGAGAGCCCAAGGAAAGCGGATAAGCACCGCAACCGTGAAGAGGCAGGTGGAGCCGCCTCCCCAGCGGGAGGAGGATCGAGCTGCTCAGAAACAGCCAAAGCGGATGCCCGATGATCCGAGGATTCTCCGGAGCTGAAAAACTACTGGGTGCCCGAGCCCGAACGGGCTGCGCCTCCAGAGAGCTGGCCGAAGGCACAAAAAACTCGCAAAGCTGAGGATCATGATCCAGGTCAAGGCAGTAAACGCACGTGGAGTGCGGGTCTCTCCTGGAGGAATTAACCGGGCGCCTCCCGGGGCCGGAAAAAGAATGAGCCATTGCCGCAGCGAAGGAGAAAGGATCGGAGTTACAGAAAAACTTTCAATTAATTTCGAAGACCGAAAATTTTCAGGAACCAGTCGAAAACGCAGAGCGCTAAGGAGGGAACCTGAGCTTCCAAGCGGTAAGGAAGATCTGGCGTCATGGGGAGGAGCTGAGAGTTTTACCACCCGGGTGGGTGGGAGGAGCCAGCTTGAAGACCTTCCGGCCAAATTTAAAGCAGCAAGGAACCTGCCAATAAGTGTGGATGAACAACATATCCATGTCCCTAGAACCCCTGTGCTCCACACCATTTTTCAACCATTCATTAAACTGCATGGTGCAAAGTACCCTCACCTCCCCCATGCCACTGACAGGCAGCATCTCTGAGAAGGATACTGTGTGTGCTACTTGTCTTAAGACCCTCCCCAACTCTACAAAGTCCTCCTGCACTGCTCTAATCTCATGATGAGCCAAGTCATTTGTCCCTAGGTGGACAATGACGTCCAGCTCAGACTCCCGTGCAGCTGTTCTCGTGATCCTGAGGATGCGCTTCCTGTCCCTCCAAGCCATGGCACCAGGCAGGCACCTTACTTTAGTTTTCCTGCCCCCAGTTCTATCCCAATAATTGAGTCCCCCACCAGGAGCTGCTTCCTTTCCCAGTGGTGTCCTCTGCCTCCTTCCTGTGGGCCCCTGTGACAGCTGTCCTCAGCCTCCCTAGTCTCCTCTCTTGGTGTATCCATAGGGAGCTATGCTCCCCAGAATGGTGTATGGATTGTGGAGTGGAACAACTGACTGGGTGTGGCTCTGTTCCACCATCCTCACCCTCCCTGAGCCCACTGTGGTCCAACTGCTGTGCTTTCTTCACAACCTCTGAGGTAGTGGTGGTGGCTCTGGTGCACTGTGGCTGGATACCATTGAGAAAGCATTACAACAGACAGTCTTGACTCAGACTTGGACAGGCAAACATGGTAATAAACCCTCCCCACTCAGACATGGTACCCTGTCAAGTAAGCGCTACCAGAATAGTGCCGCACTATACAGCACTAGTCTGGTAAGCGCTCACATGGACAGAGAGGTGGGATTTACAGCTTGCTGTAAGTGCTCCCCTGGTTGTTGTCCAGGGTGCTGAAAAAATATAAGAGTGCCAGGAGGCTGGGAGAGCTGCTCCCGTGGTGTGGAGGGCTGGGGCATCGAGCAGCTTGGCCAGCGGCAGTGGAGACCAGGGTTCTAATCCTAAAAAATTAGCGCCGTTTTTACCATGCACTCCTAGCCGACGCTATTGTTGCCAGCACTGGTTGGACCTAGTGTCCTCAGACCCTACTGTTTTAGCCTCATATCTCAGAGACTGGGGGCATCTGCACAGACCAAAAGAAGAATACCACAGCCCCAGTTAAATGAAGATGCATGAGGCAGCCTTTCAAGATGGCTGAGTTTCCTGCTGGTGAAAAAGGATTTTGGCATGTTAAAAAAAAAAAAAAAAAAAAAAAAAAAAACACATTTCCAGGTAATTTATGAAAAAACTAACACCAGAATCTGATAGACCGGGCCCAGATTAGCAAAACACATGTGTTGGGTACTTCAAAAAAATCTTTTTTTTTTTTTCTGTTTTTTTTATTTGCCTCGCTAAGAAAAAACAAGATGGTGGCAGCATGAAAAAAGATTCCCCATTTGTGACAAAGGATTACCCATTTGTGACACAGGATTGCCCATTTGCAACACAGAATCCTGTTTCGAGGCTCACATCTAACTTTTTCCATTAAAAATAATGGAAAACTTTAAAATGTAATTACTTTTGAACAGATTTTTTTTTCACCAAATCTTTAAAAGGCACATCTGTGACCCAATACGTTTCTTCCCTGAAAATTTCAGACCAAAATCCCAAGCCTTTTTTGCACAGCAGCGTGACAACAGGATTTTACAAAAAATGGTAATTTTCACATTTATTGACACTCTGTATCTCTGCACCCACACATCCAACTGGCACATCATGAGATCTTCAGTCATTGATGGTGCATGCAAAATTTTATGCAAATCGGTTGAACAAATGCGAGTTATTAAAGTGCAAAATTTTGAATTTAACATAGAAGTGAAGTTTCAACCCTAACTATAGTTGCGCGACCGCGCCCCTATATAATGTATGCATACAATGTATGTAGCATCCTCACCATTCAGATAAATTAGGTATTTTGCCAACAATCTGACCCAAATGAAAGATAAACAATGTTATTCACCCAATAGGTAAATAAGTAAGCATTAATCCACAACAGAGGAGGGCTCTACTAGGAGATTAATGCCTGGTTGGGGGAGCAACCACCAACCAGGCATTAATCCCCTAGTAGAGTCTGACTCTGGAGTGGATTAATGCTCTTGTAACATGGGCAATACGGTGGCAAGTTGTGCAGTCTTGTGAGCTGTGACATCCTACACATACAGACACCGTTATTGTTTTCCACTATATCGTTTTCAATAAACAATGTCTACTACTTACGTTTGTGCTCATGATCATATTTATTCATATAGTGGTGTTTTTGTTTTTTTAAAACATCTTTGTTACATACGTAACAGACAATGATTACTGTGATTATAGCATTTTTTAGCAAAATCATGCGTACAAAACTGTTAAATTTTAATCCGTTTTCTACCGCCAGTTCACTGGTCCGTGGATAGTAAAGTGCTGTAGCTGGAGCGGGTTCAATGGTGTATTTCCATTGTTGGACGAGTGAGAACTTCCACCTTCCTTTTCATCCGGTATGCTGCTCCGTTCTACTTCTACTATTGGCGTGTTCGTTTCAGGATGGACAACATCTTTTCCTGTCAGGCCGATGTCTGGTATGGGTATTTCTCTGCTTTCCACTGTCATATTCTCTTTAGTGCTGATGCTCACTGTTGCTTGCTGTGAATTTTGCATCTCCACTGTCAGAGGGGTACCCGTGCGTGGGTTTATCTACCATGCATGTGGCCATCCTCGCGCTGCCATGCAGCACTGTATCTTCTTCTGAGATGTTCGTGCTACCTGGGGAGGACAGTATTTTCGACCACTTTTTCCTGTCTTTTGTTGATGGAGCCCAGTAACTTCTTAGGCTGGTTTTGCATTGATGTCCGGTTATAGATATAATCTCTCTAGATGCAAGACCTGCCTCAGACAGTATGTGCACAGCTGTGCTCCTGATACTATGGTTGGTATACCTCTGACTCAATTCAGCATCAGCTGATATTTGCAGCATTAGGTCTCCAAGGTAGTTTCTCCCCATAGCTTGCCATGTATACCAGCAAACCTTACTATCTAATACACTTTGAGGCAACTGTAAAGGGTGGAGGTAGAAGGAGGGAGCATTGCTAGGGCATTTATCTATGTACTCGCTGTACATTGCAACTGGGCAATCCTTACTGCCAGGTTTACTGTACAGAATTCCTCGCAGAGCTTGTTCATTTGCTTGCTTATTTTATTATGGTTCTTGGTGATCTCATTGAAGGAGAAAGCTAGGTACTCGTGCCCATGTTCGCCTGTGCCTTATGACTAATGAATCCTGCTTTAACTGTCTTTGCCCTCTCTTCCTCTGCGTGCTAGACCGAGCTGTAATTGAACCAGAGCCTGCGTGCAGACTCTGGCGATAGCTTGGTGCATTTCTCATTTTTGAAGGTCTGATTCGATATCCTAGGGTGGTGGGATGACACATCCTGCCCACCTCGCCTGCATTCTTATAATACAGCAACGAAGACATTATTCGCTGATTGAAATTCAACATCTGTCAAAATATTCACTTTTCGTTCACTTCAATGCTGTTAATGCATCAATTCAAAGCCTGCTCTCAACCCAGTGTATCAGCTGATGCTGTACTGATTTCCTGCTCAGTATGCAGGCAGCCATAGAATTTTCTCAGAATCTTGGCTAACTCTGGAATTGGTATTGTGTTGATATCAACTGTTAGGTGGTTTGCGGTAAACCAGTTGCTAAATACATTGCAAAAGCAAGCTGTGTATCTTGTGAGTGTTCAGCTCTGACGTTCTCCTTTCCAAATCATTTAGCTGCTCTTTAGATAGCACTGCATGCCATGACATACTTTGGGACTGCAGCTGTACTGTCTGCTCAATATTTTTTTTCTTTCTTTTTCAGGCTGTTTGATTCAGCCTGCTCTTTACCCTTGCTCACCTCAATGTTTTCCTTTTTCTCGCTCTTTCCCTGCTTCTGCTGTGTACCCTCTCTCGGTTCTATCACTACAGTTGTAAACTGCTCAGAATCCTTATACACTTCACATTTCTTTCTGTCTCCTGTATACAATGACACCGCCTCCCTACTCTGCGGCTCATTTGCTGTCACTGCACTACTCGTACTCATCGTAACTCTCTAATTCCGTACTGCTCATCTACCCAACACGTGATGCCTTTCACTCCACAAAGCTTAAACGTGATAAAATGTTCCATCTTTATTTGCTCCTGTTCACTATCCGATTGTAAGCTACAATGGCCAGTGGGTGAGTGGGAATGGCACTGTGTTTCATAAACTGAATAGTGCGTTTGTTGCTGGTGTCTAAAGTGTACTGCATGATACATTTCATTTTTGTGGCTCTTATCGACAATGTGACTAAGATGAGAATTACAGCAGCGGGCATTACTGTGGGATTAATACCTGCATGATACGTTTCAACCAATCACGGTGCTCGATTTTGGGTAGGATTCATAACCATGTTACAACACCATTTATTTTCCACTTGCCTACATCACAACACAAGGGAGCTGTCAACCATTTTAAGTGACATCTCATTCTGGTCATTCTCCTGATTTATTAGCCTCCTGCTAACAGCCAAGCATTAGCTGTGCTTTAAAAATCAGAAACCCTGCTCCCACTGCCATCTTGTTTCCCCATTTAGCCAAACTCCTGGTCAACACTTAATACAAGATCATTAAAATAGCCTTTTGGCATCCCTTCTGTGATATCTTTAACTATTTTTGCTGATATCACACCACTGTCCTATCTCCACCCACCCACTACCACTATTTTTAATTCTGAATTTGTCCGTAATACTAATCCACATCCACAGATGCTAAAAAAATGATGAGCTGCATTTTGTGCTCACTGGGTCTAAACATAGATGTTAGAAATGGTCCTGAAACTGTTGCCCATAATGCGGCTTGCCTACCAGAGTTCATGCTTTCTAGCTCAGGACTACACACTTGCTTGTTCAACACCAGGACCAGGATCGACAGTCTCAATTACATTTTAAAACTGTTTCTTGAACTACATTTCTATAGCTGTCACACCAACCACTGCCCGCTGTTGCGTGTCCGCCTCCTTTGAATCAGCTAATTCACTCTTCTTTCAAAACTCATGGCTGAAAAGGAAAAAATAAAAACCTAAGAACTACGTTTCTAAAAATTAACACCATCTGCTGCCCTGTAGGGGGAAGAAACCCTCAGGATGGGGGGTGGGGTGTCAGGGGCAGTACTTGCAGCATTTTCAGTGGGGACGAGGGGGTTCAGCCTGTAAAATGGAAAAAAAAAAATCAGCACAGTTAACCCAAAAAATTGGGACCTACATATATTGTATACACAAAACACATAATGGTCTGTGTTAAAATATGGTATTTATTTCCATTCATGAGGGAGCGGGACTTTCGTAACTCACTCATGGAAATGAATGCCATATTTTAACACAGACTGCTGTATATTCCATACAGATAGATAGATAGATAGAAAACATACAATCTTTGTTAAAAAAAAAAAAAGTCGTTAATGCACCAGTTAGGGTAACTTAACGCCACAAAAGTAGGAAAATTGAGGCATTAGGGTTTCCAACCCTGACTCATACCCTCAGCTCCAAGCAGCAAAAGGAAAAAAGTTAGAGTTTTGGGTCTCTAGAGTCTTGGCAAATCAGTGGTGGGGTCGTCAACCCTAATGCTCACCCCTCCCCCAACCCATGGGCTCCAGTCCGAAGCATAAGGTACAGCTCCAAGCCAATGCCTCATAGTGATAGTCTTCAAAATGTAGAGAAGTATGACTCGCCACACACTGCCAATATAAATTGTTGCAGCTTTCTTCACGCAGGGCCCAGGTAAGGCATCCAGCGCCTCAACCCTCTGCAGCACCAAGCCGCCCGATCTTTCCATTTTACTGGTTTCCCACCCGTCACCCACCGCCTCAAGGACTTATCCAGGGGAGTCACCCACAGATATTCCCCATGTGCCGGGTCGGAAGAGGGAGGGCCACCATCCCCACCCCTTAAGTATAATCCAGAAACACCCAAGAGCCTGGTAGGTGGTGTGGGGACTGCGGTGACCAGGGATCATCCTGTGAGCCACAGCCTTTCCATTTTACAGGTTTTCAGGGGCCGAGTCACGTGCATGACTCGGGCTCATGTTCTGATGCACATACACATTACAGCTGTCCGTGTTTGATCCCTTCCCTGGCACTCATCTAGTCATATTACCAGCCTTCACTAGGTGGTGACAGTGCAGCGAGACACCAAATCCCTCCTCCTGAAGCAGGACAGCCATCCTTGGGACGCCACTCTTCCTTCCAGCCGGCCTCCGAGTGACTCTGGTCCGCTCCTGAACCTGGGTTGCCGATGTGGCATGAGGTAAGATGTCCAGCACCTCAGCCCTCTGTGCCACTGAGCCGGCACCCATAATTCACATTTCCTAAAAGGCAGATGTGGCTTGAGATGCTGCCCACCATAATCTACCTGTCTCTGCCATAGCCCCTCCTCAATCTGCCTCCCACACATACCCATATTTTATTGCTGCCTTTCTCTGAATATGAGGTCACCAAAGCATTGGCTGGACTTGGTTATAAGGGCCCTGGCATGGATATGATGCATCCTTTCTTCATAAAATTGACTGCCGCTGTCATCGCTTAAATACCTCATGTTCAGTACTTCATAAATTACGCTTATTACCAAAGAAGACTATCAGAGGATTGGAAAACAGCATCAATTGTCCCAGTCTTTAAATGTGTCATTGTCTCTGACCCTAACTGCTATCTCCTAATTTCTCTTTTGTATGCCTGCTAGAAAATCCTAGAAAAGCTTGTCTCTACCCGACTACTGAATTTTTTGAACTCGCTCAAGCTTCTCTCACAGTATGATTCAGGAGCTAGACCAGATCACAATACTACTCACGGAAAGTTATGAATGACATTCTCATCTCATTTTAAAATAAGGTGGTGTGCCCAACTGTACTCCTCAACCACAGGCAAGCATTTAACACTACTGACCTCAATATCAACAGACTAACTGCAGCTGGTCTAAATTTCCAAGAACTTCTGTAATTCAAAAGCTGTATCACAGGAAGATCCCAGTATGTTCACATTTCTAATCTAATTTTACATTTCTTAACCATTAATAAAAGCTTTCATAGGGCTTGGTGCTAGGGCCTCTTCTGTTCTCGCTCAACATCAATGACCTCCTCAATGTTGTTCTTTACTATTCTGCTCTATGCTGATGGCACTGATCTCTACTCCTCCACCAAATCTTCTCGCCTACTGCTTCCAACTGTCAATCAGACACCCACAGGACACAGAGTGCCCTGCTGGATTCACACTTGTTCATCAATGCTGAAAATGGGTGCTATTCTCCAAAAGTAAACGCTCTGCCACTGGCTCTCCCACTCCTCTGCTGTCAACAACTAACAATGTCCAGTCTGACCGTGCTCCATGCTATAACTATCTAGGTATCTACCTAGATAGCACACCTACATTTTCAAATCATATTAAAGCCACGCCCTTTGAAAAAGCTCTGGTGGAGCAAAGCGCCAGGGCTCGTGGGGCTTGCTATTATCCCACCTTGTGGATTTATAGCCTATGAATTTTGGACTGTAATTATCTGCATCTATCATCCCACCTTGTGGATTTATATCCTATGAACTTTGGACTAAAATTATCTGCATCTGACCATGAACGGATTTAGGGACTGAGAAGCGTGAATTGAGGTACAACATATTGCCGCCTGTCTGTAAAAAATTTTTGCTTTTGCACAATATCACTGAATGCATTTAGCACTTTGGCAGAGTAAAAAGACTTAAGAGCTACGCAGTATCTCAGCCTCCTTATTTCGGTCCAGCTGTGCCCTGTGCTGGAGTGTGCTTTAATATTACTTCTCTGTGTTATGAGGACAGCTATCCTCTTTAGGGGGCCCCGTTAGAGGCATCCTGGAGTCTGACCTGTGCTCACCCATCTTTTGTGTGTTCTGATATCATACTGACTTCTGCTGCTCAATCAATTATTCCTGGGACTTTTTAAAACACACTCGCTTGGCAGGTATCAAAAGAACACCCTTAAAATGTTCTGAAGTATGGAATCAGTCCTGCCTCATGTTAAACTCTGAAACTGCCTCTATTGCTAAAGATAGGCCCAAGATAGTGCCACAGGTCCTAGCTGGAAACTGACTGGCTACAGTTTTGTGTACTCCACAAAAATGTACCTCTCCTGTAAAATTTGCTGTGATGCACTCCTACCAGTATCAACGTACTTCAGCTAATGCTGACCCTTATAAATTCTAAAGCTTGTTAAGCTGATTCAGAAAGAGAATGACAGCAAGGAGATGTCAGTGACCTTGCAATTTGATAGTGTAATAACCTCGAAATAGAAAATGATGGATGCTTTTAATTTACTATCAAGCCTTTATCCCCCTGCAATTGCAACTGCACCCTTTCCCTCCGATCACCCACCTCCATCACCCACCGTCTCAAGGGTTTACCTGGTGGGGAGTCCCCATGGATATTCTCTCCGTGGTGGGGGCAGAGGAGGGAGGGCCACCCTCCCACCTCTAAAGTACAATCCAGATACCCCAAAGAGCCCTGCAGGTGGTGCTGGGGCTGCATTGACAAGGGGATCATCCTGTGGTCACGGTCTTTGCTGTTTTTCTGGTTCTCCCAAGGGCCAAGTCACGTGCAATGACGTGCATGCATGTACTGACACACATGTTACAGGCGCCCATCTTGGGTACCATTTCCTGGCACTCGTCTAGTCATAGCACCCAGCCTCTGCTAAGTGGTGATGGTACAGTGAAATGCCAACCCCCCCCCTTCCCCAAAGTAGGACCAGCCATCCTTGAGATATTCAATCCTCCTTCTTCCGGCTGGCCAAGTGACTCTGGTCTGTTCCTGAACCCGAGTCATTGTTGTGGCATGACATAAGGCATCCAGCACCTCAGTCCTTTGTGACACCAGGCCAGCACCCATAATTCAAATTTCTTAAAGGCAGGTGTGGCTTGCAATGCTGCCCACCATAACTTACCTGTAGACTCCGTGAATTAATCCACTAATTCAGTGCAATTTGCGAAGTGCGGATTGATCCGCAAAGTGCAGAATTCCACCACGAATGGTGGAATTCCTCACAAGAAATGCAAAATTTCACCCGCAAATGGAATTTCATCTGCAAACGGCAGAATTTCGACATTCAAAACCGTAATTCCACTGTTTGCATGGAAACTTTTGCCATTTCGGGCAAAGTCAATGTTGCTGAGGGTAGGGAAAACTTTGCGAAACTCCACGAATGTGAATTTCAGCCACTTTGCAACAACTTCACTGGTGAATTAAAACTTCAGCACATCTCTACTTACCTGCCTCTGCCATATCACTTCCTCAATTTGCCTCTTGCATGTATCCATATTTCCTATTTAAGCTCTTCACTGAATATGATGTCACCAAGGCATAGGCTGATGTTGGTTGTCATAAGGAGCCTGCCATGGATATGATGCATCCTTCTTCATTAAACTGACTGCCCGTGTTATCGCTAAACACCTCATGTACCTGCTGAATCACTCCATTACTGAGGGCAAACTAGCAAATTATTAGAAAATGGCATCAACTGTCCCTAGCTTTAAAGAAGTTTCTGTCTCTGACCCAAACTGCTATCCCTTACTTTCTATTTTGTCTGCCTGCTAAAAAAATTCTAGAAAAGCTCGCCTCTGAACAATTACTGAATTATGTGAACTCCTGCAAGCTTCTCTCACAATATCAATCAGGATTCAGACCAGGTTACAATACTGCTCATGCAGTTACTAAAGTTGTAAATGACATTCTCATCTCATTTGAAAATAAAGTGGTGTGCCCAACTGTATTCCTCAATCTCAAGCAGGCATTTGACACTACTGACCTCAACATCAGACTAACTGCAGTTGGTCTAAATTTCCAAGAACATCTGTGGCTCAGAAGCTGTGTCATAAGAAGGCCCCCGATATGTTCACACTTCCAACCTCACTGCACATTTCTCAACCATTAATAAGGGCTTCCATAGGGCCTGATGTTAGGACCTCTTCTATTCTCACTCGACATCAATGACCTCCCCAATTTTATTCTCAACTCTGCTATTCTGCTCTATGCTGATGCCACTATTCTCTACTTCTCCTTGAAATCTATCATAACTGCAAGCTCCAACTTTCACTTACACATCCACAGGACAGAGAGTGCCTGCTGGATTCACGCTTCTTAGTCAATGCTGAAAAAACTTAGTGGGTGCTATTCTCCAAAAGTAAACGCTGTGCCACTGGCTCTCCCACTCCTCTGCTGTTAACAACTAACAATGTCCAGTCTGACCGTGCCCCATGCTATATCTAGGTATCTACGTAGACAGCACACCTGCGTTTTCACATCATATTAACTCCCTGGCCTCAACCCTAAAGACGAAACGTTTTGTTTTTTATTTTTGTTTACAGGCACAAGGCTTTGTTTTGCCTCAAAACCAAAAACCAAAGTTTATCTCAGCTCTTTCTTTCAAAACTTGACTGTGGTGAATCAGACGGCCTCTGAAAACTTACTCTCTCTTTCTCCACTCAACCCTCTGTAATGCAGTGTCGTTCACGTCATCACCTTTACAACCCTGCAGGCTGGTCATCCCTAGTAAACTAAAGACTCCATCACTGGCACATCTTCGGCTACAAGATCACTGTACGGAAATGTCCCTTCTTTTTGAATCAGTTCACTACATTTAAACCCACTCAGCACTAACTTTGTTCTTCTAGTTTGGTGCTGCTTGGTGAATTTAAATTCCTCTCTAAAGCTGGTTGTTCCTCATTCAGTTTTTCACTAGTCTATTCATGGCCCTCACTCCAAAGATCTTCAAAGCTGTGAATGTGTCCGAATTTAAGGCTTGGATCGACAATATCTTGTTTAATCTTTGAAAATGTTTCAAATACCTTGTCACTGTTACACATGTTTTTATTGTTACCCTATTTATGCCTTTGCCTATTACTGTGACTTCCTGATGTAATTTTCTCAGCTATACTGGATGCAACTTCAAATGAGACCTTTGTTCAACTTGCTTACAAATAAATAAACTGGCATTGCCACTACAGTACCCCCCTCTACAAGCCACTCATGGTACCTTATCCCTGTCTGGGCAATTTGGTTCATTCATTTTGTGGCTCACAAGGTCCTGCACTGGTAGTCCAGTGGCAACCCCCCCCCCACACACATACACACACACCACTAGTTTCATATTCTTGGCATTCAGTGGAACCCACCTCCGTGGCCCCTGTCCCCATTCAGTCCATCTGAACAGGTCCAGAAAAGATCTCCATTCCCTGTCAGCAGGCCTGTGTGCTATGAAGACTGCCACACTGTTGCAGCACTCGCCCACCATCTGCTATTAATGGTTTTACAGTCAGGGGGTGTCACACAACTAATCAGCAGGCCATGCGAGGTGGGCCATTTGCATGGGAACCCCCCCACCCACTTCCCCAAACAGTTTAAAATTGCTTTATCAAGCATCAGTTACTGTGCTGTTCCATCTCTCCTTCTGAGAAGTCGTATGTTTTGACCAATCTGTTCGCTGCCACTAGCACTGACCTTCTATGCCTCTTCCTAAGATACCCCTAGCCTCAGGGACCTGCATCTATGTGTGGCACCTCTAGGGGTGGAACCCTACCCATGAGAATTCCTGGGCCTTTACAGTCCCCTGAAAAAGGACAGTAGTTTCTACATGTGGACAGAGAGCGTGAAAAAACAGGTTACTCACCTGTAACAGTAGTTCTAGGAGTGGTACATGTTGTTCATCCACACTTGTTGGCAGGTACCTTGCTGCTTTAAGATGTGCCGGAAAGTCTTCAAGCTGGCTCCTCCCACCCACCCGGGTGGTATAACCCTCGGCTCCACCCCATGACGCCAGATCTTGGCCCGCTGTAAGCCAGGAGTGTGCGTCGAAGCTGGGGAGGTCGGGTGGGTCAGTGTGGATGAACGACATATACCACTCCTAGAATTACTGTTACAGGTGAGTAACCTGTTTTTCTAGGATCGTGGATATGTTGTTCTATCCACACTTGCTGGCAGACTCCTTGCAGTTCTCTGGGTTGAGGGTGGCGAGACGCACACACCCTACTTAGGGAAGAGGGACTGGAGAACTGAGGTTCCAAAACCAGCATCTCAGTGTGACTCAAGGTCAATGTGGTAATGGGAAATGAAGGTGTGTGCTGACTTCCAGGTAGCAGCCCTGCAGATTTCCTGGATAGGGACATCCCTAGAAGCAGCCACCGACGCAGCGGTATGGCAGGTGGAATGAGCCCTTAGCCCAGTGGGAGGCTCCCTACCCACCAACCTATAGCAGAGCTCAATGCAAGATGTAATCCATCTAGCTATTGTCTGCTTGGCTGCAGGTCTGCCAGGTGTGGCTTCAGCGTAGGTGACAAACAGCTGGCGAACCTCTCCTCAAACTTCCGCTGTTCGCTCTTTGTAATAGGTGAGCGTTCATCTCAGGTCCAAAGTATGGTGCCTGTACTCAGCCTCCAAGGTATGATTGGGGTAGAACACCAGCAGTGTAATCACCTGGTTAAGGTGAAACTCCGACACCACCTCTGGAAGAAATTTCAGGTGGGGGCGCAGGACAACCTTGTCCCTGTGGAAGACCAGGTAAGGAGACTCAATGGAGAGTGCCTGTAACTCCCCAGTCCTTCTGGCTGACGTGATAGCCACCAAGAAGGCTTTCTTCCATGACAAGTGTGACATGTCACACTTGTGCATAGGTTCGATTGGCTTGCCCATGAGCTTTGCCAAAACCAGCAGTAGATCTCACGGAGGTGGAGGTTCACGCATCAGAGGGGATAAGTGATCTTGGCCTTTGAAGAAGTGCTAGACCACCTTCTCCTGCACCACTGACTGCTGACCAGCCTGCGTCCGGTAAGCGGAGATGGTTGTCAGGTGCACCTTTAAGGTCATCGACCATAGCCCCTGCTAGGAGAGGGAACAAAGATAGTCTAAAATGCTAGCCACTGGGCAGGACGAGGGGTCCAATCCTTTGCCCTGACACCAGATGGAGAATCTCTTCCATTTAAAGGCATAGCATTTTTTGGTCGATTCCTTTCGGGATGCCTCAACAATGTTGAGGACCTCGTTGGAGAGACCCAAGGTCTGGAATTCTAGCCGCTCAAGAACCAGGCCGTCAGGTGCAGGGATTGAAGGTCCAGGAGGAGTAACTTCCCCTGGTTGACAGAGCAGGCCCGGGCATGCTGGAAGCCACCTCGGGAGCCTGGAGCTGAGGTTGAGGAGATCTGGATACCAGAACTGGCATGGCCAGTCTGGGGCTACCAGGATCACCTGCGCCTTGTCCCTCTTGACCTTGATGAGCACCTTGTGAATCAAGGGAAGTGGAGGGAAAGCATAGAAGAAGCCTGTGGTCCACGGCCTCGAGAAGGCATCCCCCTGCAGCGAACCCTGCGGGAGGAGAGCGAGCATGAAACAGCCTCAGCTTTGCGTTCTCCCTGGAGGTGAAAAGGTCCACCTAGGGGGTTCCCCAGTGGGAGAACAGATCTTGCACTTCCTCCTGGAGGACAGACCACTCGTGAGACTCCCTGCCTATCTGGTTGAGGGCATCGGCCAGCTGACTTGAGGCTCCTGCCACATGAATGGCAAGCAGATCTGCCTCCAAGCTGAGCATGAGGGATCAAATATGGAGAGCTTCCTTGCAGAGGGGCAAGGAGTGCGTCCCGCCCTGCCTGTTGAGATAGTACATGGTCGTGGTATTGTACGGCTGGACCTGGACCACTTGACCCCAAACAAACAGAGCGAAAGTGGTCAGGGCTAGCCGAACTGCTCAAAGCTCCAGCAGACTGATGTGATATCGGGACTCCTGTGGGGACCAAAGCCCGTGGGCTCTGTGCTCCCCCAGATGGGCACCCCAACCCATCAGAGAGGCATCAGTTGTCAGGATAACCATCAGTTTAGGGTGGACAAATGGGATCCTTTCCTGTAGGTGGATGGGACGAGCCACCACTGGAGGACGTCCCACATCCTCTGGGTTACAGAGACCAGTTGGTCGAGATGACCTCAGTGCTGAGACCACTGGCTGGCCAGTTCCCACTGAAGAGAACACATATGCCAGCAGGCCCATCAGACCATGCTGGTGCAGGCCGCCACGTAGCCCAGAAGACGCAGGAAGTCCCAGGCAGGGCACAATTGCCCAACCAGAAATGACTGGGCAAAGAAGGAGAGAACCTCTGCGCTGTCCGCCGGAAGCCGAGCTCTGGCCCGGCAGATCGTGGCCTGAGTCGCCTCCTCCTCGAAGGCCTTAAGCTGTTCCAGCTGCCTGGTGGACCCCGCAGCCGTGGAGACCACCCAACGGGCATCGTTCGATTTGACCAGCGGGTAACGCTTCTCTGGTCAACCCAGCTGGAGTCGGGCAGCTAGATTCACGAGCATCGCTCGTGGGGAAAAGACCGACAGTGATCGCAGGCCGCGGATTGTGGTCCAGTTCCAGGCAATACAACGCAAGCAGCGCGGAGATTCGGTAGTAAGACATTTTCAGATACCTGCAGGGGCACCGCGAAACCCAGTGGCTGATTTATCTTCCATCGCTGGGATAAAGAAAATAAACTCAGAGAGTTTAAGAATTAGTTTTGAAGCTAATCTGAAGACTCAGAAGCCAGGGCCTACTACACGTGGGAGCACTAAGAAGGAACCTGAACCTTCCAGCAGAAAAGAAAATCTGGTATCATGGGGCAGAGCCGAGGGTTATACCACCCGGGAGAGTGGGAGGAGCCAGCTTGAAGACTTTCCGGCACAGCTTAAAGCAGCAAGGTACCTGCCAACAAGTGTGGATAGAACAACATATCCACGATCCTAGAAAGGTCAAATGTGCATTACATAAGCATAAGAACAACTTATAGATCTTGCACTACCAGTTCTGCGACTACCAACAGTGGGTAGAACTCTGATACAAATATCTAGTTTGTACAAGCATTATACCTAGTCTCCTCCATACTTAGCTGTCCACTTAACCAGTGAATTGTAAGACTTCAGACTGGATTTCGGGAGGGGCAGTAGGAGACTTACGCTATGCCCCCAATGAGTGCTATGTAAGAGCGCATGCCTCAAGGGTCCTTTGGTTGCCAGTTTCTTTGCCCCGCCCTCCTTCTCCGGTGGCTCACTTCTTTCCTTATGGGCATTTTCCCTAAGGTACCTTTAGCCCAAGGGTCCTTAGTCTCCCTGGCACCTCTAGGAGTAGAACCCTCCTCAAGAGGGTTACTGGGCCTTTATGTTACCCTGAAAAGAGTGGCAGTTCCTACAAAGGGACAGAGTTGTTAATTCCAACATTGGACTATGGAAACATATTATTTATTTCTCATAGCAGGGCTTTTGGGGACAAATATAAAGTTATTTTTAATAACATCTATAGGTTTGCTCTCAGAGCCCCTAGTCGGATACATCATTGTGTGTTATACCAGGATCTGGATGTTCTCCCCCCTTTGAATAGGATTATATTTAGTGCAGTTTTGTTTACCTATGGAGTAGCAACTAATTCTGAACCTATAGTGCTTGCAGGTGTAATAAAACTGAAGCCTAAAAGTCATAACACAAGAAACAGTGAAACGTCTCCAAATTTAATCCCCCATGCAGAACTGAAATATACAAAAGGGCCTTCTCATGATTTAGACCTACCTTTTTAAATGAATTTATAGGGGTGGTTACTACAGCTAAAAAGGTAATTTGTTTTATAAGATTATTTGATTTGTTACATGCTGTTAATAAGTGTGATTGTAAGTAGTGTACTGTCTTATTTATGACAATTATTGTTAATCTCTATATGTCTATGTTTTAAATGTTTTTATGTCAGGCGTGGCTGAAAAAAGGCTGTGCCCAGTCCACTTCCTGGTACAAAAAAAAAGTGTGAAAAGACCAAATGTACGTTACATAAACATACAAACAACTTTCAGTTCCTGCAAACTATTAACAGTCCTACGACTACCATCAGTACATAGCATCGTCTCACAACTATTTATATTGCACATCCACCATACTAATTGATCATACTTGGTTGCCTGCCGAAACAGTGAACTGGACTAGTGATGGACGAACCAAAGTTTGAATATGAATCTGAGCTATCCCCAAAATAAACTGTGAAGTGGGTGGATCTGAAAAAATCCATCCTAAGCCCAGCGAAGTCTGTTTGGAATTCCAGGTTTTCCTTTTTTTAATTTTTGTTTTTTTATTGATTTTTAAGTGTTAAAGGCCTATGTTTATCCACATAATAGGACACACAGCAACCTTCATCAAGTGCCTCAGTCCTTTTTCTTTGGTTGCCTCCTTCTCAGTAGGCCTTTGCTCCCATCAAGAGATCCCCACCCCCACCCCCTGCCCCTATCACCTGGCTTCCCATAGACTTTTCTGGCTTCCTTCCCTATCTTCTCCCATGGCTTACCCTTATCGCTGGGTGCAGCAGGGCCCAACTGCCACTTTCCCAGGATCCAGTTCAGGGGGTGGCTGCGAGGCCCGTATGGGGTTGATCCATTACTCTATCCCAGGTCAGCCACACTTCTACTGTTTTTCTCCCATTCTCCCAAAACCCTGGCCGCGGGTGTAATGCAGGGATGAACGCAAGAGTGGTTCAGGTCATGGGCTGGCATTTCCCTGCCCACTGAGCTGCTCCTGAGTACACTGCCACCTGTGGTCACTCAGGTGGCAGTCGCGCATCAAAGCAAGCTGCCTTGCCCCCTCCTCAGAGGAGGACATTATCCTGATCCTCCTCTCCTCTGGCCAGCCACCCAAAAAGTGCCTCAGTCCTATTGTGGTGGGACCACTTCTTGTGGGTGAGAGGACAGTTCAGACTGCATGCCCATTCATCCTCACCCTCTCATGTGACACTGCCAACTTAGGTGGCAATTAAAAAAGTGGCATTTGATGTCTCAGCTGTGCTCATGTGTTGGCAACATGAGTAGTTGGGAGGCCCTGGGGAAATGGGAAAATCCTAAAGTTTTTCTACCATCAGAATGAGGACACCCCCAATCATGAATAAAACATTACTGCGGTGGTACTACACTCCGGCAAAACTTAAAAAGCAGGGCCTGCTAGCCAGGGACTCGTGTTCGAGATGTGGCCAGTATGACACCCAATTGTATCACATTCTGTGAACTTTTCTGGGATGTGGTCACCAGGATGCGTCAGCAAGTAACACCAGAAGAGGCAATAGATGCGCCACTACTTCTTCTTCTAGGATGTATGCCAGAAAGTACTCCAAAGTATGACCCCAGTGCACAATGGGCTACGACACTAGATGCTGCAGCTAAAAGATTAATTTTGATGAGCAGGTGCACCGCTCAATGCCAGTCCTTTCAGGAACTGCTGCCATCCACTGGTCAGGTGGCAACCTATAAAAGGATGCCCCTTGCGGTTGTCTAATTTCTGTATAATAGTTGTTGTTAGGTTTTTAAAGTTGTAGGATATATAGCTGGGGCTCTTTTCTCCATGGGTACAGATATGTTATTCATTACCTAGCTTAGTGCCAATATATGTATAGTAACTTATCGGCTTGTTTGCTAGTGTACAGTTTTATAATTCCTCAGGGACTCTTTCTCAGTCATACAGCTGTTTCCTGTACCTGTGCTCTGTTATGTGAGGAATATCAAGACTCTTAGATAATGGTATCCATTCTCGGTGTCATGCCTGGATATTACCCCACAATTCTGTATTGTTTTCTGTCTTATTTTGTTTCTCTGAATCAATAAAATTTTGAGCTGAAAGAATGACAACACCCCAGTACACTCAGGCTTCCCTCCATGGATCTCCACTAGCCTGACGGTGGAGGGAGCAGCCGAGAAGGCTGGGTGGTCCCACAATGGATGGCTAAACAGAGAGAAAGAAGACAATAGAGGGAAAAAAGAAAGACAAAGAAAAGATAATGGCATTTTTGGTACAAACTTCTGCCCATTAGGATCTACGTGGAGAACCCCACAACTCATTTCACATAGGTTACCAAGCAGTCATCAGGTAAGGGCTTTCAGCCACTACCAACCTGGGACCAATATCAATTTAAACCACTCACCTAGTGGGAAATGGCTCTGTAACCTGCCGCTAATCCAGTATGCCATTGACCTAGAGGTGAAGGGCTCTATAACCTACAATTTGAACCAGTCACCGAATGGCTCTGTAACTTACCACTAATCCAGTGAGCCAGTGACCTAGATGTGAAGGGTTCTATAATCTACAATTTAAACCAGTCACCAAGAGGTGAATGGCTCTGTAACCTGCCGCTAATCCAGTGAGTCAGTGACCTAGAGGTAAAGGGCTCTATAACCTACAATTTGAACCAGTCACCAAGAGGTGAATGGCTCTGTAACCTGTCGCTAAATCCAGTGAGCCAGTGACCTGGAGGTGAAAGGCTCTATAACCTACAGCTAATCAACGTAATCAGTGACCCAGAGGTAAAAGGCACAAAAACCCCTTAACAAGCAACTGAACCAGTGACACAGAAGTGACAGGCTCCGTAACCCATTGCTTGACCTATGAACCAAAAGCCCAGAAGTGAAAGGCTCCATAACCTAATGTCAATCCACTGGACCAGTGACCAAGAGGTGAAAAGCTCTGTAACTTAGCGCCAATCCACCGAACCAATAAACCAGAGGTGAAAGATTCTGGAACCCACTGGCAACAGACTGAATCAGTAACCTAGAGGTGAAAGGTTCTGTAACTCACTGCCACTCCACTGAACCAGTGACCTAGTGGTGAAAGATTCTGTAACTCACTGCCAATCTGATAAACCAGTGACCTAGAGGTGAAAGACTCTGTAACTCACTGTCATGCCACTGAACCAGTGACCTAGTGGTTAAAGGTTCTGTAATTCAGTGACCAAGACGTATAAAAAGCTCTGTAGCCTACTGTCAATCCACTGAGCCAGTGATCTACAGGTAAGAGAATCTGCAACACGCTGACAAGTCACTAAACCAATGATATGGAAGTAAAAGGCTCCATAACTCACTGCCAATTCACTGAACCAGTGCCCCTACAGGTAAAAGGCTCTATAACTTAATCCACGAAACCAGTGACGCAGAGGTAAAAAGCTCAAAAAAACACTGACAATCTACTAAGTCAGTGACATACAGAAATGGCTCCATGCTGACTGCTAAACCAATGAACCAGAGATGAAAGGTTCCATAACCCAATGTCAATCCACTGAACCAGTGACAGGTGATAAAAGTTCCATATACCACTGTCTACTGTCTATTCACTGAACTAGTGACTCGGAGTCAAAAGGCTATGTAACCCACTGCCAATCCACTAAACCAGTGACCTAGAGGTGAAAGGTTGTAACCCACTGCCAATCTGCTGAACAAGTGATGCAGATGAGAAAGGCGGTAACCCATTGCCAAATCAATGAAAAACTGACACAGGGGAGTAAGGCTATGTAACCCACTGCCAATCCACTGAACCAGTGACCTAGAGGTGAAAGGCTCCCTAACTCTCTGCCAATTCACTGAACCAGTGACCCAGAGGTAAAAGGCTATGAAACTGCAGCCAATTCACAGAACCAGTGAATGAGAAGTGAAAGAATGTATGTAACCCACAGCCAATCCACTGAACCAGTTACCAAGAGCCAAACGTCCCTTTACCCCACTGCCAATCCACTGAACCAGTGACCCACAGTTTACAGGCTCTGTAACCCACTACCAATCCATTAAGCCAGTGACTCAGAGGTGAAAGGTTATGAAACCGATGCCAATTCATGGAACCAGTGACCCAGTGCTCAAAGGCTCTGTAACCCGCTGTCCATCCACTGAAGTAATAACCTAGAGGTGAAAGGCTGTAACCCACTGCTAACCCACTGAACCAGTGACCCAGAGATGAAAAACTTTGTAACCCTTTGCCAATCCACTGAACCTCTGACCTAGTGGTGAAAGACTCAGTAACTGACTGTCAGTTCACTGAACCAGTGACCCAGAGGTAAAAGACTCCATAACCCACTGCCAGTTCACTAAACAAGTGACATAAAGGTGAAAAGCGTGGTAACCCACTTCCATTCCACTGAACTAGTGATGCAGATGCGAAAGGCTGCAACCCACTGCTAATCCTTTAAACAGGTGACCCAGAGGTGTAGGGCTCCGTACCCTGCTGCCAGTCAACTGAACTAGTGAACTAGAGGTGAAAGGCTCTGTGACCCACTGCCAGTCCTTTGAACCAGTAACAGAAGATAAAGGTTACATAAACCACAGAAAATCCACTGAATCAGTAAACTAGATATCAAAGGCTCTGTAACACACTGCCAACCTACTGAACAAGTAACTCTGAGGTGGAAGGCTTTATAACCTGCTGTAAATCCACTGAGCCAGTGACGTAAAAATGAAAGGCTCTGTAATTTATTTATTTATTAACTATGACAGCTTGTTTCCAAGTGCATCTTGTGTGGGGTGGGTTGTTGCCAAACCACTGAACCAGTGACCTAGAGTTAAAAGGCTGTAACCCACTGCTAATCTACCGAACCACTGACCCAAAATTGAAAAGCTCTGTAGCCCACTACCCATCCACTGAACCACCGACCCAGAGGGGAAAGTCTCCAAACCCCACTGTAAATATGCTGGCTCAGTGACCAAAGGGTAAGACTGTGTAACCCTCTGCCAATCCACAGAACCAGTGACTCAGAGGTGAAAGACAATGTAACCCAATGCCAATACACTGAACCAGAAACCTATACATGAAAGGCTTTGTAAAATAATTCCAATTCACGGAACTAGTAACTCGGAGATAAAGGGTTCTGAAAGCCATTGCAAACCATCTGAACCAACCATTCCTCAAGTTTCGCGTTTGTTTAAGAAAATACAATGAAAGCAGCACTGCAGTAAGGAGGTAACTGAAATGCATAAAACCCTTGGTAACCAGACACTTTACTCTCAGTGCAGTATCTGGAGTGGCTAACAAACTTAAGGTTTTGTACAGGTAGGCTACCTCCCCACCTCCTAATTTTCTAGCCACTCAAGTTTGGGTAATCTCAGGACTCAGGAGGACCATTATGGCTGGGCTTTGGTTTTGTTTTACTGTTTACTATCAATTTGTTTTCAGTAATCGGTATCAGTAGATGAGTTTGAGAGGATTCGTCAGAGGTAGTGGTGGTGGCTGGTTCTGGCTGGCTAGTGGGGCTTGAAAATGGGCTGGTGGCAAGGCAAGTGGAACTTGGCAAATGGAGCGGAAGTCGGCGGTGGATGCATCCAAAGGTAGGTTTGGGGGGCACTTGTGGACTTATGGAGGATGGACACGAAACTTCAGAATCTGAAGGATGGACAGACTCGGGCCCTCAGTGTCACCAGACCAGCACAATAGCACCAGAAGGACCAGGTCAAACAAAAGCAGTACACAGCCAGAGAGAGGGATCCCCAGGCTTCTCCAGCAGCAGCCATAAGGTACAGATATACGAGAGTGGGGAGATACATCGGTAGGGGAAAGGGGTGATCAAAAGCAGGGTGAGGATCCCATTTAGTGTTTGTGTACCTAGTGAGGGGAGATTTTACAAGTACTGTCAGTTGGATGTGGAATCGGAAATTTCGATTCTGACTCCGATGTCTTAAATGGCACTGGAACAGAACTGAACTCAAAATCCAAATTTCTGATATTCCAACAGATGCAAACAGAACACATTCCAGAGAATCCGAGTAACCCTAACTGATAACAAGAGAGAAATGCACAATACCTTAACTCACTCAGAGCATTTAGGAAAGTCTGAGATAGAAAGAAAAACTCAGGAGGGCTGTTCTGACAGACAGAATGCATAATAATACAACTCATCATAAATATTTGAGAATTAAGAACAGTTTAGAATGTGGTGAATGTGGTGACCTTGTGAATGATGCTACGCTTATTCGTTTTTCAGATGAAACATGCAACTAACTACTTCTTTTTAACGAAAGTAAAGAACTACTGTGTTTGTAGGTCTTGTCTGGGCAGCACTGGGGGCAATGAATTATGATTTAAGTGTATGCATGCCCACAAACGTGGAGCCTCTCTTAAAGGGAGATGGTCAACCCCTTTAGGCCTCAAAATGTCCCTAATTTAAAAAAAATACGTGTCACGATCGTTCACATTCTTACAAACTTGTTGATAAAGATGAGAGTTTGATTCCGATTCCTTTTATCTTTTAAAAAGTGGAAAACAGACTGCCCACAATACTGGTGTTATCACACAAAAAACATGTTTGTTTACATTCCTTGATCAACTCCCACTGCATCTTTCCTGGACTTGGGAATATATCCATCATAGTCTAGCCAATCATGACGCAGTAGGAGGAGAGGATACAATCGATCATGAGTATCTGCACTGTTTGGGGGTGTTTCTAATGTTCAGTAAGTACGCACAAAGAGTAGAGTAAGAATTTGAAATGAAACAAGGTTGGGTACAACCCTACCATTTGAATGCATTTCAGTTCTGCTAGAAAGAAGGCAGATAAAACATCACTGAATTTTAGAAAAGGTAGGCAATCATACACTGTGGGTTTTTAACTAGAAATGTTATGATGCAAAAAAAGATTGACAGTGCTCCTTTAAAGACATTACTACTATCAAATGTATCTAAAACTCATAAGTGAACCTAGACTGAACCTGTTACCTTTAATGAGTTTAAATGATTTAAAGGAGAGAGGTGGCACTCCCCTTGTACCTTGTTCCCCAACGGGTAGTATGTGAACCCTATTCCTTGAGGTATATAAATTCCAGTGAGAGGTTCAGAGGGCTGTAAGAAAAACTCACTACGGCACATTTAAAAAGATCTGGGATAGAAAGAAAAACTTACTCAGGGTGTTGCTGAGCCCAGCAGGATGGCCATGGGTTGCTGTAGCTGCATACATCACAGCTTATAAAAAGTTAACTCATTGCAGGACATGTTTTTTTCAGTTAAATATCTCAACCGATATCATCTGTGGAAACTTCAGTGAATGATATTTTATTTATTTTTTGTTGACCGGGTAAGTGCACTTGACAAATCCTGCCTATTTTCAGGCACAACCCGGGAGAGGGGGATACAGATGAATGCCAACTGACCTTGAACCAGATGAAACTGTTGGTGGTATTTTTAGTGAATGAGGGACATTTGGCCAGGTTTAAAATACAAGGACAGGATGTGGAAAGACAAACAGCATTTCGTGTGACCACAGCTAATGCAAAGGAGACACAGCACCACCCAAATCTTGTTCAGAAACTTTAAAAATCAATTCCAAAATGTTAACATTCAGCTGTTGGGAGTTCCGGAGGGTGCCAAGGGAAACCATATGGTATTTTTCCTACAGGAGTGAGTTAAGACAGCTTTATTTACTGTAACAATGAGGAATTCTCCCCAGGACTGATTTATAAAGTCTACAGTGTCATCCCACGCAGTAAACCGCCGGGCAGAGACATTACAGAAGCTATATCTTAATTGGGACCTGGGACTACATGCTGAGATTAGCCAGGCAGGAAAGGCCTGTGATGCTGAATGGGATGGCAAGTACATTCTTCCCAGATATTAGTTACTCTACCAAATAGAGCTAAAATAGGTTTGAGGTTGTGCATTCAACATCAAAAGCTGCGGGAGCTCAGCGTCCTGCCAAACTCTGTCTGGTGCACGATGGCAAGGTACAGTGGAGCCAACCAAGAAGCAACGTAGTAACCAACAATAAATGACATGTCACAAAATACTAAATGACAAAAGGTCTCAATTACCATTGAAGTACACTGTTCCCTGCAGTATACTGCAGCATTACTACATTGCATCCTGCATGGCGCTGTGGTACATGCATATACTGACCCAGACAGCGAAACACAGGCCAAAAAACACTTGGACGCTTGCCACTGGAAAACGACAGCAGAAGAAGAGTTGGAAGAAGAAAGATGAAGAGGCGCTCATGAAGCTTTTGTGTGATCTCATAGGCATGTATACAGTATATTTGGATTAACAGTGAACTTTCACTTCCCCTAGGTTTGTTCAATGGTGTGGTTAGGATTTACTTCCTGGGATGAGCTTTTTCAGCATACCTTGATACAGAACCTGGTGAGCAATTGTTTTTCAATGTTCTGCACTTGTACAAATGGGTAACATGATTTATTCAGTTTTACCCTCATATCATTTCTGACTCATTTTAAAATGGCCACTTCAGCTATTAGAGCAGGAATCATGTAAGAGCGGTTCCTACAAAAATGGAGAGGGTTAGACAGTTTCTTTATAAATAAGCTGCATTTTTGTATTGTTAGCAGTGCCTAAAAAATGATAAACTGAATCACGTTAGGTTTTTCGTGATGCAATGAACATGTTATACATTATGGATCTATTAGTAATTCATGGGACACCTTTCTTTGTGTACTGTAGTGAGAGATATGCATGACACCCAAATATCTGTAAAGACAGCACTTGTTTATAAATTAAGTGTGTAAATTCTGGCGACTGTCATGCTGACTTGGGCTCAAAAAAATACAGCACTAACAGTTTTTCAATATTAATTTAGATAGGATAATTCTTCATTCCTAGCAGATTGGAGATAAAACCCTGTCACCGGCATAAATTTAAAAGTATTTTCTTTTTTTACTTCTATTTTTGGGCCCCGTGCCAGATGGCCCATGTTCAGGAGGGTACCTCAGCCCCATCTCCACAATGTCCACAGGGACTCACCCAGCCTTTCTGCCTCCAGGGCTTGCCCCCCCAGGTGGGGTCGGCAGGGGGAGGCTCTCGACCACCGCCATACACAGGATCCTCAGACTGGCAAGCTCAGCTGGCCGGGGCGGGGCCTGCAACTGCCGTCCTTCATCCAAGCGCTGGCAGTTTCCTCCCTCTTTTTCTTTTCCTCACAGAGGGGGGCTTGCAAGGATGCCAATGGCGATGCCGCACATGCTACCGTATGCATCATGCAAGGCGTTTGCCCCACCTCTGCTATATAGTGGTGTGCCAGCCTCTAGCCTCCACTAGGAACCAGGCTAAACACCAACCACTGTTCCACACCCTCCTGACCACTGTTCCACACTCTCCCTAGAGGAGGAGAGCTGTCCTAGGACACTCAATCCTCCTCCTCCTTAGCCAACCCCCGGCGACCCGCTTGCACCGCAAACACGGTCACCAGCATGGCAGGACATAAAGCACTGATGCCTCAGCCCTCCACAACACTAGACCGGCAAATTTATAAGTATTTTACTTCAGGAATTCAAGATACTACATTCTGTGCTAAATGGCATGACATCTAAATGTTTTGTGAAATCACCGACTGCTTCTTTAGGAATGCGGCACACCATTTTATGCAACTCCAAAGTTCAGTGTCTTGTTGAGCTGAGTTCCTAGTTATGCTTTTGTGATTTTCCTCAGAAATGCACACACCTGGCTTTCATGATTCTCATAAATGAAGTTTGTTTTTCTGGCTCTCACTCAGTCTGCTGCTGCAGATTCTGAAGTGTGGTGTGGGGCCCCACTTATCACTACTGAAAATTCAACAAAGAAATAGTATGCCATGTTTTCAGTGATATATCCCAGTATCACTACAGAAACTTTAGAGTTAAATCAATCCCACCCCCATAAAGGCAACTCATAGTTATCCTGTTTGAAAAATACAGTTTTAATATATATTACTGAATATTCAGTCTGAGAATCCTGTTTTTTTTTTTTTTTAAACACTTCAGTCACGTTCTTGCTAACAGGATATTGTGTCAGATATAATACATGGTTAGTCCTTTACCCCATAGAAAAGCTAAATGTTTATCTCCCCGAAATGCACATTGTAAATCCGTAATGCACACTAATCAATTGTGACACCAAAAAACTAAAAACAGCCATAACAATACATCAGTGATGAAGGAAAACACATTTTATTTCCTTCTTGAAACTCAAAGCCAGAACCTTCTTAAAAAAGGCCTTCACATCAAGTTAGATTTGGAAATTCTGTTTTCAAAACATGGTTATTCAAATACAAACAATGAGTTATTTTTATACAAAACAACATATTCAAAAGACAGTCACTTACCATAAAATATGAAACAAACTTCAAACAAACAGACATCGCACTAAAAAGCTGCTCTCCTGTGCAAGTTTCTATTATTCTGTGTCTATAGCAAAAACTTCTCAGCACGTTAAGCAAGTATTTTAAACCACTATTATCTTTAAACAAGTCAGCTTGTTGAACCAAGAAATTAATCAATGTCCCATACTATTGGGAAAAACATGGAGCAATCCTTTCCAGCACTCTCCTCAGTTTCCTTGAAATGAAAATCATAGGCTGTCTCTGAGCATCCCTCTGAAACACATGCGCGTGCACACACACACACACACACACACACACACACACACACACACACACTTTCTCCCATTGTGAGGTTATGACAATAAATGAAAATTACGTACCTACTGTAATTGTTGATCTTTCTGTGCATCTTCACCATTCATCACTAGTGGGTTCAGCGCCCGAGCTAGGACCCGGAGTTTTTCTATGGGCGGGTCGATGCAGGGATGGTGCCACCCTTGAGGCAGCAGGCCGTACTATGTGGCGCTCGGTTGGCCGTTATCTGTCATCGACTCTGCCCCAGCCCCAGTTCTGAAACATCGGAGAGTGTAGGGAAAGGGAGGTGGGGTAGGGCAACAGAGCCCAAGGGATAGATAAAAGGAAAGGAAAGGATATAATGAACTAAAAGGAGAAATAAATGACAGAAGAGACAGGAGAGAGAAACCAGAATGGGAAATTGGGGAATGAGAAGGGGCCCCAATCTCTGAAAGGAGGAGAAGAAGGGAGGGATTAGAGAGGGGAGGAAGAACCACACCCCCAGGAACGGTCCTGCATCCTAGGGTTTTGGACAATAATGATAGCCCATAACTGGACTACCAAGATTTAAGCTGCCAGGAGGCAAAGCCTGAGTTATTAAGCAGTATGCGCCTAGGAGGGCCAACCTTAAGGGGGCGGGCATGGGGTGTGTCTCGTCTCCTCCTCTCTCCCAAAATAGGGAAAAACCTAAACTGCCATGGCCAGCATTCAGAAAATGAACTCAAAGTTTTGAGTTTATAAATAAAATGGGGGCACCCCAACCACAACTCACTGCCAAAGTGAGGGAGAAGAATAGAGATGGGGAGAGAGGCCCCCCCCACCCATACACACCAATAATACCCCAAAGGGGAAAATTCCTCCCTGTGTGCCTCCAGGGTCCTCTTCCTACTAACCCACGAGGGAAAGGTAGTAGAAATAACAAGAGACACACAGGGAGAGGAGCAGAGACTGAGGCCCCAGGGGAAGGAGGCAGGATTTGATGAATGGTGAAGATACACAGAAAGATTAACAATTACAGTAGGTACGTAATTTTCATATCCTATCTGTGTCAATCTTCACCATTCATCACTAGTGGGTGAGTACACAGCCCCCCTAAGGGGGCCCTAAAACTACCCCAAGGGACCAAGTCCCTTAGCCTCCAGTGGGTGAGACACTGGAGGAGAGAGCCCTTACAGGCCTGGGGAGGACCGAGACTGGTCCGGGTGAGACGGAGAGCCCTCAGCGGGGGAGGGATGGTGCCCCGAAAGTCGCTGTCTCACCCTATGGAAGAAAAGATGGGTTCTCCGGTATGTGGAGGAGATCACCCTATGCCGGGCCAGGGGTGACAACTGGGATAAGCGAAGCCATGCCGTCCACCTAATGCAGATCGCTGTCCCCACCACTCTGGATGCCACCTCACTGGCGTCATAAGATGCCCTTGCTTGGTGCCTTGCTAGCTCCAGGCCCTGAGTAGAGAGGACAATGGCTTGCCTGGTTTCCTCCGTATCAGGCATTGAGGCTAGGATCTGTCCTAGCCTGGACCACAAGAACCTATCGTAGGCTGCAAAGTGGGCCTGATGTGAAGCAATAGAAAGGAGGATCTGTGCTGAGTAGAAAACTCTTCTCCCCCAGAAATCGAAGTCCACAGAGTCCGGGTCCGGGGGTCAGTCACGGTAAGGGGCGCAAGGCCCAGAGGGGGTGTCCAGGAGGTCAAGCCCGAAGAAGGATGAGGTAGAGAACCTGGAGACCCCGGGGGGGCGCAATATCTTTAAGCGTGATCCCTTGGGGCTGTAACAGTGGAAAAGAGGCGTATCGCGGATGTGACGCTTCCTGGAAGGAACAGGCCAGGCGAGAACCACCAGGTTGGCCGCACTCCGACTGAGATAGGAAGGCGCACGTCACATGCTCGGGATTGCTGACAGGGACTGGGGTAAGATGGAGTTCGTCTAACATCCTTGCGAGGAAGCGCTGATAGGAAGAGAGATCAGACGCTGGAGAGATGTGGACAGATTGTTCCTATCCCTCAGAGGAGGAGGAGGAAGAAGATGCAGGCGAGCTCTGAGGTTCAGGGTCTGGCTGCACGGGAACATGGTGGAAAACCTGCTGGTCCATTGCATGGAAATAGGTGGGGAAATGTGCAGCAGAACCTCTGAACTGCTGTCAGGTAAGAGGTCCCCTAGGACCGGGAATACCTGGGATAGCCGGGGATGAAGACACAGGCTCGGGGGACAAGCTCCTAGCAACAGGAGAACGGTCTCTGTCAGGGCAGAGGGGCCAAGAGGAAACTCCCCACAAGGAGGGAGATCCGAAGGCTCCAGCAGCTAACAGCCATTCAACCGGATCGGAACCGTCAGAGCTGTGCCCATGGGAAGAAATCCCCCCGTGAGGTGACCAGAACCGTGTGAGTCCAGAAGGATGGCCCCTGACCTCAGAAGTTGAAGTCCCTCTCAAGGACCCATCTAGGGAAGAGCGAGGGTCTGCACTGCGACTCCTCCCAGAACCCGTCCGGGCTCTGGTGAGGGCCCGCTGCACCACACCCCTACTCCTCAACCCTTCAGAGTTGGAGAGGGACCTCATCCTCATAGCCATCAGCCTAGGCAGCTGACAACTCTAGGCAGCCTCTGAGGAGTCCACCCAGGGAGCAGTACCCTCCCCTTCCTGGCATGCCCGAGGCTGTCCCGAAATTGGACTGTCCAAATACACCCTGGAAGGGGGTACACCAACTGGAGGAGCAGATGTGCCAGTGGCCCCAGGTTGCACGGCAGTAGCCACGGGGACCACCGCTGGCTGGTTAGTACCACTGACTCTAGGGTCTACCGGCGACGACTGACCCCCAGAGAGAGGCTGAGTGGGGGCCAAGGTGCTGGAAACGGAGGGATCCGAGGATTCCGAAGAATCTGGGAGCCAATCTGGATCAGACCCAGAGTCCGCCTCAGAGGAGGTAGACTCCAAGGTCCGATTCCAGATGACTTCTCGATCCCCCCCTCCAGTTCCTGGACCACAAGTCGGACCACCTTCCACCTCATCACTCCAAATGGCACAGGAGTCAAGCACGACACTGAGCCCGACCACGCCACCCTCCCTGGCACTGCGAATGGCACCGGAGTCGGGCACAACACTGAGTGCTGCGCCATCCTTTCCCCCAGTGCCGCAAGCGGCACTGAAGTCAAGCACAGCACCGCACCCGACGCCACCACCCTCCCCGGTACCGCAAACGGCACTGGAGTTGGGTGCGACACCGAGCATGGTGCCGCGCTCCCCCGGCCCGCAAGCGCGCCGGAGCCAAGGTCGGCACCCACCACACCGTTATCCCCATCCTGGCGCCCACAAATGGTGCCAAAGTCAGGAGTCACTGCGCTTCAGTCCCGCGACATGCACGGCGCCAGAAACTGAGACAGGCCCAGAAACCGCTGAAGCACTACCCCGGCGCCGCTGTCACCCCCGACGCCACGAATGGTACCAGAAGCAACAGCGGCACAGAGTGACGGCCTGGCACTGACTGCGGTGCCGCCCTCCAAGCCCACAGCACCGTGAACGGCACTGGGACCAAGAGCGGTGCCATCAGACGACACCAAGGACGGTGCCGGTACAGACCCGGAGGAACCAGAACACGACACAGAGGAAGCCTTCACCTCCAAAGAGGCAACTGCCAAAGCGGTGCCTCCCGACTGTCCCCCGAGAGGGACAGACTGGGCTTCCTGCACCACGGAAGAAACCCCAGCCGTGGCAAGTCTAAGAGACGCGGAGGCCCCCTCCTCCACGGGCCATATAGGACCAGGAGGGGACCCAGAGGAAGGGCCAAAGAATATTTGCCTTGGCCTGCTGACTTCGAACCCATCCTCTGAAAGTCGGCAGCACATGTCCGACTTTAAATGCACGGATTTCGACAACTCGGCGGTCCATGGAGAAGCAGGCATCGCAGTTGTCCATGTCGTGGTTCGGGCTGATGCAGGCGAGGCAGTGGTCATGCTGGTCCGTCACGGAATAGAGGTGGCCACAGGGGCACCAACGCATAGGAGGTTATCCCGCTTTCAAAGGTTTCTTGCCCCCCGTACGAGACATGATCATACGAGAAGTAAAGACAAAAACAGTACTCAACGCCGCTCAAAAGTTAAGGAACGATCTTACCGACCAGAAGTGACATTGAGCAGGGCGAACAGAACCGAGGCAACACAGACACAAGGCCGACGAACTAGGCCACAAATCTTGATAGTAGAACCGTCTCCACACGAGGTCTTCACTTGATGGCGAGAGAAGAAGAACTGGGGCTGGGGCGGAGTAGACGGCAGATAACCGCCAACCCATAAAGCGCCACGTGAGAACATCGGCCTCGAGGCGGCACCAGCCCAGTGCTGACTCCGCCATAGGAAAAAAAGTCTCAAGGGTCCTCTAGCTCCGCTGAAACCCACTATTGATGAATGGTGAAGACTGACACAGATAAAATATATTAGATACTCCAAACTTCAACCTGACAGCACTTCTCCACCTAAGGAGGGTAACTTCTGAACTGCTGGAAATGTTTTAACTCTAAAACGTTAAGAGTACAGCTATTTTCGACTACCCAAATGTATTTATAAAGCCAAACAATAGAATGTTATGTGTAATTAAAAAAAATAATATCATCTGGGGGTGTACTGGATTATTACATAATCACACCCCCCAATGACATTATTTTCTTTAATACAAAACGTTTCTATCATATATAATATTCATTGCAAAAAAACTTTGTTAATGCATGAGTTAGGGTTGATACTAAAGTGACAAAATTAGGGAAATGTGGTGTTAGAGTTTCCAGCCATAACATCCCCCCCCCCCCGACATTGACAGGCATCAGGGGGGTGCCTTGGGGTCATCAACCCTAACACTTACCACATTCCATAATAAATAAGCTGAGATGGGCACAGTATAGGAGAATGGGGTGAGTATTGCAGCTGACAACCCCAAGGCACACTCCCGATGCCTGTCATCTGCAGGGTGGAAGTGAGATGCTGGGGTTGGAAACCCTAACGCCACATTTCCCTACTTTTGTCACTTTAGTAACAACCCCAACTGATGTATTAAAGTTTTTTGCAATGAATTTCCTTACTTTTTCAGATAGTATAATCATATCCTTACATGTCTATGGGAGCACAGGGCCACTCAAATCCCTCCATAGATGCTTATACGTATGTAGCTATGGAAGGACAGGGCCTTCCGGGCCCTGCGGTTCCATTTATAGGACAACAGTGACCGAATTGTCAGCATAGCCATCTTATTATCCCACCTCATGTACCCAGTACAAAAAATGTTCAAATCCCCTCCAAAAAGTAATTCTGCGCAACTGTAACACCATTCCGTGCCACAGGTGTGAAAACACATTTTGGCCAGGAATTGAATAATGACAGCTATCACATACATGAGGTGGGGTAATAAGAAGGCTATACTGAAAATCTGGGTTAAAAACAGCATTTCCGACGAGCGTGCGTAGCAAAATTACAATGAATGGTCATAACTTTGGCATTTTTTCATATTTTGACCCCAAATTTTTAATACAGTCTTCTTATGACCCCACCTCATAAACCCCATAGGTGAAAATGTTCAAATCCATGCCAAAACGCCATTCCATATTACAGGTGTAAAAACATTTTCGGACAGGATGTGAAAACTGACAGCTGTACTGTTCATGAGGTGATGTGAAAAAATGGCTATGTTGAAAATTTGGACTGAAAATGTTGAAAATTGCCAAAGTTATGCGTGTGTAGGAAAATTTCAATGAGCAGAGTGTAACTTCGGCCACTTTTAAAATTTTTTCACCAAATTTTCAACATGGCCTTTCTTGGACCAACCTCATGAACAATGGTGGTGAAATGTCATTGGCTGATTGCAGCCCTCCAGGTTGGAGGTGGGTGGTCCAGGGATCTGGCCTCCAGGTCTGCTGTCAGATTGGCCTCCTCATCAATGAGGCCAAATCGGAACTCGTGCCATCGCAGGCGATTCAGTTCATTGGGGCAGAGCTCGACTCTCTTCGAGCCAGCTCTCGATGACAGGGCTGAGGTCCTTTTCCTTTGCCCAGTCATTTCTGGTTGGGCAATTGCACCCACCCCTTGACTTCCTGGGCCTCATGGTGGCCTGCACCAGTGTGGTTTATTGGGCCCGCTGGCATATGCGTCCCCTGCAATGGGGGCTGGCCAGCCAGTGGTCGCAGTGCTCCGGTCCATTGGACCAGCCGGTGACAGTGACCCAGGAGATGTGGGACGGCCTGCAGTGGTGGCTCGTCCCAGCTCATCTGCAGGAGGGTATCCCGTTCGTCTGCCCCAAGCCAACGGTCACTCTAACGACCGATGCCTCTCTGGGTTGGGGTGCCCATCTGGTGGAGCTCAGAGCCCACGGCTTCTGGTCCCCTCAGGAGTCTCGATGCCACATCAACCTGCTGGAGCTTCGAGCGTTTCGACTAGCCCTCACCGCCTTTGCTCCGTTTGTACGGGGTCAGGTGGTTCAGGTCCAGACGGACAACACCACGACTATGTACTACCTCAACAGTCAGGACGGGTCACACTCCTTGCCTTTGTGCAAGGAGGCTCTCTGTATCTGGTCTCTCATGATCAACCTGGAGGCGGATCTCCTGGCCATCCACGTGGCAGGAGCCTCCAACAGTCTGGCCGATGCCCTCAGCCGGATAGGCACTGCATCTCACGAGTGGTCTCTCCTGCCGGAGGTAGTACAAGATCTGTTCTCCTATTGTGGCTACCCTCAGGTGGACCTGTTCACCTTCAGGGAGAATGCGAAGCTGAGGCTGTTTCACGCCCACCCCCCTCAGCAGGGCTCGCTGCAGGGGGATGCCTTCTCGAGGCCATGGACCCTGGGCTTCTTCTACGCCTTCCCTCCATTTCCCTTGATCCGCAAGGTGCTTCTCAAGGTGAAGAGGGACAAGGCGCAGGTGATTCTGGTAGCCCCAGACTGACCCCGCCAGTTCTGGTACCCAGATCTCCTCAGCCTCAGCTCCAGGCTCCCGAGGCGGCTTCCAGCCTGCCCGGACCTGCTCTCAGTCGACAAGGGGAAGGTTCTCCATCCGGACCTTCACTCCCTGCACCTGACAGCCTAGTTCCTGAGTGGCTAGAGTTCCAGGTCTTGGGTCTTTCCGACGAGGTCCCACGTCGTTGAGGCATCCCGTAAGGAGTCGACCAGAAAATGTTATGCCTTCAAATGGAAGAGATTCTCCGTTTGGTGTCCGGACAAGGGGTTCCTTTTCCTGTTCCTTGGCTAGCATTCTGGACTACCTGTGGTCCCTTTCTCAGCTAGGGCTTCGATCGAGCGACTCTTAAGGTGTACCTGGCAGCCATCTCTGCTTACTGGGTGCAGGCCGGCAAGCAGTCAGTGGCACAGGAGAAGGTGGTCGGCGCTTTTCAAAGGCCTTGATCACATATCCTCTGTGAGTAGAACCTCCACCTCCGCGGGATCTACTGCTGGTATTGGGTAAGCTCATGGGCAAGCCATTTGAACCGATGCACAGGTGTGACATCTCACCTGTCGTGGAAGACAGCCGTCTTCTTGGTGGCTATCCGTCAGCCAGAAGCATGGGAGAGCTGCAGGCGCTTTCCATTGAGTCTCCTTAGCTGGTCTTCCACAGGGACAAGGTTGTCCTTCGCCCCCACCTGAAATTCCTTCCAAAGGTGGTGTTGGAGTTTCACCTTAACCAGGTGTTGACTCTGCTGGTGTTCTACCCCAGTCACACCTCGGAGGCCGAATATAGGCTCCATACTTTGGACCCTAGAAGAGCGCTCACTCATTATAAGGAGCGAAGGGCTAAAGTTTGGGGAGAGGTTCGCCAGCTGTTTGTCACCTACACTGAAGCCGCATCTGGCAGACCTGCAGCCAAGCAGACGATAGGCAGGTAGGTCATCTCCTGCATAGATTTCTGCTGTAGGTTGGCAGGCATGGAGCCTCCCAAAGGGATAAGAGCTCATTCTACCTGCCATGCCGCTGCTTCGGAGGCTGCTTCTAGGGACGTCCCTATCCAGGCAATCTGCAGGGCTGCTACCTGGAAGTCAGCACACACCTTTATTTCCCATTACCACATTGACCTTGAGTCACGCCAGGATGCTGGTTTTGGGACCTCGGTTCTCCAGTCCTTATTTCCTAAGTAGGGGGTGCGCTCTTGCTTCCCTTCTCCCGGAGAACTGCTAGGGTCTGCCACAAAGTGTGGATTGAACAACATATCGATGTCGAGAAGTACAGGTTACTCAGCTGTAACAGGAGTTCTAGGAGTGGTATATGTTGTTCATCCACGACACCTCGACCTCCGGCTTCAACGTGCAACCTGGCTTCCAGTGGGCTAGATCTGGCGTCATGGGGCGGAGCCGAGGGTTTTACCACCTGGGTGGTTGGGAGGAGCCAGCTTGAAGACCTTCCAGCAAGATTTAAAGCGTCAAGGAACCTGCCACAAAGTGTGGATGAACAAACATATACCAGTACTAGAACTCCTGTTACAGGTGAGTAACTTGTATTTCTCTTCAGTCTTCCAGCTAAAGAGAAGGGGAGAATGAGCATCTATTGTCAAATGTTTGTCCCCTAGTGGACCTGAAGGTTAGCTTGACTTGTCAAGCATTTCTCCTGTCTCATCCCTTTTGCTGGTTGGGGCTTAGATTTTTCAGCTCGTCTTGGAAAAGTCCCTTTCTCTGACTATCACCTTGTCTCGAGCGCTTTAAATTTTTCACCTTAACAAGAGTATGTAGACTGCGGAGTTTTAGTCTCCCTTGGGCCACAGGGACTTCTTGAATGTGGAACATGGGGGCATGCAGTGTCTCCCCTTCCCCCTCCCATTATTCTTGATCTTCTTGGACCATCTTCACCATTCATTCTCATTCCCACCCACCATCCTCTGAGCTCGCGCTCGCTCACTCTGTTTCCTGGTTTTCACATCCCTTGTTCCATTTACGCTGTGAAGACACTGTTCTTGTTGTTGACCATCTTACACAGGTCCAACGGTCTGTCTTATGCCCTTATTAGGTTAGCTGTTTACTTGGGTTATACTGCACCTCCTTGGTAGAAAAGGTACTGAGGTAGTTGAGGGCCATTGCCGAGATAGGCTATGTAGCATGAGCTAGTTTCGTGCATGCACAGAGTTTACCTTGGCGCCGGCCCTTCTAAAGATTCTTGGCTCCTACAGGGTCCCAACACCTTTGACTTGAACCCAGCAATGTGAATAAATGGTGAAGATGGTCCAAGAACGAGAATTACGGTGAGTACATAGTTTTCATTTCTCTTCACGTTTCCTTTTCGCAGAACATTGTTATGGTGGATGGGTCATGACAAACCTCTGAAGGGCATACCAAATTTTTTTATCAGCTACTGTACAGGTCCTCACCACAGATGCCTCAGGCTGTGGCTGGGGTGTTGATCTCTGTCCTTACTGGCACAGGGTCAAAATGTCACAGACAGAAATAGCATGGCACACAATGCTGCAAGCAAAATGCGAAAAGCAAAACAAGAGTCTGGCAAAACATCGATCGACACAAAATGTCTCCCGCACAATAAAAAGTAATGGGGCGACACTGGAGATTCTTTGTTTTGTGGGGCTCTGTCCTCCGCACCCTCCAACGTGGGGACTTCACCAACCCCTCAGACTTAAAATAAGAGAATTGTGACTTTGGGAATCGGAGAAACTGGGAGGGGAAATTTGTTCTGTGTTTTTTTTTTTTTAACAAAATAAATGCTGAAGACCAGGAGACCTGGGAGGAACTGATTCGTTGTCCCAGGTCTCCAACGCTGCAGTGTGCTGGTGCTCTAGCTACCCACCATGGGGAGCGGCTTGACCAGGCACCACACCAATGGCAACTTGATCACTCCTTTTCCAGCAGACAGCGAAAGCAGGATAGTAATTCCCAACGTTATTCTACTCCATTCGCCCTTAATGTATTCGCCGTTCTCACAGCGTGGTTAATATTGTACTGTCATTGCAGCGACATATTGACCTGGTACTGTCTTTACCAGACATAGGGGTCATGGACCAAGGTGGAGGCAAAGCAGTATATAAATGTCCTGGAGATGTGGGCTGCCCTGTACAGCCTCCAGGCTTTCTAGAATCATCTCTGCCCTAGTCCCCTGTTAATTCAGATGGATAATGTCCAAGTAATGCATTACATCAACAAACAAGGGAGCACTTACTCCTGTCCCTATGCAGTGAAGTGATAAGACTGTGGTACTGGGCTTTGTATCATGACTCTCAGCTCTCAGCCATGTTTCTCCAGGTCTCAAAATGTCTTGACAGACAGAATGGGCGGTCCCAGTCACTAGTTCACGAATGGAAACTACTGAACACTATGGTAAATTGCCTCTTTGCAAGATGAGGTTGTCCAGAGATGGACCTTCAAACAACATGAAGTCTTGCTATATTCTGACATATGCAGTGAGTCCCAACCTTCGAACTGCCCTGGAGGTGAAAGAGTTAACTTTCCATGCCAGGCATGGAACGCTGAGCTCGAGTGGGTCCGGTCAACTCTGTGAGCAGCGCTGTGTTGGGTTCTGGTGCCGCGGTTGGTGCCAGGGTCTTAGCCGGAGCTGTGGATGGATCAAGACCGGGTTCTGGAGTTGTGGGCGATGCGCCAGGACTGTACAGCATCGTGCATGGCACCAGCACCATTAACGGCGCTGTTTCGCAAGGGACTCTTGGGGTGGCCAGCATTGAGGTCCTTCTGGGCTACTCCTTCTCGGAGGCAGACTATTCAGAGGTTGACCCGACCTGGTTCCCTGATTCTTTGGACTCCGTCTTTTCTGGAATGCGGTGTCAGGTGGCCCTGCGTTCCCATTCCTGAGTCTCCCAAACTATCTTCCTCCAAGTATTCCCAGGCTGGGATGGCCTGGAACCCATCGAGAGGGTGGTTTGGAGATTAGGGACCGATCTATCCCCTCAGAGGGCTGTGGCTGCTGCAGTTTCCGGTGCTGCAGCTGGCTAAAGGTGGACTCAGGATTCTGTCTTCAAGGGGGCCTCAAGGATTACGTAGCCTGTCGCTGGGGTCTAGGGAGGAGGCATCCTCAGAGTCTGAGGGGTTGAGAGGCCGAGATGAGGGACGTCGAGCTCCACCCGCCACCCCTCGGGTGTGGGAGGAGCCAAGTGCGAGCCCTACCTCTCCTCTTAGGCTCAAGGGACCTCCGTGGCGTTGCTGTGGGTTGCCCTTCCTTGCAACCCCAGGTGCCACCGAAGCATTCCTCTGCCAGACTCTTCCAGAGTTCGCATCCCCAGGGTTCTGTTTTGCGACCTGGTTTGCTATCCAGGATCCCACCAGCCTCGGGCTCTGTTCCCTGGATTTCAGAGCCCCAGCAGAGGACAGTTACCTTCTTGTAGGTGCCTCTCTCCCATTCCTCTGCAGCCCCCCAAGGCCATTTCGGGTCCTATGGGCCTGTTATCCTGGGAGACGCTCAGAGGCTCTGCAGAGGCCTTCCCATCATATGTTAGTTATATGCATGAGCAGGTTTTTCGCCTCCCCACCGCCACAGGAGTCCTCTGGGCATGAGAGTTCCTCACCTTCCTAGACTCCTTCTCTGAGGAGAGGAACCCTCTGCTCACTTTCATCCGGACGCTGATTTCACGGAATATCAGCGCTCCTATCGAGGATGGTTAGGGAACTCAGTATCTCCTTTCTCAGACGAGACAATACCGAAGGCAGACACGTGAATCCTTGAGAGTTCAGTGCCCAACATCTGGTGGTGCCATCCTGGCCTGTCCCTTTACAGGAGGCGTGTATCCATACCTTTCCAGCCCCGTAGACTGCAAGAGGGAGGTATTGTGCCCCATTGAATCTCTAGGTACTCCCCAACCCACCCTTTGGATTGGAGTTCCTAGAGACTTTCCGATCCCGCCGCCTGGTGCATGACCATCCACCAGACTCAGATTCCCTACTGTTTGACGGGTGGGAGCAAAGAGTGTTCTCTTCCTCTCGTACGATGTTGTGCATTGCATCACATCAGGCTCACCATGCTGCCTACAACAGGCATTTATGGTCTATGCTTTCTCAGGTTCTAGCATCAATGCCTGATATGGAGCAATCCAGACAAGCCATTGCCCTCTCTGCTATAGGCCTGGAACTGGCAAGGCACCAAGCAAGGGCATCCTATGATGCCAGTGAGGTGGCTTCCAGGCTTGTGGGGACAGCGATCTGCATTAGGTGGACTGCATGGCTTTGTCTATCAAAATTGTCACCCCTGGCCCCTAGGATGATTTGCTCCGCCTTCTGAGGGACCCGCCTTTTTCCACCAGGGCTAGGAGGCTTCTGCATGGGCTTCCTCCATCTTCCATCTCCGGGGACACCTCCTAGCTCTCCTCGGCCTTAGGCTTCCTGTCTTGTAAGGCCAGGGTCCCTTCCTTCTGTTTCTCATCAGCAGGAGGCTGAGGGTCTTGTTCCTCAGGGTTTTTCCTGGTCCCCTCGGTGGGGGTGGGGGCGCTATACCACCTGGGCAGTAATGGATGAAGATTGACAAGGAAGATATGGAAATTATGCACTCACCGTAATTTTGATCTTCTTGTATCTTCAGCATTCATTACTGATACCCGCCCACCTTCCCCTCATGGGCCTCCTTCTTCGCTATCTTCCCCCTCCCTGCTCGTTCCTCCTTCCTCCCTTCATGGCCTTAAAGCCTAATTTAGAAAAAAAAAAAATGTTTTTGGGCCTTCCATTCTTCTATCAGAACGGATTCATTTAATTGAGGAAAACAGAGGAACGAGTAGAATTTCTCTATCCTGAGGGAACTCTTTCTGATTGCTCCCGGGGGTGACCTCTTGGCTCCTTCTTAAGCCGTGCTGTTCAGTTCACAGTTAAAGAAACCATTCCTTAAATGGTTCAGTTCCTTTTTCTAGAACCCATCTGGCATGTCTGAATCTCCTGTTTTGTGCCAGCCTCTGCTAGTTGACACTGCCCTGGGACTCCAATTCTTTGAACTGGTGATCCGTTTTGCCTTACCTTGGGGGAGTCAGACTGGGTTCCCACGCTCATTCCACTAAGGTGTCTCTGTAGGGCTCAAACTTCCAAACACATCTGTGTTAGCACTTGAAGAAGGTGCTAGTGGCCTTCCTCTTCCTAGTTGGGCGCTCTCCTTTCAGAACAGATTTTGCCTTGGCAGTCTGTGAGCTCTCAGCTACAGTGTAAGGAGTTGGGGATGCTGGGAGGTGCAGAGAGTCTGCCTTTTGTGTAACAAGCTGTGCAAAAGGTTCAGTTGAACCTGCTTCACCAGTCTTCTTAAATGGGATCCTTACTCTCTCACCTTGGTTCCGGGCCTACGAGCCTTCAAACCAATTCTCACAGTTTGGCAGAACTCCTCCCTCCTCCCAGAATCCCCCTTTCTTTCTCTCTCTCTCTTCTTCTTCCTTCACTCTCTCCCTTGCCTGTTCCTCCCTTGGAGCCGCCCCAGGAGTGAGGCCCTGTGGTCCCATAGGGTAGGTTTTCTCTTTCCTGTTCTCTGTCGGCTTATTCTTTTTTCAGTTTATATCTTTTCCTTTACCTATCTTTGGCTGTCTTGCCTCGCTGTTCTTTTTTCTTATCATGATTTCGCTTCTCTGGCTTACAGAACTGAGATGGAGGAGTCGTCTTGACACCTAACGGCACTTCTCGTGCACCCGTAGTGCGTCGGCTCTTGGGGTGGCACCGTCGGCGCCGGCTCCTCTCCCAAAATACAAAAACTCTCTGGCGGGTGCAAGTGCCTTTATTTACACCCAAGCAGTAATGAATGGAGAAGATCAAGAATTGCGTAGGTACGTAAATTTCCATTTTTCTGCTATCAGAAGTATGATTAACCTTGCCGGACCGGTTAAAGGTCACTCCACTAGGTGTGTTGCTACCTTTGCATCCCTACAAAATGTCTTGGCAGCCAATCTCTGTCAGCTGCCACTTGGAGATCTTATCTGTGTCAATACTTCACCATTCATCACTGTTGGTGCTTGGCGGGTCAGGACCCCGTGGCTGCCTTTTTTTTTTTTTTTGAAGTAGGTGGAGCCGACCACACCATTAGTGCCGTCTCGAGGTCGGCCTATCGTGGCGCCATGGGTTGGCCGTTAGGCTGCTTGACTCTGCCCTGCTAGGGTTCTTTGTCTCCCACGTCAGAGGTTGCTTCGTGACGCTGTGAAGAAAATCCTAGGCCTGCTTTGCAGTTTTCGAAATCCTATCCTTCAGTGCTGAAGTCAGTCGGTCCTCCTGCCGGTTCTGTTTTTGCCAATACTCTATGTTGCCCAGTAAGATCTTTCCATTTCTTTATATTTCTGCAATGTCAAGTCTGTTTTTGGTGCCCCCCCGGTAGGTCGTGTCTCGGTCGGAGGGCAAGAAAACTTCTAGGACGGGTCGGTCCCCCATGCGGCGGTGCCCATGCGTGAAAGTATTCAGTCACTGACCAGCCGCGACGTTGTCTTCGTGTCTTGGTCCGGCGTCCGCGACATGGATTGCATTTGATGCCTATTTCTCAATGGACCGCGGGTCGCAGACAATGCGCGTGGTGAAAGGGGCTAGCCCCCCACTTGGGGTCAAGACTGCCGGGCCAAGCCACGCCTCTGCCTTCCTTCGGGGCCCCTCCCGTTCTACACGGATCGAGGAGGAGGAAGCCTCGGCTACTAGTAGCCCAGCCATTGCTGAGGCTCCTCCGTGGGCACAGGAGGCCCGTCCTGCTTTGTTTCGGGGCGGCAGGAGGCGCCACGCCGGCAGTCACCCCTTTGGTGTGGCTTCCCGGTCAGACCCGTGGTTACTAAGGCCGGTCGGCCCGTCTAGACTCTGTTGGTGGCGCAGTTGTGGCCCATGGGCGCTATGGGCCCTAGCGGAGCCATCATCGGCGCTGACTTCTGCGTGCGCTGTGCCTCTGTTGGAGCCATTCTGCACCGATAATGCTAGCGGTGCGTGGGAGCTGCTTGGCAGCACTAGTCTTTGTTCATGTGCCGGCCCTGTCTTCTTGGCGCCAAGGTTGAGCACAGCACCATGTCCTTGGGGCTCGCGCCGGGGTCGTCAGATTCCGCCATCAGCGCCGCCTCTGCCCTCTGCACCGTGGAGCTGAGGCAGTGCGTCCCTTGTGCCAATGGGGCTGTCATCTGTGCTGGCCATGGCGCCTGGCTGGTCCCGACTCTGGGGCTCCTTGTCTGGGTTGGAGCTGTGCCCCTGTGGATTCCGGCCGTGTGCTGTGGGGCACTTGGCACCGCTTGGCACGGCTTTGGTTTCTGACCCCTTTTGCAAAGATGGCACTGGGCATCCTCCCACGGTTTGGCACAGGGCCTCGGCCTCTACCTCCTCGGAGGCGGAGTGGAGCTCCGAGTCAGACGGACAATTTGACCCTTTGGGGTTGGCTGTTGGAGTGGGCAGCCCAGTAGTCTCTTCGATTAGCTGGAGTCTGCCCCCTTCTGAGGTGGAGTCGGTGGCTACCGAGACTGGGGTCAGGGGTGCTGACCAGCCGGCAGTGGTGCAGGCCACCATTGCTCTGCAGCCTGGTCTTGGTGGGTTCACTGATCCCTCAGCAGTGGTACCCCCACCTGTGGTGTGCCTAGATCACCCAACTTTGGGGCCGATCAGAGCACCTACGGGAGGGGAGGGTGCTGCCCAGAGCTGTCAGCTACCTAGGCTGGCCCTCTCAAGGAGGAGAGTTCGTTCGGACTCCAAGGGGTGGAGGGGCCTGGGGTCGGCACGGCGGCCTTTTTTGAGGGTCCACCCGGGTTCTGGGAGAAGCTGTAGTGCAGATCTCCGCTCTTCCTCCTCGGTCTCTGAGAGAGCCCCATTCTTTTGAGGTAGGGGACCGTCCTTCTGGACCTATACAGCCCTGGTCGCCTCACAGGGGGGATTCTTCCGGGAGCAGCCAAGGCAGTACCGAAATAGTTGTTCAGCTGTCGGCTGTGGAGCCTCCGGGGCACCTTCTTCCACGGGTGCTCCCGGTCCACTCCTTAGCCCAGGTGGAGGTCAGCCGACATCTCTTCGCTCTGTCTCCATTCCTCTGCCACATTCTCCCACGCCCCAGGCATCCTTGGTCCCAGCGGCCCTCCTGGGAGCAGTTCAGAGTGGTTGCTTCGATTCCCAGCTTAAGTTAGGCGATGGACAGTCAGGTTTTTCAACCTCCCCGAGCATCCACCCACTGAACAGCTGGTGCTCTAGCTCCTCATCCCCTCTTCTGGGGGAGAGGAACCTTCTGTCCACATCTCTCCAGCTGCTGATCTCGCTGAGTATCAGTGCTTCCTCGTGAGGATGTTGGAGGACTTGCACCTCACACCTGCCACTATTAGCAATCCTGAGCACTCGGCGCACGCCTTTCTAGGTGATTTTGGTGAAGCCACCCTTGTGGTGCCGCCCTAGCCTGCTCCCTTTTTGGGAGGCATCGTTACGTTCCTGGCAGAGGCTCTTCTCCGGAGTTCCTGCCCCAAGGGATCTCAGCCAGAGGTATTGTGCACCCCCGGAGTCTCCAGGTTCCATGCCTCATCCACAGTCCGGATTGACGCAGTTGGATACTCCTGATGGGCTTCGCGCCCTTCACCATGACCGGCCCCCAGATCATGACTTCTTGGATTTTGACTTCTGGGGTAGGAGGACTTTCTACTTGCACGGTTATTGCTTTCCATTTCTGCACATCAGGCCCACTATGCAGCCTATGACAGGTTCTTGTGGTCCAGGCTTGGTCAGCTCCTGGCCTCATTGCCTGATCTGAGACAAACCAGACAAGCCTTTACTCTCTCTGCCGTGGCCTGGAGCTAGCAAGGCACCTGCGAAGGCATCCTGTGATGCCAGTGAGGTAGCTATCAGGGTCGGAGGGACAGCGATCTGCACTAGGCAGACGGCATGGCTGCGCTCTTCCCGGTTGTCACCGCTGGCCCGCGAGGGTGATTAACTCCACACCAGAGAACCTATCTCTCTCCCATAGAGCAAGACGGGCGCTGACTGGGCAACCACCTTCTCCGGGGACCCTGCTCACTCTCCCCACTCGGCCGCCTCCAGGCCTTGAAGGTTCCTCCTCTTAGTGTGTCACCCACTGAGAACTAGGGACTGTGTCCCTGGGGTGTAAAAGAAGCTTCTCTGGGGCTGCTACTCACCCAACAGTGATGAATGGTGAAGACTGACACAGATAAGATATGAAAATGATGTACCTACCGTGATTATGATCTTCTGGGTATCTTCATGATCCCACCCTCCATCCCCTGGGGCCCTCAGTCTCTGGTCCCCTCCTCTGTGCCCATCCCCCCTCAGCTTTCTTTTTAGGAGGTAAAACAGGGATAATGTTCCAGGAGAGTGGACACCTCTTCTCCAGTGCTCTGGTTTCACCCCAGTGGGGTGGGGCTGACAGTTGCCTCCTTTCTCTCCTCCTCCCTGTTTTCCGCTCCAACTTATTTCTCCTTGTTCATAAAAAAAAAAAAAAAATTTTCCCCCACCAATAATCTTTCTTGAGTGTGTTAATTCTCTGTACCCTGTCCTTCTTCCAGAATAGCCGACTCTGCTTTTCTGGAGTGTTTGCCAGCCATTTTGTGCCTTGAATTCTGGCAGAAAGCCTTTGGCTACTCCTTGCAGTTCCTATGTAATCTGGAGACGGACCAGAGTCTGGGATGTTTAACTTCCCCCTCTCCTCCTAAATTCTTTACCCACCCTAACTCCTTCTTCCTTTTCCAGAGATTGGGGCCCCTCCCAATCCCTTTAGTTTCCGATTTTTATCCCTTTCTGTCCTCTCAGTCGTTATTTCTCCTTTTGGTTTATATATCTTTTCCTTTTTCTGTCCCTTGGACTTCTTGTCACACCCTCCACTCCCTTCCTCTTACCTCTCTGGCGACTCAGAACTGGCAGGCAGGTGGAGTCAACGCAGCCTAACAGCCAACCTGCAAGCGCCACTCAGTGCGATGGTGCGTCGGCTCCACCTACCTTAAAAAAAAAAGCTCCCGCGGGGTCCTGACCTCCAGCCAAGTGCCCAACAGTGATGACTGGTGAAGATGCACAGAAAGATCATAATTACGGTAGGTATGTAATTTTCATTTCTGTCCATACCTTCATTAAACACTACAGTTTGGACATTGCTTTCAGAAGGAGGGCCGGCTTCGGCCTTGCTGTCCTCCATGGACTGCTCTCTTAAGAGCCATTGTGGTTTCTGTTCTTTCTACAATCACTGCCCATTTGACCTGGATTGTATCCTTGTACTGCTTGGGATTAAGACTTCGTGGTTATTACCTGCTGCAAGAGCTCTATCTCAAAGTGAGATAGTACAGTTGCGTAAGAACTTACCATAACAGTAGATCTTCAAGAAGAGCTCTTGCAGCAGGTTTGCTTTCCCTCCCACCTTCCCCATGGTTATATAAAGTTTATTCTCTCTGGGGGATGTTCAACCCTCCTCGGTTCACCCATCTTTTATGCCAGCTGGGTCTCCGGCGGGCAAACTGAGGTGGTGCTGGGGGACTGCCCCTTTATACCATTGGTGATGTCATGGGCGGGGCCAACGTCGGTGGGGGGCGGTCCCCTGCCTTGGACTGCTAGCTGGAATGTTTCCGTGGGGTCCTAGTGCCTGGCGGTATAGTCCTAATGGTTATTACCTGCTGCAAGAGCTCTTCTTGAAAATTTGCTGTTATGGTAAGTTCTTGTGTAACTGTACTTTTGCTTCTCCCGTATTACGTTTTGGTCATACGGGACTCATAATCCCTAATCTGTTATGTTCCTTGTTTCCTCAGATGGATAACAATGGCTGGCTATGTTTTCTCGTAGGGTTGATAGGATTTTCTCCTGTTTCTGAGCTCAGAGAGGTACTTCTTTCTTTGCAATCCACTCCTTTAGCTGGCCCTTGACATTTTCTCTCTCCCCCTTCCTCCCTCCCTCCCCATTTCTGCCTGTCTCTCTCTCAGAATCATCATTTTCTGTGGTCGATTTGTATTTATTTGTTCCTTTTATATCCTGTATCCTTTTCTCTGTTGGGCTCCCTTGCCCCAATCCTTCTATTTTCTTATCCTTTTCCTCTCCTGTGAACAGAACTGAGGAGGTGTGTGTGTGTGTGTGTGTGTGTGTGTGTGTGTGTGTGTGGGGTAGCATCTGTAGTCGGTGACTGGCTAGTCCATGAGCGCCTCATCGTATGTCTGTCTTGTGGGCCGCACCATCTCCAACATCGGCCCCCTATCTCTAAAGCTTTTAAAGGCATATGCTCACGTGGGGTCCTGGTGCCTCCTACACAGACCCACCAGTGATGAATGGTGAAGATATTCTGGAAGCTGAAGATATAATTTTCATTCTTACATAACTGGTCTTTCTTGATGAAGTCTTAACACCGGCTTGCTTTGGCCACAGCTATCTCCCACAGTAATTTGTTTCAGATCCCTAGATCTTCCAGGAATCAGTTTTCACCATTGATTCACATTAACAGGTTCTGAGTCGGAGGAGCTAGGACCCCACAGGAGCCGTAACTAACTGTTCAGGAGGGCTGGCATCGAGGTAGGCTGTGTGCACACATGGCACTGTGAGACTGGCTTGTGCTGTATGGCTTACCTTGGCACCAGCCCTCAACTGCCTCAGTTTTTTCCCTGCCGTCGACAGTGCTTTGATTTCAGTGTCAGAACTTTGTCTGTATGACAGCAGCATTCCGTTCTTCTCAGATTCTACTATTTAAGATTAAGTTTTGTTATTTTTGTGTCATTTTAGTGATTTACCAAAAAAATTAAATTCTTCAGTATCTCTCTCAACCCTGTCAAGTCAACGGTTGACAGCCATGGATGGCGATGGTAGGGAACCTCCTCGGGCAAGCTGCTCCATCTGTAGGTCGTGTCCAGTCCACCTCTCTCTCCGGTGGAGGGTTCTGATAATGGGCGGTCCTGTGTTTGGGAAGGAAGATAGACTTCCATAAACAGAAAAAGTGGGCCTGTTCCTGATCCTGGTCAGAGTTGTGGTGCGATCAGCCTAGAGTTCTTCCTCTTCCCATAGGACGGAGAAGAAACTGTACTGCTCGAGGTCACCCTTCGTGAGGTCTGCCATGAGGTCTTTGTCCCGGAGCAGAAGGCCTTCACCGGCATCATTGGTGTTTCCAATGGCTTCTGCTCATGGGAGGTCAAGGTCTCTGGCTGGGAGGCCCTCGCTCTCTACCTGCGGGGACTCCAGTGGGCAGTTCCTCCACTTGGCAGTTTTTATGGATTAGTGGGTACAGCTTCTGGCTTGTTTGCCTCTGTCCACGGAGCAGGTCCCAGGCCCTTCAGGGCTGGTGGCCCTGTAACTGTGAGCAGGTCCTTTAAGTGGAGGTGAAACGTTTGGCTGTCAGTGGTCCCAGTAACCTTGCTGGTGACTGTGCTGCCAACTCTTGTCTCATTGGCCACACCCCCATTCAGTGGCACTGCTTTGGGACCATCCACTGTACCTTTCCTGATCGCTTTGGTGCTGGCCTGATCATCAGTGCTGGAGTTGGTGCCGTGATTGATGCTGGGTCTAGGCCTTTTGGGGTGTGGCCATCTGCTTCACTGCTGCCCTCTTGGCCGAGAGACCTCCCAGTGTCTGATTTGGTCCTGGTCATGGCACTGCCTCCGGCACCTCATTTTTGGGGGCCATGTCTGCACTATGGTCCATATGGTGATTCTGCAGTCCACGCTCTTTCCAGATCCTCTTCGGGAGATATGGTGGGAGATGAATCTGACATCTGAACCTAAACTCATTTGTGAAGGTGGAGATGACTGTTTCTGTTCAGACTCAGACCGCCTCCTTTTCCTAAGAAGGATATGTCTTTTCAGGCTGTCCTCCACAATATATGCTCACACTTGCTGTTGCCTTCAGCTGTTGACCCTGGTATACATCTCCGTTTAGAGTGGCTGAACGCTTCCTCCATGTCTGTCAATTTCTTCTCCTATTCCCCTTGCATTTGAAACTCTTTTGGATGCGGTATGTAGTAGGCCTGCTTCTGTTCCTCTATATGGAGGCAGATATGCTGCAAGTACACTGCTCCTAAAGACAGACCAGTTTACACTTCTCAGCCTATTGCCGACTAAAGTATTACCTTTGCTGAGAATGACAAGGCTAGTCTCTCTCAAGAGGTCACTCTGCACTCCATTAACAAGGAGTTGTGCAAGATAGACGCTATCGGCAAGTGGGCTTTCGCTACGGCTGTCCTCCACATGAGAATTGCCAGCTACCAAGGGCATTATTCTAAGTATGAGTATGCCCTTTGGACCTCTCTGAAGTCCCTAAAGAATCTGTTCCGGATTTGGACACTAAACAGAAGCCCCTGCAGACTGTCGCTCATAGCACAGAGTTCAGCAGCCACCAGCTCAAGGCAGCTGTAGATGCCTTTGACACTGCCTCTCGTTAAGCTGCAGCAGCCATCTGTATCAGAACGCACTCCTGATTTCGAACTTCTGTTTATTTTCAGGATGTCCAGCAACAGGTTATAAATTTTCCATTCAGTGGCACACACCTGTTTTGAACAGCAGGTGAAACAGTTTCTTGAGGGCTCTCAGAAAACAGGGATGGCCATTGACTTCCAGACCTGCCCCTGCTAACCCTCGGAAGGGAACAGGATGTGGTTTCTTTTAAAACACGGTCCTTTCGAGGCAAAGGTAGGGGATCCCAAAGCAAATCCCATCCTCGCCAGTCACAAAAGAAAGCATAACCAAAGGCACAGCCACGGAAAGCACCTAGTGCCACCCTTTGAAGCCCCGCTCTGGTCTTGCCTCAGCTGCCCGAAGCAGACCTCTCCAGTATGGGGCCATGTGACTGTTTTACAGTCAGTGGGACTCCATCACGACAGACAAGTGGCTGCTTAGGATTATCCGAGAGGGATACTCCCTGAAATTTAAAGAAACCTGTATTATCCACACAGAAAGTAACCCGTCTTATCAGCTCACATGTAGAGCTTTTGACACAGTAGATTGCGGGCCTTCTGACCAACAAGACAGTGGAAGGATTGCCAGATTCCTGGCGCCACATCAACCTGCTGGAGCTTTGGGCAGTTCAGCTGGTGCTGACTGCTTTTGCTCCAGTCATTTGGGGTCAGGTGGTCCAGACAGACAACACTATGGCCATGTACTACCTCAACAAGCAGGGCGGGATGCACTTACTTCCTGTCTGCAGAGAAGCTGTCTGTGTGTGGACCCTTGTGCGCAGCTTGGAGACCGATCTCCTGACCATCTATGTGGCCGGGGTCTCCAGCCAGCTGGTGGACGCACTCAGCCATGTGGGCTAGGCATCTCATGAGTGGTCTCTCCACTCAGAGGTAGTGCACAGCCTGTTCTCCCAATGGGGCACCCCTCTGGTGGACCTGTTTGCCTCCAGGGAGAATGCAAAGCTGAGGCTGTACTGTGCCCACCCCTCTCAGCAGGGAACACTGCAGGGGGATGCCTTCTCAAGGCTCTGGACCCTGGGCCTCTTCTATGCCTTCCCTCCGTTACCTTGATCAACAGGGTGTTGCTCAAGGCGAGGAAGAACAAGGCATGGGTGATCATGGTGGCTCCGGACTGGCCACGCCAGTTCTGGTACCCTGATCTCCTCAGCCACAGCAGCAGACTCCCAAGGTATTTAGCTCTCCGCCTGGACCTGCTCTCCATTAGTCAGGGGAAGGTACTCCATCTGGACCTTCAATCCCTGCACCTGACAGTCTGGTTCCTGAGCAGCTTGAGTTCCAGGCTTTGGGTGTTTCTGACAATGTCCTCACTGTGGTTGAGACTTATTGAAAGGAGTCGACCCAAAAATGCTATGTCTTCAAATGGACAAGGTTCCACACTGGTGCCAGGGCAAGTAGCTTGACCCCTTATCTTGTCCGGTGGCTAACATTATCTATTACCTTTGGTCCCTCTCTGTTGGGCCTTTGGTCGATGACCCTCAAGGTGCACCTGGCAGCCTTCTCTGCCTACTGGGCGCAGGCTGGTCAGCAGTCTGTGGCACAGGAGAAGGTGGTCTGGTGCTTTCAAAGTTCTTTACCACATTTCCCCTCCTGTGCGTGAACCACCACCACCTTGGGACCTGTTGCTGGTGTTGTCAAAGCTCATGAGCAAGCCATTCGAACCAGTGCACAGGTGTGATATGTCTAACCTGTCGTGGAAGATCGCCTTTTTGGTGGCTATCACATCAGCGAGCTCCAGGCAGTCTTGGTGGAGTCTCCTTACCTGGTCTTCCACAGGGACAAGGTTGTCTCCCGAAGATTGTGTCGGTTTTCCACCTTAGCCAGGTGATTAGTCTTATGGTGTGCCAACCAACCATACCTCGGAGGCAGAGTACAGGCTCCATACATTGGACCTGGGGAAGCACCTAGCCCATTATAAGGAGCACACGGCTGGATTTTGGGAGAGGTTAGCAGCTGTTTGTCACCTGTGCTGAAGCTGCACCTGGCAGATGCTGGCTAAGCAGGCCGATTGGCAGATTGGATTGCTATCCTACATCGACCTCTGCTACAGGTTGGTGGGTAGGGAGCCTCCCGTAGGGCTAAGGGCTCATTCTACCGACCATACCGCTGCCTCGATGGCTGCTTCCAGGGACTTCCCAGTCCAGGAAATCTGCAGGGCTGCTACCTGGAGGTCAGAGCACACCTTCATTTCCTCTACCACATCGACCTTGAATCATGCTGGGATACTGGTTTTGGGGCCTAAGTTCTCCATTCTTTATTCCCTAAGTAGAGGGTGTGGGCCTTGCCTCCCTCCTCCCAGAGAACTGCTAGGAGTCTGCCAGACATGTGGATAGAACACCATATCCTAGTCCCTAGAAAAACAGGTTACTCGCCTGTAACAGTAGATCTTCCATGGAGTGATCTCTTGCAGCTGGTAATATACTTGGGTCATCGCCAGAGGTCGCTGTGGCACACAGCAGCTCTTCTAGCAGTCTTTTCCAGGAGCCGCCCACACATGACGGTCCCTGGGTATCCTCAGTTAATTTTCCCGCCGTCTTTAGCTGTCACGCAGCAGCTAGTGCACAGAGTAGCAGTCATCGACGAGAATTTGAGCTTAGAAGCGGAATTCTTCTGTTACACATTCTACATCAATGAATGTCAAAAGAATGTACAAGCAAGACGACGCTATTTCGTTCCTGTCGTTGCAGTAGAAAAATCTACAGTTTCAACAACTGCACCACTTTTGTATAAGGTGTCTGGGACCCACACATGACACCACCTCCTGCATATACATTGCCAGGATTTTAACCAGGCAACCTGTCGACGATGGCTGCAGGAAACAATCATATTTAACGGAGCAGAAGTTGTCTCTACTGGAGAATCAGGGGGGATCATCTCAAGAGCTCCCCATCCATTGATTCTCACAAACATCACAAAAGAGAAGCCCTCCTCAAACGCATGACTAAATGCTCGTCAGCGGCCACCATCACAGGTGCCCCACCGTCGTCTATGCATTCACACACTGCCTCGGGGCTTTCACCCTCTCATCGACAGCGCTTTCTAGCACACTCATGGCAGTTTGTGATGAACGCTTAGATACTAGCCGATGGAGCTTACCTCCCGCCGACAGTGACTTACTTACATATCTCTACTACCACTTCCCAGTGTCCCTCATGACAAGGGGGCGCATTCCAGTGGGAAAACCCTGCTGCATTTGCTCTGCATTCCGCCCCTCCTCCCTCACAGGTGTATTCTCATAGGGGCCAGGCGGGCAGGGATCAGGACCCTGGTGCAAGACCTGCTCATACCGCACGTCCAATCCCCTTGCTTTCCGAGAAGTCCCCCTGTCTACCCCCCCCACCCAAATGGACGTTGCCTCTGTGGTACTGCATGTTTTGCAGGCCATTCGGCATACTCAGCCTTCCAATCCAGGGGAGCAGAGTCATCCGTCCTGTTCCCCTACTCCGCCTAAACATTTTCAGGGTGACAGAGACCCTTCCCCACCCTGGTCACCTCCCTCGTATGTGGATGACTACCTATCAGACGAGGCTGAATTTCTGGCAGATTTTACCAGAGATCTGGAGGATGAGGAATTTCAGGACCTGGATTTCCAACCCCAGTCCCCTCTTTCAGATATTTTTTCCTTAAATGAGAACTTATCCCACCAGACGGCTGCCTCTCCTCCCGATGACCCATCCTTCCATGAGATGATGGTCCAAATTCAAAAAGTCATGGGATTCTCCACTGCCGAACATGACAAACAATGAAAGGATATGGCAGACTATCTAGAACTACCGGAGGAGCCAGTCCTAGTGGTACTGCCACTTATACAAACCTACCAAAATGCTATGCTTGCAGCCTGGAATCAGCCTTCCACTGTTAGTTATACCCTGCAAGGCAAATCAGCTCTACCAGGCTCCTCTGAATCACCATTTTCTATCCACTACTCCTGAAGCGGATTTAGTAGTGATTACTGCCGCTCATGATCGTTCTAAACGACCGAAACACATGAGCTCCTTACCTCCTGATAAAGATTCCTGTAGGATAGATTATCTAGGGAAAAAAGGTATTCCAAGCAGGTACCATGAATCTCAGAATCCTAAATTATATGGGACATATGGTCAAATACCAGTGTACACTCTGGTCATCTGCCATAGAATTGGTCAACAAACTCCCTTCTTCGCAGGAAAGGGATCAATTATTGGCTACAGTAACTACTGGCAATTCCATCTCCTGACACCTACTTCGCTCGGGACATGATGCGGTCGATACTTCAGCCCACATGTCAGCAACCGACATTACCTTACGTTGTCATGCTTGGCTTCACGTCTCAGGCCTTACACCAGATGTACAGCATAGAGTGGTCAATGCCCCTTTTAATGGGTCTAAACTTTTTGGCCCAGGTACCCAAACACTGATTGATGATCTCCAGTCTTCAGGATGGACACTGTGTACTGTACATGGCATGTACCATACATCCCAGTCATCGTATCGTCCTCAGTCCTCCTTTTCCTATCTATTCTGGTTCTGGAGGAACTCACAAAGCTGAAGGTGGATAAAGCCATGGGGCCAGACCACATACTCCCGAGGATATTAAGGGAGTTGAGAAGGGAACTAGCCGCACCTCTGGCTGCCCTGTTCAGTCACTCAACACAGGTGTGGTTCCAGAGGACTGGAGGAGGGCGCATGTAGTCGCACTGCACAAAAGTGGCAGTAGGGAGGAACCGGGAAACTACAGGCCAGTCGGCATCTCCTCAGTGATGGGGAAGATCATGGAGACACTGCTGAAAGAAAGGATAGTGGCGTGGCACATGGCACACCTGGAATCCAATGGTGCCCAGGATCTGAGGCAACATGGATTCACAGCAGGAAGCTCTTGTCAAACAAATCTGATAGACTTCTCTGATTGGGTGACTAGGGAAGTGAATCAGAGAGAGGCGGTAGACATTGTCTACGTAGAGTTCAGCAAAACCTTTGATACCGTCCCACACAGAAGGCTGGTTAACAAGATGAGCAGTCTGGGCATGGGGCATAAGGTGATACACTGGGTTAGAAACTGGCTGGCGGACAGAAGACAGAGGATGGTGGTAAATGGGATCCAATCTAGGGAGAGAGGTGACCAGCAGAGTACCACAGGGATCAGTACTGGAACCAGTCCTGTTCAGTGTCTTCATTAGTGACATTGCAGAGGGGCTGGAAGGAAAGGTCTGCCTATTTGCAGATGACACGAAGATCTGCAACAGTGGATACTCCAGAAGGGTTGCAGAAAATGAAGAGGGACCTGGAGAAACTTGAGAGATGGTCAGAGGTGTGGCAGCTGAGGTTCAGTTCGGAAAAGTGCAAGATAATGCAGCTGGGTTGGGGGAACCCTGGGGAGAGCTACAGAATGGGGGGATGCTGACTGTCGCCAAAAAGGAAAGAGACCTAGGGGTTATCATATCTGATGACCCTAAGGTATTAAAACAGTGCGCAAAGGCTGCAGGGAGGGCCAGTGGCATGTTGGGTGCGTAGACGGAAGCATTACTAGCAGGAGACGGGAGGTGTGGATGCCATTGTATCAAACACTGGTAAGGTCTCACCTGGAGTACTGTGTGCAGTACTTGAGAGCACATGGACATAGACCGGGTGGAGGCTATCCAGAGAAGGGCAACAAAGATGGTGCATGGCTTGTATCTCGAATCATATGAGGAGAGACTGAGTCCTCAATATGTACTCACTGGAGGAGGGGGGGGGCATGATAGAAACTTTCAAGGGCATAAACAATATGTAGGTGAGGTATCTTCTCCAATGTAGAAAAATATATCCGAATGAGGGGACACACTATGAAATTGGAGTGGGGTAGATTAAGAGGTAACGTGAGGAAGTTTTTCTACACAGAGGGTGGTGGATGCTTGGAACAGTCTGCCACAAGAGGTGGTGGGGGCAAGCACAGTGGAGGTGTTTAAACATGCCTGGGACAGGCACATGGGAACGCTGGGTGGGGAGGGAGTGATGAAAAGCAATTGATCACTTGGGGTCAGTGACTGTATACAAGTTTAGGGCTTATGGGCAGACTAGATGGGCCTAGCGGTCCTTATCTGCTGACAATTTCTATGTATCTGATCAGCTAGTCCATCCCAGCCTGCGTTCCCTTCATCTTCAGGCCTGACTTCTCAAGAGATAAAATTGATGGATACAAGGTATCACAGGGAGCCTCTCAAATACTTCAGGATGCACGTAAACCTTCTACCAGGAAGACATACACAGCCAAAATGGAAAAGATTTTCCATCTGGTGCTCCAAAACCCCAGGATCCTTTTGGGTGACCACCTGAAACGGTTTTGCAGTACTTACTGGACCTTTCTGAAGCTGGCCTGCAGCATTTCCACAATTAAGGTCCACCTGTGTGGTATATCAGTATGCCATGAACCTGTAGTTAGCCTATCCTAGGTACAGCTACCACTGTTCCTCAGGTGTATTCTGAACACAAGGCCTTCCATCAGGAGGCTGGTAGCTCCCTGGGATATCAAGATTGTGCTGGATGTGTTGACTTGCAAGCCCTTTGATTCTATTGTGACTTGAACTTTTTAATTTAGGAATCGGCATTTGTGGTAGCTGTCACCTCTGCACACAGAGTATCTGAAATCCATTCTTTGGTCACAGACCTCTGTATTCTGTGTTCTATATAGATAAAGTAGTTCTATGTACACACACCCCAAGATGTTCCAGGAATCTGTCTGCACCATTTATTGACACCAATGGGTTCTGAGCCAGAGATGCAAGGACCCTGTGGGAGCCAGAACTTTTTAGGAAGGCTAGCGCCAAGATAGACTGCATGCATGCATGGCACTGCTAGACTGGCTCGTGCTGCATGGCTTACCTTGGCACTGGCCCTCAGCTGCCTCAGTTTCTTATTTCCCACCGCTGAGTGCACTTCAGTCACAACGTTGCTCGCCTGCCTGGAGTCAGAACTCCACACCTGAATGACAACAGTGTTCAGTTCTTCCTAGTTTGTGTTTAAAGCTAGTGTTTTTTATTTTTCTGTCAGTTTCTCTCGGCCCTACTGAGCAATAGTCAAAGGCTATGGATGATGACGGTGACGGCAGGCAGCCTCTTCAGGCATGCTGCTTCAGCGGCGGGGCTGTGTCTGGTCATTTCCTTTGTGGGGGAGGGTTCTGATGACAGGTGGTTTTCTGTTCGGGAGGGAGGACAGCCCTCCCATAAACACAAAAAGTGGGCCCATTACCAATCCTGGTCAGGGACCCGCACTGCTTAACCTAGAGTTCTTCCTCTCTTGTAAGAAGGGAAAGAAATGGTATCATGTGAGTTTGCCCTCTGGTAGGTCTGCTAGGAGGTCCTGGTGTCCTGGAGCAGAAGGCCTTCTCTGGCTCCGTTGGTGTCACTGACAGCTTCTGCTTGTGGGCACTCGAGGTCTCTGGCCCAGAGTCCCTCCCTGTCTTCCTGTGGGGGACAGCTGTTGAGTTTCACCACTGAGCAGCTCTTATGGAGCAGTAGGTACAGCGTCTGGCTCGTTTTTCCCCTCTTGTGGAGTCTACCCCAGGGCCTTCTGGGCTGGGGTCATCGGTTCCACACACGGAAACTTCCAGCAAGGTAGAGTGCTTGGCGCTGTCAGCAACCTCTGGGTCTTTGCTAGTGACTGTGCCGCCAATGCCTGTTCCATTGGCGGCACACCCGTTCAGTGTCACTGTTTTGGGACTGGCCTTGGTACCTTTGCCAGTCACTCCAATGCCGGCTGGACCTTCTACTCTTGGCTCGTTGCCAGGATTGGGCCCCTTTGGGGTCTGGCCCGATGCTGTGCTCTGTGCCGCACGTGACGCCACCCCCAATGCCAAGGGAGCCCTTGGCACCGGGCCTAGTCTCTGTTGGTGCTGCCCCTTCATGGCCTCTTTGCTGCTGGTTCTGTGCTGGCTCTTTCTCTGCCGGTGTCAGTGTGCTGTCTGTGCTGTCGACTCCTGTGGGCTTTTTGAGCAACAGGGCAGTAGAAGTAACGCTGGAGGCGGAGCGCAACACAGGCTTCTACTCCCATTACTTCCTCATTTCGAAAAGGTCAGGGAGCATGTGCCCCATTCTCAATCTCAGAAATCTGAACAAGTTCATGCAGCAAGAGAAGTTCAAAATGATCTCTCTAGGGACCTTGCTACTGCTTCCCAAACTGCAGGACTGGTTAGCTTCCCTGGACATGCAGGGTGCCTATCCAGCATATTCTGGTCCACCCCAAATGCCACAGGTTCCTGTGCTTCATAGTACTGGGTCAGCAGTATCAATTCCAGGTCCTGCCCTTTGGGCTCTTATTGGCGCCTGGAGTCTTTGCATAGTGTTTTACCATTCTCGTAGCTCACCTCTGGAAATTCTGACTCTTATCTGCACAACTGGCTATTACAGTCTATCCAAACAAGAAACTGAATGAGCAGTGACCACAGCTTCTGGGTTCCTGACCTCCATGGGAGTTCTTTTGAATCTAGAGAAGTCCAACTTCAGCCTTCCCGCAGCTCCTCTTCATAGTGGCCCTACTGGACACTACCAGGGCAAGAGCCTTTCTGCCAGAGGACAGAAGGAAAGCCATCCTTCAGATGGCTCATTTCATCATGGAGTACAATTCTGTTCAGGCTCACGCCATGCAGTGCGTGTTAGGCCTCATAGCCTCCTCCATCTTCACGGTGCCTGTGGCTTGGTTACACATGAAGACAGCCCAGTCTCCAGCAGCACACCCTCAGTCTTATGCCATAAAAGTGACGAAGCCCCTGCTGTGATCGCTTGCATGGTAGGCACAGGACAATCCTCTCCATGGCCTCCCTTTCTCTCAGCCAGAGTCTTGGGTAACCCTCACCACAGATGCATCTCTGCTGGGTTGGGGAGTCCATTGTCAGGGCCACCACACTTGGGGATTTTGGAGTCTTGCAGAGTCCAGTCTCCACATCAGTGTGTTGGAGATGGGAGCAGTCCTGCACATCCCGTGGGTTCTGGTGGACTTAGTCAGCCACAAGATAGTCCTCCTCCAGACGAACAAGAAATCTTGTCATGTACTACATCAGCAAACAAGGAGGAGCACACTCTTACTCCTCTGCAGAGAGGTGATGAGAGTGTGGGAGTGGTGTCTGTAGCAGGACATTCTGATCCAGGCAGTTATCTACCAGGTGTTCAGAACCTCTGGCAAACGAGCTCAGCCGAACAGAAGCTGATCCTCATGAGTGGTTATTGGCACCAGATGTCGTACAATCCCTGTTCAAATGGGGAAGACCAGATGTGGACCTTTTTTCATCCCCACTCAACACTAGACTGCCTTGATTCTGCTCCAAAAATCCAGAACTGGGCATTTTCTGTCAGGATGCATTCAGGCTGCGGTGGGCAAATCTTTTCCTGTACATATTTCCACATGTCTCTCTAGTTCAGAGGGTACTGCTCAAGCTTGAGGCACATGGGAGCAATATGATTCTGATGGCCCAATTTTGGCCTTGACAGATATGGTTTCCCCTGCTGAACAGGTTGTCAGACAGCACTCTGAGAGCCTTCTCTCTCTCCGGAAAGACCTACTGACCCAGTGGTCCCTGGTCCCATCCCAGTGTGCATTCCCTTCATCTCCAGGCCTGGCTCCTGAAGAAATAGAAGTGAGCAGGTGTAAAGTGTCTCAGAGGGTCTCTGAGATTATTCTCTGAGATGGTTGCTCGTAAGCTCTCCACCAGGAAAACCAACACAGCCAACTGGAAACTTTTTTTTTCTGTGTGGTGCTCCAGAGCCCATATGGATCCATTTTGGTGCCCACCAGTCAAGGTTTTGGAGTATTTGTTGGACCTCTCAGATGCAGGCTTGCAATACTCTACAGTAGAAGTCCATTTGTGTGCGGTTTTCAGCATACCCAGGCCTGTACAGAACCTTCTAGGCTAACTGCCTCTTGAAAGGCATTTTGCACACAAGGCCCCCAAGTAGGAAACCCATAGTTGCCTGGAATCTCAACCTTGTGTTGGACATGCTCACTCGTAAACCTTTTGAACCCTTGGATACGTGTGACCTGACATTTCTAACTTGGAAAACTGCATTTCTAGTGGCAGTCACCTCTTCCTATACAGTCTCTGGGAAACATGCATTAGTCACAGATCCTTCGTATACTGTTTTCCGTAGAGACAAGGTGGTTCTCCACACACATCACAAGTTTTTACCCAAGGTGTTGTTGAAGTTTCACTTAAACTCTTGTTCTGCCTACATACTTTCCCAACTTTCAGAATGAAGGGGAGCGCACCCTCCATTCTCTGGACATTGAGACCTCACGTTCTACCTCGATAGAACAAAGGACTTCTGACAAGTCTAAACAACTCTTCGTTTCCTTCGATCCTAATCGATTGGGTCAGCGTATTAAAATAAAATGCATTTCATGAAAATTTCACTGTTATTCTGCGGTGCAGGTAAAGCTGAAGGACCAGGCTCGTGCCCACTCCACCAGAGCGGTTGCTGCATCCTTAGCAGAGATTTGCTCTATTCCTGTCACTGATATTTGCAGAGCTGCCACCTGGAGTACAGTACACAGTATGCCCTGGAGACGCATGCTAGGTAACATGCTTCCTTTGGCAGAACCATCCTTAATGAACTTCTGTCCTGATTGAGCTCTGGCTCCTACTGCTGTGCCCAGGGAACTTTCATCTGAGCATGGCACTCTAAACAATTGGTGTGAATCAGTGGTGAAGATTAATTCCTGAAAGATATGAAAATTACATACTCACTGTAATTCTTGATCTTCTAGGAATATCTTCACCATTGATTGATTCTCACACCCACCCTCCATCCCTCGGCTCACTTTATGTTCGCTGGTCTTCGCCTTGTTTTTGGTTTTGACTGGATGACACTGTGATCTTTGTTGACCCTTCTTACACTAGTGACAAAGGCTGTTTTATGCCCTAAGTGCATTAATGTTGGATTATGCTGCACCTCCTCAGTAAAAAGGTACTGAGATGGTTGAGGACCAGTGCCAAGGTAAGCCATGCAGCGTAAGCTAGTCTCACGGCACCGCATGCCTGCCTTAGTGCCCACCACCCTGAAAAGTTCTGGCTCCCCAGTTTCCTAGCGCCCATCCGAGAACCCATTGGTGTGAATCAATGGTGAAGATATTCCTGGAAGATCAGAAATTAGGATGAGTACATAATTTTCATTTTCTTCCAAGGTGGTGGTGGAGTTGCATCTTAATCAGGATATAAGCCTGCCTACCTACTTTGACAGCTTTCAGAATAAGGTAGAAAGGACTCTATGCATGAGATGTTAAGAAGGTCTTTAGGTTTTACCTGGACAGAATTAAGGACTACAGACAGACAGAACAGCTCTTCGATACTTTCAACCCTAATCGAAAGGGCTGGCCTGTCACAGTGAAGTGCATTTCGGCCTGGATTGTAAAGTACCTTTGCCACTACTAGTGTATGGCTATGGTTAAACTGGAGAGCAAGGTACATGCCCAATCCACAAGAATGGTTGCCACTTCCTTGGCAGAGATATGCTCTTCACCTATTGGAGAAATTTGCGGTGCAGCAATTGAATCACAGTGCATACTTCTACCAAAATCTGTATCTTGGATGTCCATGTCAGGCAGCATGCCACCTTTGGCAAGACAATTCGGAATGGATTACTAATTACTATCCTGAGTGAGCCCTGATCTCCAGCCTTCTTAGTCTGGGGGACTTTCTTTGAGCTTGGTACTGTGACCCACAATTAGTAAGAATCTATGGAGAAGATTGATTCTTAAAGATATGGAAAGATGTGTAAATTTACATCACCATAACTGTTGATTTTTCCTGAATATTCCATACATTACCACCCTGCCCACCATCCCTCGGACTCACTCCAGTATTGGTGTGTTGGTTTTTATCCATTGCACTTGGTTTGGGCTTTGAAGACTCTGACACTGGGTTTGGTGACCCTTCTTATACGGGCCACCGAGCGGTCTTATGTCCATGGGTTACCTATTAGTTTCATGCTGCTCATCTCCTTGGTTAACAAAAAAAAAAAGTACTAAGGTGGTTGGGGCTGGTGCTGCTGCATATCATTGGTGTATGTGGTGACTACTCATGCCACCAGCTCAATAGAAATGTTTAGACTCCCACGTATACTAGCACCTGTGGCTTAGACCCATTAGTGGCAGTCTATCATGAAGATGTTCTGAAGATAAGTTGTAAGTATACGCACTTCATTTTCTGGTTCTTAGTCCTTTCTTTTCTTTGATGCAGGTCTTGCTATCACAGATGAAATCTTGTCAGAAAAGCAGATTGGTCAAGACTCTTTGAACCACTAAACTTTTTCAGAAATACAAGTAGGTATCTTGCATTCTCATATGTTCTTAATTGGTGTGCTTTGTTGGCAATGTTTAAACTTTTTCCTGGTGTGCATTTGCAAAATAAATGTAGACTCCATTTTGTGAGCTTTATTTTATGATTGTGATTTGTAGAATATATTTCTAGCAACAAGTGTGTTAGTGATGCAATACATTATGCAGGATCCCAGCCAAGTTGTTGCCCCAGTGATACAACTTCAGAATGTTAAAAGTTCCAAACTGCAGTGTGGTTACTCTCTGCTGAGGAGATCAGTCATCCCAGAGTCCTGGTCCAGTCCTACTCCTACTGGTGAAGTTTTTACAGTATAATAACAACAGGGTGTGGGTTATGCTAGGAATTACCATGCCTGGTGTGTTTGGTCACAAGGCCGCGGAGCTGAGGAGCAAACGCGCAAGCGTGATAAATCTACCATTACCCACAACCTGGAGTGGTATTTACGATTTCTACAATGTTCTCCTTTTTTTTTCGGTATAACAAATATTTTAAAAAAAAAAAAAAAAAAAAAAAAATTTGGGATTTACGATTTTATTGGATTTGCCCACCACAGACAAATAGTTCTGTGTTGCTAGGGGTGGTAGCATAGCCTAGAGGTGAGTTATTGGCTGGCATTTATTTGGGCACCAGGACACACTGCACCCACAGATTCATGCCTCACTTTCTCTAAGCTTCTTTCCAGTGATTTTTATAGTTTACCTTTCAGCCTCATGATCCTCAGTTTCTGAGCGTAGTAGTGTCCCAAATCCATCATCCTTTATCTGTGCAGCTAATCGCCCTCCCCGTGGTTTTATCTTCAAAGAAATCCAAAGAAGCCAAAAATGTCAGAGAAATGAAATTAGTTTGCAGAAATGAAACTGGTTTCCATAAGTATTCGCAAACAAGTTTCCAATTTTTTCCAACTCCAGTTAACTATCGCGACTGGTGAAACCGAAAGTAAAGTGCCAAAAGTGAATTCCGAAAGCAAGACCCCAAAACAGCAACAAAAAAGAAACAAAACCTGACACCAGTGCAGTTACAAATTCTAAATGCTTCAAAAAATGACTGCCACTGTGAATGGACTGCAACCTGGAAGTTGATTGTTGATGGCAGTTCGGCTAAGCATCCACTCGCCTCCACAACAGACTCAAATGTGGAGTTGTTTCAATTAAAGAAAGAAAAAAAAAAAAAAAATCTAGAAGACAAAACTTGAATACTTGGGGGTGGCGGAGTGGGGGCTGGATACAAGGCAGGCTTGCAGCAGGCTGTCTGGAGAGCAGATGCACTTTAGCTATAGTGGCTTTCAAGAGACACGCTTGCTCTTGAAAGCCATCCCATAGTTGGCACTTTAGCAAGGTTGCCGTCTTTGCCAGTCAAGCTCAAAGTGATTTCTGGGAAGTTCCTGATAAAGCTGGCTGGCGACTGGCACCTTTTCCCATTAGTATATCACTGGATTTACAATGAGGGAAAAGGTGCTAGTCAGCCAGTGGGAAGGCAGGATTTTTTTTCCATTGTATAATGTAGTTCTAGAATTGTGGATATGTTGTTCTATCCACACTTCTTAGCAGGTACCTTGCCACTTCAAGATGTGCCGAAAAGTCTTCAGGCTGGCTCCTCTCACCCACCGGGGTGGTATAACCCTTGGCTCCGCCCTATAATGCCAGATCTTCCTTTATGCTGGAAGGTTCAGTTTCACTTATTAGCGCTCCTGTGGGTAGCAGGCCCTGGTTCTAGAATCTTTGGATTAGCTTCCGAAACTTATTTTAAAACTCTCTGGAATTTTGTCTATACCTTCTTCTCTCGCTACTGCGATGGAAGACAAATCGGTTCCTGGGTTTCGCAGGTGCCCCTGTGGGCAGAGAATGTCTCGCACCAATCTACACACTGCGTGCGTGTACTGCCTGGGACACGACCATGATCCACAAGCTTGTGATCACGGTCTGTCCTTTTCACCTTCGGTTGTGGAAGACCGTGCTGCCCGATTTCAACTGGGGCGACCGGAAAGCGTTACCCACCGGTTAAATCCAAGGATGCCCATTGGGTGGTCTCCGCAGCTGCGGGGTCTGCAGAGCAGCTGGAACAGCTAAAGGCCTTCGAGGAGGAGGTGGCTCAGTCTGCGGCAGGCTCCTCTTCGGCCTCCATTTTGCTACAACTGGGATATTCCTAGTCTGCTTCCTTCAAGGAGTTGTGCCGGTCTCTCTACCAAGGGAGAGGGCCCTTCGGGGTTGCATGTTTCATGCTCTCGGAAGAAGGAGTCTGAAAAAGGACAAGTCGCAGCGTCTATGCTCTTGGGACTGGGAGCAGTTCTGCTCACAGGAATCTCCTGTTTCGACTTTGGTCGAAGTCACGGCTGAGGCCTCTGGTTTCACGGCAACCCTGTCAGACCAGTCAGCTGAGATGCTTGTCAGTGTGGCCGAGATTTTTCTTGAGCCAATTGCAGGTTGTCGCCGATCCGCCGATGACTCTTAATTTTGGACTCCGGTGCTTCCGGTGTCCCTCAGACAGGTCAGCTTAGCCCACTGGGCAGGACCTGCCAGGCAAGGAACCCGACCAGGAGGAGCCGCAGTTTCCTCCAACTCCTTCTGAAGTCTCCTGTCAGCCCTGTCGATGGTCGAGGTCTTGTTTCTCGACTTCAACTTCTGACGATACTCTCCCTCATCGGCGATCTCACTCCCGATGCTATGGTAAGCAGCGGTGCCGCTCCTCGTCATCATCCTCCGGTGAGGAGAGGCTCCAGCGCAAGTTGTGTTGGCGCTACGAAGACCTAATGTGGCAGCAGTTGTTCCTGTCTGGGTCGAAAAATGATTCCAGTTTCTACCTGGCCATTAAGTGGCTTTTGCCTGGCGACCGGCGTTGGCCACACAGCACAGTGCTTAGGCACCGCCGACTCAGTTGAAGCTAGCTACTCCACTGATCCGGGTGGAACCACCGTCCAAGCAACCCAAGTCTGGGGCTTCAACCATAGAAACATAGAATTTGACGGCAGATAAGGGCTGCTTGGCCCACCCAGTCTGCCCATTTCCCTACCTAGTGGATAAGCTGCGAAGCCTAGTTAACCAGCAGCCTACTTCTTTCTACCCCCACCCCCTAGAATTGCCTTAAGACTGTCCCATGCATGCTTGAATTCAACCACTGTTTTTGACTCCACAACCTCCTCTGGAAGGCCGTTCCATGCATCCGCAACCCTCTCTGTGAAAAAATACTTCCTTACATTACCTCTGAGCCGCCCCCTCCTATCTTCAAATTGTGCCCCCTTGTTCTTGCACACCTCTTTTTGAAAGATGCTACCTCTTGGACTTCGTTGATTCCCTTGAGGTACTTGAAAGTTTCTGTCATGTCCCCTCTCCCTCCTTTCCTCGAGGCTATACATGTTAGCTCCTTTAGTCTCTCTTCATTGTCTTCCGGTGCAGACCCTGCACCATTTTAGTTGCCCTCCTCTGACAGCTTCCATCCTGTCTATGTCCTTGCGGAGATTGGGTCTCCAGAACTGCACACAGTACTCCGGATGGGGTCTCACCAGCTGTCTGTACAGAGGGATAACAACTTCCTGTTTTCTACTGGTGATGCTTCTCCCTATGCATCCCAGTATCCCCCAGCCCTTCTTACTGTCCTCTCACATTGCTTGCCCACCTTTGTGATCTGATATGACTACCCCCAGGTCCCTTTCCATTTTTGTTAGTGTCTCACCCCCCATTGTGTACTCTTCCCCTGGGTTTTTGTTTCCCAGGTGCATTACCTTGCACTTCTTAGCATTGAATCTAAGCTGCCATACATTTGACCATTCCTCTAACCTTAGAAGTCCCTTCTCATCCTTTCCACCCACCTTGTACATCAACTCTATTGCAGATCTTTGTGTCCTCTGCAGAGACATACCTTCCAGTCCCTCTGCAATGTCGCTATAAAGTCTGAAGAGGACCGGTCCTAATACTGAACCTCATGTGCTCCCACTAGTAACCCCTTCTTCAGAGTGGACTCCATTTACTATTACCCTCTGTGTCCTATTCTCCAGCTAATTCTTTACCCAGGCTATCATCTTGGGACCCACTCCCAGGCTGGCTAACTTGTATATTAATCTTTTGTGTGGGACTGTGTCAAATACCTTGCTGAAGTCCAGGTAGGTCATGTCCACAGCCCCTCCCTGATCTACTACTTTGGTCACCCAGTCAAAGAAATCTGTTAGCTTTGTCAGGCATGACAAATCTCGGTCGGCCCAAGGCCTGCCCCATCGGTTGTCGGTCACTCTTACTTCCGACCAAGGCGGGTTGAAAGTGACACGGGTGGTTGCCTGCTTTACAAGGACTCCTCGGAGTCCGAAGATTCCTCCATTGTCTCCCATCTTGTTGACAGAGAGTCTCTTGGGGGTCTCTCCGTCAGCTAGGACCCTACCTCGCTGATGGGTATTTGTCGGCTCATTTCCGAGTTCACGGGAATGGAGCTCGAGCCTGTGCAGAAACTGGCCAAGTATCCCCCCCCACAGAGATTCCGGACAAAGGGGATACTGTGATGGAGGCCTTTCCGGTGGCTGAGGCCAGTGTGGGCCCAGCCTTGGAGCTGTGGCAGCAACCTGCATCTTGCCCTGCGCCTTCTGCCTGCATGGCCCGCCAGTATGCAGTCCCTATGGGGTTTCTTTTGGGTTTATCGGAGCACCCTCTGCGGTGGGGTTGGTGGCCAACTCAGTCTTCCGGTGCTCCCACAAAAGGGATGTGGACAGACCCTGGACAAGGAATCCAGACAACTGGACCATTCTGGGAAGAAGGTCTAGTCTCCTCCCTTGGCTTTAGTCAGGCAGTTCAGCCATTATCATGGCACATTCTCACGTTCTCTGGCTTCCTGGATGAGGTGTTCCTTACCTCGGTGGACCTCCAGACCACGGTCAAGCAGGTCCAAGACCAGGGTAGGACAGTGGCAAAGCAACCGCTCCAGACAGCTCTGGACATTGGTGACTCCTTTGCCCGTTCGATAGCCGCAATGGCTATGTGCTGCAGGGCTTGGCTGTGCATCTGGACCATTACGGCTGATGCGCAGCACAAGCCGGCAGATGTCCCCTTCTTGGGCACCGACCTGTTCGGGCCCGGCATGGAGGGCCACCTCCAAGGTATAGAGAAGTCCAGTGCCACCTTGGACTCCACCACATCTGCCCAGAAGGACAAGGGCCCCAAGCATCAGAACCATAGGCCCTTTCGTTCGTCCACTCCTGCGGCCAGACTGGTCCAGCAGCAGGGTCAGCAGGCTCAATCTTGGCATCCTCGGGCCAAGTCCACGGCCTCCTTGTTCAGAGGCCCGGGGGGGAAGGTCCCGGCAGCTCCTCCGCCGAACCCTCCTCCAAGCCTGCCTGCTGACTGGTTGGGGCGCCTCAGTCCTGGCCACACCTCCCTGGGACCTCCGATGGGGACGGCTCAGCCACTTCCTTCCGCCTGGTCTGCTATTACCATGGACCGCTGTTCTGGAAGTGGTCGGTCGAGGCCTGCCTCTGGAATTCGAGGAAGCCCCTCCATATTGAGCCCGTGCCCCCTGGGGGGATCTGGTGTCCACAGCCTCTGTCGGCTCTCTGAGATTACTTGGCTCAGCTCCTCCTCGAGGAGGTGGTGCTCAGAGTAGCGGACCCGCCTTCAGACCCAAGGTTTGTTTCCAGGTACTTCCTGGTACCAAAACGGATGGGGGGGCTGGCGCCCCATTCTAGCTCTGCATGACCTGAACAAGTTCCTCAGGGCCCGCACCTTCCGGGATGGTAACTCTGGCTCGGATTCTACCATCCCTGAAGCAAAGCACGTGGTTCTGTTCCCTAGCGCTTCAGGACGCATTCTAGGGACATGGATATGTTGTTCATCCACACTTATTGGCAGGTTCCTTGCCGCTTTAAATCTTGCCGGAAGGTCTTCAAGCTAGCTCCTCCCACCCACCCGGTGGTAAAACTCTCGGCCCGCCCCCATGACTCCAGATCTTCCTTACCGCTTGGAAGCTCAGGTTCCTCCTTAACGCCTGCGATTAAGTTTTGGGCCTAAAACCTTCTGCTCAAAAAAAAACCTTTATAACTTTCTCGGTCTTCTTCCTCTGCTGCCGCGATGGACAAAATCGACTCCCGGATTTCGGAGATGTCCCTGTGGGCAGAAGATGTCTCGACGGACCCGACTCCACGGCGCTATTGCCTTGGCCAGGAGCACGACCAGCAGGCTTGCGACCTGTGTTCCTCCTTCTCGGCCCACGCCCCGAGGACTGCGCTCCCGCTACTTCTGGGGCATCCCGAAGAAGATTTCCTCCGGTCAAATCCAAAGAGGCCCGACTGGCGGTTTCTCGCCGCGGGATCCATCAACACCTAGAGAGGTTGGTCGCCTCAAGAGCAGGCGGCTCAGCCGCGCTCTTCTGCGGCCTTTGTCCCTCTATCGCTCGGGTCCTCATATTCAGCTTCCTTTAAGGAGCTTTGCTTGACCCTCTCAACTAAAGGCGAGGGTCCTACTTCTTCGAGTCCGTTTCATCGGTCGAAGAAGTCTAAGAGCAAGTCTCATCGCCGACGCCTTGGGAGCGGGAAGATCCTCCTCGCCGACAATCGACTTCGGCCCATCCTCGCTCGCCACTGGCTTCACGGTGCCCCCACAGGCCAGGGTGACTGAGACTCCCACCGACGAGGTCAAGATTTTCTCGACCCGTTAGATGGGTTGTCGGCTGGAGAAGCCAGATCCTCCTCCCCGGTTCCCCGTGAGGGTTGAGGATATCGGCCGCCTCCCGTACCGGTGAATCAGAAGTCCGGTTTGGCCGACCGAACCGAGGGATCGCCGATCCTCGGCCTCGCCTCACCGACCTCGGCCCAGCCGAAGTTTCTCGGTCTCGGTCTCGACATCTTCAGTCCAGCTGTCCCTCACGACACAGACGGTCTCGGTCTCGGCATCAAGGCATAGGGCGCCGCTTCCTCTTCTTCCTCCTCGGCCGAGGAGGGAAGGTTTGGCGTAGCTACGCCCAAACACGAGGACCTCATGTGGCAACAAATTTTCTGGCCAATAAGCAGGCTCAGGCCTCTTCTCCAGCCATTAAGTGGTTGCCACGGACCAGGTAGTGGTCGAGGAGCCTGTTCAGGCCAGTTGTCCGACCTATTCCGGCCCCACCAATTGTGGTGGAACCGCCTCCACCTCAGCCGACAGCTGGGGCTCCTACGAAGATTCGCGGTTGGCCCAAGGCCTTCCCGTAGGCTGTCGGTCACTCTTCACGCCTGACAAGCCTCTCGGCAAGTGGAGGTGGCTCAGGCTCCAGGCAGCTATTCGACAACTCGGCGGAGTCGGATGACTCTCCTGTTCTCCAAGCGCCTTGACTTGGAGTCCTCTGGGGGGCAGTCAGTGGACGATAGCCCTTCGTCCTTCCTAGGACTTCTTAGGCTCATCTCAGAATCCACTGGGATGAAGCTTGAACCCGTATCCAAACGGGCCAGATATCCTCTCACCGAGATTCTGGACCGAGGGGATTCTCCCACGGAGGCCTTTCCAGTGGCCGAAGCCATTGTCGGGCCGGCCCTGGAACTTTGGCAGTGTCCAGCTTCCTGTCCTGCGCCGCCAGGATGGCCAGGAAGTATGCGGTCCCTACTGGCTCTGTCCGGTTTTCTGAACACTCGGCTGAAGGGCTGGTCACGGACAGTGTTTTCCCGGCGCCGGTAATGCCAGGACGTGACAAACCGCCTGCACAGAGTCCAAGAAATTGGACTACCGGGCGGAAAGTGTATGCTGCCTCTTCTCTCGGCCTTCGCCAGGCCAGTTCGGCCGCCTCATGGCACATTTCTCCCATGCCCTGTTGGGTTCCCTGGATGAGGCGGTCCTCATCTTCCCGCTGACCTGCAGACCACGGTCAAGCAGGTGCGGGATCAGGCAGGCAGTAGCCAAACAGCTCCAGACTGCTCTGGATATAGGAGACCATATGCCCGGTCAGTGGCGGCCGCTGTGGCCATGGTCGGGCGACGGGCTGCAATATCCACCTTACCGCGATACCCAGACAAGCTGGCGGGACGTCCTTTCCTGGGAACAGACCTGTTCGCCCTGGAGTGGAAGGCCACCTCAGAGGATCGAAAATCCAATGCCACCTTGGATTCGGTCTCGTCCAGACAGAGGGACAAGGTCATAAGCCCCAGCCTAAGTCCTTTCGTCCCTCTACTCCCCGCCACCCGGCCCAACAACAGCGTCAGGGGCAGCAGGCTAGACCTTGGTATTCCAGGCCCAAGCCATCGGCTCTCTAATAGGAAGCAAGGAGAAAGGCCAGGTGGTCCCCAGGCCGGCTTCCTCCAAGCCTGCTAAGTGACGGGCTGAGGTGTCACCCCATCCCCGCTACCTCGCTTTGGTTCCCTCGTGGGACGGCTCCGACACTTCCTTTTCCGCCTGGTCCGCTGTTACCACGGACAGGTGGGTTTTGAGGTGGTGGGAAGAGGCCTGCCTCTGGAATTCGAGCAGGCTCCACCTTCAGAGCCGCCCGCTGGGGCTTTGGGGTCCCCAGAATCTCTACAGGCTCTGTTGAGCCGACATCCCCTCCTCCTTCAAAAAGGTGATAAAAGAGATAGAGGACCCTTCACTAGAACCAGGGTTCGTGTCCAGGTACTTCCTGGTCCCGAACGGACGGGCTGGCGCCCATCTTAGACCTACACGACCTGAACAAGTTCCTAAGGTCTCGAACCTTCAGAATGGCTCACCTGGCTCAGATAATACCATCTCTGGAACACGACGTGTGGTTCTGTTCTCTGACTTCCAGGACGCGTTTTCACGTCCCTATCCGTCCGTCTCATCAGAGATCCTCCGCCTCAGAGCGGAGGGATCCTCTCGAGTTCCAGGCCATGCCCTTCGGCTTCTTCAGCTCCCAGGGTCTTCACCAAATGCATTGCAGCGGTGACAGCTTTTCTACGGCGCCGAGGGGTCCGAAAACTTTACCTGGACGATTGGTTGATAGCAGCCCTCCAGGTTGGAGGTGGAGCGGTCCAGAAATCTGGCCTCCGGTTTGCTTCTCAACTGGGCCTCCTGGTCAACGAGGCCAAGTCGTAACTCGAGCCGAAGCAGGTGATATCCTTCATCGGGGCAGAGCTCGACTCTCTTTGAGCCAGAGCACGGCTCACGGCGGACAGGGCCGAGGTTCTTACCTCCTTTGCCCAATCATTTCTGGTTGGGCAATCGCGCCCTACCCGGGACTTCCTGCGACTCCTGGGTCTTATGGCGGCCTGTACCAGCGTAATCCGTTGGGCACGCTGGCATGTGCCCTCCAGTGGGGCCTGGCCGCCAGTGGTCACAGCGCTGCAACCCTCTGACCAGCGATGTGGACGCACCCAGAGATGTGGACCGCTCTCCAGTGGTGGACCGTCTGTCCCATCTGCAGGAGGGTATCCTGCTTGTCCACCTCTTGCCGACGGTCTGTCTCTATCGACCGACGCCTCTTTGATGGGTTGGGGTGCCCATCTGGGGAACACCGAACGCACGGCCCTGGTCCCCGGGAGTCCCGAGCCATATCAACCTGCTGGAGCTCCGGCGGTCCGCCTAGCTCTCACCGGCTTTGCTCCGCTTTCTCCGGGGTCAAGTGGTCCGAGGCCAGACGGACAATACCACGACCATGTACTATCTAAACCGCCAGGGCGGGACGCGCTCCTTGCCTCTATGCAAGGAAGTTCTCCTCATCTGGTCACTAGTGCGCAGCCTGGAGGCGGATCTCCTGGCCATTCATGTGGCAGGAGCCTCCAACACCCTGGCCGATGCCCTGAGCCGGATAGGGGCTGCATCGCACGAGTGGTCTCTCCTGCCGGAGATAGTACAAGACCTGTTCTCCCGCTGGGGCACACCTCTGGTGGATCTGTTTGCCTCCAGGGAGAACGCGAAGCTGAGGCTGTTTCATGCCCGCCTCAGCAGGGCTCGCTGCAGGGGATGCCTCGAGGCCGTGGACCCCGGGTTCTTTACGCCTTTCCTGCCTCTGATTCACAGGGTCCTGCTGAAAGCGAGGAGGACAAGCAGGTGATCTCTGATAGCCCCAGACTGGCTCCTCGCCAGTTCTGGTACCCAGATCTCCTCAGTCTCAGCTCCAGGACTCGCGCAGCTTCCAGCTCGCCCCGACCTGCTCTCAGTCAATCAGGGAAGGTGTTCCATCCGGACCTTCAATCTCGCCCCTGATGGCCTGGTTCCTGAGCGGCTAGATTTCCAGGCCTTGGGTCTTCCGACGAGGTCCTCAACGCCTGAGGCGTCCCTAAGGAGTCGACCAGAAAATGCTATGCCTTCAAATGGAAGAGGTTCTCCATTTGGTGTCGGGGAAAAGGGTTGGACCCTTTCTGTGTCCTGTGCAGCATTTTGGACTATCTATAGTCCCTATCTAGTCAAGGGCTTAGGTCGACGCACCTTAAGGTGCACCTGGCAGCCATTTCTGCTCATGCGCAGGGCCGGTCAGCAGTCAGTGGCGCAGGAAAGTGGTCGGGCGCTTTTTCAAAGGCCTTGATCACATTTCCCTCCAGTGCGGGAACCACCTCCGTGATTTACTGCTGGTACTGGCAAAACTCATGGGCAAGCCATATTCAACTAATGCACAGGTGTGGTCTCCCCACCTGTCGTGGAAAACCGCCTTCTTGGTGGCTATCACGTCAGCCAGAAGGATGGGAGAACTCCAGGCGCTAAGCACGAGTCTCCTTACCTGGTCTTCCACAGGGACAGATGTCCACGCCCACCCGAGATTCCTTCCAAGGTGGTGTCGAGTTTCACCTAATCAGGTATTGACTCTGCCGGGTGTTCTACCCCAATCAATTCCTCGGAGGTCAATATAGGCTCCATACTGGACCCTAGAAGGGCGCTGCTATTATAAGGAGCGCACGGCTGAAATTGGGAGAGGTTCGCCAGCTGTTTGTCACCTACGCTTGAAGCCGCACCTGGCAGACCTGCAGCCAAGCGGACTGATAGGCAGATGGGTCACCTCCTGCATAAATCTCTGTTATGGTTAGCGGGCATGGAGCTCCCAGAGGGATAAGAGCTCATTCTACCCGCCATACTGCTGCATCGGTGGCTGCTTCCAGGATGTCCCTATCCAGGAGATCTGCAGGGCTGCTACCTGGAAGTCAGCACACACCTTTATTTCCCACTACCACATCGACCTTGAGTCACGCGGATGCTGGTTTGGGGCCTGTTCTCAATCTTTGTCCCAAGTAGTATTAGGGTGTGTGCCTTGCCTCCTCCTCCCGGAGAACTGCTAGGAGTCTGTTAATAAGGATGAACAACATATCCATGTCCCTAGAAATACAGGTTACTCACCTGTAACAGGAGTTCTAGGAATGGTATATGTTGTTCATCCACACGAACCCACCCGACCTCCCCGCCTTCGACGCACAACCTGAGCTTCCAGCGGGCCAGATCTGGCGTCATGGGGCGGAGCCGAGAGTTTTACCACCCGGGTGGGTGGGAGGAGCTAGCTTGAAGACCTTCCGGCAAGATTTAAAGCGGCAAGGAACCTGCCAATAAGTGTGGATGAACAACATATACCATTCCTAGAACTCCTGTTACAGGTGAGTAACCTGTATTTCTTTCATGTCCTGATCCATCCATCCCATCGACTGTTACTGCGCTCTCGAGCCGAGGGAACTGTTTACAAGTTCCAAGCCATGCCCTTCGGCCTGTCTTCAGCCCCCAGGGTCTTCACCAAATGCATGGCAGTGGTGGCGGCTTACCTGAGGCGCCTAGGGGTCCGGGTGTACTCCTACCTGGACGACTGGCTGATAGCAGGTTCCTCCAGGCGGGAGGTGGAGCGGTCCAGGGATCTGGCTCTCCAGACTTGCTTTGACCTTGGCCTCCTGATTGAGGCCAAGTCAGAACTCATACCTTTGCAGGTGATTCAGTTCATTGGAGCAGAGCTAGACTCCTGCTTAGCCAGAGCTGGGCTCTTGGCGGACAGGGCAGAGGTTCTCTTCTCCTTTGCCCAATCATTTCTGTTCTGATGGGCCCGTTGGCACATGCGTTCCCGCCAGTGGGAACTGGCCAGCCAGCGGTCTCAGCACTCTGGTCATCTTGACGGCTGGTCTCTGTGACCCAGAGGATGTGGGATGGCTTCCAGTGGTGGCTCGTCCCCATCCCACCTGCAGAAAGGGATCCCATTTGTCCGCCTCAAGCCAACGGTCATCCTGATGACCGACACCTCTCTGATGGGTTGGGGTGCCCATCTGGGGGAGCAGAGCCCATGGGCTGTAGTCCCTCCCAGGAGTCCAGATACCACATCAGCCTGTTGGAGCTTTGAGTGGTTCGGCTAGCCCTAACCGCATTCGCTCCATTTGTTCGGGGTCAAGTGGCCCAGGTCCAGATGGATAATGCCACAACCATGTACTATCTCAACAGGCAGGGCGAGATGTGTTCTTGCTCCTCTGCAAGCAAGCTCTCCGCGATTTGGTCCCTTGTGCTCAGCCTGAGGCATATCTCCTGGCCATTCACATGGCAGGAGCCTCGAATCAGCTGGCCGATGCCTCAGCTGGATGTGGGCGGATATCTCACAAGTGGTTCTCCACCAGGAGGTAGTACAAGATCTGTTCTCCCAGTGGGCACCCTCAGGTGGACCTGTTCGCCTCAGGGGAACACGGCTGAGGCTGTTATGCCCACCCTCCCCAGCAAGGTTCGCTGCAGGATGCCTTCGAGGCTGTGACCCCAGGTCTTCACGCCTTCCCTCCCTGAGTCACAATGTGCTCATCAAGGTCAGGAGGGACAGGGCGCAGGTGATCCTGGTAGTCCCAGACTGGCCATGCCAGTTCTGGTATCCAATCAATCAGTCAATCAAAATCTTTATTTAATCAGGCGAACATCATTGAGCATAGCTCATTTACAAGATGGACCTGAGTGGTCAAGAAGTGCAAGTGTTATTACATTGACAAGGGTAGCATAAACAGTAATACAATGACAGGGGTAACATAAACAGTAATACAATGACATAAGTGCTAACATATAACAATATACATATGTACAAGGCACATTAAAACTTTTAATCTGTGAGACAGAAGGTAATGGGCACATCAGGAGTAATATGTAGATTATAGGACCTAGCAGGCATTTTGAGGGTGAATCTTGGGACTGGAAACGGAGTTATCAGCATATAGGAACACGGGGTAGTAGGCCGGGTTTAGGCCTTGTGGAAGCAGTTGCAGAGTTCTGGGAATAGGGTGGTGAATAGTCTTTTGAAGGATATTAGGGTAGGAGGTTATTTAGCTTCATGGTTTTTGGAGTGAATTCCAAACAATTGCTAGTGAGTAGCTGATAGCAGCCCTCCCAAACTGGTGCAGACATTGGGGACCTTAAGAATGATAATTTTGCTGATCCTTAGGTTGTATGGCCTAGAAGTAATTTGAGTAAAACAGTCTGAGATATAGGTAGGTAGCTTGCCTGATAAGGCTTTGAATATCCAAATTGCAGCATTCCTATTTCTTCTGTGTTGTAATGATGTCCAGTTAACTGCCTTATAAAGGAGCAATGATGGGTGCTGAAGGAAGGTCAGCAATGAATCTGATGGACCTGTGGTATAGGGTGTCCAGTTTATTTAAGAGGGGAGAAACAATGTCTGTACAGAAAGTCAGCATAGTCAATGAGGGATAGGAATGAAGCCTGGATTAATCTTTTTGGAGTCTCTGTTGAGGTAGTGTTTTATTCTGAAAATAAACCAAGCCTTTGTCTCAGTTTCTTTAGTAGCTCCTCAATATGGACAGAATAGTCAAGCTTGTTATCAATGCAGACTCTAAGGTATTTGAAGTTATCAACGAATTCCAGCTTCTCCAAGTAAGGTGGTTTGTTGTAGGGTGGTGGATGGTGGGTAGTGGCAGAGCAACTCTTTGAGGTAAAGAACCTAGCTTTTGTTTTTGGCATTTAGAAGTAGTTTTTATCCAGTAGGTTGTGTTGTAGGATGGAAAATTCAGATTGTAGCAGTTCACAGGCTTTAGATAATGAAGGATTGCTAACATATAATACAGTATCATCAGCAAACAGATGGAAGTTGGATTGAGTGAGGTTAGCATCAATATTATTAATATAGATGGCAAAGAGGATGGGGCCAAGAATAGAGCCTTGCGGTACACCTCTTAACAGTGGTTTTAAGGTGGATAGGTAGATTCCATTTTTTACCAGTTGTGATCTATCTGATAGATAGCACTTGAACCAATTGAGTGAAGGGGAATCCAACCCTAGTGAGCCAAGGAGGTGATTAATGATTCATGATCCACTGTGTCAAATGCTTTGTTCAATCCAGGAACACAGCACAGGTACTGTTCTTCTTATCCATAGCAATCTGCCAGTCGTTGGTTACTTTGGCTAGGGCCGAAATGGTGCTATGCCTTGATCTAAATCCTGATTGTGCTGTATTTAGGAGGTTATTGTTATCCAGGTAGTCCCTTAATTGTGAGTTTACTAACTTTTCGAGCATCTTGGATAGAACTGATAGGATGGAAATGGGCCTGTAATTATTGAGGTCCATGGGATCACCAGATTTGAGTAAAGGAACTACTTGAGCTGTTTTCCAAGTGGAGGGAATGGATCCAGTGGTGAAGGAAAGATTGAAGAGATGAGTGAGGGGGGGCAGATAAGACTTGAGATGCAATCTTGAGGAGGTAGGGGTCCAGGGAGTCTGTACCTGCACTTTTTGAAGTATCTAAATTGGAGATGAGATCTTCCACTTCTTTCAAGGATATTGGGTTGAAGGAAGGTTGATGTAGCTCTTTGACCCACGGTGGATTGAAGGTTCAAGGAAGATCTCAGGAGATTTGCAGGTGAAGTCAAATGCTAGTCCAGCTGTGGTGAAGTGGTCATTGAAGGTATTTAGGATTTCTTGTTTGTCCGTAATTTCTGTGTTATTTAGTAGCAGTTTGCAGGTTAAGGCAGGAGTAGAGTTTTGGCCTAAGATACCTTTTATAGTTCCTAGAGCCTGGTTGGGTTATTATAGGAGGCATCCAATTCAGCTCTATAATAGGCAGCTTTGGCAGATCTTATTTGTGTTGTACATGAGTTTCTTGCTTTTCTGAAATTTAGCCAGTCTCTGGAATCCTTAGTTTTCTTGCCTTTTTCCACAGTTTGTCTCTGGCTAGCAAGGCTGTTTTAAGATCAGTGGTAAACCAGGGGGACCTTGCTTTAGTTCTGATATTGGTGAATGGTGCATGAATATTGAGAGCATTAGTGATAATGTCCTTTAGATCTGGAGAGCTGTTTCCACTGAGGTTGTAAGGTAGAAATCTTGCCAATATATTGTGTTACTCAGGTCATGGAGGTATCCTGGTATGTTGAACTTCTTTTGACCTTTGAGGACAAATTCAGCAGGGTTGGGTGGTTTGAGTGAAGATCTTATGCCAGCTATGGGACAATGGTCACTTACATCATTCGTAGTACTCCTGCATGCATATAAGTGAGGCTTGTTTACCAACATAATATCCAGGAGTGAGCTGTTGCTAGAATTTTTAGGTTAACCCTGGTTGGGTCTTTAATTAGCTGTGTAAAGCCATAGGTGTCACAAAAGGTTACCAATGGAGCAGATGCATTAGATAGTCAGTTTAAATTCAAATCACCAAGGATGATGGTATCTTCAGGGCCTAGATTGGTTGAACCTAGGTGAGATAGTAATTTGAGGCCTGCTGAGGGGGCCTATAGCAGCCAATCAATTTAAATGAAGACAAGTTAGGAAGGGATATTTTGATTGACAAACATTCAAATTCCTTTGGTTCGGATGTGTTGATGAGGCAGGTAGCAGAGATGGTGTCCTTAATTTATGGCCACCCCACCACCCATGGAAGGCGATCTGCTCTGAAGAGCTGATAGTTGGTAAGGTTTACAACACTGTCTTTGGTCGAAGGTCTGAGCCAAGATTCAGAGATGACCAGAAAGTCAGGCAGGGTATGTGCCACCCAGGCCTGTATTACGGAGAATTTTTTAAGAGGCTGCAGGCATTGAAGTGTAGGAAGCTTAGGCCATTTATAGAGGATAGATCAGCAGGGGAAAATAAACTTTCAATGGGGCCAGGATTTATTTCAGTGGTACCAAAACAGATCAGAAGGTAGAAGATTAATTTGAGGAGGGCACCAAGGAACAGGGTTAGTGAGTGGTCAGAGTGCTTCCTCCTAATCCTGGGTGCCTGCTGTGAGATGAGTGATGGTCCTGGTATATAGGGGCTAATTTTATCATAGCATAATAATTTAATGGACAGGCATAGTGGGTTAATAAAAGCCATGATACAAGTAAGGTGCCAGGGCTGTGCTGAATTGTTAGGGTGGCTCTATGTGGGATATCCCAGAGGTTGCATTGTAAATGTGGTTCGGGGTGAATATGAATCTGTGGTTGGCCATTGTGGATGGAGAAGTGGCAGGTCGTATTAACTGAGTTATTTATCTTGACACTGGGCATAACATTAATATCATAAGGGATTGGGTGAGATGCCTGAGCTCAGGAGCAAAAGGAAGCAAAGTAGCATTGTGGAGGTTAGGTATGGGTTAAGGAGGAAGGGAAAGGGATGATAGGCGTGGATTAAGAAATGGCGGAGAAAGTGTATAAAAGGAATCAACCAAGGGGTGGAGGGCAAAATTTTATGCTTTGCCTGCATCTTTCTGCTCAAGCTTCTCCTGCCTCCTGGAACCCTTGGTCGGCTGCACAGGCGATCCAGATCTCCTCATCCTCAGCTCCAGACTCCCAAGGCGGTTTCCAGCATACCGGACCTGCCCCTCCAGTCAGGGAAGGTACTCCACCCAGGACCTTCAGTCCCCTACACCTGATGGCCTGGTTCCTGAGCGGTTAGAGTTCCAGGCCTTGGGTCCTCCAACTAGGTCATTAACGTTGTTGAGGCTTCCGTAAGGAATCGACCAGAAAATGCTCTGCCTTTAAATGGAAGAGATTCTCCATCTGGTGTCAGGACAAAGGGTTGGTTTCATCGTCCTGTCCAGTGGCTAGCATTTTGGACTGTCTTTGGTCCCTCTCCCAGCAGGGACTTTGGTCGATGACCGTAAAGGTGCACCTGGCAGCCATCTCTGCTTACCGGCTACGGGCCGGTCAGCAGTCAGTGGCGCAGGAGAAGGTAGTCTGGCACTTCTTCAAAGACCTAGATCACATATCCCCTCCGGTGCATGAACCTCCACCTCCATGGGATCTACTGCTAGTTCTGGCAAAGCTCATGGGCAAGCCATTCGAACCGGTGCACAAGTGTGACATCTCACATTTGTCATGGAAGACCACCTTTTTGGTGGCTGTCACATCAGCTAGAAGGACTGGGGAGTTGCAGGCGCTCTCTATCGAGTCTCCTTACCTGGTCTTCCACAGGGACAAGGTTGTCCTGCGCCCCCACCCGAAATTCCTTCCGAAGGTGGTGTCAGAGTCTTACCTTAACCAGGTGATTACTCTGCTGGTATTCTAACCCCAGTCACACCTCTGAGGCCGAATACAGCATCTTCCTGGACATAAGTCTCCACCACTCATTCACACTAGTGGGATTAGCGCCGGAGGCACTAGGACCATTAGGAGCAAACTTTTGCTGGAGGGTCGGCGAGAGATGGCGCCCCGCGAGGACGGGCGCCATAGCAGCGGCTCAGAGCGGCACGACTATCTCGGGCGACGACCTCCAACCGCTTCAGTTCTTTTTACCATTGCGCGCTTCAGTGACAACGCTGCCGCTTGTCGGGGAGTCAAACTTGAAACTAGTGCATAGTTTTCAGTTTATTTTTTGTAACATTATCACGATAGTAGTATCGCTTAGTTTTATTCTATTTTCGTTAAATTTTTCTAATATTTTAAATTTAACTTACTTGAAGAAGTCTCTACTGGACGGAGTCGCACCATGAGCAGGTCAGGTGACGGTAGGGAGACTTCTCAATGAAAGCTGTTCAGTCAGCCGGGCTGGGTCCGTCAGCCTCTCTTTCTCAGTGGGGTTCCGATTAACGTAGGTCCACGTCCGGGATGGGCGTCCCCTGCCGGCATAAAAATAAACGGTCGCATTCTCGGCACTGTTGCCTCGAGCTCTTCTTCGCCCAGGTCAAAAAAGAGAAGGCATCACCGAGGTCGCCTTTCTGGTATGGTTCATGCTGTCGATGGTCGTGGTTATCGTTGCTACTTGTCAGTCTCCTTCTTCGGAGTCGCCAAGTTCCGTAACTGTTGTCCTCGATCGGAGCCCCTCCCCGCCTATAGGTAGGGCTCCAGATGAGCAGTTTCATCAGTGGGCCGCTCTTATGGAGCGATGGGCTCGGAGGTTGGTTCTTCTGCCTGGCTCGGTTGCCAGGGAGCCCCGGCTCCTCCGGCGATCAGGTAGGGCGGTTGGACCTTCCTACTCGTGGCCGCCTTCTTTGTGCCAGCGACTGCCAGGTGTCTCCTCACATGGCTGCGCGCAGGGGCCACACTGATGCCCTTATCTCCTGGTTTTTTCCTTCTAGCTTCCAGGTTCCTGGTGTTCCCAGCGCCCGCTGGGTCTGCTGGGTCTGCCGGGCGCTGCGCTGGCCGCTGGCTGCGGTGTCGCCCGCTGGGCGTCACTGTGGGTCTTGGCGGCGGTGCTGCTATGTCATGGCGCTGCCGGGCGGGCGCAGGTTGGTCGGGCGGCACCATTGGCGGCGCCGCTTGGTCTGGCGCCGCCATCGGGCGGTGCCGCTAGTTCGCGGCGCTGGCGCCTCGCAGCCCGCATGCCTCTCCACGGTGCCGCTTCAACCCGCTTTGCCTTCTCGGCGCTGGGGCCCTGGGGACTCTCCTTGTTTCTGCTATTTCCTCCTCTCTAATTTTCACTCCTTTCCTGTCCAAACAGTCCTTCCTGGACCATCAGGAGATGATGTTGAGCCTGACCCAGACCTTTGGTTGGCTGATGAAGTGGAGGAAACAGGATCTTTCTTTGCTACAGAGCCTGTGGTCGAGGACCTGTCCTTAAGTCTCTGTTGAGGAACCTGAGATCCACTCTTCTCTCCAGACTACAGACATCGATCCTGGGAAGATATTAAGACTCCAGTATCTTCATGCTTCGAGATCCCTACGGATTTGACTCCTCCGATCCAGCTTTCCTTCGAGACGCTGTCTCAAATGGTATGGAATAATCCTGCTCTATTCCCCAGTGGCTAAATCCATTGATAAGAAGTATTCAGCTCCCAAGGATCGTCCCATTTTGGCATCCCAAGCCTTTATGGATCCTATTGTAGTCCTGGCAGAGAATGACAAGGTCGTTCTTCCTCAACTACTACAGCTCGACTCTATTAACAAAGAGTCTCGTAAGATTGATACATTAGGTAAGAGAGTCTTTGCTGCCTCCACTCTAAGTATGTATTGCCAGTTATCAAGGCTATTTTTCTCAGTATGAGTATATCCTGTGGCACTCTATCAAAAGAATGGTTGAAGCTCTTCCAGATTCGGACTCCGAGTCAGAGCTTCTTCTGACCGTTATTAGAGGTATTGAGTCCAATAACCAACAGGTCAAAGCTGCCATGGACGCTTTCGACACTGCTTCTCGCTCAGCGGCCACAGGTATTTGTACTCTGTGCCATTCCTGGCTGCGTACTTCTGGCTTCACGAATGATGCTCAGCAGCAGGTAATGGTGTTGCCTTTTGATGGCTCCTATCTTTTTGGCCCTCAGGTGGAGCCCCGAGGGAACTTTCTCCTCCGGTGGAGGTCGCCTGATGTACTTCTGCAACCAGTGGAAGTCCATAACTCGACAAATGGGTCCTCTCGGATAATTTGCGGTTATTCTCTCAATTTTGGAAACCCCCCGAATTGTCCTCCCAGACGACAACCCAGGTTGTCGGCCTCTCAGTCAGACCTCCTCACCGCCAGATCCAGGGCCTTCTAAACAGGGCAATAGAACTGTGCTCCCGCATTCTAAACACAGGGTCTACTCTCTTTACTTTCTAGTTCCAAAGAAATCTGGGGATGCGCCCCATTCTAGACCTCAGAAAGTTAAACAAATTCTCCCAGGAGAAATTCAAAATGATTTCCCTAGGTACCCTGTTACCCTTGCTGCATCAGCACGACTGGCTGGCCTCCCTGGATATGCAGGACGCTTACCAGCATATCCCCATCCACCCGACCCACCGCAAGTTCCTCAGGTTTGTAGCTTTGGGTCAGCATTATCAGTTCAGAGTCCTGCCCTTTGGCTCCTCGGCCATGAAGTTTACAAAGTGTTGTGCAGTTCTCGGCGATCTCAGGAAGATCGGACTCCGAGTGTTTCCCTACCTGGACGATTGGCTTCTAGCAAGCCCTTACAGCCAAGGGACTTTGAAGCACGTACTCGCCTTCTTACATCCATGGGAGTTCTGCTGATTTTAAAAAATCACAACTGCAGCCCTCCCAGAGGCTCCTTTTCATAGGGATGCTTCTAGACACCTCTTCCCAAGGCTTTCCTTCTAGAGGACAGAAGACTCAACATCCTTCGTTGGCCTGCTACATCGGGAGAACCAATCGGTTACAGCTCTCTCGATGCAACGATGTTGGGTCTCATGGCGCCCTCGGTGTTCACTGTACCCTGGCCCGGTTGCACATGAGAACCACCCAATGGATGCTTTCCACTCAGTGGTCTCCGACCTCTCACCCCCAGTCTTATCCCATCAAGGTGACGGAGCCCCTTCAAAGGTCTCTCACCTGGTGGTCTCAAGAGAGCAATCTCCTGGAAGGATTCCCCTTTGCTCCCCCGGATCATCAGATCTCCATCACCACAAACGCATCGCTAATGGGATGGGGAGCTCACTGTCACTCCCTCCACACTCAAGGTGTATGGACTCAGTTCGAAACTCATCTCCACATAAATGTCCTGGAGATGACAGCGGTCCTCTATGCGATCCGAGCTCTGAAGGATGTCCTTTGTCACAAGAACATTCTCCTTCAAACGGACAACAAAGCTGTGATGTATTACATCAACAAGCAAGGCGGTGCTCATTCTTATCCCCTTTGCAGGGAAGCAATGAGGGTGTGGGAGTGGTGCTTGGAGCACAAGTCTCTGATTCAAGCGGTTTATCTGCCAGGTATACAAAACAACCTAGCAGATCACCTCAGCAGAACGGAGGCAGACCCTCACGAGTGGTCTCTCGATCCAGCCGTAGCTCGGTCACTGTTCGAAGAGTGGGGGACTCCAGACCTGGACCTTTTTGCATCCCCACTCAACGCAAAACTGCGCCTCTCCTGCTCCAGAAATCCAGGGCCTGGCATTTTCTGTCAGGATGTGTTCAGGCTGCGGTGGACAAAACGCGTTCTTTACGCCTTTCCACTGCTTCCTCTAATCCAGAGAGTACTCCTCAAGTTCGAGTCTCAGGGACCAAATGATTCTCATTGCTCCTCCTGGCCTCGCAACTATGGTTTCTACTCAACAGTATGTTGGCAGCCTCCAAGACCACTTCCTTGTAAATCAATCTTTTGACTCAGGGTTCGTTGGTCCATCCTAACCTGAAATCACTTCATCTTCATGCTTGGCTCCCAAGAGGTAGAAGTGAATCGGTTCAACGCCTCTCGTAGAGTCTCAGACATCCTTCTGGCTGCTCGAAGCCAGCCACCCGAAAACGACGCCCAAATGGAAACGTTTCTCTGGTGTGCAAAGTCCTCTTGGAATCCCTTTCTGTCCTCCTGACAAGATTCTGGAGTATCTTTTGACCTATCAAACTCAGGTCTGCAGTACTCCACAGTTAAAGTTCACTTAGTGCCATCTCAGCGTTCCATGAGCCGGTTTCTTCCTTGACTCCGGCTCAGTTACCTATGGTGAAGAGATTTCTTAAGGGAATTCTTCATACCAGACCCCCTGTTAAGTGTCTAGTTGCAGCCTGGGACATTAACCTGGTGCTGGACATGCTCACTTGGAAGCCTTTCGAACCCCTAGCTACCTGTGAGCTAAAATTTCTTACCTGGAAGACTGCCTTCCTGGTGCCAATACCTCAGCCCGCAGGGTCTCTGAGATACATGCCCTGGTTACGGACCCTCCGTATACTGTATTCCATAAAGACAAGGTAGTTCTCCATACTCATCCTAAATTTCTCCCAAGGTTGTGTCAGAATTCCATCTAAACCAACCTCTGGTACTTCCCTCTTACTTCGCTAATTTCCAAAATGAAGGGGAACGATCTCTTCATTCCTTGGATGTTAAGAGAGCCTTGCAGTTCTATTTAGATAGAACCAAGAATTTTCGCAAGACTCAGCAACTGTTTGTTTCTTTCAGCGACACCCGGCTGGGTCAACCTGTCGCTATCAGATGCATCTCATCATGGTTAGTGGCATGCCTTCGACATTGCTATTCCATGGCTCAAGTTAAATTAGAAGGTAGAGTGTACGCTCACTCTACTAGGGCGGTCGCAGCATCCCTAGCGGAAATTCGCAATGTTCCAATTGCAGATATCTGCAACGCCGCCACCTGGAGCTCAGTGCATACCTTCCTTAAGCATTATGCACTGGATGTTCATGCCAGGCGGCATTCCGTGATCTCGGCAGAACTATCCTTAATGGACTTCTATCTTAGTCGTGAGCTCTGGCTCTCCTGCTGCCTTTTGGGGATTATCAGCTTGGTACTCTCATCAGGAATGAGTGGTGGAGACTTATGTCCAGGAAGATATGAAAATTACGTGCACTACCGTAATTCTTGATCTTCTTGGACAGTCTCCACCACTCATTCACGCCTACCCTCCATCCCCGAGCTCACCGCTGTGTTGGTCTTCACTCCCTCAAATCTTTAGGCCATGAAGACTTCTTTGCTGACCCTTCTTACACGGGTCATACGGACTATCTTATGTCCGTTTTTTAAGGTTAGATTTACTCTTTACGTTAGTTGCGCTGCACCTCCTTGGTAAAAAGGTACCTGAGGCGGTTGGAGGGTCGCGCCGAGATGGTCATTGCAGCTCGAGCCGCTGTCGCCGGCTCGGGCTCTCGTGGCGCCATCTCGCGCCTCGCAACCCTCCAGCAAAAGTTTGCTCCCGATGGGTCCTAGTGCCTCCGGCGCTAATCCCACTAGTGTGAATGAGTGGTGGAGACTCGTCCAAGAAGATCAAGAATTACGGTAGGTACGTAATTTTCATTTCTGTTCTTTGGATCCGAGATGAACGCTCGCCTACTACAAAGAGTGAACGGTGGAAGTTCGGGGAGAGGTTCGCCAGCGGTTTGTCACCTACGCTGAAGCCGCACCTGGCAGACCCGCAGCCAAGCGGACAATAGCTCGATGGTTTACATCTTACATTGACCTCTGCTATAGGTTGGCGGATAGGGAGCCTCCCATAGGGCTTAAGGCTCATTCCACCCGCCATACTGCTGCGTCGGTGGCTGCTTCTAAGGACATCTCTATCCAGGAAATCTGCAGGGCTGCTACCTGGAAGTCAGCACATACCTTCATTTCCCATTACCACATCGACCTCAAGTCATGTCGCGGGATGCTGGTTTTGGAGCCTCTGTTCTCCAGTCCCTCTTTCCTAAGTAGGGGGTGTACGTCTTGCCTACCTCCTCCCAGAGAACTGCCAGGAGTCTGCCAAGAAGAGTGGATAGAACAACATATCCACGGTCCTAGAAAAACAGGTTACTCGCCTGTAACAGTAGTTTTAGGAGTGGTATATGTTTATCTACACTGACCCACCCGGCTTCGACACACAAATCTGGCTTCCAGCGGGCCAAGATCTGGCATCATGGGGCGGAGCCGAGGGTTATACCACCTGGGTGAGTGGGAGGAGCCAGCTTGAAGACTTTCCGGCACATCTTAAAGTGGCAAGGTACTTGCCATGAAGTGTGGCCGAACAACATATACCACTCCTGGAACTACTGTTACAGGTGAGTAACCTTTTTAATTTTTTTTTATATTTTGTTTTATTATTTTGTAAAATGTGTAAGATGTTTGTTTAGCTTAGGTTTTTAATTTCTGTCATTTGAGAGGTTTTCCTTGGTTTTGTGGCGGTTTCTAGAACCAAAAGAACTGCAGTTTGCATTGGTTCCCAGTTTGGGTTTCCAATATTTTAACTGCTCTAAGTGGCTTTATTTTTAATACCGTTGTGACTTTTTTCAGCAAATGATGACTGTAAACTTTTTGGGATGCCTTTTCTTGCCCAAGTGGCATGACCCAGAGGCCTAGAAAGAAGACTGTTCCAACAGAATTTAAATATTGCAAATCCTGTAAGCAGTGGTCCGTAAAAGGACATTGCCAGATTTGCTTCGATTGTTTTAGTCCAGAAGAGAATATTGAAAAATGTGAGTTTTATTTTCTGCCCTAAAACAGAGGGCAGCAAATGGTGGTTATCCGCACCAGCTTCCACCTGCTTCACAAGTGTGCTCTCCTGTAAAACAAAAAAATGGAGAAGAGTTCCACTGAAGGTAGAATGTAAGCTTCGATGGGCTTTTCTCTGACACGCAAGGAGACAGAAAAGGCTACAAACACTCTTTTAAAAGAGCTGTCATCCTACTAGACTGCCAGCTTTAAAAAAAATACAAAAAAATGCAAACAAGTAATCAAAAAAGCATCAGAAGAAAAATTAGCAGAACAGGCAACAAAAGGAAACAATAAAATATACTTTAGTTACATAAATTACATACAGAGGCAGTATAGCACAGTGGTCTAAGGCTCTGAGCTGCAAATCTGGTGACATCCAGCAGACCAGACCTGGGTTTGAATCCCACAGCTTCCACTTGCATACTGTGTGACCCTGAGCAAGTCACTTAACCGCCTTGTGCTCCCAGGTTGCTCCTGTAAAAAAGCTTTCAGCTTAGTGTGCTATACCTGGTTAAACAACTAAATAAAAAAAAAAAATCATTAAAAAAACATGCATGCAAAGTTGGCCCAATGACACTACTATAATAACTGAGCCCTCAGAAATGGCCAGCAATTACTTTTGTAAATCATTTGACAAAAACAAACACTCCTGTTGATTTAGAAAATGGTTATACTGAAACAGATATTACCATCTCTGAAGAAGAAATACTATCTAAATTTAAACAGCTTAAATGAGGTTCTTCCTCAGGCCTGGACAGTATTACTCTGGCGTACTCAAGCTGATGCAAATTGATATTCCCTCTATATAAACTGTTTAACAGTAGTATTCAACAGGAGAAATTCCAGCTGATCGGAGACTGGCAAATGTTATGCCACTCCACAAAAAGGGACAAGGACGAAATAGATAATTACAGGTCTATTAGCCTGCCTCCAGTACTCTGTAAACTGTTAGAAGGTATAATTAAAGATAAATTAATGCAGAACTTAGAAGAGTTTAATAAAAATCAACACGGATTCTGCAAGGGACGTTCTTACATCACAAATCTACTGTGTTTTTACGAGTAAGTAAACAAACATCTGGACAGTAAGACACAATGTGATGTGGTCTTCTTAAGAAGGCTTTTGTATAATCTGTTAAAGATTTTTGGTTTCTCAACATCACAGGACATAGACATATACATACAAACAAGGTGCAAATACAGTTGTACATTTTCTGGAATGAATTGTGATAATACATTTTAACATATGGATAATGAATTTAATGCCACAGTAAAGCATACAAAACATTTTCGGTAATACTATCACTCCAGTGATACCACACTTCGAGTGATAATACTATAGTTACGTCTGGTAATAGTATCATTCGGGACCTGAACGATAGTATTACCAGACAAGCTGAAGAGAGCAAGCCCACAACTCCCAACATCAGTAAACATCCACAGGTCAATCATCTATTCACACTCACAACATGTGTAATGATTAGCGCTCTGCTCATGGACGGCTGAAACGGTTTTGAAAAGATGGCGGTCATGTCTCGCTTAAAGTAGAGGCAATACTGTCCACTGCAGTTTCAATTTCTGTTTTTTTTTTAAATGGGACTTATCTGGTTGATCCTCATGACATCTTCAAGAAGAGGTAGGACCACAAAATGTATTTGTAACTGTGCCATACATACAGTGGGCGGGCAAGAAACACAGAGCGAGGCAGTGCAGCAAAGTGCGGGTGTTGGCCAGGAGGACAGAATTTACATGACGGCAGCCTACCGCCACTACAAAAATAGCAAAAACGTAAAGGTTGGATCCATATAGTAAAAAGAAAAGATTGAATAGTTTACAGTGTATTACTGTCAGAATGTTGTCTATGTGTTCAGGACATGTAGGGAACCTCTCGAGCTTCGCTCTCGAGGTTCTTACATGTCCTGAACCTCTCAATGGTATTGCTGACCGGTAATACACTGTAAACTATCCATTATTCTCTATATACTGCTAATCAATTACAGTTTTCCACTGTTAATAAGTATTTCCTCACTACTCCTTCTATATTTGATTCATGTCTTTCTGTCACTTACTCGCATTAAATATTGAGTCTGGGAATTTAAGAGTCTGAAACCTGCTCTTCACTTATACCCCTTATCAGGTGGGCAGGCTACCTCCTATCTACTCCACTCACCCTATATCACTCTGGTAGCCCCTTTCTTAGGATCGCCCCCTCTGCTAAACTTGGTGAAGCAAGGAAGGGGGCCCAGCCACGACCGAACGCCACCTCCTTATCCCTCAAGATCTGGGTTAGTCTCTCCAGGGCTAGTGTCTGGTGTGTTAGGTTTTTCCATTGCTGAGATGTCGGTCTAGCATTGGACACCCACGTATTTTGTATGCAGTGACTCGCTAGCACATACAAAATCCTAATCCATCTCGGGATTGTAACCCATTCTTTCTTTCATTTGCTTCACCCAAAAAAGACAGGCCAAAGGGTCCATAGTAAGTGTCATCCTGCCATATCTGAGATTTCTGTAATAGCCTCCTTCCAAAATTGCTGTAGGATAATACAGTTCCAAAACAGTGTATATATGTGCCATGCTCATGATTGCATCTTCACATAAAGGAGATATTCCACAGCACACTTTATTGACTAACACAGGTGGATAATATAATCTGTGTAAAGATTTGAAAACGCTTCCTTATATTTATTACATGCCATGAGTCCAGCATGCATGGGTGATACTACTGTCCAGTTTTCTACTGAAATCTCTATTCCCAAGTCCCTCTCCCATAGGAGCCTTGTTTTACTTGTCAAGTCTGGGATACTCTGCTTCTACTGCTTAGCTGCCTTACCAATAAAACCCTTAGGATCATTCTTGATTTGATATATATGTCCCTCAATATGATGTGGTATATATTTCAACGATTCCTCTCTGTCCATATTCCTGACAAAAGCCCTAACCTGTAAATATCTGAATAAGTGATTTTTCCCCAAGCCCCAGATTCTTCTGCATCGTCTCAGATGTGCTGAGCTCCCCTCCCACCATAAGATTCCCCACACTCATAATTCTTTTTTCTGCCCATTCTCTAAATCCCTGATCCTCCATCCCTGGCAGGAAGTAAGGGTTTTCAGCTACCGGTAGCAGCAGCGTCTCTCCTTTTTGATCAGGCGGTTGTTTCTTAAGCTGCGCCCAGGCTTCCAATACTGCCCCTATCATCTGGGTACCATCTCCCTGTGTTCTATAGGCCATCATTCCCTTACTGTGTAAGTAAGCCGTTAGCCTCCCTGGGTTGCCCTCCAGTTTTAACCTCTCCCAGCTGTCCACTTCTGACCGATGGACCCAATCCGCAATATATCTCTGTTGAATTGAAAGAGTATATTTTTAGATCTGGAAAGTTAAGGCTTCCCCTATCTTTCTCAGCTTTTAATCTTTGCAGGCTAATCCTGGGTCTATTCTCAAGCCATATAAATCTGAAAATGCCCTTTCTACTTTTTGAATGTCCTCTTTATCAAACCCATATACAGCATTTGCATCGGATATAACACACTGGGGAGGATGTTCATTTTAATTAGGTTAATCCTGGTCAGCCAGGATATCGGAAGTTGTGCCCACTTTCTTAAATCATCCTCTATTATTTTGATTGGGGGGTACCCTTTAGATTATAGAGGGATTTCAATGTTGTGCCCACCCATATACCCAGATATGTAAAACCTTTCTGGACTATTTTTATACCCCAGTGTCCATTCTCTCTCTCTGTGGCTGGGAAGCTGGGCATCTCGGACTTTCCCAGGTTCATTTTGTACCCTGAAAAACCCGCAAATTCTTTAAGCAAGGCTAGCAGGGGTGGCATGAATACCTTTGGATTTTTGATGAAAACCAGCATATTGTCCGCATACAGTGCCAATTTGTGTGGTGGACCCATGGTTGCCCCAACGCCTTCTATCCCATTGTGTTGTCGTATCACCACAGCTAGCAGCTCTATAGCCAGGGCGAAGAGCTGTGAGGACAGGGGACAACCCTGTCTCATCCATCTTTCCAGTTGAAACTCTTCTGTCAGTACCCATTAACTAGGACTCGTGCTCTAGGGGCCTCTTATAGCTCCTGCACCCTCTTAACATAAGAGTCTCCCAGACCAAACCGGGCCATTATCTCAGAGATATTCCCACTCTGCCCTATCAAATGCTTTTTCAGCATCCATCGAGACTATACTTCTTTCCTTTTTCCCCTGGTTATAGCCTTCCATACCACATTCAGCAAGCGTCTCATATTGTGATAGGACATGCACCTCTTAATGAACCCGGTTTGGTCTGGGTGAATCAATGTGGGCAACATATCCTCCAATCTTGTTGCCAGAACCTTTGCAAGGATCTTTGCATCAAAATTTATCAACGAAATGGGTCGATATGAAGCACATTCTGTGACGTACTTTCCTGGTTTTGGAATTAAGCATATTGTGGCTTCATAACATGTTTTAGGTAACCTCCTCCTTTCCCCTTCCGTCCTGTCCCCAGAAACCTCGCACATGACTACAGCCACTTGTCTACCCAGAAGTTTATAGAATTCGATGGGTAGTCCATTAGGCCACTTGCTTTACCAGCTTGCAACTTCTGTATGGCTCCTAATATTTCTCTCTGGGTAATGGGTTGTCCAAGTTGTCGCCTCTGCTCACCTGTGGCTCTAGGCAAAGTTGCTTCCAAGGAAATGCTGTCATCGCTCCTCCCTACCCTGAAATTCTGCTTTATGTAGTGGTTGATTAAAAAATCTTTAAACAAGTGTTGAATTTGTGTTGGGTCTTTATAGCAGTTTACCCTGCTTATCTCTTACTTCCACTATTCTGGTCGGGCATTTCCTTCCCTTCATTAGTCTCACCAGTAGGAGCTGGGCTGTTTCCCCATTCATATATCTGTCTAAAGCAAGTTTTCCTGGCCCCATCACTCAGCAGGGTATTTAATGCTTCTCTAGTGGTGGTAAGTAGCTGCAGAACTTCCCCCTACTGCTCTCTTTTCAAGGTCCTTTAACTGCACTTCCATCTCCTGTCTCTTCTCTTTTTTTTTGTTTCTGGAGCCTGGCCATGAATTAAATAATGACCACTCGCATATAAACCTTTACGGCATCTCAAAAAATTTCCTTGGAAAACATCATCCCCCCTCCTTATTAGTTTCTCTGTAGTATTTCCATTGCTCCTCCGTATGTTATGTGTAATGATTGTTTAGTCATATAAGAGGGGAACCTCCACTGGGGTGGACCCTCTCTCTTTGCCCTAGAAGTCAAGGTGAGTACCACCATTGCATGATCTGACACAAGAATGGGGCTGTATGCTGCGTCTCTAATCCTTCCCGCCCAGGCCGTAGGTAAATAGATATAGTCTATAAGTCCATATTCGATGGGGGTTAGAAAAAAAGTATATTCCCTGGCACCCGGGTTAGCCATCTGCCATCCATCTATCATGTCTAATTCTGACATTCCTGTTTGCCATTGCTTCATAATTCTTGACTTTCTCCCTTTACCCTCTGAGGTGGTCCAATTGAGGATTCATTGCCCAGCTCAAGTACTCCATATTAATCCGGAAACTGCTCCTTGTTGTTCAAATCCAACAGAGACATATAAAACTGGAGTTCATGCACCGCTGGTGCATAGACACACCATAGATTACCTCTTCCTATAAATCTCACCTGTCACAAAAATATATTTGCCCTCACCAGCATCTTTTACCACTTTTTTGACTTCCAGGGGAACATTTTTGTTGATCAGAACAGCTACTCCATGCTTATGCGAGTATACGAGGAGGCATAACACTTCCTCACCCAACCCCTCATCAGCTTGGCGTGTTCTTTATCCATTAAATGTATTTCTTGGTTCATGGCCACTTGAGCCCCAGTTCTTTTAAGGGACGTGAGCAGAGTTGACCTCTTGATAGGGTTTGCTATTCCCCGAACATTCCATGTGACTACCGTTAAGTTCTTTGTATTAGCCATGGATAAATCGTAATACTCCTTCGAAAATAATCCTCCCATTTCTACATCCCTAAGCGTAGTCCAGCTTTTCCCTGAGCAGCAGGTTCATCCCCCCCAGACTCTTTTGCTGTGACATAGAAAATAGCTATAAACTGGTATTCAGTTGCACCTTCAAACATAAAAACTACAAACCTGCAAACAGCAGCAACTATATTAAGTTCTCTCTCCTCTCACCCTCCCTTCTCTTCCACCCTTGTGTATATTCGCATACCTCTCAACTGTACCACATTAGGAGGAACGTTCCTCATTTTACTTCATAAAAGCTCCCTGTTCCACATTGTGAGGACTTGTCCCACATTCAGTGTTAACATTTTAAAGCAAAAATCTACAGTAAATGATGCAAAAATATATTATTCAATTAATAACAGACTTTCTGAACATAAATGCAAAGATTTTAACAGTGTTCTGAGCTTCCTAGGTAAAGATTTGATTAACTGTTCCACATTTTGCTCATTTGTTCCACATTTTGAGAGGCAATGTTCCACATTTGGGGGACAAAAAATGTTGAGAGGTATGTATATTCCTCGTGGCATTCTTTCTTTCCCTGCCCCTTCCCCCTATTATCATCATGCCTTCAATTAACCGTAGTTCAAGTTAATTGCAGGAAAACTCCATTGAGCAAGCTCATTCACAGGGAGGTCCTGTGACATATAGACTTACAGAACATACATACATAAGTAGTTAGTAAACAATATATACATAAATGCAAGCGTCACATAATACAGGCAAGACATACATACAAGGACACCAATATGTGACGACCGCAGGTGGTAGTCAGCTAATGTAACACAGGGAAGTGACTTATAGATAGCATACTGATAATTGAAACATGGTAACTGGTGTGTGCAATACATACATTTTGGCAGATGGAACAAACAGAATAAAACGGATAAGGAAGGTAGGAATGGTTTGATAGTGTGATCAGTGAAGTGTATACATAGACAAAGCCAGGAGTAGGAGGGGGAGGGATAGCAGTAGTTGGGTTGCTGCAGCAAGATAGCAGATATGTCAGGTGCCAGATAGTGGAATAGTAACTTAATGTAAGTGAAAGTGCAAACAATAAGTAGTTAATATGAACAAAGCAATTACGGCTTACCAATGGATGCACATGGCAAACATGGGGAAAGAAGAGGCTTAATGACAGTTACAGGTATCTTTTATTTTAGCTGAGCTTAGCACTTTGTAAGAGTTAATTGAAGCTGTGCTAGTTAGTTTCACTATGGTTTGTAATTGGTTCCAAATAGAGGGAAGGGCATGTGCAAGAGCACGTTTAGCAAAGGAGGTCCGCGTCCTTGGTATACTAAGCATAATAAAGTCAGATTTTCTTAGCGAGTATGCACTATGTGAAATACTAATGAGGGATGAGAGATACTGTAGCTCGGTAATTTCTGCAGGAGCAGTTTAAGAGTCCATAGCCCAGCATGGAGCAGGCGTCTAGCGGTGAGGGATGTCCAACCAACAGCTGCATACAAGTCACAATGATGCGAACAGTAAGGGGAGTTGGTAATGAACCGTAATGCACGGTGATAAAGGATGTCCGGTTTACTTAGATTTGCAAGAGTAGTAGAGAGTAAATTACATCGCCATAGTCGAGAAGGGGAGAAAAGTGGCCTGGACAAGCTTATTTCGAGTTTCAAGGGGAAGAGGGGCCTATTTCAAAGAAGAAACCTAGCCTGGCTTTTAGCCTCTAGAGACGCCTTTGACATGGTCATTGAAAGATAGTTTGTTGTCGATCCAGATACCCAGGTATTTAAATTTGGTGACAACTCCAGAGGCTCATTTAGCGTGGTAACAATGAAATCTGAGGCAGGGTATTGGGGTACCTGTCACAGCATGGGAGAATATCATCGCTTTAGTTTTCTTGGCATTAAGCAGAAGCTTTGCCTTTATTAGATTATCTCGGGTTGTGCAAAGTCCGCTTGAAGCACTCCCTTGACTTCAGATAGCGATGAGCCAGAGGTATACAGCACAGTATCATCCACAAAAAAGTGCAGATTGGACGAGATATGTTGGAATCAAGATCATTAATGTATAATGAAAACAAGATAGGACCTAAGATGGATCCTTGGGGACGCCTACAACTGGCAAGGCAGCAGAAAACAGCCTTCTGCTTTTACTTTTGGGATCTCCCAGTTAAGTAACTAGAGAACCACTGGGTGGTATGGATGTGCACCCAACTTTGCAAGGCAATTGACTAATAGTTTGTGGTCAACAGTATCAAAAGCTTTGCTTAGATCCAAAAGACTGCTCAGTTACCTTCTTTGCATCTATAGCGAGATCCAGTCGTTGGTTACTTTTGGTAGCGCAGACATTGTGCTGTGATTTGCCGGAAGCCGGATTGGGCTGGATTGATGAGAGAGAAGGTTTCAAGTGAGATTTTAACTGAATGTGGATCAGTTTTTCGAGAACTTAAGAAAGGATAGGCAATATGGAGATAGGCCTATAGTTGTTTACATCGCATCGGGTCTCCAGATTTAAACAGAGGGAGGATATGTGCTGATTTCAGCAGGACAGCACAGTAGCAGATGTAATGGAAAGATTGAAGATGTGGAGAATTGGGGCAGCGAGATGGGCATATCCTAACCTTAGGAAAAAGGGTTCCAAGCCATCGTCCCCTGCGCTTTTTTTGGTGTCTAAATTAAGGAGAGAATCTTCGACTACTTTGTAAGTTATCTCGCGCAGCTGGAAAGGGCTAGGTGCAGGACTAGATATAGGGGGAGGGGTATGCTGGCTTACCACAGAACCAGCATAAGGTGACGAGTCAAAAGCTAATCCAGCTGTGGCAAAGTGGGAGTTAAGTTCCTCCTGGATTAGGGACTTGTTTTCCACAATCTTGCCCCTTGCAACTGTCTTTGTTGGGACGGAAGGGGCCGTAGGCCGCCCTTCTATAGATTTGATTGTCTTCTATATTTTATGAGGGTTACCTTTAGCTTGTTCTAGGGTAGAGATATAATAGTTAGCTTTAGCAGAGCGTATACTTTTCACACAGGTATTCCTGGCTGTTCTAAAGGCCTGCCAATCCGTAGATTCTTTGGAGTGTCTAGCTTTTGCCCAGAGCTTATCTCGGACTATGAGGGCTGCCTTAAGATCCGAGGTGAACCAGGGGTTAGAGTTGTTCCGTACCCTTACTTTGATGAATGGGGCATGCTTATTTATTATTTTAGTAAGATTGTCATTAAGGGTGTAAGCTGCCTCATTGACATCTTTGGCTAGGTAGAGGTCTTGCCAACTGATCATGCCCAGGTCAGAAATGAACTTTACGGCACTGAACTTGCGAAAGGACCATTTTGTTATAAAGATGGGCTGCGGTCGGGCATTAATTTGAGATCTTATGCAAGCAACAATCCCATGATCACTCATGTCATTGTGAAACACTGCTGAATGAGATATTTTATGTGGGTGGGTGGTTAGTACCACATCTAGGATGGAGCTGTTGGCAGTATTTAGAACGTTATTCCTAGTTGGTTCATTGACTAATTGACCAAGACGTAGCTCGTCGCAAAGGGATTTGAGGCAGTGTATTTAGGTGTTAGCCAATCCATATTTAGATCCCTTAGAAATATTGTTTCAGTTTTGCATCTGCTAACATGGATTTCAAAAGAGTAAGGACTTCATCGCCACCAGACTGAGGTCTATAGCCACCTATATAGTGATACATTCAAGAGGGAAATAAAGGTTCAGAGAGACAATCTCAAATTCCTTCGCTAAAGATTTGCAACTAATATTGGTGACCAAGTACTTAGATTTGGCATAAATAACCACATCCCGCCTCTAGACTCTATCCGCTCTAAATAGTTTGTAGCCCTGTAGTGAGATTTGTTGATCAGTATTTGTCTTTTTAACCACGACTTGGTAATTATGATAAGGTCAGAGTTGATATGTGCGTCCCAGGCTTGCAGTTGTACAAGTTTTTTAGGCAGGCTTAGAATATTGACCATCATCATTTTGAGACCTGTGGCCTCAGCAAAATCGATAGGCGAGTTAAGTTGTAAGGGGGGGGCCAGGGTTTAGCTCCACATTTCCTGAGCAGAGAAGAAGCAGTAATATAATTTTCTTTAAGGAGCTTATAAGGATGGAGACTGCTTTTTTATTTCTTCGAGGTTGCCCATAACGTACTGCACAGGAGGTAGCACCACTGTAATGACAGTTTATCGTGATCATTGTGAGTGCTCGAATAGACATAGGCGAGGGCAGCAGTAAGGAGGTGGTGGCAAACCGGGGGATAGGCTAAACAGGGGGTGAGGAAGATGAAGTAGTGGCTGCACAGCAGCCCGTTATAAAGTATTGATAAAGTGCATTGGAGAACTGGTTTGCATTGAGGTACTTCGGGTTGCACTGTATTGTTGGGTACTCTGTACATTAGGAATAATAATAGCACAGTAAGGAAAGCCATAGTACCAGGATGGGTGGTCTTACGATTGGTATTAGTGCAGTGTTTTTCTAGGTAAGTAGTTGACCCACCTAGGTACTCAATTAAAACCTAAGTGAGTTATACAACAGAAAGGGGAACAAGGAGAGCAGAAGCAGATTAGTTAGTGGCTAGGGCTCTGAAAATATTCGCACAGGACAGGCTTATTGGCCACACTCAGCTACCAATCATAGGTTGGCAGCAGACAATACTAGGCCAATGAAACAGCAATGAGTTTGGGAAGGTGGAGCATAAGTGTATTTAAAGGAGGCCTGGGAGGGGGTGGGAGAAAATTCCAAGTCGGACCAAGAGCTGAGAAGTCGAGATTAAGCAGGGAACACTGTAAAAGACTATAGAAAAGGCGCTCCAATCAGAGCGAAGCAGGCAAGTGGGCGGACCAGTCACGATCCCCCTAGGGCAGCGCCACACCAATCAAGGGCGCCCAGGCATGCTGGCTCTCTGTGAGGGATTTTAGCAGTTTGTACCTGAGCTGCGATCCATGCCCTTAGGCCAGTGAAGGCTGCTGGATTGAGTCGGTGGCGGCGGCCGTAGGAGCGGCTGTTGCTGGCTGCTTTTTCACTGGCATGCCTATAAGCGTGAATCCTATGGACAGAAAGAGAGCTGGATCATTTATTTATAAGGGCAGACAATGTTTCAGGGGCAGGAAGGCAGGGAAGCTGGCGTCAGTTCGCCAGCAGGGGGTGGGTGTGAAAGCGGAGACAAAGGAAAACGATTACAAGGGCTGGGTAGGCAGGACAAAGTAAATGGCTGGATGTTAGCAGAGGAAGCTGGAGGGGAAGGGTGTGCTGTCTCGGAGAGAGGGACAGCCTCCGAAAACATGGCATATTACAATTAGTTTAAGGGGGGGTACAGCAGGTCAATGCTAGGTACTGGGGAAAAGATGAGAAAAAAAGCAACAGTGGACAGAGTGAGAGTTTAACACAGTAAAATGCAATCAGTCAAGTACAGAGGAAAGAGCAGTAGCTTGTACTGTAGGAAGCAGAAGGGGAGAGTACAGCTTATTTCAATTTTTGCACCCCCCCCCCCGAGAAGGCCATCCCCTGTGGAGATGGTCAGGTACCGTCCATTACGGAATGTTACTTCACAAGGCCTAGCGGTGGTCCTTGACCTATCATCCCTCGTGTTGGTGGGCAGTAGCCCAGAGGCACTGGTGCTGGCCTATAATGAGGCCATCACGGTTGCCCTGGCTTCTATTGCTCCTGTTCGCGAGCGCCCTCTCTCCCGTCACCCCAGGGCCCCTTGGTTTGATGGGACTCTGAGGGAGATGCGGAGACAAGGGCGAAGGTTAGAGCGTTGTTGGTGAGGTCCGCCCTTTTGATGCCGACCGCCTTAGATTGATTGAACATTATACCAGCTATCAATCTGCAATCACCCATAAGAAGGCAGAATTCCTGTCCAGGGAGATTGCAGTTGCTCAGAATCGACTGGCTCAGCTGTTCCGAACTGTAGATAGACTGTGCAACCCAGCCTGTCTGCAAGTTCGGAAAGCCTTTTCGCAAATTGAGTGCGATGAGCTCGCTCGATACTTTGCAACTAAGGTGGCTGACATCAGGGCTGACTTGTGTCCGACAACCTCTAAGGGTGATGTGGTAGGAGTGTGTGAGAGCACAGGGCCTCGTTCCTTCTGGAGTTCCTTTTGTCGACCTGAGTTCGTGGATATTATGAGGATCATCCATGGTGTGCGCCCTACAAGCTGCGGCTTGGACCCGGGACCGACTACCCTAATTTTGGGTTGTGTTGACATCATTGGTCCAGTTTTGGCACAAATAGTCTGGTGCTCCTTGGAGTCGGGTGAGTTTCCTAGCTCCCTGAAAGAGGCAGTGGTGACACCTCTCTTGAAGAAAACTTCCTTGGACTCACTGTTTTTCTAACTACAGACCCATCTCTAACCTTCCCTTTATTGGGAAGGTTATTGAAAAGGTTGTAGCTGCCCAATTGGATGACCATTTGACCATCCATAGTATCTACGAATCCTTCCAGTCTGGTTTCCGTAAAAGACACAGCACCGAGACTGTGCTGGTTCGGTTGCTAAATGATCTTCTGAGGGCGAGGAATCAAAGAAGACGTTCCATCTTGGTCCTCCTTGATCTCTCTTCAGCTTTTGACACTGTGGATCACATGGTGTTGCTAGCACGCCTGGGGCAAATCTGTGGAATGTCTGGAACCGTTTTTAAATGGTTCAATTCATTCCTACTGGGGGATCACAAAGAGTTGTGTCGGGGATTTTTTCCTCCGGCCCAGTCTTTGTTGTGTGGAGTGCCTCAGGGTTCTGTGCTGTCGCCCATGTTATTTGCAATGTATATGCTGCCCCTCGGAAACATTATAAGACTATGGGCTGAGGTTTCACTGCTATGCAGATAATACCCAGCTATACCTGTCTTTTGCATCCGAGCAGGATGGAGCTCTCTTGGTGTTTAATAACTGTCTGGGGAAATCCAAGACTGGATGGATTCCTGGTTAAGTTGTAGACTCTGAGAGAAAACAGGTTTGGATTATGGACCGGGTGGTGGGATTGAAGGTCGTGTGCTGGCATTGCTGAAAGCTCCTAGAGCCCAGATGCACGCGCAACAGGGATGATTCCTGATGATAGGCTGACTTTTCAATCGAGTGTCAGCAGCCATCAGGACTTCAGCAACCATCTTAGGAATACTGCCAGGTTAACACCTTGTTCTGTCTGACTCTCTGTCAACACTGGTCCACGCCTTTGTGTCCTCGCGCCTTGACTACTGCAACGCCCTTTACTTTGGGCTTTCTGGGGTTGAAATCTGCCGCCTACAGCTTGTGCAGAACGCGGCAGCCTGGGTTTTGACTGGGGCAAGTAGGTCCTGTCGTATTACCCCGGTGCTGCGCAAACTGCACTGGCTCCCAGTACAGTGGCGGATCACCTTTAAAGTCATTTTATTGACTTTTAAAGCCCTTCGCGATCAGGGTCCGTCCTATCTGAAAGACCTACGGGTTCCTTACTGCCTCGGCCGATCACTCCGCTCGGCCGACATGGGGTTGTTAGAGATTCCAAGAGTGAGTTTGAAATCTTCTGGCAGCAGAGCATTTTCTCATGCTGCACCCACTCTTTGGAATTCTCTACCATGCCGGTTACAGGAATGCACCTTTGTGGAAATATTTAAGAAGGAATTGAAAACACACTTATGGAGAATGGCCTTCTTGGAAAGTTAATATGTACTGTAAAATGTTTAAAATTTTATTGTAATTTATTATGTTTTTATGATATATTTTATAATGTTTATAGTCTTTGATGCTTTGTATTGAATGTTGAAGTTTTAATTAATTTGTTCAGTGCCTTGATACAGTGAAAGGCACTATATAAATAAAATTATTATTATTATTATTAGTATTATCTCGCTAACCATATACTGGCTAAATTTACAATTTGGTTGCAGTCTGTGCTAGGCAGAACACAGAAATATCTTGCAGTCTTACTTTAACCAACTTTACATTCACTAACACGTTTTTGTACAAATTTCAAGTCTGAGCAAGAGCTGAGAAGTAAAGATTAAGCAGGGAACACTGTAAAAGACTATAGAAAAGGCGCTCCAATCAGAGCGAAGCAGGCAGTTGGGCAGACCAATCACGATCCCCCTAGGGCAGCGCCACACCAATCAAGGGCGCCCAGGTGTGCTGGCTCTCTGCGAGGGATTTTAGCAGTTTGTACCTGAGCTGCGATCCGTATTCCGATGCCCTTAGGCCGGTAAGGGCTGCTGGAGTGAGTCGGTGGCGGCAGCCGTAGGAGCGGCTGTTGCTGGCCGCTTTTTCACTGGCACGAATCCTGAGCTGCGATCTATGCCCCGATGCCCTTAGGCCGGTAAGGGCTGCTGGAGTGAGTCGGTGGCGGCGGTGGCCGTAGGAGCGGCTGTTGCTGGCTGCTTTTTCACCAGCATGCCTACGGGTGCGAATCCTGAGCTGTGATCCGTGCCCAGATGCCCTTAGGCTGGTAAGGACTGCTGGAGTGAGTCTGTGGCGGCCGTAGGAGCGGCTGTTGCTGGCCGCTTTTTCACCGGTGCGCCTATGGGCACGAATCCTATGTTATGTTGTATCCTGTTAGTGTCGACTGGGGGTGGGTATGGGTAATACTAATTGCCTTCATTTAGCTCGAGTGTCTTATATAAACGATCACTCTTGATGTCCAAGTCTTCCCACTCCTCCTTTTGGCTCTGAACTACTATGGGAGAATCTCCCATTCCCTGCCCCACGCTCCCCTTCCACGCGTGCCCTCTCCCCTCTTTGGCACCGCATAACTTTAGTAGAGGTGTATCATGCACCCTACACAGGATTACTCCTCTTTTTTTTTTTTTTTCTCCTCCCCCTCATAACCCAGCACATTACCTTTAACATATCGTATAAGTTTCATTAATATGACTTGACAAACCTGTTAACTTCAAAACTTTAAATTATGTGAACTATTAAACTATTGAACTACATGCTCCAGATAAGCCCCCATCCCATCATCATTCCAGTACCTCCAGCCAGTGCCTCAGTTAACTTTCCAACAACAGTGCATACAGCAATCACTTCCCAGTTTAGTTATAAAATGGAAGTAAACTCCCTGAGCCCCAGAGTGCAGGAAGGCAGGCAGCCATCATAAAAATGCACATGAGCGCGCCCCGACAGCCCAAAACATCTCTCCAGTTTCTCTTTAAAAGCAAAGGCCATGTTCTTCACTGAGCAATCCTAGTATAACATCATATCCCAGCGCTCTATCAGGGTTCACACAGGATGGGTCACTCATTGTGCAAGTCATTCCACCTCCCAGTAACCCCAGTACAGAGGGCAACAGTTCACTCACATTTGCAAGGAGAAGAGTGCTGGGCACCATAATTACTTCCACACCAAGCCCGCCCCGCCCCGCCTCTATTATAAACTGGCCTGGTTTCCAGCTTTAGCATCCCCGATGATATGGGTTCCTTTACCAGACATTAGGGGTTTAGAGTCCAGTTTTAACATTAATCATTGCATATTCTGCCAAACCTCTTCTTTTAATATAGTTCCCACGCGATATTCAGAGTGTCCCAGGGATTGCCTTTTGTCTCCTATTGCTCTCCACAATGCTCTGTGCAGCCTACAGTACTTCTGGTTGTTACTACATGGGCTCACAATTCCACTCCCCATTTCACCCAGTCGCTTCTGCATTGCTGTACCGCTAAAAGTCTGGCCATGGAAGTATACATCAAACAACATGAAGTCTTGCTGTATTCTGACTATTGCAGTGATATCCAACCTTTGAACTGCCCCGGAGAGGAAAGAGTTAACTTTCCATGCAGGGCATGGAACGCTGAGCTTGAGCTCGGTTGAGACTCTGTCTGTTGTTGTTTGAACCCAGACCGCCAGATTCTTTACTCCGCTTCTCTGAACAGTCGCTCCGGAGATTTCTCCTTCGCTCGGTTCAGTTTAGTCGGTTAAAGTGTCGTTTTTTCCCTCTGTTCAACCGAATTTCTTCTATCTAACCTGTCTGTTCAGTCTCTGTCTGTGGTACCATGAGTACTAGATAGGTTTATTATTAGTTTCTGTGTGGAACTTGTAAACATCGGATCGGTTCGGTTTGAACCGATCAGGTTTGTGAAAAAAAGTTTGTTCTGCTTTTTAGAATGTGTTAACCAGTCCTTATCGGTTCTAAAAAAAAAAATTTCATTACGCTTTTTTCCACGACCCGTAAACGGTCAGGAACCGATAGTGGTGTCTTGCCTGGCGGATTGCCGAAAAAAAGGTAAGTTTGGTTAGGACTGGCCATGTCTGAGAAACCCAAGAGAAAAACCAGGCCCACTGGGTTCCAACACTGTAGTGTGTGTAGGGAAGCCTTTGCTAAGGCTGACCCCCACACCACCTGTGTTTATTGTCTGGGGTTTGACCACCTCTATTCAGACTGCCAGATTTGCAAAAGTTTTCCCACAGCTGCCCTGGAAAAGAGAGTAGGTATTGCTGAGGGAAAGGGAGGCCAAGAAGTCCGCTGACCCAGATGGCCAGCCCGGTTCAGTTCCAACCGAACCAGAAGGAGTGCCCTCTGACCAGGGCGAAACTTCTTCGGGCAAAAGGAGAACCGACTCTGAGGAGTCGGTTCCAGTTAAAAGAAAAAGAAGGGATAAGTCAGCCGGTTCGGATCCACAAGTTCTTTCTCCAACCGCTGATGAAATAGCCAAGCGATAAAGATTGTTCAATCTAACCGGTTCTGACCGAACCGGCACCATCGGGTTAGGGCTCTGTTCGTCCGGTTCACCCGGTTCTGGATTATAATTTAGAGGATTTTTATGAACCGGAGGAGGAGGAGGGAGAGTATGAGGATAGTGATGGTGATTATGAAAGTCTGGATGTGCCCATTGACCCGGACATCTCCCCAGACAGACCTTCAGGTGTTTCTCCTCCTAGGCTTTCTGAGTTCCCTTCCCACTTTATGTTTTACAAAAAAGTGGCTGAAATTCTCCAGCTTCCTATGGAGGAAGCAGTAGAGGATCAGGAGGAGCCTGATTATGTTGAGATGATGGACATCCCAGAGTCCAGGAGACTGTCTATTCCCCTCCATAAGTCTTTTGGGAAACAGACATTTAAAATGTTAGACTCCTAATTCCATACCTCCTGTGGACAGAAGAATGGACAAGAGGTATACTCTTTCAGGCTCAGATACGGAGTTCTTTTCCCAGCAATACAGCCATGTTGGGTAGTGCAGGCTGCTGCCTGTGATAAGGCAAATATACCCTTGGCTTCACACCCCCCAGATAAGGACTCCAGGAGGATTGATGCCATGGCAAAGAAACAGTACATGGCAGCATCTTTGGGACTCAGGCAGGCTAATTATATGGCCTACACAGCTAGATACCAGAAGTCTAGATGGGACACTGTGATGGCTCTAGCTAAACAGGTCCCTGACCAGCTTGCCAAGGAGCTGGAGCGGGTGGCTGCAGATGGTATTGAGGCATCCAAGGTGTAACTTCATGCTGCAGTGGACTCCAGTGATGTTTCATCTAGAGTCATGGCTACATCTGTGGCCCTTCGTAGGATGGCTTGGCTCAGATGTACTAGCCTGTCACAGGATACCCAGACTAAGGCCATGGATTTTCCTGTTATTGGTAATTCTCTGTTTGGGGAGCAGACAGAGAACTACATGAAGAAAATGGTTTGTACAGGACCACCTATAGGAGTGCTCAGGCCAAGGAAAGGCAAGCCACTCCTCAGAGGCAGCATTCCAGGGGCAGGGGCAGGCCTTTTCATAGGCCTTCTACCAAGCCAGGCCTCCTCTCCGACTTTGCTCAGAGGGGTTCTTCAGAGGGAGAGGCAGACTGGGTATAAGCAGGCCTGCTACCACCTCTCAGCCTAAACCCCTGCCAAACAGGCACCCTGATGGGTTTGCCCAGGCCGATTCTCCACTACCCGTAGAGCAGGCTGGCTTACTTTGTCAGGACTGGATGTCTTTAACATCAGACAAATGGGCCCTGAAGTAGTAAGCCAGGGACTGGTTCTCAGCTTCAAACAATTTCCCAAGATAAGAACCAGATCCTTTCCACCTGCAAATCCTTCAGAGCCCTTGCCCTGAGGCAGAGGTCTCTTCCCTCTTGGCTCTCAGAGCCATAGAAAGGGTTCCACCCAGGGGAAAAGGATTGTACTCAGGTACTTCTAACCCCTAAAAGACAGGAGAATGGCGGCCATTCCTGGATCTCAGATATTTAAACAAGCACCTTTTAAAGCCAAAGTTCAAAATGGTGACTCTGGGAATAATTCTACCCTCTCTAAGGCCAGGGGACTGGCTAGTCTCCCTGGACCTCAAGGATGCCTATTTCCACATTCTCATCAGATGCTCCCACAGAAAGTACCTCAGGTTCAAGCTGCCTCAGGCCACTATCAATTCAGAGCAGTGTCCTTTGGCCTAACATCAGCTCCGAGGTGTTCACAAAATGCCTGGCAGTAGTGGTTGCTTTTCCTAAGGAGAAAAAGATCTCCATCTTTCCATACTTGGACGACTGGCTCATAGTGGGTCAGTCTCCAGACCAAGTCAAGTCACACCTACAGATAACTCAGCAACTGCTCACTTCTCTAGGATTCCTCCTAAATCTTTCAAAAGTCAGTTCTAGAGCTAGTGCAGCTCCTCACCTTCATAGGGGAGCTGGATACAACAAGGGCAAGAGCCTTCCTTCCCTGGACAGGCAAGGACCCTTGTGACACTGGCCTCTTCATTCACCCTTCAGGTGTCTCGACCAGCAAGGCATTTTCTGCAGCTCCTGGCCACATGGCTGCCTCTCACGGCAGTGGTCCACACGAGCAAGATTTCAGATGAGGGACATTCAGTTCCACTTAAGAGCCTTCTGGTCCCAGAGAAAGGATTCTCTGACCAAGCTAATCCCAGTGACTCGAACCCTGATCCAGGCTTTGCAGTGGTGGCAGGATCAAGACAACCTAAGGCAAGGAGTTCCCCCTTTGTCACTCAACCTCATTCTCTAATCCTTACCACAGATGCCTCCCTCTTGGGCTGGGGAGCCCACTCGGGGGATCTGACCACCCAAGGGTTGTGGTCACCTCAAGAATCTCTGCTTCACATCAATCTCGTAGAACTCAGAGCAGTGTTTCTAGCACTTCAAGTTTTTTCCAAGTCTGTTCAGAACAAACTGGTTCAGATCAGGACAGACAATACCACCACAATGTGGTACATCAACAAGCAAGGGGGCACTCGGTCACGGCCTTGTGCACAGAAGCAATGAAGTTGTGGTCTCTGGCCTATTCCTGAATACTTCTTCTGATAGCAGTGCACCTCCCAGGAAGGACAATGTCCCGGCAGATGCTCTCAGCAGGATATCTCAGAGCCATCACGAATGGTCCCTGGATCCCTAATTTTGAAGGTGATCTTCTCCAGATGGGGCACTCCACAGATAGATCTTTTGCAGCCCCAGACAATCACCAGCTTCCTGTTTTTGCTGCAGACCCCAGTGTCCCCTGGATGCTCTAGTTCTCAATGGGAAGGAAATTCCTGTATGCTTTCCTCCCTGTTCAAGGTACTAGTCAAAATCAGGTCTCAACCCTGCAAAGTGATTCTGATTGCTCCAGACTGGGCCAGACAGCCCTGGTACCCTCTTTTGCTGTCCTTAGCAGTCCGCCTTCCCCTGTCTCTTCCCAGGAATTACAACCTGTTAACACGTTCTCAGGGGAGGGTTTGGTATCCGAATCTCAACTCTCTCAATCTCAAGGCCTGGCTCTTGAAGAGTTAGAGTTTGCTGATTTGCATCTCTCTCAAGGTGTTCTGGATATTCTAAAGGCTTCTCGAAAGCCTTCCACCAGAAAGACTTACAACCCCAAATGGAAAAGGTTTACTATTTGGTGCTCTGGGAAGCATATTTCTCCAGAGTCTGCTGGGTTGCCTACAGTCCTGTATTATATGGTTCATCTCAATAGCTTGGGACTCAGACCAGCTACACTTAGAGTGCATCTGGCAGCAGTCTCGCCTTCTTGTCAGCAGGCAAGCCCTCTTCCTTTCAGTTCATCCTGTATTCTGTAGATTCTACAAAGGATTGCTGCATACCAATCCTCCTTCCAGGGACCCTGCCCCTGCTTGGGACCTTAATGTTTGCATTGCTCAGCTTATGCAAACCCCTTTGAGCCTTTGTCCTCAGCAGAGCTTAAGTACTTGACTTGGAAAACATGTGTTCTTGGTAGCCATTACTCTGCCAGACATAAGTGAGTTACAGACCCTGTCAGTGGAGCCTGATTTTATCTCTTTCCATAGAGATAAGGTGGTCCTCAGGACTAATAGGAAGTTTTTGCCTAAAGGTGGTTTCAGATTTCACCTTAATCAGTCTGTCTCTTCCTGTTTTCTTCACTGACCATTCCTCCTCTGGGAGAGGAGGCTACACAGCCTGGATGTGAAATGGGCCCTAGCTACTACATAGAGCGCCATGGGTCACAGGTTTGACTCCTCAATTGTTCCTCACTGATGGTGAGGTTGGCAAGGAAAACCTGCCACTAGAGATCTGTTGCCAGGTGGATTGTCTCTTGTATACAATTCTGCTATGAAAAATTAGGTAGAATCCCACCCTCAGGCCTGAGGGCTCACTCTACTAGAGGTACAGCTGCTTCCCTGGCTGCTGCCAGGAATATTTCTATCTTAGAGATTTGTCAAGCAGCCACCTGGAAAACAGTACATACTTTCACCAAGCATTACTCTCTGGATATCCAGGCTAGAAGTGATGCTCGGTTTGGCGCAGCAGTGCTTCAGCGCCTGTTTCCAAAGTAGGTTCTGTCCCTCCTCCATGGAGGTACTGCTTGGTAGTCTGCAATAGTCAGAATACAGCAAGACTTCATGTTGTTTGAAGAAAAAATTACTCACCTTAGTAATGTTGTTTCTTCTAATGGAGTCTTGCTGTATTCTGACTCGCCTCCCCTCTCAGAACCTGGGTTTTGGGATGTGGGTGGCAGGAACAGTGTTGGCACCTAGAGATGCCTTGCCTCTCACCCTCTTATTTTTGGGTGTGTGTTGTTTTGTTTTTTGGGTTTCCTGACTTTAGTCTTTGCCTTGGAACCGAAAAATCTTTTATTAAATTTAGTTGCCAGTTGGCTAGCGTGAGTTTACAGTTTCCACACCAGACGCCCAGTTAGTATAGCTCATAAAGATCTGGCGGTTTGGGTTCAAACAACAACAGACAGAGTCTCAACCGAGCTCGAGCTCAGCGTTCCATGCCTTGCATGGAAAGTCAACTCTTTCCTCTCCGGGGCAGTTCAAAGGTTGGATATCACTGCAATAGTCAGAATACAGCAAGACTCCATTAGAAGAAACAACATTACTAAGGTGAGTAATTTTTTCTTCTTGCTCCCTCTGCAGGATCAGCTGTGGGGGTCTCCAAAGGGAACGCATCTAGGACAGTTCAACAGAAACAACAAAAAAAGAACAACAACTTACTGCGATAGGGTCAGTAATATATACCAGGCTCTCAGACTTCACCTGGCTTTTTTTTCCGGGAGGTCTTTCACAAATTGTTCGCTTTTTCATTCTCCCAGGAGTAAGTGGTCCTTAATGACGTAACCTTGAGTGTTGCTGATACACTAAGAAGTCTTCCACTTTCATAACTTTGTAGTTGCGCCATCGTGGCATTGAAACAACATTCTCTTTTAATAGCCTGGCTAAGTAGTCTTGCGATGGGTGTAATCGGCTCCCCTCATAGGTCAGTGTGCCCTTTTCTCTATGTGCTCTTAACACAGCTTTGCGGTCTTGAAAGTTGTGAAAATGCATTATAAGCTGTCTCGCTTGATCTGCTGTGGGCCGGGGAATCACTGCACGGTGGGCTCGCTCCATTTTTAGGTGCCTTCCCTTTACTTCCATACCAAGGATCTCTGGCAGTTTTTGAGCACGCAGGTCCAGAGTTCCTCCTCCTCCCTCCTTCCCTTCATGCAAGCCTCTGTTGTAAGTTTAATCGCCTATTATAGTTTTCTTGGTAATCATATGCCTCTTTAAATTCTATAATTTCTTCTGCAGTGCAGCCACCTGGCCCGGTACTGCCTCCATCTCGTCTTCCATCCTGGAAATTCTGTCCTCCACTTCAGCTACTATAGTTGGTATGTACAGTTTGCTGTTCTAAGACTTCTTGAAGTTTTAAATCTATTGCTCTCCAGTTTTATTAATTGGGGCTCCAGCGCGATTATTTGGCCTATAAGTTCACGGCCTAGCGCTGCCAACCTCGAGCCGACAACAATACCAGTCCCACGTTTTCACTCACAGTGCCAGTCTGTTGTGTCTTACTGCCTTTGCTAGCGCTCCACTGGCTTTTGCCAGGATTTGAGGTGAGATATTCATCCATAGTGCTAGTAGTTCTGTGCAGATGTATTTTTTTACTACCTTCAGTTGCAGGTTTGCAAGTTTTATTTTTAATTATTGTAGTTCATGGCTCGGAGCAGTTTTAAGACCAAACTATCCTCGTTGGCTACTCATTAGCGCCCCCTCTAAGAAGGCTTTTGATTCTGTTCCCTACTGCGTATTACTGCAGAAATTAAGTAGTTACAAAATACACCTGGGTTATGTGAACTGGATTAAAAACTGGTCATCAAATTTTCAGAGAGTTTTAATTGATGTTTATACCTCAAATGGAAGCTGGTCATGAGTGGAGTTCTCAAGGATCTGTACTTGCTCCTCAATATTCCAGTTATTCATAGCGACTTATCAAATAATGTAGATAACTGGATAATAAAATATGGGGACGACTGTAGGTTAGAGTCCCGTAAAACTCAGAAGAAACTGAATCATTACAAAAGTATCTCAATAAATTATCAAAATGCTCAGACCATTGGTGGCTATTCTTTAATACCAACAAGTGTGGCATTATACAATTGTGTCAGATAATGCAAATGAACTACACCCTGAATAATCAACAGTTAAAAAAAGTTGAAACCGAAAAAGATCTGGGCATCATGATACAAAATAATTTAAATTTTGAAAAACAAATAGAAAATTTAAACAAAGCAAATAAAATTTGGTGGTCTATCAGACGTAACATAAAATCCAGAGAAGGATCTGTGATATTACCACTATACAGAGCTATATAGGTTCGCTGTTAGACTACTCATCTCAAATCTAGTGTCCATATAAAAAAAAAAATCTTATTTGAATTGAAAAAATGCAAAGGAAGGTAACAAAAAGACATTTGTGGTGCTGATGCACTAAACTACACTCAAAGATTAGCTAAATTTGGCCTTGCGTCACTTGAGGAGAGAAGACTAAGGGGAGACCTCATGTTGGCAAGACAGATCATAAATGATGAATCCCTAATGAATGATATAGGCATAGAATTCAAACAAGTAAACATCAATACAAGAGATCACCCTTTACAAATAAAATAGTTTTCAGTCCAAAAAATGTGGATACTTTTTTCCTCAAAGAATAATCAAACCTTGGAATTTTTTACCAACATTTGTAATCATTAGTGAATCAAAAGAAGTATTTAAAAAAAAAAAAAAAAGATAATTTCCAATTAGCTGAACATTCCCTTGGTTATTACGGGTGATTGATAGAAGTAGATATGGGCTTTTTGGCCTTTTGCTCCTCCCACTTTTCATAGTGAATTCATAGTGAAAAATCCAAGGATACAGATAAAACTGCCAACCATGATACAGTAGAATGCACAGGGGATCTCTAATAGTTGATGCTGATATTGTGCTATTTACTGCTCTGCTGTATTGTCTGCTCCAACCAAGAACTCCTTGTAAATGAGCATTACTCAAACGAAAGCTTCCTGTAAAATAAATACAAAATGCAGATGGCAAACAAAAAGGCTTTCTGACCAGCAGCCTTATACTACCACTGGCAAAAACAAATTTAATAACAAGAACACCTTATAGTTTATCTGCCTGAAAGTAGATAGAGGCGTGCTGCCAGAGTGGAATATGTCACTCCCTGAAGAGCGTTAAGAAAATGACAATTTTCCAGACTGTGACAACACACACATACTGTTTTACCCAGTGCAGGACTGAGGAGGAACAGGGTTCTGACTACATTCCCTGTGGTGAGAGATATGATTATGTACCCTAGCAATAGCAGCAGTCTATAAGGACCCACTACAAAATCCACAAAGGACATGAAAAGGAGACTAGTTGGTTGCCTCCTCCCAATCCTTCTGTTCTAGGGACATGGATATGTTGTTCATCCACACTGTCTGGCAGGCTCCTTGCCGCTTTAAATCTTGCCGGAAGGTCTTCAAGCTGGCACCTCCCACCCACCCGGGTGGTAAAACACTCGGCTCCAGCCCATAGCCAGAATCTTCCTTACCGCTTGAGCTCAGGTTTCCTCCTTAACTTGCACTGTGTGAACTGGATCCTAATTCTTCGGTTCGCCCGAAACTTATTCTCAAATTTTCAAGACTTCGGTCAAATTACTCCCTCATGGCTGCGATGGACAAATCGACTCCCGGTTTTCGGTGGTGCCCATGTGGGCAGAAAATGTCCAGGACGGATCTGCACTCCACGCGCGTCTACTGCCTCGGCCTAGACCATGACCTGCAGGCCTGCGAGTTATGCCATTGTTTTTGGCCAACGTCCTGGAAGACCACGCTGCCAGGTTACAGCTTGGGTGCCCCGAGAAGTGCTACCCACCGGTGAAGTCAAAGGAGGCCCGTTGGGCGGTTACCGCGGCGGCTGGCTCGGCTGAGCAGCTCAAGCAGATGTTCGCCCTCGAGGAGGAGGCGGCACAGGCCGCATCATCCTCTTACTCGATCATGACATTCATCCCGCTCTCTGGGTACCTCCTATTCAGCTTCTTTGGAGCTTTGCCAACCCTTTCCATGAAGGGAGGGCCATCAGGTCCTTCTCGATCCAAAAGAAGGACTTGAAAGGTAAGTCCCACCGTTGACGTTCGTGGGAGCGGGAGAGGTCCCTTTCCCTGGACAGTCGACACTTGACTTCGGTCGAGGTTGCGGCTAAGGCTGCTGGCTTCACGGTCAACCAGCTGAGACGCCCGTCGACGCGGTCGAGATTTTTCTCGACCCGTCGGACGGGCTGTCAACTGGTGAAGCAGACAACCCTTCTTCACGGTTCCCCGGTGGAGGCCGAGACTTGCCTGCACCTCCGTTGCCGGAGTCCCGGTCAAAACTTCGAGCGGGGAAGGCGGGTGTCCCCGGCTCCTTCCACAGACCATCCCTCGGAAACACAGAGGATCTCGGTCTCAGACATCGTCTCGGTCCAGCCGATCCCGCCGACATCGGTGGTCTTGGTCTCGCAATCGGTCAGCGGGCGTTGCCGCCGCTCCACTCGCTCTTCCTCCTCGGAAGAGGAGAGGCTTCGCGCAACTTGCGCCAGCGCTACGAGACCTGATGTGGCAGCAGTTACTTCTGTCTGGGAACAAGCTGACGCCTGTCGCCTTTCCCTGGCCATCAAGTGGCTGTCACCTGAGCGGCGAAACAACCCCTCTCTGTGAGTCGGTGCCCAAGCCTGAACCAGTTGTTCAGCGAAACCAGCTGCCCACCGATTGTGGTGGAACCTCGCCTCCCACAGCGAAAATGGGGGCCCGACAAAAAGGACTCCCGGTTGGGTCAGGGCCTACCCACCACAGGTTGTCGGTCACCCTCACTCCCGACCGTCCTCGGCAGGTGGAGGTGGCTCGGCCCAGGCAGCTCTTCGCAGACTCCTCGGAGTCCGACAATGACTTCTCCCTGTTCTCCAGGCCCATTGGCCTGGAGTCCTCCGGGAGCCAGTCGATGGACGAAAGCCCATCGTCCTTCATGGGTCTGCTTCGGCTCATCTTGGAGTCTACCAGGATGCAGCTCGAGCCCGTATCCAAGTGTGCCAAGTATCCCCTAATGGAGATACTGGACCGAGGGGATTCACCCATGGAGGCCTTTCCGGTGGCTGAAGCCATTGTTGGCCCAGCCTTGGAGCTCTGGCAGCTGCCTGCTTCCTGTCCTGCGCCTTCGGCCAGGATGGCCAGGAAGTATGTGGTCCCTACCAGCTCTTTGTCAGTTTATTTGGTACACCTCTCCGCTGAGGGGTTGGTCACCGATAGCGTCTTCCGGCGTTCTGGGAACGCTAGGGATGTGGATAAGCTCCCCCGACAAGGAGTCCAAAAAGCTGGACTATGCTGGGCGCAAGGTGTACGCTGCGTCCTCCCTTGGCCTCCACCAGGCCAGCTTGGCTGTGCTGATGGCACACTTCTCCCACGCCCTCATGGGCTCCCTGGATGAGGTGATCCCTCATCTCCCGGCCGACCTGCAGACCACGGTCAGGCAGGTACGGAATCAGGGAAGGACGGTGGCAAAGCAGCAGCTCCAAATGGCTCTGGACATTGGAGACTTCTGTGCCAGATCAGTTGCAGCCGCAGTGTCCATGCGCCGCAGAGCATGGCTGAGGATATCCACCTTCATGGCGGATACCCAGCATAAACTGGCGGATGTCCCCTTCCTGGGGCTGACCTCTTCGGCCCTGGAGTGGAAGGTCACCTCCAGTGGATCGAAAAGTTCAGTGCCACTCTGGACTCTGTCACCTCCGCCCAGAAAGACAAGGGCCATTGACAACAGCAACATAAGTCCTTTTGCCCTTCTGCACCTGCTTCACGTCCGGCCCAACAGCACCAGGGCCAGCAGGCTCGCGCTTGGCACCCCAAACCCAAGCTGCGGCTTCCTCTAATAGGAAGCAGGTAGGAAAAGGCTCAGGAGGTCCCTCGGCCGGTCCCTCCTCTAAGCCTGCCCAGTGACGGGTTGAGGGGTGTCGCCCCCAGCCTCGTCACTCCCCCCGGGTTCCCCCCGTGGGGGGACAGCTCTGCCACTTCCTTTCCACCTGGTCCGCTATCACCCACGGACCCGTTGGGTGTTGGAGGTAGGAAAGAGCCTACCCTGGAATTCGAGCAGGCCTCGCCCTTCCGAGCAGTTCCCCTGAGAGACTCTGAGGTCCGCAGCCTCTGTGTCAGCTCGCTGAGCCGATATCGCCTGCTCCTCGATAAAGAGGTGATCAGGAAGGTGGCGGATCCTCCTCCAGACCCGGGTTTGTGTCCAGGTACTTCCTGGTCCCAAAAGCGGATGGGGCTGGCACCCCATTCTCGACCTGCAACGACCTGAGACAGGTTCCTAAGGTCTCGGACCTTCAGGATTGTCCCTCTGGCTCAGATATCCCATCCTGGAAAGAGGCATGTGTTCTGTTCTCTGGACCTCCAGGACAGCGTTCTTTCACGTCCCAATCCGTCCTTCCCATCAGAGATTCCTCCGCTTAAGGGCAGAGGGATCCCTCTACAAGTTCCGGGCCATGCCCTTCGGCCTTTCCGTAGCTCCCAGGGTCTTCACCAAATGCATGGCAGTGGTGACAGCATTCCTGCGGTGCCGAACAGTCCAGGTGTACCCCTACCTGGACAACTGGCTGATTGCAGCCCCCTCCAGAACGGAGGTGGAGCGTCCAGAGATCTGGCCCTCCAAGTTTTCTCTCAGGTTGGCCTCCTCATCAACAAGGCCAAGTCGTAACTCGTGCCAAAGCAGGTGATCCAATTCATCGGGGCAGAGCTCGACTCTCTACGAGCCAGAGCACGGCTCCCGGTGGACAGGGCCGAGGTTCTTTCCTCCTTTGCCCAATCATTTCAGGTTGGGCAATTGCGCCCTGCCTGGGACTTCCTGCGCCTCCTGGGCTTCATGGTGGCCTGCACCAGCGTGGTCCGTTGGGCCCGTTGGTACATGCGTCCCCTTCAATGGGGGCTGGCCAGCCAATGGTCACAGCAGTTCGATCCTCTGGATCAGCTAGTGACAGTGACCCAGGGTTGTGAAACGCTTTCCAGTGGTGGACCGTTAGAGCACATCTGCAGTAGGGCATCCCATTTGTCCGCCTCGAGCCAACGGTCTCTCTATCAATCGGTGCCTCTCTGATGGGTTGGGGTGCCCATCTGGGGGAGCACAGAGCGCACGGCCTCTGGTCCCTTCGGGAGTCCTAATGCCACATCAACCTACTGGAGCTTCGAGCAGTTCGTTTAGCCCTCACCGCCTTGGCTCCGTTTCTCGGGTCAAGTGGTTCAGGTCCAGGACGGACAACACCGACCATGTACTACCTAAACCACCAGAGGCGGGGACGCTTCATGCCTCTGTGCAGGGAAGCTCTCTGCATTTGGTCACTCATGCGCAGCCTGGAGCGGATCTCCTTGCCATCCATGTGGCAGGAGCCTCCAACACCCTGGCCGATGCCCTAAGCCGGATAGGGCTGCGTCCCCCCAGTGGTCTCTCCTGCCGGAGGTACAAGATCTGTTCTCCCACTGGGGCCGCCTCAGGTGGACCTGTTTGCCTCCAGGAGAATGCAGCTGAGACTGTTTCATGCCGCCCCCTTCAGCGGGGCTCGCTGCAGAGGATGCCTTCTCGAGCCGTGGACCCCGGGCCTCTTCTGCGCCTTTCCCATTTCCTTGATCCACAAGGTGCTTCTCAAGGCGAGGAGGGACAAGGTGCAGGCGATTCTGTAACCCCAGACTGGCCGCCCATGTTCTGGTATCCAATTTCCTCTGTCTCAGCTCCAGGCTCCGAGGCAGCTTCCAGCCAGCCTGGACCTGATCTCCAGTCAATCAAGGGAAGGTATTCCATCCCGGATCTTCAATCCTGCACCCTGCGCCTGGTTCCTGGTGGCTAGGTTCCAGGCCTTGGGTCTTTCCGGCCAGCAGGGTCCTCAGCGTTGTTGGGGCGTCCGTAAGGTCGACCAGAAAATGATGCGCCTTCAAATGGAAGAGATTCTCCATTTGGTGTCAGGGCAAGGCCTGGACCCTTCCTCTGTTCCTTGGCAAACATTCTGGCCTACCTGTGATCCCTTTCTCTCAGCAAGGGCTTGATTGACTGACCCTTAAGGTGTACCTGGCAGCCATCTCTGCTCTACAGGCGCAGGCTGGGAAGCGGTCGGTGGCACAGGAGAAGGTGGTCGGGCACTTTCTAAGGCCTTGATCACATATCCGCTCCGGTGCGAGAACCTCCACCTCCGTGGGATCTACCGCTGGTATTGGCTAAGCTCATGGGCAAGCCATTCGAACCGATGCACAGGTGTGACATCTCTCACCTGTCGTGGAAGACTGCCTTCTTGGTGGCTATCACGTCAGCCAGAAGGATGGGAGAGCTCCAGGTGCTTTCCATCGAGTCTCCTTATCTGGTCTTCCACAGGGACAAGGTTGCCCTGTGCCCCCACCAGAAATTCCTTCCGAAGGTGGTGTCGGAGTTTCACCTTAACCAGGTGTCGACTCTGCCGGTGTTCTACCCCAGTCACACCTCGGAGGCCGAATATAGGCTCCATACCTTGGATCCTAGAAGAGCGCTCGCTTACTATAAGGAGCGGACAGCTGAAGTTCGGGGAGAGGTTTGCCAGCTGTTTGTCACCTATGCTGAAGCCGCATCTGGCAGACCTGCAGCCAAGCGGACGATAGGCAGGTGGGTCACCTCCTGCATAGAGCGCAGCTATAGGCTGGTGGGCATGGAGCCTCCCAGAGGAATAAGAGCTCATTCTACCCGCCATACCGCTGCATCAGTGGCTGCTTCCAGGGACATCCCTATCCAGGAAATCTGCAGGGCTGCTACCTGGAAGTCAGCACGCACTTTCATCACCCACTACCACATCGACCTTGAGTCACGCCGGGATGCTGGTTTTGGGGCCTTGGTTCTCCAGTCTTTATTCCCTAAGTAGGGGTGTGCCTTGCCTCCCTCCTCCTGGAGAACTGCTAGGAGTCTGCCAGACAGTGTGGATGAACAACATATCCATGTCCCTAGAAATACAGGTTACTGACCTGTAACAGGAGTTCTAGGAATGGTATATGTTGTTCATCCTACGACCACCCACCTCCCGCTCGATGCACAACCTGGCTTCAGCGGGCTAGATCTGGCGTCATGGGGCGGAGCCGAGAGTTTTACCACCTGGGTGGGTGGGAGGAGCCAGCTTGAAGACCTTCCGGCAAGATTTAAAGCAGCAAGGAACCTGCCAGATAGTGTGGATGAACAACATATACCATTCCTAGAACTCCTGTTACAGGTGAGTAACCTGTATTTTACGTACCTATCTAGATCCCGACTTGGGACTTGGTTTGGGATATCTCTCTCTCTCTCTGTCTGTTTCTACCCCAGTAGCAGGCACTGATGACCGATGGATCCTGGACATCATCCAGAATGGATATGTACTGGAGTTAGTGTTACAATGTTCAATAACTTTTATCGGCCATTAGGTGCTGGCATTCTGGCGCCAAATGCCAGATTAGCCCTACCCAAGAGTAGTATCCTGGGGAGCCGGAAGTACGAGGGCTGTAAGGACAGTGACTTTCCCACTTGGCACCGTAATAACCAGGTGCACTGATGCTGGCGCTCTGAAGTGGTGGTCCTTGGCAGATCAGGTAGGGCTCTACCCCGACCCCTATGGTTGACTCTCCATTGCCAGCCAAGCCCCCGACTGTCCACCTGAGATTGCAGTTTCTGACACGTGACTCTCCACCCTTGTTGGTGAAATTGCCTCGACAGCAGCCCATGTGGGATGCTCCTTCAAAGACTCTCGTCTGGGGACCGGCTTGCCAGTCCGGTTATCGGTGGAAATTACCCACTAAGATGACTCCAGGTGGTTCATGGCAGTTAGCAGCTGAGGGCCGTCTGACAAGTCCTCTTACGACTCTGATGTGTCCTCCATGCAGTCTTTGAGGATGTGTATGTTCAACCAGGAATCTGTCGAGGAACTGACCACTGACCATGGGCCGGTGTCTTTTGAGACTGGAGTCCATGAATGTTCCGTTGGAGCCAGTTCAAAAAAGTTCTAAATACTCTCTTACTGACAATGTGGATAAGGACAAATCCTGGGGGTTGCCTTTACTGTGGCTAAGGCTATTCTGGAGCTTTGGCAACATCATGCATCGTGCCCAGCACACTCTGCCTGTATGGTCCGCAAATACGCAGTCCCTATCGGCTCTTTGTCAAAATTCTGTGACCACCTCTCAGTCGAGAGGCTGGTCTCCTATTTAGTTTTCCAGAAATCTGGCAATACTGGGGAGTGGAGAAGCCCTTTGACAAGGAGTTTAAGCCTGACCATGTGGCTAAGAAAGTCTGTGCCACGTCCTCCCTTGGTCTGCGCCAGGCCAGCTGCACATTGATGATGGCCCACTTCAGTCACATCCCTTCTGTGTGTGCTCGATACCATTCTTCCTTACCAACCTGCAATAAGCAGATTCCGGTAAAGATCATCCAAGACCAAGGTCAAACACTGGCTAAATACCAGCTCCAGACAGCCTTGGACATTAGCAGTTATTGTACCCGTGCTATGGCAACAGCCATTGCGATGCATTGCAGGGCCTGGCTGAGGATCTCCACCTTCATGGCAGACATTGAGCGTAGGTCAGTCAAATGTCTCTTTCCTCGGCACCAGCCTCTTTAGCCCAGGAGTGGATGGCCATCTCACAAGAATTAAGAAGTCCAGTGCCACCCTAAATTCTGTGATTTTTATCCCAGAAGGACCCAACAGGTCAAAAAGCAAAGAAGGCCTTTCAATTTCATCACTTTCAACCACAGCTATCTCAGCAGCAACAACTCCAGGAAGGGCAATTCCAAGTCTGGTGCTCAAGGCCAAGTTCTCTCTGGCCAGGCCCCAAAAAAGGCAGGAGTAGGGTAGTGGTGCCACTCCAGCCACGGTGATCATTGCCCTCTCCAAAGCTGCCCAGTAACAGGTCCTGCCTGTCCGTCCCTGTCCCCGCTTCTGGTAGAGGTTCACTTGGCCACTTCTGGCCTCACTGGTCCATCGTTATTATGGACAAGTGGGTTCTTGAGGTGGTCGGCAAAGGGTTGTGCCTCGACCTTTGAGGGTCTTCCACCCTACCGATCCCACGCTCCAAGGGAGTTCTCGGTATCGCAGGACACGCTGTCTGCTCTCAGGGAGGACTTTGCTCAGCTCCTCAAAAAAGGAACTGTAGCCTATGTCCGAGATGCCCTGGAAAGTCAGGAATGCTTGTCTAGGTACTTTCTGATCCAAAAAATGGATGGGGGAGGGGCTGCTGCCCCATACTGGATCTTCATGATCTAAACCAGTTTCTAAGGAAGCACAGGTTCAGGATGATCGCAGTGAACCAGATCATACCATATGTGGAACAGGGCATGTGGCGGTTCTCCCTGGACTGCCAGGATGCGTTCCTCCATATCCCAGTCCACCCATCTCACTGGCAGTACTTCTGGTTCCGTGCAGAAGGGGTGCTGTATCAGTTCCAGGCCATGCCATTTGGCCTTTCCTCTGTGCCCAGGGTCTTAACCAAGTAAGTGCATAGCAGTGGTGACAGCCATCCTGCGGTACCAGGGCATCAGGGTTTTTATGTCTACCTGGATGACTGGCTAATAGCTGGGCCAACTAAAGAGGCACTGGAGCAGTCCAGGGACCTGGCCCTCCAGACCTGCAGACACTTGGGCCTCTTGGTCAAACTGGCCAAGTCTGAACTGATCTCCTTGCAGGCGATTTATTTAATTGGGGCAAAGCTAGACTTCCTATGGGCCAGCGCCCGTCTCCCTGCAGTCTGGGCATCTGATCTTACTTCCTTTGCCCAATCATTTCAGGTTGGGCACTCACGCTCTGCCTGGGACTTCTGAGGCTGCTGGGGTACATGGCATCTTGCACCAGTGTGGTCTAGTAGGCTTTTCTTGTGGATGCGGCATCTGCAGTGGGAGTTGGGCCATCAGTGACTCCAGTGCCTAGGACACCTGGACCAGCCAGTCATGGTGACCCAGCCGATGTGGGATGCCGTCCAGTGGTGGCTGATCACAGAACATCTGGATGGAGCCCCATATGTCTGCCTAGAACCAACCATCACTCTCACGATGGATGCGTCTCTGGTGGGGTGGGGAGTGCACCTGATGGACTACAACACCCATTTGTTCTAATCACCCAGGGAGTCCCATCACCACATCATCCTGCTAGAGCTCTGTGCAGTGTGGCTAGCTCTGATGGAATTTGCTCCTCTAGTAAGAGGTCAGATCATGCAAGTCCAGATGGACAACACTACAAGCATGATGTACCTGAACAGGCATGGTGGAATGCACTCCCTTCCATTGTGTAGCGAGGTGATCCACATTTGGACCTTCGTGCACAGCCTGGATGCAGATGTCCTGGAGGTTCATGTTGTAGGAGCAAACAGACAGCTGGCAGCCAGATGGGCGACACGTTGCACAAGTGGTCCCTGCATCAGGAGGCGGCGAACCACCTGTTCTTCCTGTGGGGCACACCTCTGGTGGACCTGCTTGTCTCCTGGGAAAACACAAAACTGAGGTTCTGCTGTACCCACCTCCTCCACTCTGGAACACTGGTGGGGGGATGCCTTTGTGAGGCCTTGGACCCCAGGCCTCCAGTATGCCTTTCCCTGACCCACAAGGTGGTGCTTAAAAATCAAATGCACCCGTCTTGCCATATTTTTAATAAAAGCTTGGATTCAAGTCACTATGTCACAATTAGTGTTTCCTGAAAATATCATGCTGTTTGGTTCTATAGTTTTCTTTAAATCAGTATTTGTTAATGTGTTCTGTAGTAACTGAAAACACTGAAGATTGTTCTGTCCCTATCAGTGAGTGATGACATCATATTGGTCTAGCCTGCTGCTTCAGCAATTAAGTCCCTGATTGACTGAAGAGGATGGAGTACTTCAAAGTCAGAGCAGTCTGTAGAGCTATTTGTTTCACTCCAAGGTGTTTATTAACCCATCTGGTTTGTGTTTAGATAGATTAGCTTAAAATCTATCATTCTGTTCTCGTAAAAAGTTGATCATTTTGAGTGTTATTGCTGAACTGAAGTGGTATGAATGTTTGTGAAATCACCATGTCTGTATTACAGCGGTCAGTTCTGTCTCATCAAGGACGCCTGTTGGGTGGTCTTGGCTCGCCAGGGTCTGCTGAACAACTTGCAGCATTCGAGGAGGCCGCAGCTCAGGCCACTGCTAATGCTTTCCCGGCCTTTTGCTGCTCTCCTTAGGTGCCTCCTTTACTGGGGCAGTCGAATTGTACCAGGCCCTTCCCGCTTATGAGCAGGGTCCCTCTAAGCACAAATTTAAGTCTAAAAAAAAAAAGAGACCGAGAAATGGTCTCACTGACTATCGTGGGATCGGGAGCACTCTTGGGCCTCTGATTCTCACGCTTCTCTGGAGATTTCGACTTGGGTCGATGTTTTGGCACAGGCTGCCATCCCCATAGTCTCCCCCAATGGGCGAATTGGTCGAGACACAGGTCAGTCTTCCAGACGAGATTTTTCTTGAACCAGTTTGCCGTTGTCGTTTGAAGAGGCTGGCACCTCCCTATCCAGGACTCCGGTCCTGCCTTTGACTCTGGACAGATCAGTCTGCTGATCTACCACCCCTCCTTTGGGAGACTCCAGACCGGAATTTCTCAACTTTAAGCTGGCTCCAAACCCACCGTCAGTCTCCCCACCCCTGATGGTCGAGGTCGTGGTATTGCTCGCCATCCCAGAGTAGAGCAGGCTGCGCTGGCCGGAAGTGCTGCCGCTTAATCTTTGTCCTCATCCTTATCGGGTGAGGAGAGGCTTCAGTGTAAGTTGTGTCGACACTAAGAGGACTTGATGTGGCAGCAGCTCGTGTTTACGGGTATGATGCTGTTTCTAACCGACCCTGGCCATCACTTGGCTCTCCATGCCACAGAGGCTGATGCCTTTGCCGCCTTGGCAGGAGTGGACTCATCAGGTCCTGGCTCTGCCTCCAGTGGTGTCTCTGTTGATTCAGGTGGAGCTGCTGCTGAAACAGACAGATTGTAAAATTTTGTTGTCCAAAATCATAATCCAAGCCAGCACTTATGAATACCCTGTTTTGTAATGGACTCCAGTTGGAACTTCAATAATTTGTGAAGTCTGAGGCTAGTAAAGGTCTCCCTAAACTTCTGAACATCTTTCCCCAACCAGTTCAAGTTTAGGTCTCCCAGTACAGTCAACCCCATTATGTGAAATGGTTCCCCTGTGGGCCTGTACTTAAGAACTATCTAAATTCTGAGTAGAGTAGAAGAAAAATTACTCACTTTAGTAATATTATTTCTTCCAGTGTGTCTTTACCATCAGTAATAGTAGGCAGTAAGCTGGCTAGGTTGAACTGCCTTGGAGGTGGAGTTTGTGATAATAAATTAGCCAATCAGAAGAGTTAGAAGGGTGTGCTGAGTGGAGCTTGCCCATAGGGCACCAGAATTGTTTCAAAGCTAGAATGGGAGCATGCCAATGTTAAGTATGACCCAACAGGATTTAAAAAGCATACAACAGCATGAACAATTGAAGAAAAAAAAACAAAACATATAAACGTTGCTTTAAATGCAATTCAAAAGTTCGGAAACAAATCTGGCAACAATAAAGGAAGTGGAGTCCTCTTTAGTTGGGCTACTTGGGGAGGAAGAGTGGGAGCTTACTGATGCTAAAGGACACCTTGGAAGAAACAATTTTACTACAGTGAGTAATTTTTTCTTCTCACCCCAGGGGCCCTTTAGCATCAGTAACAGCATGGGACTACAAAGCAGTGCAGTTAGAGGCGGTTACAGAACCTACTTAGGGAAGAGGTTCTGTGCAGGACTGCCCTGCCAAATTTGAGATGGCCAGATCTGAACTGTACATCCAGGCAATAATGCTTTGTGAATTGTGTACAGTCCTCCATGTGGCTGCATTGCAGACATCAAGTAAGGGAATATCCCTTGCAGTTGCCACTGTGGCAGCTGTGCCCCTGGTAGAATGGGTCCGAGGCCTTCCGGCGGCTGTTTACCAGCCTTGTCATATCAAAACTGAATGCAGGAGACTATCCAGTGAGAGAAAGTTCTCTTAGTTGCTGGCCTTCCTCTACCTACCTCCCCATAGGTGCGGAAAAGCTGAATGGCAGAACCCCTAAACTGCTTGGTGTGTTCCAAGTAGTAAGATAGGGCTCTTTACATCCAAACTGTGGAGTCTTTGTTCTCCTGGAGTAGATTTTTCAGTAAAGAATACAGGAAGGGTACTAGACTAGTTAAGGTGGAATTCAGAGACCACCTTAGGCAGAAATTTCCTGTACGTTCTAAGCTCTACCTTATCCTTGTTAGGGACAATGTAGTTTGGCTCAGTACAGAGTGTCTGCAACCCTTCTTGCAGAGGTGATGGCAACTAGAGACTGTCTTCCAGGTGACATACTTTAAATGGGCTGTAGCCATGGGCTCGAATGGTGGCTCCATGAGCTTGGCAATGCACAGGTTAAGATCCCAAGGGGGAACAGGTTCTCTAATTGGGGGCTGAAGATGGAGGAGGCCTTTGAAGAATTTTTGAAAACAGGCAATGGGGGGTGGGGGGGGGGCGTGCTGCTGAGCACTCTACTGAGAAGATGCATCACTCAGTAGCTCTTTCTGGGTGAATATATTTGGGATATTTAATCAAAATTTAAGTTGCCTCAGACCCTGAACTACAGCAGAAGAATACTCGGTACTCTATTCTGAATAGTCTGGTACCAAATATCATTATGGGGAAGATGCACAGAAACGTTCCTGGAGGATTTAAACCTCAGCTGCCTGTAGTCTCTCAGGCCTCAGCTTCGGTCTCCACGCCTCCCGACCTGTCTACTGAACCTCCGTGGAAGGCACTGCAAATTTCTATGCAGGCCATAGATTCGAAAGTGGAGACCCTGTTACAGCATTTCGGCAAGCAGGATTTAAAAATAGTCTGCCTTTAAAACCGCTTCATCAGCCGAAAGCTATGCGACGCAAGCCATGGCCACATTGGCAAAGCTGATTCAGGAGAATAACCAGCTCCGCTACAGATTGGAGGCTCTCAAATGCTAATCGAGTCGCAAATGTCCGATTAGTTGGCCTCCCTGAAGGGACTAAAGAGTCAGACTTGGTGACTTTTCTCAGAAAGTGGCTACCTGGAGCTTTGCATCTGCAACCGGATCTGGGGACTATATTTACCAAGGCCTATAGAATTGTGCCGAGATCTGCAGATGCCCAGAGGGACCTACCTCGCACTGTAATGTTAGTCACTGGCAGTGCGGCTTCCAAAGAGGAGATCTTGAGAGCTGTCAGGTCCGTGGATTCCTTGCATTTTGAGGGACACACAGTGCACATTTTCCCAGATCTGGCCTATGCCACCCGCGCCCACCGCAAGAAATTTGACTGGGTGGCACACTCCCTTTTAATGCCAGCCCATCTTTGTATCTATTACGGAGGGCACACTTTCCGTTTTAATGACCCTGGGGAGGCCAGCAAGCGGGTGGAGAAGATACAGGCCGAGTTTGAAGCTACTTGGGGATGAGCTTTGACGGATGAAGATTCGGAGGATGAGACGGACACTTGATTGGGACTCTGTTTTTAAAGGTTTTTCCTGTACTCAAATTGGACTGCAGGAATATTTGAGTTTAAACAATGCGTAGCATAAAGTTTTTTGTTTGATGTATTTTTAGGATGGTTCTCATGCTAATGTTCCTCCTACCTAATGTGTTTTATTCCTGCAGGTGAATTTTTGCATTATATACTGCAGTAAGTTGCTTTCAAAATCCAAATGCTCTATTTATTAGTTTGTGGTTCAAGATAATGTGGACTGCCCTTTTAGATTGTATGGTCTGATGGACGGGCTGCTGAGAAGAATGCTATATTTTTATTGAATAATATGTTTAGCGGCAAAGGTCAAATCAACACTGGATGTTGAGTTCAGCATGTTTGGTAATCATTTATGACTTGAACTGACCTATACTCATGTGAGTGTAGCTATCCTTTACAAATGTTAAGGACTTTTATTAATAAGGTTACCTCTTATCCGCAACCAGTGTATTTAGACTGCTGTTCCTCTTACCATTTGATGGTAGTTGTGATGTAATCAAATGTGGTCTGATATATGGTATTGTTACTGTATAAAAACAAAAAGAACCTCTGTGCTGAAAGCACTGAGGCAGTGGTTACTCCCAAAGGGCATTTGGCGGAAAAGCCAAGTTTCAAAGAAATACAGAAATCACACATGCCCCCACAATGCAAAGCATCATGGGCTGCATATGCAGATCACCACAGAATATTATGCTGGTTCAACTTTAAGCAGAAATGCATGTTACTGTATGTTTGAGATCTAATAAACAGTACAAAAATGAAAGAAAACTGGTAATGAAATGATTGACTTGTCCTTACCTATGGACAGGTAAGTGGAAATTGCAGCCAGGTGAAGTTTTAAGAATAAGGCCTTTAGGTCTGAGGCCTGTAAGAGAACCAGGTAATCTAGAAGACCAGGGACTGAGGCTTTGAAAGGATTTATGTGCTTCTTCTTGCACCAGAAAGAAATCTTTTCCACTTAGCTGCATAAGTTTTCTTGGTACAAGGTTTTTTGCTATCGTCAGGATTTTAAGGACCTGTTCTGAATAATGAGTATCTGGGTACTGTAACTCCTCAAGAGCCAAGCTTTGAGGTGAAAAGATTACAGATTGGGATAGGTCACTCTGTCTTTGGTGAAGTCAGGTGAAAAAGCAGTCTCTGCGAAGCGGACCAGGCGCGGGATACTGACCGTCCAGACAACCTTGAATCCGAGGGCCTTCCCGTTCTTTCTCTGCAGAAAACCCCGGCTGCGCTGCTGCACGCCCTCGAAGGTTCATTCCTGGTCCCAGTCTGAGGACAGTCATCTGAGCCCTTATTGATCGGGTAGCTATGCGTCAGTCCTGGTCTCGGCCCAGGAGTCTATCCTGCTCTCCCAGGTGGGCCCACTCCCAATGCCAGTCCCCAGGCTGTCAGTCATTGCTCCATCGTCAGTCTTGCAGCCGTCGCCAGTCTAAGGACCGACGTTGGTCTGGTAGCTACCGACGCTTGAGCGGGGGAAGTCCTAGATGCAGCTCAGGCCATTCTAGGCCCAGTAGCAGGTTGTCTACTCCTTCTTCTGCTTCCTCATCCCTCCCGGGGGTTGGAGGTTCCCTGGTGGAGAAGGATCAACTCCGCTCGCCTCCTGACGATTCCACCTTTATGGATGTCATGAGGCACATCCAGACCTCCAATGCATGGGAGATGGAGGATCTGGATCTGGAACGCCGTCGACTGGCCCATTACCTGAGGCAAAAGGAGTCCAAGCCTCTAGTGGTGCCTCCTTTAGTGGACACCTTCCAAGATCTCACCAAGATAACTTGGAAGCATCCAGCCTCAGTCCGGCTGTTCCGAAAAAGTCAGGCTGCATAGAGCCCGAGAGATTAGCCTTTCCTGGTGGAACCCCCTCAGGCGAACTCTTGGTCATTACGGCTGCTCAGGACAAGTCCAAGCAGCCTAAGCACCTAAGCTCCCAGCCTCCTGACCCAGAATCTAGCTACTTGGACTAGGTGGGCAAGAAGGTTTACTCTGCCTCCACCTGCACCATTAGATCCTCAACTTCCTGATGCATATAGTCCATTACCAGAATGCATCATGGGAGAGGCAGAGAGCTAGCCAATACCTTGCCAGACTCCGCACAAAAGGACTGAGCTTCTGGACATCTTAAAATCGGGCTCTGATGTAGGCACTCATGTTATACGTGCCTATGCGACACTGCAGATCTGAAACCAGAGTGATAGCGTCAGTGTCTGCCTTGCGCTATGCCTGGTTGAGAGTCTCAGGTTTTAAACAAGATTTACAGTCAGGAATCTGGGACCTCCTGTTCCAGGGTTCCGTCCTTTTTGGACAGGAGATGACGTCTGTATCTCTGCGTCTCCAGAATTAGAACAAATCTATCTGGTCACGTCGGGCAAATGTACAGAGGGACCAGAAGCAGCGAGACAACTGCCATTTCGTGAAGCCCTCAAGTGCTCAAGCCTGTGGAAACCAACAGGGCCAGAGGGGTGGCTTCAAAAGGAAAGCAGGCAACCAGCAACCTGGAGGCGCTCCTTTTTGAGGCCCCAAGTCCTCCCAAGCCTCTCTGCCCACTCCCGGCTCTGCCTAATGACTCCCTCCTGACCCCTCCGGAGGAGGAGGTACCAGGGTAGGCAGTAGGGGGTTGCTTCTCCCTTCACCTGAAGGGTTGGAGCTCTATTACAGCAGACCAGTGGGTCATACACATTATAAGGAAGGGACATATGCTGGAGTTCACCAAAATCCCCCCAGATACTCCACCAAGGTCCTCAAGATATCCTCCTACTCACATACCTCTCATAGAAGGAAAGATTCAAGCCCTCTTGCGAAAAAGGGCGATAGAACCAGTTCCTCTGCAGCAGTGGGTAAAGGGATATTACTCCCATTTTTTCCTAGTTCCAAAAAGACACAAGATCTTCGGCCCATCCTGGTCCTCAGCTCCTTAAACAACTATATAGAGTACTGAAGGTTCAGGATGGTGACCCTTCCAGGTCTTATTCCTCTGCTGCACCAAGGAGACTGGCTCTGCTCCCTAGGCATGCATGATGCATACATGCACATTGCCCCCACAGGAAGTACCTGAGGTTCCACTTCCAGGGGAGCATTATCAGTTTCTGGTTCTTCCGTTCGGTCTCTCTTCCACTCCATGAGTCTTCACCAAATGCCTGGCAGTGGTAGCTGCAGCTGTAAGGCTCCAGGGGCGTTATGTCTTGCCTTACCTCGACGATTGGCTGCTGCCGGCCCCATCAAGGACGCTCCTCCTTCAGGCTCTTGGAGACGCTTATACTCTGTTCCAAGAGGTGGGGATCACCCTGACCCTTCCAGAGTCTTCCCAGGAGCCCAGCCAAAGACTCGTCTTCATAGGGGCGGTCCTGGACTCAGTCCAGGGCATGGCTTTTCTACCTCCAGAGAGAGGCGATCGCCTGCAGGAGATAGCTGGATCGGTCCTAGTAACCCCTCAGGTCCATGCCAGGACCTTCCTCAGACTTCTGGGGCACATGGCGGTGGCCATCCCTGTCACTACTTTGGCCCGCCTCCACATGAGAGTCCCATAGTGGATGCTCAGGGTGCAGTGGATCAATGCTCAGACGACTAAGATCACATGGTCAAAGTCGCAGAGCTGGTCAAGAGGACCCTACTTTGGTGGCTGGACCCTCTCAATCTAGGGAAAGGGGTCCCTTTCTGTTAGGGGCCCCCAAATCAGATCCTAACGACGGATGCGTCAGATTTGGGAAGGCACCTAGGGGCCTACCAAACACAAGGTCTGGACCCCAGAGGAGTGCAACCTCCACATCAGTGTCCTGGAGATGCGAGCGGTCCTCAGTGCGCTGCATGCCTTCCCAAGAGGACCTTGTCCTGGGCTCTTTCGTAGTTCAGACGGACAACATGGCGGTCGTCTTTACATCACAAACAAGAGAGGCACGCTCCTACCCACTATGCAGGGAGGCGATGAGAGTCTGGCACTGGGTGCTGGAGCGTAACATCTCTCTGTCCACAGTGCACGTTCCGGGCGTCTGAAACGACTTGGCAGACAGCCTAAGCAGATCTCAGTCCAAGGCACACGAGTGGGAGTTACTGCAATCGGTAGCGGACCAGCTCTTCGACACATGGGGTCGTCCAGAGCTGGACCTCTTTGCGTCCCCACGCAACGCCAAACTGACAACTTTCTGCTCGCGAGAGATTGAGCCTGGTGCATTCTGGCTAGACGCGTTGTCCCTTTGTTGGGCAGGGAGGTTCCTTTACACCTTCCCTCTCATTCAGAGTACTGTTGAAGATACAGGCTGAGGGGGCTCGGATGATTATAATCGCCCCATTGTGGCCTCTGCAGATTTGGTTCCACCTACTTCAGCGGTTGTCCTAGGAACCACCAGTCCCGCTGCCAATATGCTCGCAGTTGCTGTCCCAGGATCAGGGCAAGCTGGTCCATCCAGATCTCAGGTCTTTGCACCTTCATGCTTGGCTCCTGCAGATGTAGCAAAATCCATGTATGGCGTCTCCTAGGAGGTGGCGGACGTCCTTGTCTTGGCGAGGAAGCCCTCTACTCGCTCCACTTATGCTATGAAGTGGGAGCGTTTCTGCTTTGGGGCGTCATCTCACCGTCTGGACCCCCTTACTTGTCCGGTGAACTCGGCATTGCAGTATCTCCTCTCCTTATACCAAAAAGGCTTGAGCTACTCTTCGATAAAGGTGCACATGTGGGCCATTTCTGCATATCATGTCCTCTTGGGGCTAGAACCTTAGCCCAACTGGACGTGGCCTGCACCTTTTCTCCAGGGTATTCTGCATATGAGACCTCCCATTAGGGATCCTATCCCTCCCTGAGACTTCCTGTTTGTGTTGGAGAAGCTCACCCCCCCCCCCTTGAGCCAGCGGCTGATGGTGAGCTGCGTTACCGTTCCTGGAAGGTTTGTTTTTTAGTAGTTGTTACCTCAGCTCGAAGAGTTTCCAAGCTCCAGGCTCTGATGTGTAAAGAGCCTTATTTGGTTTTTCACAGGGAAAGGGTTTCCCTTTGAACAAATCATAAGTTCCTTCCTAAAGTGGTCTTGGAGTTGACCCTCAACCAGTCGGTTGACCTTCCAGTTTTTTTCTTTCCCTTTCAACAGGGGAGAAGCACTCCTTCACACACTGGACGTTCAGAGGGCACTGAGATACTACCTCAAGCGCACAGCTACACACCATAAATCTGAGCAACTATTTGTGGCCTGCGCGCCACAACGCTTGGACAAACCAGTGTCTAAGCGGACCATTTCTAAGTGGCTACTCCACTGTATTACGTTTTATTACGAGAAGTACAATAAACCCCTTCCAGGCTCAGTTAGGGGTCACTCCACCAGGGGAGTCTTTGCTTCCTTTGCTGCCTTAAAAGATGTCTCTAAGAGACATCTGTGCGGCAGCCACCTGGAACTCTGTGCACACTTTTGTGAAGCACTACAGCCTGGACATTGCATCCAGATGCCGTGCAGGTTTCGGCTTGGCAGTCCTTCAGGGACTCCTATCCTGACTTGCTGTGTTGTCAGCTTTATTTCCATCCTTCTTCCTCCCAGGGTAAGGCACATCCTTGACGCGAGAGTGCTTGGGATTCACTCCTAATGGTTATAGCCTGCTGCAAGAGCTCCACTCGAGTAAGATGGTACAGTTACGTAAGAACTTGCGTAACAGTAGATCTTCGAGAGGTGCTCTTGCAGTAGGCGCTGCTTTCCCGCCCTCCATCCCCCGGTGAGGTGTTCAGCACCTCGTCTTCAGGCTTCACTCGGTTCTTTTGCCGGGATCCGTTCTCAGGTCTTAGTGGGGGAACTGGGGTGGAGCTAGGTATGCCCCTTTTTGTACTGTGACCAATGTTGGGGTGGAGCCGATGTCAGGGGGTGTTCCCTGCTGGGTACTGCTAGCTAAGAATTTTCCGGTGGGGCCTAAGACCGCAGGCGTTAGTCCTAATGGTTATAGCCTGCTGCAAGAGCTCCTGCCCAAGATCTGCTGTACGGAAAGTTCTTACATAACTGTACTTCGTCCACACTGATGCACCACCTCCCTGGCTTCAAAACACAACCACTACTTCCAGTGGGTAAGATCTGGTGTCAAGGGGCGGAGCCGCGGTTTATATCACCCGGTGGATGGGAGGAGCCAGCTTTTACACCTTCCGGCAAGTTTCCTAAAGGGAAAGGACATGCCAAAATATGGATGAACAACATATACGCTCCTAGAACTACTGTACAGGTGTGAAACCTGTGTTTTCTGCCCTAAGGTGGTGTCGAGTTTACTTTGAATCCATCCATCTACCTGCCTATCTAATTTCAGACTTTCCAATCAATGGAAGGCATTACTCCGTACCTTAGATGTGCATAGAATCTTTGGTACTGTACACACCGGGCCAAGGACTCCTGGAGGCGAATCAGTTGCTTGTTTCATTTGCCCGGGAAAGAGGGTGCCGTGTGTCCAGTGCTTGTCTAAATGGTGAGCCAGTTGTATTGTCTGTTACCAGAAGTATGGTAGGAACTTCCTCCATAATGTCAGCTGCTGACATTTTAGCTGCCTACCTGGAGCACTGTCCACTTTTTTTTTTTATCAAGCATTACGGTCTGGATATCACCTCTCTTCGTCTTGCCAACTTCAGCCTAGCTGTTCTCCAAGGCCTCCTTTCTTAGGATGTTACTACTTTTGCCTACCGCCCGGACTGTCTGTCAGTAGTGCCAGAACTGCTTGGGACTCCATCCTGCCGGTGATGGCCTGCTGCAAGAAATACCCTCGAGGTAAGATAGTACAGTTAATGTAAGAGCTTACCATAACAGTGGATCTTCGAGAGGATCTCGTACAGCAGGCCCTGCTTTCCCTCCCTCCTTCCCCCATCTCCAGTGTCTCTCTCCTTTTCCATTGGTGCAAGCCTTGTGCCTTTACCTTTTCTTCCTTACTGGGTTACCTTGGAGTCCTCCTGAGTTCCACCTTTCCAGGATCCTGCTTGTGGCCTCCGGTGGAAGAACTGAGGAGGGTGTTGGGGGGCCACTCACCTTTTATAGGATTGGCTGACGTCGAGGGTGTGCGACCCCCTCTAGTAGACTGCTAGCTTGAAAGGTTTCAGTGTGGTCCTGGTGCCTGATGGCTTATTTCTGCTGGTGATGGACTGCTGCAAGAGATCCGCTCGAAGATCTATTGATCTTACCTGTATCAGTCTTCACTGTTCATCACTTGTGGGTCTAGCCGCAGGCGCTAGGACCCTGTGGGAAGGTTATAACTTTAAGCTTTTTAGCTTGCTAAGGAGGAGGGGCCGACATCGGGAGACAGTGCTGCTCTAGAGGCAGACTTATTGCATGGCACTTGCAGGTTGGCCAGTAACCAACACCAGCCCCTCCACCACCTGAGTTCTTCTTTTCCCGCCGTCAAGGTGCATCACCCTGTGGGAACGGAGCCGCTCTTTTGCTTATGCATCGGAAAGTAAAACCTACCGAAGTTCTGCCGTTGATGATACTCAGCACCGTAGAAGTCTTCAGAACTTTGTCCAAGCAATTTTGTCCAGTTCGGGGCCTACTTCAAAATCTAAGGCAAGTGTGCCCCTATGCATCGGTGCCTCTGTGGCAAGCTGATGACCGTGTCTAACAGTCATGATCGCTGTCTCTCTCCTGCCTGGGTCCCCATCACTAAATGAGCTGCGATGCTTGTTCTCCATGGACCGCCAGGTCCTCTAGGTGCGCACAATGAAGGTGGGTTGGGATCCTTCCACCTTTGGAGGGCGGCTTTGGTCCTGGGACAACAAGGACAGGACATTGGGCCCTTTCCCAGATCTCTGTACGGTACTATACATACCAGGGGAGCAGGCCTCAGCAAGTTCAAGTCACACTGGAGCAGGAGGCCTTCATGAGGGGTCGGGTGGACTGTCTACCTTCTTGGGGCGGCTGAGCACCCCTCATGATCCCTTCTCCTCGGGCGCAGCTCCTCCAGTGTCCGCAGTTGCAGCATTATGCTAGGCCTGTGCCAGTGGAGTCCTTGGTGCCGCCTGTTTGCTCCTGCGGCTCCCGACACTGCCCTTGAGGCTAGTGAGCGAGGCGGTGCTAGGCCCCCTTCAGGTGCTGGGAGAGGAAGTGTTTCGGTGGTGGCTTCTCTGTTGGTCTTTTTGATCTCCTCCCCTCCTCTTTGGACAATCTGGATGACCCAGAGTTGCTGCCTGACTTTCAGGAGTCTTGTAGCTCTCCTATGCCTAGCCGTTTTTTCTTTGGTGTAACAGGAAAGGTTGCCTCTCTAGCTGGCCCTGCCCTTGGGGCTGACTCCTCCAGTGCTGCTTGTCGGGGAGGGCGTCCGCGCCGAGGGCAGTGCCGTGTTGAAGTCCGGCGCCGACCCTGACACAGAGTCTGGTTCTAGCACTGGGCGCAGTGTGGATTTGGATTCCAGAGCTGGGGTGGGTTCTGCGATAGGCTCTGGTGCTGGGGTTATTTAGGAGCCCCTAATCTCGGGTACTGGGGGACAACAGAGGAGCAGGTCCCTGTCTGGGGAGGTGGGCCTGGGGAGGTCGAGGTTGGCATGCAGGCTGTCTTCCAAAGCTGCTAGTGGTTCTGGAAGGAGTTTCAGTGCGGAGCCTTCAGAAAAAAGCCAGAAGGGGAATGATCCAGATTCGTTTCAATGCAGTGCAGTAACTGCTCATTGCTGTTTTTGTTTTAACCTTAGATTTGTGGGCTTTTAGTGGTACTGTTATTTCTTTGCTGTCTTTACTTAGTATTGTTTTTGGGCTGTTGAATTTTAAAACCTAGTTTGGTGTGCTTGTAGTGGTGCTGTTGTCCTTTGCCATTTTTAGTTGTTGCAAATTTTGTCTCATCTTGCCCTGTAGTTTGGGGAGGAGTGTTAATTGTCTGACCTCAGCTATGCGATAACGGAGGTGGGGCTAAGTCAGCATTTGAGGTAGCAAGTTGATTTGTGGTTTCTCAGAAGAAGCCAGAAGGGGAAGGATCCAGATTCATTTCAGTGCAGTGACTGCTCATTGCTGTTTTTGTTTTAACCTTAGATTTGTGGGCTTTAGTGGTACTGTTATTTCTAGGAGTGTGGATATGTTGTTCATCCACACTGTCTGGCATTGTCCCTTTCCCCTTTAAATCTTGCCGGAAGTCTTCAAGCTGGCTCCTCCCACCCACCCGGGTGGTAAATACCTCGGCTCCACCCCATGACGCCAGATCTTCCTTTCCGCTGGAAGATTCAGGTTCCCTCGTGCTTTCTGCAGTGTTGAGGCCCTGGATTCGTTTCGACAGTTTTCACACATCTTCTCGCTCTGAAACTCATTAGGTTCTGACTCTGAGATCGACATGGGCGACAAGTGCGTCCCAGGTTGCCGGTGTCCTTGCCGACAGAAAATGTCGCGCACTGATTCCCACCTCTGTATGCTTTACTGCCCCGGTTCTATTCACGATACCTCGCAGTGCTCCATTTGCGCTTCCTTCCACCCCAACGTCCTGGAAGATTGTCAGGCGCGCCTGAAGCTGGGTAGACCGGAGCTCCGCAACCCACCGGTAAAATCCAAGGAGGCCAGGTGGGCGGTTTCCACGGCTGCGGGATCCGCCGAGCAGCTCTAGCACATGGCGGCTTTCGAGGAAGAAGCTGCCCAAGCCTCGGCTAGCCGAGGTTTCTTCGTGCCGTTCAACCTGGGCTCTTCCTTCTCAAGGATCCTTCGAGGTTGTGCCAGTCTCTCCTACCAAGGGTGAGCGCCCTCGAACTGCCTCTTCCCGTTCGAGAAGAAAAGGATCCTAAATCTTCTTGAGTCGAAGAAGGCGCTCCTGGGATCAGGAGCGGTCCGAGTCTCGACTCGGTTGAAATTGCCTCCTCGGCCGCTGGGTTTTCAGACCTTCCGTCTTACCGGGGAGAAGCAGAGGAGTCGGCTGATCCAGCCGAGATTATTCTCGACCGATCGAGCCATTACCACAGACTCCTGTCGATGATTCTTTGGAAGAGCATGATTCTCTCCCTTCCGACGAGGAGACCCGCCCTGCGGGCCTCCCGATCGAGGAAAGAACCGAGCCTCGGTTTCACCGAGCCCAGTCTCTCCCGATCGACAAAGCCGACACCGTCCAGTCTCGATCAGGAGCAAGTCCTCTTCGGTCGATCGACCTAAAGGACACCAAAGCACTCCGCAGAGGAGGCGCCGCCACGTTCCCCTTCCTCCTCCGGACGAGGAGAAACCCCGACGAAAAATTTAGCCGGCGCTGCGAGGATCTCATTTGGCAGCAATTCCTGCTAGCAGGTCAGAAGCCGGCTCCCTCGGTGGTCCTGCTATCTCTTGGCCTCAGCCTCTTCGGCCGCCTCAGACACCGATTGCTCCGGTGCCGGTCTCTTTGGGGCTCGGTCGTCTTCCGCCGCAACCGGTTTCAGGTTCCCCACCAATTTTGGTGGAACCTCCACCTAAGCTGCCCCTCGGGGGTCCTCAGGAGGCCACGACAGTCTTGGTCTCCCCACAGACTGTCAATGCGGTCACCCCTGATTGCCCTAGGGCGATCGGGGGGACTTAGGTGGGCAGCCTTTATATCGGGACTCCTCCGATTCCGATAACACTGGCCTTCACTCTCTCGATGAGCTTTCGGCGTCAGGCTTGGAAGAAGGGCCTTCCTCCTTCCAGGGCATCCTCCGGCTCATTTCCGAATCGACGGGGATGGCCCTGCGGAATATCCTACGGATATTCTTAAGAGGATACCCCTACGGAGGCATTTCCAGTCGCGAAGCCATTATTGGTCCGCCTTGGAACTCTGGCAGCGTCCAGCCTCCTGCCCAGCTCCTTCTGCCCGCATGCGCACAAGTACACGGTGCCCACAGGGTCTTTGGCGGGGTTACTGAGCACCCCTCGCGGAAAGCCCGTGACTGCCTCAGTATTCAGGCGGACGGGCAGCTCAGCCGATACTGACCGCCCTCAGACAAAGAGTACAAACTTATGGACCACTCGGCCGGAAGGTCTATGCTGCATCATCTTTGGGCCTCGTCAGGCAAGCTCAGCGGTGATTATGGCACACTTCTCTCACGCCCTCTTGGGGTTGCTGAGACGTTCTCCCCACCTCCCAGCTGACATGCAGACCACAGTCAAGCAGGTCAGGGACCAGGGCAGAGCTGTTGCTAAACAACAACTCCAGACTGCTCTGGACATGGGTGATTCCTGTGCCCGTTCACTAGCTGCAGCGGTATCCACTCGCCCGGGGCTTGGCTGAGGTTATCCTCCTTTCCCGTGGATACTCAGCACAAAGCTAGCTGATGTGCCCTTCCTTGGCACCGACCTCTTGGGCCAGGGTGGCAGGTCACCTGCAGCGTGTCGAGCAATCTAATGCCACCTTAGATGCAACATCCGCTAAGGGTTCTTCAAGTAAGAACCAGCAGAGCGCTGGGGAAGAAGCCTTTTCGTCATTCTTCCCCTCGTGGTCAGACAACCACCCCTTCCATGGGGTCAACAACAGCAGCAGGCTCAGGCTTAGCCTAGGCCCCAAGCAAGGTCCCCAGCAGCCCCGCAAAGGAGGCTGAGGCGCTGGTCCAGGTGCACCCTCCTCCTCTAAGCCTGCCCAGTGACGGGCCGGGGGTGTCTTCCCCTGTACCCGTCACTTCAGCTCGGGGTCCTCCCGTGGGGGGACGGCTCCGCCACTTCATTTCCGCCTGGTCGGTATCACCACGGACAGATGGGTCCTAGAAGTAGTGGGGTAGGGTCTGCCCTTAGAATTCGAGCAGTACCCTCCCAGCCGAGCCCGTGCCCCACGAGAGGAGCGGATCTCAGTCGCCCAGTCTGTCCTTCGAGATGACATTGCGCTACTCCTCCTCAAAGAGGTGGTGGCCCGAGTGATGGATCCTCCTTCAGACCCAGGCTTCGTCTCCAGGTATTTCCTGGTGCCCAAACGGACGGGGGGTTGGCGCCCCATTCTAGATCTGCACGACCTGAATCGGTATCTCAGGTCCCGCACCTTTTGGATGGTAACTCTAAATCAGATCATACCATCCCTGGAGCGAAACATGTGGTTTTGCACACTGGATCTTCAGGACGCTTTTTTCCACGTCCCTATCTGTCCGTCTCATCAGCGGTTCCTCCGCTTCAGGGTCGAAGGGACCCTGTGCAGTTCAGAGCCATGCCGCTCGCCTGTCATCGGCCCCAAGGGTTTCACCAAATGCATTGCAGTGGTGGCAGCCCATCTTCAGCGCCAGGGGTTCGTATTACACCTACCTGGATGATTGGCTCCTGGCGGATCCTCCCTTCAGGAGGTAGAGGTCCACGGACCTGACCCTCCGAACCTGCTCACACTTGGGCCTTCTGATCAACGAGGCCAAATCGAACCTGCATCTTCTCAGGTGATGGGCTTCATCGGGCAGAGCTCGACTCTGGTCAAGCCAGAGCTCGGCTCCCAGCGGACAGAGCGGAGGTTCTCTCCTCCTTTGCCCAATCATTTTTGGTTGGGCACTCACGCCCTGCCCGGGACTTCCTGCGCCTCCTGGGCTACATGGCGGCATGCACGTCGGTGGTCCGCTGGGCCAGACTGCATATGCGCCCCCTCCAGTGGGAGCTCGCCGCCCAGTGGTCTCAGCGTCAGTCTTTTCGACCAGCTGGTCACGGTCACCCAGAGGATGTGGGACGCTCTCCAATGGTGGACCGTCCCGAGTCATCTGCAGGAAGGGATCCCGTTTGTCCGCCCCGAGCCGACAGTCGTCCTTACGACCGATGCCTCTCTCATGGGCTGGGGAGCCCACATGGGGGACCACAGAGCTCATGGGCTCTGGACCCCAGAGGAGTTCCGATGCCACATCAACCTGTTGGAGCTCAGGGCAGTCAGACTGGCTCTGTCAGCTTTCGCTCCTCAGCTCTGGGGTCAAGTGGTTCAAGTCCAGACGGACAATACCACGACCATGTACTTCCTCAACAAACAGGGCGGCACGCACTCCCGTCTGCTATGCAAGGAGGCGCTCCGGATCTGGACCTTCGTCAGCCGGCTGGAGGCGGATCTCCTAGCCATCCATGTGGCAGGAGTCTCGAACCAACTGGCGGATGCTCTCAGCCGCTTAGGCCAGACATCCCACGAGTGGTCTCTCCATCCAGAAGTAGCCTACTACCTGTTCTCTCGTTGAGGCAAACCGTTGGTGGACCTGTTTGCCTCAAGGGAGAACACCAAGCTGAGGCTGTTCCATGCCCGCCCCCCTCAGCAGGGCTCGCTGCAGGGGGATGCCTTCTCGAGGCTGTGGACCCCAGGCCTCTTTTACGCCTTTCCTCCATTTCCCTTGATCCACAAGGTGTTACTCAAGGTGAGGCAGGACAAGGCGAAGGTGATCCTGGTAGCCCCAGACTGGCCACACCAGTTCTGGTATCCAGATCTCCTCAGCTGCAGGACCCCGGAGCGGCTCAGTACACGCCCGGACCTGATTTTTCTGAACCAGGGGAAGGTCCTTCATCCGTACCTTCAATCCCTGCACCTCACAGCCTGGTTCCTGAGCGGCTAGAGTTCCAGGCTTTGGGTCTTTCTGAGGATGTCTGCACCGTGGTGGAGGCATCTCGAAAAGAATCGGCCAGGAAATGTTATGCCTTCAAATGGAAGAGATTTTCCATTTGGTGTCAGAGTAAGGTCTGGACCCTTATCCTGCTCGGTGGCTAACATTCTAGACTACCTTGGTCCCTCTCCAAGGGTCTTGGTCATCGACCCTTAGGGTGCACCTAGCAGCCATATCGGCTTACAGGCGGGTCGGTCAGCCGGCGTTGGCTCAGGAAAGGTGGTCGGGCGCTTTCATAAGGCCTGGACCACATATCCCCTCCGTGCATGAACCTCCACCTCCTGGGATCTTTGCTGGTTTTGGCAAAGCTCATGGGCAACCATTGAACCCATGCACAAGTCTGCACTTCGCACTTGTCGTGGAAGGCGGCCTTCTTGGTGGCTATCACGTCAGCCAGAGGGACGGGAGCTCCAGGCACTTTCAGTGGACTCCCCTATCTGGTCTTTCACATGGACAAAGTTGTCCTGCGCCCCACCAAATTCCTTCCGAAGGTGGTGTCAGAGTTTCACCTAACCAGGTGTTGACCCTGCCAGTATATTACCCTAATTACACCTCGGAGCAGTATAGGCTCCATACTCTGGACCTCAGGCAGTGCTCTCTCCTATTGTAAGGAGAGGACAGCGGAAGTCGGGGAGAGGTTAGCCAGCTGTCAGTGTCAGCCCACGCTGAAGCCGCTCTGGCAGACCTGCAGCCAAGCCGGACTATTGCGAGATGGATCACATTATGCATAGGTCTGTGCTATGAATTGGCGGGTAAGAGCCTCCCAAAGGGCTAAGGGCTCATTCTACCCGTCATACTGCTGCTCGGTGGCTGCTTCCAGGGACATCCCTATCCAGGAAATCTGTCTGGCGCTACCTGAAAGTCGGCAAGCACCTTTATTACCCATTACCACATTGACCTAGAGTCACGCCGGGATGCTGGTTTTGGGGCCTCGGTTCTCCATTTCTATTCCTAAGTAGGGGTGTGCGCCTTGCCTCCTCCCTCCGGAGAACTGCTTGGAGCCTGCTCAGACAGTGTGGATGAACAACATATCCACGCTCCTAGAAGAACAGGTTACTCACTTGTAACAGTAGTTCTAGGAGTGGTATATGTTGTTAGTCCCACCACCACCCCGACCTCCCGGCTTTGGCGCACAACCTGGCTTCCAGCGGCTAGATCTGGCGCCATGGGCGGCCGAGGTATTTACCACCTGGGTGGGTGGGAGGAGCCAGCTTGAAGACTTCCGGCAAGATTTAAAGGGGAAAGGGACAATGCCAGACAGTGTGGATGAACAACGTATACCACTCCTAGAACTATTGTTACAGGTGAGTAACCTGTTCTTCTTTGCTGTCTTTACTTAGAATTGTTTTTGGGCTGTTGAAAATTCTAAACCTAGTTTGGTGTGCTTGTAGTGGTGTTGTTTTCCTATGCTGTCTTTTACTTGCTGCAAATTCCCCCCCCCCCCACTCTTAATTATAAACCCTGCTAAATCTGATTGACAGGAGCTAAGCACAGGGAACAGCAGGGGTTTGAGTAGGAGGGGCATAAGGGGGAGGAAGCCCTTCCTCAGCACAACAAGTATTTTGACTCAGTTTTTTGGTTAGTTTTTTGTTTTTGTTTTCCTTCTGTAAAAAAAAGTATCTGAGGATTGGTGGCAGGATTTTCAGAACAGTAAATTAATCAAGAGGGAACTGGGAGAGCTTCAGTAACAGACAAGTACTGGAATAGCAGTTATAATGTAGGGAGTGGTACAGTGCAGTGGATGCGATGCAGCTGTATTCAGGCAGACCTTCTGGACGCTGATGTGTTGCCCTATCTGCAGGCATCTCTCTAGACTGCGGGATGAGGTAGCCAGACTTGGAGTGGAAGTAAACTGGGTCAGGAGTACCTTCACCCCTATCCAGAGACCACCCAGTCCAATGCCGCTGCCTCAAAGGATGCCAAGAACGAGGAGCACTTGGATGACGGTGGTCAGGCAGAGGCACATCCCAAATCCTGTTCCACTCCAGAACTCGTATGCCGCACTGGCAAACGGACAACCAAACAGAGGTACCCAGTGAAATGGAAGGGAAAGACATGGAGGTCAACCAAGGAGGTGACCTCAGTGGGGAGAGCAGTGGACCCCAGAGGAGGAGAAATCAAACCCTAGTGGGGGACTCTATCATAAGAGGGATCCAGCTAGGAACACAGGAGGAGAGAACAGGGAGGTATGAGGTGCCTACAGGGTGCCATGGCATGGAGGAATGGGAGGAAGATCCTGGAGATCGCCAGGATGGCAAGATGGGAGGGTGAGCTGGATGTCATTATCCACCTAGGTACTAATGAACTGGCAAACTGGGTGCCTAAGGAAGTTCAAGAAATTGGGGAGGGGTCTCAAGCAAGTAGCTACTTCTGTCACCTTCTTGGAAGTACTTCCTGTGAGAGGCATGGGAGAGTGTAGGGGTGCATGCACCAGGAACTTTAACTCATAATTGAAGAACTGGTGCTGTGAGGAAGGGTTTGGATTCATTGGTGAATGGGGACCCACCTGGAGGGATGGAGGCTTGTTCTAGCCTGACTGCCTGCATCCGTCCTGGAGGGGAATCCAAGCACTCAATGATAAGTTTAAATGCTACATGGACAAGCATTTAAATTATCCACTGGGGGAAGGGGGGCAGGCCAGCAAGGAAGGTACAGAACTGCCCGCCCCCCCAGCTAACAGTGGAACCACTGAACAGGAGGAGGGCTATCTATACAAAGCAGTGTGCAAAAGATGGAGATAAGCACCCAAGAGGTGGATAGGCAGAAAGGGGGCACAATTCAAGAGAAATGCAGACAGCAGGGAGAATCAGGAATAAAACACAACCGGGAAGGGGGTTGGAGTAGAACATCTAAACAGTCCAAGGAGTTCAGATCATGGAAAGCCATGTGTGCCAATGCCAGGAGCCTTAAGAACAAGATAGAGGATCTGGAGGCTGTCATGGTGCACTCGGACTTGGACATTGTGGCCATCACAGAAACCTGGTGTAATGATAACCATGACTGGGAGATGGCCATGCCTGGCTACAACATATTCAGAAGAGACAAGGCAGGCAGGAAGGGAGGAGGACTGGCACTTTTTGTGAAAGATGGCATAAAGGCCACAGAGATCCAGGAGGAACAAAATGGGGGAGAGATACTGTGGGTTAAGCTGGAAAGGAAAATGGGGTCAGCCATCCGCACAGGGGTGGTCTACAGACCACCAGCCCAGGAGGAAGAAACAGGATGCCCCTTCATGTACTATCTCCTCCTCTTCACCTGCTGTGCTCCCCTAGTCCTACTGATTATTCTAATTGTTGGAGATATGTTGTGGACATCCGCTGTAATATGCCTGTAAATATGCTTGTGTGTCTTGTGCTGGTTCTTGTGCATATACTGTCTTCATTTGCCAAAATGCTTTGTACTTGCTAATACTACTGCTTTCTACTTGATACTCTTTCTGAATACTGTAACTATTGTGAACTTTGATGTTTTAAAATTATTGTACACTGATCTCGATGTTATCCAGGCCCATCTTGAAAATTAGTTTTGCTCAGTGATGATCGCCTGGTTAAATAGATTTGATTGATTGATTGCTAGCCATCCAAAGGATGGCAGACAAGAGTGAGGTGGTGCTAGTTGTAGACTTCAGTATTCTAGACGTGGACTGGAGCCTTCCAGCAGCAGCATCAACCAGGAGCAGATTTATCCTGGACTCCCTTCAAGGTGCCTTCTTCAAGCAACTGGTCATGGAACCAACTAGGCAGAAGGCAATACTGGACCTCTTGCTCACAAATGGGGACAGTGTGATGAGGTAACGTGGGAAGCACCTGGGAACAGTGACCATAGGTCACTGTGGTTTGAAATCACAGAAGGAGCAGAACATGGAAACATAGAAGTTGATGGCAGATAAGGACAGCAAGGCCCATCCAGTCTGCCCATTTCTTTTCTACCTTATGAATGCGCCATTGGCTTTGCTCTGTTAATGACCTATCTATTCATACTCATCTGTATTGCTCCCTTTATGCCTTTCCCATGCCTGTTTGAAGCCTGCACTGTATTCATGTCCACCACTTCCTGAGGTAGGCCGTTCCATGCATCCACCACCCTTTCTGTGAAAAAAGAACTTCCTCACATTACCCCTTAATCGGCCTTCCTCTAGTCTCATGCTGTGTCCTCTTGTCCTGCTAATTTTCTTATACTGAAACATGTCAGACGCTTTAATCTTGTTACTGCCCTTAAGGCGTTTGAATGTTTCAATCCTATCACCTCTGTCACTCTTTTGCTCTAGGGTATACATATTGAGCTCAGTTAATCTATCCTCATATGTTTTCTGATACAGTACCTGTATCATTTTGGTTGCCCTTCTCTGGACTGCCTCAATTTGGTTAATGTCCTTGTGAAGGTGTGGCCTCCCAGTACACGCAGTACTCGGTGGGCTAACCAAGGGTCTTGTAAAGAGGATTATTACCTCCCTCTTCCGACTTGTGATACCCCTACTAATACACCCCAACATCCCTCTAGCCTTTTCTACTGCTTTAGTGGTCTGCTTGGATGATTTCAGGTCATTGGTGATGATGACCCCCAGGTCTCTTTCTTCCCTTGTGACTGCCAGCAACTCCCCAACCTGTAGGTGGCTTCATAAGTACAGTGGTCCCTGGGAAAGGGGAAATTGTTTAACCAGGAAAGGCACACTAAGCTGGAGCTTGTTTCCAGGTGCAACCTCGGAGCACAAGGAAGTTAAGTGACTTGCCCAAGGTCACACGGTATGGAAGTGGGGGCTGATGGGATCAAACCCAGTTCTCCAGGCTTGCAGCTCAGTGCCCTTAACCACTATGCTATATTGCCCCTAGAACCAAACTGCACATAAACACGTATCCTGGATTTTAGAGGGGCAGACTTTGGGAAAATGGGTAGATACTTGAAAGAAGCATTAATGGGAATGGGGCGGGATTCAGGGGTTGAGGAACAGTGGGCAATATTTTAAATGGGGATTACAAGAGCAACTGAATTATGCATTAAGCAGGTTAGCAACAGGAAAAGGAAGAGGAGGCCGTTGTGGTTTTCTAAGGAGATAGTGGAGAAAGTGAAAACCAAAAAACGCAGGGAGAAGTACCAGGAGAAGCAAAGGGAGGCAGGGAGGTCAGTAAGGGAAGCCAAAGCTCAGACAGAAGAGCGCACCACAAAATCAGTGGGTAGAGGGGAAAAACACTTTTACAGGTACACAAGTGAAAAAGAAAGGGAGAGGGATAGTGAGACTGATGGGGAGAATGGGGGCGCGTGGAGCATGACAACAGTAAAGCTGACATACTGAACAGGTATTCTAGGATCATGGGTATGTTGTTCATCCACACTTATTGGCATGTCCGTTCCCCTTTAAATCTTGCTGGAAGTCTTCAAGCTGGCTCCTCCAACCCCCCCGGGTGATAAATACCTCGGCTCCGCCCTGTGACTTCAGATCTTCCTTTCCACTGGAAGGTAAGGTTGCCTCCCTCGTGCTCACGCATTTCGTAGGTCCTGGCTTTCAATACTTCAGTTTTACCGAAATTAACTCTTCTGAGTTAGCGATCGCGCTTTTGCATCCTCGATCATGGAAGAGAAATCTTCTTCAGGATTTCACCGGTGTTCTTGCATCCAGAAGATGTTGCGCACCGATCCCCATCTCACGTGCGTCTACTGCCTAGGTGTTGGCCATGACACTTCGTCTTGCAGCTTTTGCTTGGCCTTCCATCCCAATGTTCTGGATGACTGCCTGGCATGTTTAAAGTTGGGGAGACCAAGGAATCCTCCGGTGAAGTCCAAGGAGGCTAGGTGGGCAGTCTCCGCTGCTGTGGGTTCCTCCGAGCAGCTGGAACGCATGAAGGCGTTGGAAGAAGAAGCCGCCCGCGCTTCGTACAATCGAAGCTTTTTCGTTCCACTCAACCTGGCTCCACCTTCTCAGGTTCCTTCAAGGAGCTGAGCCAGTCTCTTCCCACCTGGGGAGAGGCGCCCACGGGTTCGCACTCCTCCCGGTCTTGTAAAAGAAATAAGGAACCGAGAATGTCTTTGTCTTGGCAATGATGCTCTTGGGACTGAGAGAGGTCTCAGTCCCTGGAGCACGTGGTCTCGACGTCGGTCGAGATTGCTTCCTTGATCGCAGGCTTCACGGACCTTCTGTCAGGCCAGCCGACCGAGGATGCGTCCGATGAGTCGAGATTGTCCTTGACCCCATCTACCCTCTGTCACCGGCCCGGTTGATGACTCCTTGAAAGGACTCAATCCTTGTCTTCCTGATGAGGGGCCCAGTCTGCTGGTGTCCCCATCGAGGACTCCGTTCTGGATCCTGGGTGTCACTGGTCCCACCAGTGTCTCCCAGTGACTGAGTTAGCCCGTCCGATCTCAGTCGGGGTCAAAATCCCCTCGTCCGGATGGCGAGGAAGAGCCTAAGTGCTCAAAATAGGCTATGCCACGATCGTCCTCGTCAGACAAGAGGCTCCGATGGAAACTCCGGCACTACGAGGACCTCATGTGCAACAGCTGATTTTGTCTGGGCACAAGCTGACTTCGACTTCTACCCTGGCCATTACTTGGCTTTTGCCTCCCTAGGCGAAGTCAACCCGCTTGGAACCGAAGCCTTTGGTTCCTCTGCCCTGCGGGGAGCCGTCCGTCCTCCAGTTCAGAGCCTATACCGGTCTCTCCACCGATAGTGGTGGAGCCGCCACCTAAGCAGCCTGTGGAGGGCTCCTTCCAAAGAGGACCGGCCAGAAACTGGGCTTCCCGACGTCTGTTGGTCACGGTCACCCCGGACTGCCCTCGGCGGATCGAGGGTAATTTGGGTGGCAGGCCGCTGTACCCAGACTCTTCGGACTCTGATGTCACCAGACTCCACTCTCATCCTGGGGATGATGAGTCCTCCGTTGGCACAGGGATGGAGGAAGGTCCTTCCAAGGGATCCTTAGTCTCATCTCTGATTCCACAGGGTTGCCCCTGGAACCCATCCAGAAAAAGGCGAAGTACCCTCTCACTGACGTCCTCAAGAGAGGGGATACCCCAGTGGAGGCCTTTCCTGTGGCTGAGGCCATTGTTGGTCTGGCACTCGAACTGTGGCAGCGCCCTGCCTCATGTCCATCACCGTCTACCCGCATGACCCGCAGGTATGCAGTGCCCATGGGGTCCCTTGCAGGGTTCACAGAGCACCCTTTGACTGAGAGCCTGGTGACCACCTCTGTGTTCAGGCGTATTTTCAGTTCTGCCGACACTGACTGGCCTCCCGACAAGGAGTCCAAGTATTTGGACCACTCGGGGCGGAAGGTTTATGCGGCGTCCTCCTTGGGCCTTCATCAGGCAAGTTCGGCTGTCATCTTGGCACACTTCTCCCATGCCCTTCTTGGGTCATTGGATGAAGTCCTCCCACATCTCCCCTCGGACATGCAGACCATGGTCAAACAGGTCCGAGATCAGGGCCATGCTGTTGCCAAACAGCAGCTCCAGACGGCCCTGGACCTCGGGGATTCTTGTGCCCGCTCGATGGCTGCCGCAGTTGCCTCTCGCCGCAGGGCTTGCGCTGAGGCTTTCCTCCTTCCTGGTGGATGATACTCAGCACAAGTTAGCTGATGTGCCTTCCTTGGGACCAGCTTGTTCGGCACAGGGTGGCGGTCACCCACAGCGTATAGAACAGTCCAGTGCCACCTCGGATGCCACTTCTGCCAAGAGTTCTTGGGCAGAACCAGCAGAAGAAAAAGAAGTTCTTCCCCTGCGGTTCAGCAGTCCTCCTTCCAGGGAGAACAGCAGCATCAGCACAAGCAGCAGGCTCAAGCTTGGCGCCCTTGGCCCAAGCCTGGTCACGCCAGCTCTGGGTCTTCCTTTGCCGGGCCGGCTCTGCCGCTTCCTTTCCACCTGGCCCACTATCACTACCGACAGGTGGGTTCTCGAAGTGGTCAATCAGAGACTGCCTCTAGATTTCAAGCAGTACCCTCCCAGCTGAGCCAGTGCCCCTTGGGAAGAACGGATTTCCGCATGTACCCAGTAGGCTCTTCGAGACGACATTGCTCAGCTCCTCCTCAAGGAGTAGCTCTCATGGCTGATCTGTCTGCAAACCTCTGTCCCAGATCATACCATCCTTGGAGCGAAACGTGTCATTCTGTTCACTGGATCTGCAGGATGTGTTCTTTCACGTCCCAATCCATCTGTCCCACCAGTGGTTCCTCCGCTTTGAGGTCCAAGAGACCCTGTACGAGTTCCGAGCCATGCCGTTCGGCCTGTCATCGGCCCCTCGGTTCTTCACCAAATGCATTGCAGTGGTGGTGGCCCATCTCCGGTGTCGAGGGGTCAGAATTTACCCCTACCTCGATGATTGGCTCCTTGCAGGTTCCACCCAACAGAAGGTGGCGAGGTCCAGGGATCTGGCCCTCCAAACCTGCTCCCAACTCGGCCTCCTGATCAAGCGAGGCCAAGTCGGAACTAGTGCCTTCTCAGGTGATGGGGTTCATCGGGCAGGCTCGACTCTTGTCAAGCCAGAGTTCGCTCCGGCAGATAGGGTGGAAGTTCTCTCCTCCTTTGCCCAGTCATTTCTGGTTGGGCTCTTGCACCTGCCGGGACCTTCTTCGCCTTCTGGGCTACATGGCGGCGTGCACCTCAGTGGTCAGTTGGGCCCAGTTGCTGTGCACGCCTCCATGGGAGCTGGCCACGAGTGGACTCGGCGCCATGGTCATTTCGACCAGCTGGTCACTGTGCAACCCAGATGATGTGGGATGCTTTCCAGTGGTGGACCACCCCAAACCAGTTGCAGGAAGGGATTCCGTTTGTCTGCCCCGAGCCGACGGTCGTCCTTATGACCGATGCCTCTCTCATGGGCTGGGGAGCCCACATGGGGGACAACAGGGCCCACGGACTCTGGACCCCTGAGGAGTCCTGATGCCACATCAACCTGTTGGAGCCTAGAACAATCAAACTGGCATTGTCAGCTTTTGCTCCTCAGCTCCTGGGTCAAGTGGTTCAAGTCCAGACGGACAATACCACGACCATGTACTGCCTCAACAACCAGGGCGGCACGCACTCCTGTCTGCTTTGCAGACAGGCTGTCCACATCTGGACCCTCGTCAGCCATCTGGAGGCGGATCTCCTAGCCATCCATGTGGCAGGAGCCTCGAACCAGCTGGCGGATGCTCTCAGCTGCATAGGCCAGACGTCCCACGAGTGGTCTCTCCATTCATAGGTAGCTTACAGCCTGTTCTCCCATTGGGGCAAACCGATGGTGGACCTGTTTGCCTCCAGGGAAAACACCAAGCTGAGACTGTCATGCCCCAGCAGGGCTAGCTGCAGGGTTGATGCATTCTCGAGGCCATGGACCCCAAGCCTCCTCTACCTTCCCTCCATTTCTCTTGATCCACGAGGTGTTACTCAAGGTGAAGAGGGACAAGGTGAAGGTGATTATGGTAGCCCCAGACTGGCGACACCAGTTCTGGTATCCTTATATCCGCAGCCTCAGCTGCAGGCCCCCGGAGCAACTCTGTACACTCCAGGACCTGATATCTCTAAACCAGGGGAAGGTCTTCCATCTGGACCTTGAATCCCTACACCTCACAGCCTGGTACCTTAGTGGCTAGGGTTCCAGGCTTTCGGGTCTTTCCGAAGATGTCTACACTGTGGTGGAGGCATCTAGAAAGGAATCGACCAGGAAATGTTATGCCTTCAAATGGAAAAGATCTTCCATTTGGTGTCAGGGTAAGGGTCTGGACCCTTATCCTGTTCTGTGGCTAACATTCTCAACTACCTTTGTTCTTTCTCCAAAGGGGGTCTACGGTCTTCGACCCTACGGTGCACCTGGCAGCTATTTCTGCTTACTGGTCGCGGGCGGTCAGCCGACATTGGCGCAGGAGACAGTGGTCGGCGCTTTAAAAGGCCTGGATCACATATCCCCTCCGGTGCATGAACCTCCACCTCCGTGGGATCTACTGCTGGTATTGGCAAAGCTCATGGGCAAGCCATTCGAACCAGTGCACAAGTGTGAGCTGTCACACTTGCTGTGGAAGACGGCCTTCCTGGTGGCTATCACGTCTGCTAGAAGGACAGGGGAGCTCCAGGCACTTTCGGTGGACTCTCCTTATCTGGTCTTCCACAGGGACAAAGTTGTCCTGCGCCCCCGCCTGAAATTCCTTCAGAAGGTGGTGTCAGAGTTTCACCTTAACCAGGTGTTGACTCTGCCGGTATACTACCCTAATTACACCTCTGAGGCAGAGTACAGGCTCCATACTTTGGATCTGAGACATGCTCTCTCTCCTATTACAAGGAGAGGATGGCGGAAATTTGTGGAGAGGTTCGCCAGCTGTTTGTCACCTACACTGAAGCCACTTCTGGCAGACCTGCAGCCAAACGGACCATAGCAAGATGGATTACATCATGCATAGGTCTATGTTATGAGTTGGCGGGCATGGAGCCCCCAGAAGGATAAGAGCTCATTCTACCCGCAATACTGCTGCATCAGTGGCTGCTTCCAGGGACATTCCTATCCAGGAAATCTGTCTGGCTGCTACCTGGAAGTCAGCAAACGCTTTCATTGACCACTACCACATCGACCTTGAGTCACACCGGGATCCTGGTTTTGGGACCTCAGTTCTTCAATCTCTGTTCCCTATGTAGGGGTTGTGCACCTTGCCTCCTCCTGGAGAACTGCAAGGAGTCTGCCAGTAAGTGTGGATGAACGACATATCCACGATCCTAGAAAAACAGGTTACTCACCTGTAACAGTAGTTCTAGGAGTGGTATATGTTGTTCATCCTGCCAGTTCCTCGACCTCCCGGCTGTGGGCGTGCAGCCTGGCTTCATGGGCTAGATCTGGTGTCAAGGGCCGAGCCGGAGTATTTACCACCGGGTGGGAGGAGGAGCCAGCTTGAAGGTTTCTGGCAAGATTTAAAGGGAAAGGGACATGCCAATAAGTGTGGATGAGCGACATATACCACTCCTAGAACTACTGTTACAGGTGAGTAACCTGTTTTTCTGCTCTGTCTTTACTGAGGAAGAGAGGGAGTAATGGGACGGAAGGGAGTATAAGGGGCAGGAATCAGAAATGGACACAAGTCCCTTTACATGGGAAAGGATCCTGAAGGAACTGGAGGAATAAGAGTTGATTAAGCAATGGGATCAGATGGGGTGCACCCCAGGGTCCTAAAGGATCTAGGAGAGTTGGTGGCTGAATGTCTGGCAATCCTGTTTAGCCAATCACTAGAAACAGGGAGGTACCCAAAGACTGGAGGACAGCAGGTGGTCCCCTTACACAAAGCGGGAACAAGAGGAAGCGGGGAACTGACTAGTCATCCTGACCTTGGTAGTGGGAAGATCATGGAAGCACTTCTGAAGGAGAGTTGGTGGAACATCATCTGGTTGTCAATGGACTATAGGATCCAAGGCAACATGGTTTCACGAAGTGTATATCGTGTCAGGCCAACCTCATTTAATTTTGACTGACTGATAAGGGAGGTGGATCAGGGGAGGGCAGTGGACGTGGCCTATCTGGACTTCAGCAAGGCCTTTGACACTGTGCCACATAGAAGACTATTAAACAAACTGGGGAATATGGGAGTGGGCAGGACAGTAGTGTGGTGGGTAGGTAATTAGCTTGGCGGCAGGACACAGAGGGTGGTGGTAAATGGCTGCCACTCCACAGAGGGAAGAGTGACCAGTGGGGTACCACAGGGATCAGTGCTAGGATCGGTCCTATTCAACACCCTCATCAGTGACATTGCGCAGGACCTAGAAGGCAGAATTTCCCTGTTCGCAGACAACACGAAGCTCTATAATAGGACATGCCAGAGGGTGTAGACAGAATAATGAGGGACCTCCAGAAGCTTGAAGAATGGTCAAGGGTTTGGCAGTTGAAATTCAATGCAAAGAAGTGCAAGATAATGCATATGGGGCACAAAAACCCTGGAACAACATATCAGTTGGGGGGTGAGGATATAGCATGCACTAAGCAGGAAAGGGATCTTGGGGTTATCATCCCTGATGACCTCAAGGTAGGGAAACAGTGCGACAAGGCAGCAGGTAAAGCAAATAGGATGCTGGGATGCATAGGCAGGGGCATCACCAGCAGGAAAAGGGAGCTCATAATTCCACTATACAAGACACCGGTGAGGCCCCACCTGGAGTACAGTGTACAGTTCTGGAGACCTTACCTATGTAAGGACATAGACAGGGTAGAGATTGTTCTGAGGAGGGCAACAAAGATGGTACTGGGATTGCATCACAAGTCCAATGAGAGCAGGTTGAAGGACTTGAATATGTACTCCCTGGAGGAGAGGAGGGGAAACAGGAGATATGATAGAGACATACAAGTACCTTACAGGGAGGAACAGGGTGCAGGAATACACTATTTTCCAGTGAAAAAGATGCTCCACGACTAGAGGGCATGGGATGAAGTTGGAGGGAGGGCGATTCAAAGGAAACGTGAGGAAGAATTTCTTCACAGAACAGGTGGTGGACAAGTGAAACACATTGCCAGAGGAAGTGGTGAGGGCTGAAACAGTCACGGGATTTAAGAATGCATGAGATAGACATAAGTGAATTCTGGAGGTTAGGGGTAAGGGGCAGCAGACTTCTAGGAAAACATAAAGTGAACTTACAAGCTCAAATGGGCTGACTGGGTGGGCCATAGGCCCTATCTGCGACAGTGTCTATGTATCTATGTATCTTCCGCTTACTGGACCAGGTAGGAATTGCAGCAGATGAGGGCTAGGGGCCATCCGTAGGGACAGACTGCTCCGATTGCCCATTCGTGGGTTTCTTGCCCATAGACACCACTTTAGCCCCGCCCACCCCCAGCTGGTTGGACAACCTACAGTGGATGAGTTGTGAGCGCCCCGAGGGGTCCCTGCTTGTTCTCATAGCCCTAGCAGAGGTCCTACTCTGGCTCGCCAGATTTTCCTCCACCAACTGATCCTCTGCCTCCTCCCTCTTCTCTACCAGGCCTGTCTGGCCCTTTGGAGCCAATGGCCTGGGAGCAGTTCTAGTCATAGGGGCTGCTTTCCTCTGGTACTTCAGAGCCCTGGGCGAGGTCATTTTAGACCTGAGCCTCCAGCCGCCTGACTCTGACCGGGCTCCTCTGCCTGCTCATCTTCCTCCCTGAGGAAGAGGATCCCTCTGTCCACCTATCCCTCAGTCACTGATATCACCAGCTAACAGCGATTCCTGTTGGGGATGCTAGGGGAGCTCACATCTCACTTTTCAAGCCACAATCCCTACCCATGCGATGTGCTTTCCTTGGGAGTTCAGCACCGAGAACATTGTTATCCTCTGCAGGCCTGCCCTTCTCCAGGCCTGAGGGACTGTCACTGCAGAGTATTGTGCACCCCTGTTGTCTCCAGGTACTATGCCCCTCCTCTCTTCAGGAGTGGAGCTCCTGGATATCCCTTCTGGGCATCGTCACCTAAGGCACAACTGGCCCCCAGGCTCTGACTCTGCTGAGTTTGATCACTCGGGTAGAAGAGTTTTCTCAGTTGCATGCCTCTTTTTGTGCATCTCTGCGCACCAGACACCAGGCTAGGCACCTGTGGATGGTGCTGGGACAGCTCCTGGCAACCTTGCCTGACACAGAGGTGACCAGGCAAGCCATTTGCCTTTCTGCACGGGTTCTGGAGCTAGCAAGACACCAAGCAAGGGCATCTTATGACGCCAGTGAGGTAGCTTTCAGACTGGCAGGAACTGCAGTCTGCATTAGGCTGATGGAGTGGCTTTGCCTTTAGAGTAATTGCCTCTTCCCCCCAGGGGCCCATTTTTTTTTCTCCTCCAGGGCGAGGCGAAAACTGTTTGGGTGCCTTCCTTCTCCTAGGCAGCGGGAGTCTCAGCCTTGCCCTGACCAGTCTCGGGCCTCTTCAGTCCGTTTCTCTGTGTTTCTCCCCTACAGAAGGCTGAGGAAAGATTCAGCCCTCAGGGAGATGCCAGCGCCACAGTTGTGGTGCTTGGTACCACCAGTGATGAAGGGTGAAGATTGATGCAGATAAGATATGAAGATTATGTGCCTACCATAATTCTTAATCTTCCTGTATATATCTTCATCATTCATCACTGCTTCCCACACACCATCCCATGTCTCCTGGGCAGTGCCTCAGTCCTGCTTGCCTTCCTCCCAGTTGAGGTCAGTTGCAGGTACAATCCGACTGCCACCTCAGGGTTCCCTGTCCCTTCATCCGAAGCACCAGGGACCCACCTCGGGGGGGAGGGGGCAAGCAGTGGCTCTTGCCCTCTCTGTACTAGGGGCTCCTCGGGTCCCTTATGAGCATGATGGGGATTCTATATGGAGGGCTTTTTTCCAGGGGTGCCTAATTTTTTTTTTTTTTTATGAGGAGGACTCTTAGCTCTTCTGCCTATGAAGGAGGTTCAAGCTTGCCCCTTTCTTGGGTCCCAGTCTTCATCGGTTGGGGCTCCAGGGACCTCAATCCTCTTCTTGGAGTCTTAGTTGCTCCACCTTACTTTCCTCGGGTAACCCTCCTCTGGGTTCCTGTGGAGCAGGGTCCCCTTGATCTTTTAAGATTTCTGGCGACTTCTAGATGCTAAGGCCTCCGCCATCACCGCTCTTAGCAGTAGGCACGGGGACTAACATCCTTCTCAGGTTCTGTGACCTTCCCAATTAAGGGTCTACTGCTCAAGGGATCCTGCCCAGGGTGGGTCCTGTCCCCACCTCTGTTTACAATAGGGGAGAGGGTAGAGATCAATTGCCCTTCCTTTTTTTCTCTGGTGGACCAGGAGGGCAATCCTTGTATGGCTTGATACTTGCATCCTGTGATGCTTCTCACGCTTGTAAAGTTTGGTAACCAACTTCCTAGAGTCTTATCCTGCGGTCTGTCTCTCTCTTCTGCCTTGGGGTTCTTTTTCACCCCAGTATAAAAAAAAAAAAAAAAAAATAGGGGGAGATAAAGCAGTTGGGTCCCCCTTTTGATCTACCAGAGGACCCCTTTGGGCTCTCCCTTTTTGGGGTGCAAGCTCTCTCGCGCGCGTGCTCTCTCTCACCCCTCTTCTCCATACCTTCTTTGCTTTTCTCTTTCCCCTTACCATTTTCTTAACCCTTCCTTGGCCTGCTCTGTGGTTGGGGTCCCCTCTCCCAGACCTTCGTCTTACCCCTCCTCTTGTGGCCGGCTTATTCCTTTTTCAGTTTCTATCCTTTCCTTTTGCTATCCCTTGGGCTCCCTTGTCCCACTCTCCTCTTTCTTCCTCTTTCTCTAGTTTCCCTCTCTGTGCAAGCAGAACTGAGGTGGTGGAGGGCCGGTGTCTGTTGCTAGCCACCTCTGGAGCATCACACAATACATCTGCCTCAAGGGTGGCGCCATCCCCGGCGTCCTGACCCCTTCCTCCTTTGCAGCTAAAAAGCTGTAAGCTTCTCGCAGGGTCGTAGTGCCTCCGGCTAGACCCACCAGTGAAGATGTAAAGGAAGATCAAGAATTACGATAGGTTCATAATTTTAATTTATGCTAAGTTCTTGTGCAACTGTACTGTATGTAGCTGCCAGGCTCAGAGCTGTCCTGCACATCCAGCACATTATTATATAGGGAACTTTATAATGAGCAAAAGAAAAAAAAAAATACTTCAGAAATAAAAAGTTACAACTCTCTGCTTCTTAATGTGTCATTTTCCTGCCTGTTTTAGTTCCACTAGCTCTTTAAGCAGAACAAAAGAACTGTTTACAGGACATAAACATTAACTTCCCCCTCCCAACCTCATCGAGAATCCAGGAGCATTAATTTCCAAGTTGCACCAAACCTTCCCCTTAGCTGAAATACCCACAGAGGCCTAGCTGATAATCAAACAAAACCAATTAAAACACACACACACACACACACACTCTGTTAAAATAAATAAATAAATGCAAGTAATTATACGTGCTCTCCCAGGTTGCATGCTGTAGCCACACAACTGAGCTGACCCAGGGATGAAAGGTTTAATTCTGTATCTTTACTAGAATGAAGTTAAGGAGCATTAAAGGAAAGCTCCACACATCCTGGGCTCCTGCACCCGAAAAGCTAACCCTCCAGTTTAGCTTTTAACAGCAAAAGCAGCATTTTCTTGTGCCGCAACTTGCTGTATTTTATTTAAAAAAAAAAAAGTACAAAATCCGGAAGTACAGAGGATGCAGGGGACGCTCCATTTGCTGAAACGGTGCGGCGATGCACCACTCGCTTCAGTACTTTTGTATTGAAGCGAGTGGTGCGTCAGTGCACCGTTTCAGCAAATGGAGCGCCTGCTACAACCTCTGTACTTCCAGATTTTGTATTTTTTTAAATTAAAATGCAGCAAGTTGAGGTGCAAGAAAATGCCGCTCTTGCTGTTAAAAGCTAAACCAGAGGGTTAACCTTTCGGGTGCGGGAGCCCAGGATGTGTGGAGCTTTCCTTTAAGTACTGATTTCTTTTGCCTCTTGTCTCCTGTCTGCAGATGCAAAAACATAAAAGATGTAGTTTTCCCATTTCAGTAGGGGAAATGTTTTACTACAGAGCAGCACTTAATGTTATTTAAAACTACAGGGTAAAGATTTTTCAGTGTGTGCTGAACATCTGCCAAAAAAATGGTATGGGCTCCAGATCTGTTGTGTAAATGAAATGTTTTGTCCATGTGTTTCTGAATTTGGGGTAAATTTTATTGATGATAGTTACATTAAGTGCTTATTTCTGTGGGCAGCATTGTTTGTTCCTGTAAATATTTTATAATATTTAAACCTGCTTAATATAGCAAAATTGTCAAGCCAAAATCTATTAACCAAACCTTATTGTTTTGCAGACATTATATTGTATTAACAGCTAGTCGTCTACTGAAACACACAATTGGAATGGTAAGATTTGTGTTTTAAACAATTTATTTCCTGTTTATTAAAGAGACCTTCCCTGATGGTCCAAAAGTTATAGCTTGTAGTCATTATATGCAGTACTAGACCTGAAAAGGTGTATGCATTTGTTATTTCTGTGCCAAGTTTACTCTGCCTTCCATAATTTGGATTTGTTTCTGAGCCCTGCACTTCCCTTTAGCTGTTCAGCTTGCTGGGCTCCTAGCTCTGATGATATCACTGTAGGATGAGGAGAGACTCACACTGTTCAGTACCATGCAGTTACCACAGTGTTGCAAGGGAAACCTGCCAGTATTCGGTGTACATACTGTGTTCCCCCTTCCCCAAGACATCCTGTTAGCAATGCATCATGCCAAAGTCTAAATGCCTTGTCTGAATAATTTTTTTTTTTTTTTTGTGAAATTGACTCTGCCCTACGATGATGTCATCAGTACAACCCTGGGCCCACAGCAACACCAGGCTTTCTATAGAAGCTCTGGTACACCTTGCAGTTTTTAGCAGCTCAGAATGCAAAAACTAACTGCAGCAGACATTAATGAAATTTGTAACATGGCACTAAAGATGATAGTGAAATGGACAAAGGACGGGTTGAAAGGCATCAGGTGACCAAACGCGAGCAGGTATTAATCCAGCAGTAGAGTCCGCTCGCTAGTGCATGTGGCTGAAATAGAGTGTGCTTCCTATTGCAAGCGCGGAAAATAGAGCAAGTGTATCGTGCTGTGCAGACCTGTAGATGGCATTGGTGGAGGAGCAGTGATAGAATCCTCGTCAGTGTGCACTGGAGAGAGCGACCTGCTCGGGGAACCTCATAGCCATGAACCGAGGTGGGTAATTTCACCAGAACAGCGAAATGAAGTTTTACAACGCACTCAGCAGTGTTCCCTTAAACACAGAGACACAGGCAAAGGAACAGAAATAACTCTGTGTATATGTAGCAGTGTTACGCAGTAGCTGAAAGTGTCCCATGATGCAGCAGTGTAATGCAGCATCTGGATATTACCTCGACGGAGAAAGTAGACAAACTGTCATAACGACTGAGAAAACTGGAACCTTCTTGAGTATTTCACACATGAACATTGCCTGCGACACATTTTCTGAAAGCACCGCACACTGTATAAATTGTGGTGTGCCGTACAACAGGAACGCGCATGTTTGTCGAGCATACCAGTGTGTAGCAAACAAGGAAGTGCAGCAGAGTTTGAAAAAAATAATTGTACATGTCGGCAACTGTAGTGTGTGGTGAAGCAGAAGAATGTTAGCACAATGTCTCCCTTGCACTTGTCATGTTACAAGCGCATTAATCCCCTCCAGAGTTGGGCTCTACCAGTGGATTAATGCCCAGTGGGTGGTTGGAAGCACTCGGCCGCACCAACCCTCCCCCACCAGTAGAGCCCTCCTGTGTCGGGGATTAATGCTAACACAATTCCAGAATCAGTGCAAGAAGGGGTAAGTAATGCATGGAAGTCAAAGTGACTGGGAAGGTCCTCTTTAAAGACTGCAGCAAGAACTGCTATAGTATGGAGTCTTCAGGTCTAGGTTATATGAGCAACAGGGTCTGTGTGTGCAGGCTGGGAAGCTTCTCTGCAAACATTGTAGCACCTACAGTATATCTTTTCACAAACACAGTGCCCCTGGAATGTGTTAACTGTATTTAAAATTGTCTGGTATTAAAACATTTGGATTAGAAAATAAAACACTGAGTATGCATAAGCATGGCAGGTGACATGGTTCATCCAGATGAAGAGCATTATTTGCAGCAGCTATCTTGACCCATATGTGGGTATTACACATAATAGGTTGCAGTGCAATAAAGTACAGTTACGTAAGACCTTACCGTAAAAGTAGATCTTTGAGAGCTCTCGTGCATCAGGCCACACCTATGGAAGCAGTAGCTGCCAGGCACTAGGAACACATGGAGACTTTTCTAGCTAGCAGTCTACAAGGGGCCACCCCTGACTATGTCCTATGCTGGCAGCGTCCCTCCCATATAAACATGGGTGACCCGCTGTCTCCAGAGACCATATGCAGAGGATCTGCCGCTGAGGAACAAAGGGAGAGCCAGAGATTCCCGCCATAAAGAATTGTGAAACAGAAGATTTCCTGGAGAAAGGGAGGCAGACATAGAAAACTCTTAAGGCCAAGGGGACGGTGGGTGGGATGGTATGGCCTGATGCAAGAGATTATTTTGAAGATCTACTGTTATGGTAAGTTTTTTAGTAACTGTACTATCTTCATTGAGGATATCTCTTGCATCAGGCCACACCTATGGAACGAGTCCCAAGCAATTAAACACACAGTCTGGATGGCTGGAGGCTACAGGCCTATGAAATGAGATCTTGAAGCACAGCCAGGCCAAAGCCTGCCCTTCTAGAGGCAGTGTCCAGACTGTAGTGTTTAGTGAAAGTGTGGCCAGCACTCCTGGTTGCAGCAGCACAGGTCTCTGCAGCTGAAACATTCCTGAAAGAAGCGACTGAAGTGGCCATGTCTCTGGTTGAATGACCACGAACAATGCCAGGAAGTTCTTACCATACCTCTATTAAACAAAAGTAATGCAGTTGGCCAACCATTTGGACAGGCACTGTTTAGAATCCAGTATGCCCTCTTTCCCAGTGAAAGAAACAAACAGTTGTGAGGACTTCCTGCAGTCCTTCATATCAGGTGTGGAGCAATGCTTCCCTGGATTGGCATGCTCTGGTGGTTTGATTTAAGGTAAACTCAGACACCACCTAGGAAGAAACTTTGGATTTGTACACAAAGACATCCTGTTGTGGAAAAGCAAATAAGGAGGCTCATGCATCTGAGTCTGAAGCTCAGAAATCCTTCGAGGAGAAGTAATAGCAACTAAAAATAACGCTTTCCATGACAGAAAGCGTAGCTCGCATGTCATGGCTGGCTTAAAAGCAGCCAAAGTAAGTTTCTTCAGTGCAGCATTCAAGTCCCAAGGTGGGACTGGATTGTGGATGGGAGGCTTTGGATAGATAATGCCTCTCAAAAAAAGTACAGGACACCCCTAGTTGTGCCACCGTACAGCCATCAGCAGACACATGGAAGGCTGAAATGGCTGACAGGTGCACCTTAATGGAGAAGTATTGCATACCAGACTCTGAAAGAGACAGCAGGTACTCCAGAATCTGATTCACTGGACAAGTGAAAGGGTCCAAATGATGGAAAGTCACCCACAGAACAAAGTGCTTCCACTTCATGGAATAAGTGGCCCTGGTGGAAGGCTTCCTAGCAGCCACCAGGATGTCAGCCACCTTTTGGGACACTCCAAATCTAGCCATGGCTATGTCTTCAGGAGTCCTACATCAACTGAGCACCCCTTGCAGTCCGGTACCCCTCCGGGGCTTTGGACACCCCCAGTGTTGAGGTCTCGGCTATATGCTGGGCCAGCTCCATTGGTGACCTCAGTGGTGCTGGGCCGTTTCCCGTGTCAGTGAGCTAGACTGTGCCACCAGTTTCACTGGGTTGCCTTTTGACACCATTGCGGTGGTGCAAGAGGGAGAGTCCCTGGGGTCACCTCTTTGGAGAGCTCCCTGATCTTGTCCTCCTCAGATGAGGATTGGGATGATCCCGACTGGTGGTCTAGCTCTTCATAGCTTGGAGACTCTCCTAGGCCCAGCCCAGGTCCTTCACTGTGGTCAGCTCCTCTGTCCAGGGTTGTTGGCATTGTTGCCCCTCTGAGTCTCGCTGTCACTTGTGGCACCTGGGACTCCTCTGGTGCTGACTCTGGCACGGATTGTGAGGCGATGGGGACAGCGCCAGTTCTGGTGCTGCGGTCTTTCCTGATCTGGTGCTGGCTCTTGTACTCGCGGTCATTCCTAGTATCGAGGCTGATACCAGTTCAGCTGGCGGCACAGTGGCTGGCGCAGAGTGGGGTTCTGGCACTGACTTCAGTGTCAGATTCCCCCATGACTGTGGCTTTGGGAAGGTCTCCTTTGAGGTTGGTCTCAGCTTGGAGGGGGGGTCCTGAGGTTGCGGTCGGTGCCCGACTGTCCCTAGAGTGGCTGGAGGCTCTGGGCGGAGTTGGAGTGCCGACCTGCCACCCGACCTACAGGGACCCACAGTTGGTGGGCAGAGGCGCTGCCTTTGTGGGCCAGAATGGCTTCGGTCTCCTCAACAGGGGTCCCCCCCCCCAAGGCAGCACCACCTTCGCCCCTCCCCAGCTGGTCTTCGCAGGTGTACAGGCCATGCAGTTCCATTCCTTGGGAGGTTTCTGCAGCTTTCTCGTGCAGCCCTGGCAGAGGGTCTTCTTTGGCCTCCCATGGCCATTCTCCCCTTCTTCTCCTCTGCCTCCTCCCATCATCTGTCCTGGGTTTCTTTGGCCCTAGGGGCCCCATGTCCTGGGAAAAGTTCAGGGCTATGGCGCATTCGTTCGTTATCTACTTCAGGGCCATTAATGTTATTTGTAGCCCTCCGACCCATGCTGCACCTACCCCTGAATCCAGCTCCTCCACCTCTTCAGCTTCCTCCTCTGAGGGAGAGGATACTTCTGGCCCCATCTCTCCTCAGATGCTGATTAAACTGTGTATCCGCGATTCCTCTAGGATATCCTGAAGTAGCTGCAACTTCCCTGAAATTTCTTTTGGACACAGTCCTGTGCGTGTGACACTGTCATTCCTGGAGGAATTCAGCTCTGAATCAGTCGTGATCCCTCCGTGGTCTCAGCCCTTTATGAAGAGTCACACACAGTCCTAGCAGCACCCTCTGCCTCTTCTCCAGCCCTAAGGGACTGCCAGTGCAGGTATTGTTTGTCCCCGGTTCTCCAGGCGCTATACCTCAACTCTCTTCAGGTCTGGAGCTACTGGACACCCCCTCCAGGCATTGTCGTGACTGCCCCCCACTTGGCAGAGTTTCACCATTGGGGTAGCAGAGTTTTCTCGGTGGCATGACTCCTTATTTGCATTTTGGTGTACCATGCACACCAGGTAGCCTATACCAGATGTCTGTGAGCGACGCTGGGGCAGATTCTCTCTTCCCTGCCTGAAAGTGAGGTAAACAGACAAGCCATTGCGCTTTTCCCGAGGGGTTTGGAGCTAGCAAGGCGCCAGGCAGCGGCGGGCGTTGACCTCGCCAGCGCAGCAGCGTCCATGTTGGTGGGAACAGCAGTCTGCGTTAGGCGGGTGGCATGGCTTCATCTCTCGCGGTTGTCACCCTTGGCCCAGTGTAGGGTGATTCCATTGCCTTTCAAGGGGGCCCATTTTTTCTCCCACAGGGTCAGGCATGAGCTGTCTGGGCACCCTCCCTGTCCCAGGCAGCAGGAGCCTCCACCTACCCTTGACCAGTCGCGGGTCCAGCCAGACCTGTAAGTGGCCCCAGCCTCCTTGTGTTTTCCCCCACAGGAGGCTGAGATAAATTTCCCACAGGGTTTGCCAGGCACCACCGAGGGTGGTAGCTTGGTGCTCTGACCCACCAGTTGTGAATGGTGAAGATTTACTTGGGTAAAAGAAAATTTACATGCTCACCATAATTGTAGATCTTTCTGAGTATCTACACCATTCATAACTGCTTCCCTCCCTCCTTCTCTTTGGCCCTTGCAGGGTATATTTCTTCTTGGCAAACCCTGATGGATGTAGAGGCAAGCATTCTAGAGCTTGGTTACTTTAGCCATCGCTCTGTTCCTTTTAGGGCAATATCTGCTCTCTCTCTACAAGGCTTTTTTTTTTATACTTTCGATGTCTTGGTGTCCAGCTCAATCCCTTAGGACCCCTTGTTTTCCAAATTCTGTGCTTGAGGGATCTTCTCAGATCCTCTCGTAATACACTATATAGCTTATACCTCTGCAATCCCGAGACTGTTGAGGAGGCATTTCCAACTCTTCTACCCTCCCCTTTTATTGGTTGAAAAAAAAGAGGTTAGTCACCTGAAGGAAGGAGGCTTGGACTCTTTTCTTTCTCGTAGGGAGAGAAAGGCATATTCCCATATTTATTTTTCTCTCTTGATTCCTTTTGGTGCTGACTAGGGACATTTGGTTCCAATGTTGATGGTGGGGTGACGTCACACCTCTGGAGAGCCAGGAGCTAGCTCACAGTCTCATTGAGGAGGTTGTGGGGTGTAAATGAGGATGTTGTGGGGTCTAAAACTGTGGGAGAATTCAAGAATGCATGGGACAGACATAAGGCAGTTCTTGTGGGGGTAGGAAGAAATGGGCTGTTAGTTAACTAGGATCTGTGGCTTATCCTGTACATAGGGAAACGGGGAGACTAGGTGGGCCAAGCGGTCCTTATCTGCCATCAAAGTCTGTTTCTATGTTTCATTCTAAAGGTTGGAGTTGTTGCTCTCGAGCTGGGTTCTCTGACTGTACCAGTCCTTGTCTTCTATTCCCAAATGCTTATCCTATTAAACAAACAAACAAAAAAAAGACCCAGGATCGAGTCAACAGAGGAACATAGATTAGTGTACAGCCATTCTTGTCTAACCTTCAGTTGGGAAACTTTCCTGGGCTGTCCGCTGTGCTCCTACTGCTTCTTTTCTGCCATCCCTAAAACCCTTGGTGTGAGGTAGTAATCCTTACTACATTCCTGAGGAAATCCAGGTGTCTCCCTCTGTCTCCATACCATCTTCTCCATTCCTTTCTTACCTGTTGTAGCCTCTGGGTCCCTCAGAGGCTCTGGTCCTCTCAATACCACACAAACCCTCCAGTAATACAATTCTTCTCTCTCTCTTTATTCTCTGTCCTTCTTTCAGCTTTTATTCTCCTTCTATTCCTTTGCGTATTCTATCCCTACAGCTCTTTGCCCCACTTCCTTCATTTTTTTTCTCTTCTCCTTTTTCTTCTCTCCGGCGAGCAGAACCGAGGACTGGGGGGAGTCTGCATCGGGTACTGGCCAGTCAAGCGAGCGCTGCTTAATATGTTTGCCTCATCCCCAGAGTAGGCTCCACCAACTAAAAATTCTTAACCAATGCTCCTGCAAGGATCCAGCACCTCAGTTATGAATGGTGAACATACTCTGGAAGATCTACAGTTATGGTGAGTACGTAATTTTTATTTTTCTGTACGCCTTCCCTCCTTTCCCTTTAATTCAATGTTACTCAAACTATAGATGGAGGGGGCAACTCTGATACTCGTTGCTTCCTATGGCCTTGACAGATTTGGTCCCTCCTATACATCAACTAGCAGTGGAACCCATAGTGCCACTGCTCCTGTGTGGGTCTACTGTCACAGGAACAGGGAACTCTGGTCCATCCGGACCTCAGATCTCTTCATCTTCATGCATGGCTCCTGAAAACATAGCCATTGCCGGTTTCAGGTTTTCCAAAAGTGGCTGATGTCCTGGTGGCTGTCAGAAAGCCTTCCACCAGATCCACTTACTCTATGAAGTAAGCGGTTTGCCCTATGGATCGCTTCTCATCATCTGGATCCGTTTACCTGTCCAGTTAACCAGGTTCTGGAGTATCTGCTGTCCTTATTGGGTGCATCGTCGTGCAGTATTGCTCCATTAAGGTGCACCTGGCTGCTATTTCAGCCTTCCATGTGCCTGTCAAGGGTTGTATCGGTTGCCCAGCTGGAAGTGACCCATATATTTTGAGAGGCATTCTACATGTGAAACCTCCCATCCGTAATCCAGTCCCAGCTTGGGACCTGAATTCTGTTTTGGAGAAGCTTCTTTTTTTTTTTCTTTTTATTTATATTTTATTCATTTTATGTAAACAATAAATAAATAAAATGTAACATACAAATACAGCCATAGAAGGAACAATCAGTAATACATACAGCATTGGGATATGAACATCTCCGGATATGCAGGGTGATAAAGTATCCCTTGTGTATATGCTAAATCAGAGGCTACCTCAAGGTAACATACTGATAATAGCTGAGGTTCAATTCCATTAGAACTGTAGCCAAGAAGATGACAAAATTCAAACATAAAGTCTTGCTGTATTTTGACAAACAGCAGTTAGCTCCAGCCTTTAAACTGCCCTGGAGAACATAGGGTTAAATTTCTATGCAGTGCATAGAACATTGAGCTCGAGCTCAGTTGAGGTCTCTGTCTGCAGCCCTTTGAAACCCAACCGTCAGATTCTTTACTCCGCCTCGCTGAACAGTCGCTCCGGAGATTTCTCCTTCAGCTCAGTTCAAAAGTCTGTTAAAGTGTCGGTTTTAAACTGAAATTATTCCGAATTTATTCTGCAACGTCTGTTTAGGCTCTGTCTGCGGTACCGTGAGTACTAGATAGTTGTTTCTGATTATTGTGTGGAAATTGTAAGTTTGTTTGATCGGTTTGGTTGAATTGATCCTTTATATTGATTTCTTGTACTTTACTTTAATGTGTGGTTACAGTCCTTATCGGTTCTAAAAAAAAAAAAAAAGTATTTTAAATGTTTTTCCAATACCCGTGACACGGTTAGGAACCCGATAAGAGAGTCTTGCTACAAGCTGTTTACTGAAAAAGGGTAAGTTTTGTTGGGTTGGTCATGTCTGAGAAGCCCAAGAAAAAATGGGGCCCACTGGGTTTCAACACTGCATTGAGTGTGGGGAAGTCTTTGCTAAGGCCGATCCTACACCACCTGTGTTTATTATCTGGGGTTTGAACACCTCGATACAGACTGGCAAATTTGCAGAAATCTTCCTAAGTCGGACTTCCGGTGTGATGGCTGCCCAATGAGAAGCTCTCTCAGATCGCTCCCTGCCCTCCTAGAACTGATCGTATTTCGATAATTGCACCTAAGTTGCGAGTAAATGGTTGTAAAGTGTTGCTGATTACTTACGAAGCGATTTCTCTTTCACGGAGTGCAGTTTGAAATGGGCTTGAGATAGAAAATGTCGACTCTTCGCCATACTCCCCCGCTGACTCCAGCAAAGGATAAGAACACGAAACGACTTAAAGCGGGTGGGTCAGAAGCTACTTCTTCGTCGAAACAACACGCCATACTAACAGAAGAGCGGTTTTTGGAGGAAATGGGTCCAATGAGGGAAACACTGCTCGCACTAGCTTCTGATTTAAGGGGCATAAAGCTATCGTGACAACAGCTGAGTACACGCATGAAGGATAATGAGACCAGGATCTCCTCGCTTGACGATTGAAGGGCAAGAATGGATCCAGAAATGGTTGCCCTAAGGTATAGAGTCAAAAAAGCAGAGGATCGCCTAGAGGATCTCGAGGGTCGCTCGAGAAGGAATAACTTGGTGGTACTGGGCCTTCCGGAGGGTGAAGAGAGGCGCCAGGCAGTTTTATTTGCCCAAAAATTATGTGAGAAGCTGGCAGGGCCCTCCCCAATGGGCCTACTTTTATAATTGAAAGAGCCCATAGATCACTACAGCCTATGCCCTTAGCGGGATCGCCACCTCATCACTTTCTTTTCAGGCTCCTGAATTTTCTTGACAAACAGTTCATCCTGTCAAAAGTAAGAGACAGCTGAAGTACAATGGGAAGGAAAGCATATTTGTGGTTCAGGATCTTCCTATTCAGTTAGCCAGAGCGCTCAGCCCTCCACCCTTAGTGTCTAAATTAGTATCAACTGGAATCCGCTTCAGGGTGCGCTACCCAGCTACTCTGCAGATTAATAGAGAGGTCAATGGCACTCCTTGATCCTTGGAGTTGGCCTCTGAAGCATGTAAGAAGTGGTATCCTGATCTGATCAAATGGCTGTGCTTCACTATACTTCTGTGGGAAGTCTGCCATCTTGTGGCCATTTAGTTGAAGAGTGAGTGTTTTGTCTCTCCGTTGGTACAAAAATTTGTTAAACCAAAACTTCACTGGTTGGACTTTTGTACATGACAAAGGGAAGCTGGACTCTAGCATAGTAGTTCATTAGAGGACTACTTTTTCTGTTTCCCTTTAATTTTATTATAATAAAGTTGGGAATCGATAGTAAACTGCCATGCCACAAAACAGGCTGGGAATAGATATTGCGTTCCAAAAGAGTACTAGTTAGTGTTAGCTGCTTAGGTTTGGTATTGATAAGCAGAGTTATTTACTTCTGTGCCCAATGGGAGAAGTTGGACTGTGAATACCACAGTTGATACAATTCTTATGATTTAGATTTTAAGCGGGTTACTTGTATAGCCTGTTACTTAAGGTAGGGGAATGTTATGTACACAGATGTAGTTATATTGCTTGACCCCCTTTTTCTTCTACTTTTACTTCTGGTATTTGAAAGTTTTGCTTACAATGTATGGTGGGTTTTAGAATTCTAGATGACATGAAGGGCTCTACAAACTATATAATTAGGGCGTATGTGTTCACAGGGGTAGAATTAGAAGGGGTAGGGATGAGTAATCCAGGGTAGCATGATAAACATTACACGAATATGCAGTTGATGGTTCGGTCTTTGGGACTGAGGAGTTAGTTCCATATTCACCTATAGGGCATGTTGTCTAAGTTAATGATTATGCTCGGGAGTACTTGGGATAAGTGTAAGATCCTTAAATTGCCTAATGTAAGGGGTTTTGGGGGTTTACGTGGGGAGGGTTTATAGCCAGTCTCCAAAGATATATTTTCAATCCAAGGTCATGCCCATATGCCAAATCTTTGGATTTTTGTTTCGAATAGCCCCCCTTTTTACACGGGTATGCTGACGTGAGAATTGCCTCATGGAATGTTAAAGGGGCAAGAGCTAGACTGAAACGTCATCAAATTCTCAAACATTTGGCTTTAATGCATTTAGATATGGCTCTTCTACAGGAGACACATTTGTTAGCTGGGGAAGGTAATTTATTCCGTAGAGAACATATTGGTTATGTTTATGCAGCAGGCAACTCCACTTCTCATAGAGGAGTTGCAATTTTGGTTACTAAAGGGACACAGTAGTTTCAACCTTTACAAGAAATTGGGGACCCGCAAGGGAGGTTTTTGGTAGTCAGAGGGTTGTTGAACCATAGCGAAATTATCCTAGGCACAATTTATGGGCCTAATCACTCCTCTCTGGAATTCTTCTACCAAATAGCCCTTAAATTATTCCTTAAACAACTGCCAATAATGTTGGCAGGGGACTGGAATCTTATACGACAATAAGTGAGATAGATCCACTGGGAGTGATCAGACTCTATCCCCTGCAGAAATCTTTACACAAAGTGATGGAGGCTTGGGCCTTTCAGACCAGTGGCGCCTCCTTCACCCATATGAAGTACACTTTTACTCGAACACCATAAATCCTACTCTGTTTGGATTTTTCTTAGTTAACCGAGCCATTCTGATGGGCCCAGTGGCTTCTGGAATCTCCCCTAGAGTGTTGTCAGATCACTCTTTGATCTGGTTTGAAGGGAAGATACCCCAAGCCATTCCCAAGGTTACTCAGTGGAAGCTTAACATTCAACTTTTAGCTCAAGAGAATAGCGTAAACAAGATTCGTACACTAATTAACCAATATGTGGAACATAACAGGTGCTCCATAGTAGCATATGATCAGTTTTGGTGTTCCCTGAAATGCTACTTAAGAGGTGAATTTGTTAGATTGGCAGCTACCCGTAAACGGATAAGGGAGGGGGTTGTAAAATCATTGCTGGATTCTATTCAGAATCTGGAAGCTAAGATTAGTTCCTCCCCTACTGAGGAAGATTTACTTCAGCTTACGGTTCTTAAAGATCAATACGCGGACACATTAAGAGAAAAGGTTGAATATGCCCTGTTTAAAACCCATATTAGATACTTAGATCAAGGAGACAGAGCCGGGCACCTCTTGGCTCTTAAATTGAGACAGCAAGAGGAATCTAGATTGGTCGCCTGCTTAACCACGGTAGATGGGGGTAACATAGTGACCACGCCTAAAGCTATAGTGGAAGAATTTGAAAACTTGTATAGGAAGTTATATAGTCACCCGAATAGTAGTCCTACTCATACGGAGATTCAGCAGTATCTGTCTAAACTTCCCCTTCCTATCCTCAACCATGAGCAAAAAACCCAGCTGATTTCCCCTATATCGACGGCTGAGATAACTAGGGCCATTCAATCCCTGTCACCTAATAAAGCTCCAGGACCGGATGGTTACCCAGCAAACTTCTTTCGAACGTTTGAGAAGTAGCTTACCCCTATCCTTCAGGAATTATATGAACATATTTGTGCCGATGGCATCGTTGATTCCACGGTATTAGAAGCTACTGTTATTGTTTTACCAAAGCCGGGGAAACCCAAAGATAAAGTAACAAATTATAGGCCGATTTCCTTGATGAACTATGATAAGATCTTAGCTAAGATTTTGGCATCTAGAATTACTAAAGTTTGGGACAGTTTAATTAGTCTTGAGCAAATTGGGTTTATTGATGTTAGAAATCCTTTAGATAATTTCCGTAAACTTGCCCATATTTTCTCCGTATCAGGAGGCACAGCATCCGATGGCTCTTATTTCCCTGGATGCGGAGAAAGCCTTTGACAGGGTTAGTTGGCATTTTCTTTTTAGTACCATGAGCCAATTTGGTTTTCCCCCTGAATTTATTGGGTGGATTAAACATTTATATTCTAATCCCAAGGCCAGAATTTATTGCAATGGGATTTTCTCCAACAGTTTTCCACTACACTCGGGAATGCGGCAGGGGTGACCACTGTCACCTTTGTTGTTCAGTCTGTATTTAGAGCCCTTGATCCACAGTTTGCAATTATCCCTGAACATAATTGGAAATCTTATCTGTGTCAATCTTCACCATTCATCACAGATGGGTACTGGCCGGAGATCAGGACCCCGCGGGAGCCTTTTCTTTTTTAAAAGGATGGTAGACCAACCCAGCATCGGCGCCGCCCTCGAGGCCGACGTACTACGTGGCGCTCGAGGATTAGCCGTTAAGCTGTGTCGACTCCGCCTGCCTACCAGTTCTTCGTCTCCCGCCGTCGAGGTCGCCTCGTGGGAAGCCTTGAAGTGTTTTTGAAGAAAATTTTAGGCCTTAGCCTTTATCGTCGATAGTTCGTCGGTCTACTAGTTCTAGTCTGCCCTACTCGACGTCGCTGGTAAGATCTTTCCATTATTTATAATTTTGGCAATGTCGAGTCTAGTTTTGGTGTTTTTTCCGCAGGTCATGTCGCGGTCGGAGGGCAAGAAATCATCTAAGGCGGGGCGGCCCCCTATGCGTTGGTGCCCGTGTGGCCGCAGTTTCTCCGTGACCGACCAGCATGACCGGTGTGTCTCGTGTCTTGGCCTGCTTCACGACATGGATTCGTGCGACGCCTGCTTCTCTATGGACCACCGTGTTACCGAGCAGTGCGCGTGGAAAGTTGGACGAGCTCCGCCGACTTTCGGAGGTAGGATCCGCACTCGTCGGGCAAAGCCGCGTTCTCTCGGCCTTTCCTCCGGGTCCCTCCGGTTCTATCTGGACAGCGGAGGAGAGTCTCAACCCCGTAGCCTAGCCTTGGTTGAGACTACTCCCGCGGCGCAGGAGGCCCACGTCCGGCTACTCCGGGAGGCGGGCGGGCGCTTATGGCAATCACCCCTTGAGGGTGGCCCCAGTGTCGCTCCCGCGGTCGGAAGGCCGGGTCGATGCCGTCCTGGCGCGTCGATCCGGTGCCGTCGAGGCCTCTGGTGCCGTTCGCGGTGCCAAGGGCCTTATCGGCGCCGTCAATCTCGGCCCGCTGAGCTCTGTCGGCGCCGCGCGGCGCCCGTGTACTGTTAGCGGTGCAGCGACCCTAGATCGGCGTCGCCTCTTGCTGTGTCTTGCCTCGGGCCGAAGACTGAAACACGCGGCGCCGCGGAGTCATTAGTAGCGCCGTCTTGATGGCGCCGGGGAACCTAAGCGATGCCGCCTTGGCGCCGAGTCCGACACCGGAGCAGTCGATGCTGCTTCAGTGCCAGCGCCCGCTCGGGGGCTGGGCGGTGTCGCGGCAGAGCCTGCTCTCCGGACGGTCGGCGCGCCGGCCCCGCGCTGCTGTCGCGGCGCGGTAGGCCTGGCGGTGTCTGCGACTCCGGGACCGCCCGCTGGGAGCTGCCGCGGCGCCGTCTCTGTCCCGGTGCTGCTCCGGTGCAGTGGACTTGGCAGGCGCGCGGCTGGCTAGCCTCGGACCTCTGGTCCCGGCCGTCCTACCACCTTCTCCCAGCCCGCCCGGGGCTGTGGAGTCTGTGGTGCTGCCTTGACCACTGCCACGACTTCTGGGCCCTTCGCGAGAGGTCGCTTTTCTTCGGCCTCTGCCGTCTGGCTTAGGGCCTCGGATTCCACCTCTTCGGGTCGGAGTCGGGCTCAGAGTCGGACGAGCAGTCACTGCGCTCAGGGTTGCCTGCACAGAGGGTGAACCAGTGGTCTCTTGAGCGTGAGTCAGCCCCTCTTGAGGGCGTCAGGTTCCCTCCAGGTCGGGGTCAGTGGCACTGACCAGCAGGCTATGGTGCGTGCCACTATAGCCATGCAACCTGGCCTGGGGGTTCCTGGACCCCTCAGCAGGTGTACCCCCTCCCGTGGTGTGTCTTGATCGCCCAGACTTTGGGGCCTATCGAGAAGCCTACAGGTGGGAGGGATGCTAGCCCTGGATTTCCCCTGAGGACATCCAGGAGCTGCCAACTACCTAGGCTGACCCTCCCGAGGACAGGACTCTCTCGGACTCTGAGGGTCGAGGGTGTGGGGTCCCAGAGTAGGCCTTTCTCTGGGGTCCACCGGGTCCTGGAAGAAGCGGGTCGTGGGACTCCGTCCTTCCCTTCCGGGTCCCTTGAGAGGGTCCCATTCTTTGGAGGCAGGGACCGTCCTTCTGGACCTCATTGATCGCCTCACTGGGGAATTCTTCTGGGGCAGCTTAGGCAGTACCAGCGTGGTTGTACAGCTATCGGCTGTGGAGTCTTCTGGGACACCTTCCCGGGTGTCCATGGTCAGCTCCTGGCCCTGGCAGAGGTCAGCCGATTCCTTCCTCTGCTCTGCCCCTACCCTCTGCTACATTCTCCAGCACTCCCGGGCATTCTTGGTCCCTACCGGCCTCTCACCTGGGAGCAGTTCAGGCGGTGGCTTCTCGGTTCCCTGCCTATGTTAGGGCCTTGGACAGTCAGGTTTTTCAACCTTCCCAGGCAGCCACCCTCGGGCATATGGTGACCTCCACCTCATCCCCCCTCTTCTGGGGAAGGAACCATCTGTCCCATCTCTCCTACGCTGATCTCTCCAGTATCAAGCGTTTCCTCAGGAGGATTTTGGAGGACCTTCACCTTTCCCCTATCATGAGCAATCCAGAGCATCGGCGCCACGCCTTTCTAAGCGATTTGCGTGGCCACCCTTGTGGTGCCCCTGGTCTGCTCCTTCGGGAGGCGTCCATGCGTTTCTGGCAGAGCCCTTCTCCGGAGTTCCTGCCCCTAGGGACCTCAGCCAGAGGTATTGCGCTCCTCAGAGTCTCCAGGTTCTATGCCTCATCTGCAGTCCGGTTGATGCACCTGGACACTCCTGATGGGCTTCGCGCCTCCACCGTGACTGGCCCCAGATCAGGACTCTTGATTTCGATTTCTGGGGAAGAGGACTTTCTACTCGGCATGGTTGCTTCTCTCCATCTCCGCTCATCAGGCCCACTATGCAGCCTACAACAGGTTCTTGTGGTCAGCGCTGGGTCAATTCCTAGCTGCTTTGCCTGACTCGGAGCAAACCAGGCAAGCCATGCTCTCTCTGCACGTGGCCTGGAGCTAGCAAGGCACCAAGCAAGGGCATCTTACGATGCCAGTGAGGTAGCTACCAGGGTAGTAGGGACAGCGATCTGCACCAGAAGATCGGCGTGGCTTCGCCTTTCCCGGTTGTCACCCTTGGCCTGGCGTGGGGTGATCTGCTCCGCTCACCAGGGAACCTATCTCTTTTTCTGTAGGGCGAGACGACGTCTGTCGGGGCAAATTCCTTCCCCCTCCGGGGAGACCCCGTCTCGCTCTCCCCACTCTCGGGCCTCCTCAGGCCCAGAGGTTCCCCTCAGTGTGTCACCCACTGAAGGGCTAAGGGACTCTGTCCTTAGGGTGCATAGTCATCCCCTTTGGGGGCTTGGTACTCGCCCATCTGTGATGAATGGTGAAGATTGACACAGATAAGATACAGAAATTATGTTCTTACCGTAATTATGATCTTTCTGTGTATCTTCACCATTCATCACAATCCCACCCGCCATCCCCTGGGGCTCCAGTCTCTGGATCCTCCTCCCTCTATGCCTACCCCTCTTTTGAGCAGGGTAAAGTTGGGACACACAGGGGGGTAATTTTCTTCCCAAAGGGTACAGTTCGAGTGGCACTTCCTCTCTACTATTTGTCCTCTCCCCTACCGGGCAAGAATTGGTGGTTGCCCTCCTTCTGTTATCCTTATATGTAAAAAAAAAAAAAAGACACCCCTTTTTTCACCAAAAATCTTTACAGAGAGAGTACTGAGTCCCTGTACCCTGTCCTTCTCCAGAATAGCCGACTCTGCTTCTGGGAGTTTTTGCCAGTTATTCTGTGCCTTGAATTCTGGCAGATGAGCTTTGCCACTTCTTGCAGTTCCTATACAGTCTGGTGACGGCCAAGGGTCTTGGATTCTTGTTACCTCTCACTCTCTCCTAAATTCTCTCTCCCCCCTTCCTTCTTCTTTTCCAAGATTGGGGCCCCTACCCAATCCCTTAGTTTACTTCTTCTATGCTGTCCTCTCAGTCGTTATTTCTCCGTTTAGTTCAGTTTCCTCTTCCTTTTCTGTCCCTTGGACTCTCTTGTCCCACCCTCCATCCCTTCCTCTTACCTCTCCGGCACTCAGAACTGGTAGGCAGGCGGGTCGGCACAACTTAACGGCTACCTCGGCGCCCGTGATACGTCGGCCTCAAGGCGGCGCCCGATGCTGGGTCGGCTCCGCCTATCCTTTAAAAAAAAAAAAAAAAGGTTCTCAAGGTCCTGATCTCCGCCAGTACCCATCTGTGATGAAAGGTGAAGATACTGCAGAAAGATCATAATTACAGTAAGAACGTAATTTCTATTTCCAGTGGGTCCATTTGAGTTGAAACTGTCGGCCTATGCAGATGATCTTTTACTCCACATATCAGATCCAGCTAAGTCATCCCCAAAATGTTAGATATAGTAGAGTAATTTGGTAAATTCTCAGATTATAAGTTGAACATTAGTAAGACCGAAATTATGCCACTCAATGTTCATGTTCATAAAGGAGACATGGGTAGGTTTCGGATGGCCTGGACAAATAGGATTAAATACCTGTGTATTACTCTGATGACTTCAGCTTCTTTTCTGAAGTATAATCTGGATAATCTTCTCCTAATTATTCAGCAAGACTTAATTAGATGGTCTCCTTTACATATATCCCTTCAAGGGAGAATTAACGTTATCAAAATGAATGCGTGACCCAGAGTTTTTTATCCTCTGAATATGCTGAATATTTACCTTCACCTTTCATGGTTTCGGAAGCTTCAGAGTATGATTACTAAATTTTTATGGCAAAATAAACCCCCACGGAGATCCTGTAAATGTCTGAGTGCTCCGAAAGGGTTGGGAGGCCTGAAGCTCCCGCGAATTTTTATTACTATTACCTGGCGAGCCATATTGCTAAATATATGCGGTGGGTGACTACTCCCTTAAATAATAGGCAACCGGCATATAATCCTATATGGCTGCAAATTGAAAGGAATCTTATTAGAAACTCTAAAGTGGCACCTGATAGCCTGTGGTATATACTTCCTAAGGCTTTACCTAAATTACTTAGGTCCACGGTTATTTTCACTTCGGTTAAGGTCCACAACCAGATGTGTAGGTCTTTGGGGATTAGACATACCCAGGGATGTCTCGCAACCAGTGTTTGGTAACTCTAATTTCAAGGTTGGCAATGAATTCCTTTCACCACATAGGTGGGGATTACCTCCAAACATGAAAGTTAGTGACCTAGTTGAACTAGGGAACCTAAAGTCACTCCAAGAAATATTGGAGAGTTTCCACCTCTCATCCAAGTATGCCTTTTATATTTACCAAATCAGACATCTGCTTATCACCTGGTTTGGACCCAATCAGTGGGACACCAATTATGGAGAGATCTTTCTGGTATTTCAATCTCTTGCGTGGCAGTCACATGCGGTTTCGGGTCTTGTGGCCGCTCTGCATGACAGACTGCATCTGAACAAAGATGATTACTCTCAATATTGGAAAGATACTTTCCCCAACAGTTGTATTAACTGGGAGCATATATGGAAAGGAATTTAGTTATATAGTGCCAATGACAAACTTAGATTGGCACAATTTTATATTCTGCATACCATGCACCTGACCCCCGTGAAGCTGTGCAAAATGGGGAAATTGCCAAAAGATGATTGCTTCAGATGTGGGCAGGCGCAAGGTTCCTTGTTACATATATTCTGGGAGTGTCCCTTAGTTGCTCCTCTATGGTCTGATATTAAGGCCAAAGCTGATCCCTTATTAGGGTTACAAGATCTATTTACCCTGCAGATTTGTTTGCTAGGAGATTACACAATGGTGGCAGTGAAGGAAAGGAGATAGTTTATTAATCTAATCTCACTCACGGTAAAAGCCTTAATATTAAAACACTGGAAGGATCAGACTTCTATTACCTATCAGGAATGGCTTGCCGGGTTATTATATAATTTAAGGATTGAGAAAACCATTGCTAGCTATAGAAATGCTTTGTCTAAGTTTAACGCTAAATGGGAGAAATTTCATGATTTATGGTCGTCGTTTAAGTCATATTAATAAAGGAGGCAGGGCCTTTATATATCCCCTTTTGAATTAATCTTTTTAAGTGGGGCAACTGATTGGCTTACTAAAGGATAGACGTTCATTTAAATTCCTTTTTTTCTTTTTTCTTTTAGGTAGCAGTGTTTCTGCTTCCCCAAGTGGGGTCAGAGAATTGGCCTGTAGTACTATAATCCGTGGACTGGCTTTGGGGAGGGTGGAATGGTAGTGGGGAGGGATAAGAAGGTGGGGGAAGGGGTAAAGGGGGATTCATGGGACAGTTAACTAATGCAATGTACATGTACTTAGACTAGTGTAACATCTTTGGTATCATACACTGTATGTTGGTGATTGGAAAAACTGAATAAAGCATACTTAATTTAAAAAAAAAAAATTTCCTAAGTCTACCCTGGAAAAGAGATTAGGTAGACTTAGGGAAAAGGAGTCCGAGAAGTCCGCTGACCTGGATGGCCAGCCCAGTTTTTGGTTCCGACCAAACCAGAAGGAGTGCCGTCTGACCAGGGCAATATTTCTTTGGGCAAGAGGAGAGCCGATCCTGAGGGAAAAGAAAAGACATATCAGCCGGTTCGGATCCAGAGGTTCATGTTCTGACCGCTGATGAGACTTCCCGAGCAATTCGGATTGTTGAATCGCTTCACCCAGTTCCGTCCCGATCCGCTCCGCTGGCTAGAGGCTCGTTCGTCGGTTCAATCTATTCAGAAATATGCCCCTGAAGATTTTTACGAACCGAATTTGAGGAGGAGGGGGGATTTTGAACAGGATGATGACTATGATGGAGCAGAAAGTCTGGATGTGCCCATTGAACCGGACATCTCCCCAGACAGACCTTTTGGTGTTTCCCCTCCTAGGCTCTCTGAGTCCTCTCCCTACTATTTGTTTTACAGGAAAGTGGCTGAAACTCTTCAGCTTCCTATGGAGAAAGCTACAGAGGATCAAGAGGAGCCTGATTTTGTAGAGACGATGGACATCCCAGAGTCCAGGAGGCTGTCTATTCCCTTGCACAAATCTTTTGGGAAACAGACTCAAAAAATTTTAGTCTCCTAATTCTGTGCCTCCTGTTGATAGAAGAATGGATAAGAGGTACACCTTATTAGGCTCAGACATGGAGTTTTTCTATCAACAGTGCAGCCATGTTAGGTCGGCAGGCTGCAGCCTGTGACAGGGCTAATGTCCCCTTGGCTTCACACCCCCCAGATAAAGACTCCAGGAGGATGGATGCCTTGGCAAAGAAGCAATACATGGCATCCTCTTTGGGACTCAGGCAGGCTAATTATATGGCCTATACAGCCAGGTACCAGAAGTCCGGTGGGACACTGTACTGGCACTGGCTAAACAGGCCTCCCCCAGCTGGCCAAGGAGCTGGAGGAGGTGGCTGCGGATGGGATTGAGGCATCCAAGGTACAGTTCCATGCTACTGTGGACTCCAATGATGTGTCATCAAGAGTCATGGCTACATATGTGGCTCTTCAGAGAATGGCTTGGTTCAGATGTACTAGCCTCTCACAGGACACCCAGGTTAAGGCCATGGATTTCCTTGGAAGGTAATTCTCTGTTTGGGGAGCAGACAGAGAATTACATGAAGAAGACGGAGGTATGAGGACCACTTATAGGAAGTGCCAGGCCAGGAGAGGCAGGCAACTCCTCAAAGGCAGCATTCTAGGGGCAGGGCAGGCCTTTCATAGGCCTTTCTACAAGCACAGGCCTCTTATCCCTTTCACAGAGGGGGTTCTTCAGAGGGAGAGGCAGAAGGGGAATGAGCAGGGCTGCATCTACTCCTCAGCCTAAGTCCCCTGCCAAGCAGACACCCTAATGGGTCTGCCCAGGTAGACTCTCCTATCCCTGTAGGGGGCAGGCTGGCTTACTTCGTCCAGGACTGGATGTGTGTGTTACTTCAGACAAGTGGGTCTTGGATGTAGTAAGCCAGGGACTGGTTCTCAGCTTCAAAAACATTTCCGAAGTTGAGAGCCAGATCCTTTCCACCTGCAAGTCTCTCCAAAACCCTTGCCCTAGAGGCAGAGGTTTCATCTCTTCTGGCCCTAGGAGCCGTAGAGAGAGTTCTTACCCTACACTGGGGCAAAGGTCTGTACCCAAGGTACTTCCTTACCCCAGAAAAGACAGGGAGTGGCACCCATCCTAGATCTAAGATACCTGAACAAACATCTTTTAAAACCAAGGTTCAAGATTGGTGACTCTGGGAATAATTCTTCCCTCTAAGGCCAGGGGACTGGCTATCCTCCCTGGACCTCAAAGATGCCTACTTGCACATTCCCATCAGGTGCTCCCACAGAAAGCACCTCAGGTTCAAGTTGCCCTCTGGCCATTATCAGTTCAAAGCAATGCCCTTTGGCCTAACATCAGCCGCAAGGGTTTTCACAAAGTGCCTGGCAGTAGTAGTGGCCTTTTTAAGAAGGCAGAAGATTTCCATCTTTCCGTATCTGGACGACTGGCTCATAGTGTGTCAGTCTCCAGACCAAGTCAAGTCAGACATGCAAGTGACCCAGCAAGTGCCATCTTCCTGGGGTTCCTTCACAAACTCCCCAAGTCAGTACTCGAACCAGTGCAGCTTCTTACCTTTATAGGGACAGAACTAGATACTGTCAAAGCAAGAGCCTTTCTTCTCCTGGAAAGGGCAAGAGTTCTTGTGGAGCTGGCTTCTTCCTTCAGCCTTCAGGTGTCCCGACCAGCAATGTGCTTCCTTCAGCTCTTGGCGCATGGCAGCTTCTACAGCAGTGGTCCAAGGGTAAGATTTCAGATGAGGACATTCAGTTCCATCTGAGTGCCTTTGGCTCCAAAGAGGGACCCTCTTACCAAACTGATTCCAGTGACTCGGACACTGATCCAAGCCCTTCAATGGTGGCAGGATCAGGACAACTTAAGGCATGGGGTCCCATTTGTCACTCAGTCGCATTTGGTGGTCCTTACCATGGATGCTTCCCTTTTGGGGTGGGGAGCTCATCTGGGAGCTCTCACAGCCCAGGGACTGTGGTCCCCTCAGGAGTCCCTTCTTCATATCAGTCTCCTGGAACTCAGGGCAGTTTTTCTGACCCTGCAAGCTTTCTCTGTCCGTGCAGAACAAGGTAGTTCAGGTCAGAACAGACACCACCACCACCATGTGGTACATCAACGAGCAGGAAGGCACTCTGTCTACGGCTTTGTGCAGAGGCCATGAAATTGTGGTCCCTGGCTTATTCCCTGCAGACCTGTCTGATAGCAGTCCACCTTCTGGGAAAGTAAATTGTGCTAGCAGATGCACTGAGCAGGATCTCCCAGGGCCATCACAAATGGTCCCTGGACCCTTAGTGTTGAAAGTAATTTTCAAGGTGGGGCACTCCAGAGATGGATCTCTTTGCAGCCCCAGACAATCATCAACTTCCTCTGTTTTGTTGCAGACCCCCAGTCTTGGTTTCAGTCCCTCTGGATACTCAGATTTTGAACTTGAAGGGAAATTTATGTATGCCTTCCTTCCTTTCCTTTACTGTTCAGAGTTCTAGTCAAGATAAGGTCACAACCTTGCAAAGTGATTCTGATTGCTCCAGACTGGGCCAGACAGCCTTGGTACCCTCTGTTGCTGTCTCTAGCAGTCCATCTTCCCCTGTCTCTTCCCAGGAATTACAACCTGTTAACCTCCTCTCAGGGGAAGATTTGGTACCCCAATCTTCGGTCTCTCAATCTCAAGGCATGGCTCTTGAAGAGTTAAAGTATGCAGATTTGCATCTGTCTCTGGGTTCTGGATATTCTCAGGGCTTCTCGAAAGACCTCCACCAGAAAGACTTATAACTCCAAATGGAAAAGATTCAGCATTTGGTGTTCCAAGAAGCATATATCCCCAGACACTGCTGAATTGCCTACAGTTTTGGATTATATGGTCCATCTTAATGGCCTAGGCCTCAGACCAGCTATGCTCAAGGTACACTTGTCAGCTTTTTCTGCTTTTTTTGTCAGTGGGGAAGTCTTCCTCACTATCTTCTCATCCTGTGTTCTGTAAATTTTTCAAAGGGATTGCTTCATACCAATCCTCCCTTTAGGGATCCTGCCCCTGCCTGGGACTTAAATGTTTGCATTGCTCAACTTATGCAACCTCCTTTTGAGCTCTATGTCCTCAGTAGAGCTTAAGTACTTGACTTGGAAAACTGTGTTTTTGGTAGTCATTACCTCTGCCAGATGTATCAGTGAACTGCAAGCCCTGTCAGTGGAACCTGATTTATCTCTTTCCATAGGGATAAAGTTGGTCCTTAGAACCAATAGGAGGTTCTTGCCCAAAGTGGTTTCAGACTTCCACTTGAATCCTCTGTCTCTTCCTGTCTTCTTCACTGATCATTCCTCCTCAGGAGAGGAGGCTACACAATTTAGATGTTAAAGAGCCCTTAGCTACTACATGAGCGTGCCGTGGGTCACAGGTTTGATTCCTCCAGTTCCTCACTTATGGGGAAGTGGAAAGGGCAAACCTGCCACCAAGAGAACTATTGCCAAGTGGATTGTGTCTGTATACAATTCTGCTATGAGAAACTGGGAAAGATTCCACCCTCAGGCCTGAGGGCTCACTGTACAAGAGGTACAGCTGCTTCCCTGGCTGCTGCCAGGGATATCCCTTTGTTAGAAATTTGTCAAGCAGCCACCTAGAAAACAGTCCATACCTTTACCAAGCATTACTCTCTAGATATCCAGGCTAGGAGTGATGCTCGATTTGGCACAGCAGTACTTCAGAGCCTATTCCCAAAGTAGGTTTTCTCCCTCCTCCATGGAGGTACTGCTTGGTAATTTGCAGTTTGTCAGAATACAGCAAGACTTCATGTTGTTTGAAGAAAAAATTACAATAGTAATTGTGTTACTTCTAAAGGAGTCTTGCTGTATTCTGACCTCCCTCCCTGCCTCCCCTCTCAGAACCTGGTTTTTGGGAAGTGGGTGGGCAGGTGCAGTGCTGCACCTCAGAGGTGCTTCTTGCACACCCTCCTTTTTATTTGGGTGTTTTGTTGTATTGTTATCCTTATTTTAGATTGGTTTGGGGTTTCCTGACTTGAGTCTTCCTTGGGAATCCAAAACTCTGTTGCCAGTTGGCTAGTTTAAAAATTTTACAATTTCAACATAGTATAGTTAGTGAGTTTTTGCTCATAAGAATCTGACGGTTGGGTTTCAAAGGGCTGCAGACAGAGACCTCAGCCGAGCTCGAGCTCAACGTTCTATGCACTGCATAGAAATTTAACCCTATGTTCTCCGGGGCAGTTTAAAGGCTGGAGCTAACTGCTGTTTCAGAATACAGCAAGACTTCATTAGAAGAAACACAATTACTAAGGTGATTAATTTTTTTATCCCTTAAAAGGTATTCGAAAAATGCTTCCGACAGTCCTGTGCCCCGTTGGACTATAGGTGTCATACATGTACAAGATGTAAACTATTACAATAAAAGGTTAATAATCATGCTTATGACCACCACTCCTCAGGCTTAAAATAACTCTTACCATGCAGTACAAGGTACAGTTACACTTTAGGATTTCAGTGAATACTCCTACATATTGTATTTATTAAACAATTAAACTTGGACCTCAGCTGAATGGCAAAGAACAATTCAGGCAACACTCTAGCTTAAAATATAACTGAAGGTGCTTCATTAATCTTGATGGTTCTAGTGCTACAAAATAGGAGAGCTGCCTTACACTAAATGCATAGAAATTAATCTACCCTATGTTGATAGCGTTGTGCTCTTGCCCTTCTAATGCTGAGGTATTCAATCTTACGAGACTTAACTTCAGCAATCATGAATTAACTGGTAATCCAACTCATTTTAAAATTACAGAGATCGGGAAAGAAAAACCTTTACTATGGTCACAAAATCATTGAGATTTAAACCCACGTGTAATCAGTCCAGACTGTCAGGTCTTGTGCTGTGTTGTTACTGATCCAGTACCCTGGTTTGCAACCACCATCTTGTCTGGAAAAGCTTCTTGGAAAGCGTTATTTCTAGGAGTGTGGATATGTTCATCCACACTCATTGGCATGTCCCCTTCCACTTTAATATGGACCTGAAGTCTTCAGGCTGGCTCCTCCCTCCCGCCCGGGTGGTATATACCTCTGCTCCACCCCATGACTCCAGATCTTCCTTTCCACTGGAACATTCAGGTTGCCTCCCTCGTGCTCACGCATTTTGTAGACCCTGGCTTTCAAACCTTTGGTTATTCCAAAAATTCACATTGTTCGCGTTAACAATTGCTGGTTTACCGCTTCGATTATGGAAGACAAGTCTTCCCCTGGATTTAATCGGTGCCCTTGCGGCTAGAAAATGTCACACACTGATCCCCACACCGTGGCGCCTGTTGCCTTTGTGTCGACCATGACACCGAAATGCGATGTGTCTCACCTTTCATACCAGTGTCCTCGATGACCATATCGCACGCTTAGCATGGGAGGCTGAGAAACATAACCCTCGGTGAAATCCACGGAGGCTCGGTGGCCGGTTTCTGCAGCTGCGGGATCCGCCGAGCAATTGGAACACATGTAAGCGTTCGAGGAGGAAGCAGCTAGTGCTACAGAGACGTCGCTAAGCTTTTCTTTGTTCCACTGAACCTGGGCTCCATCTTCTCAGGTTCCTTCCGAGAATTGTGCCAGTCTCTCCTGACCAAGGGAAAGGCGCCTGCGGGCACTCACTCCTCTCGATCCCGTAAGCAAGAGAAGGATCCAGGATAGTCTTTGTCTCAATGGAGACGTTCTTGGGAGCGGGAGAGATCTCGATCCCAGGAACATGCGGTCTGGACCTTGGTCAAGATCGCTTCTTCAGCCGCTGGATCTTTGGCTTTGCCATCTGGTCAATTGACCGAACTGTCAATTGACAATGTTGAAATCGTGATCGATCTGATATCACCGACTCCAGTCAACGATTCCCTCAATCGAACCCCTAACTTGGTCTTCCCAGATGATGAGACCCAGCCTGCTGGGACTCCCATCGAAGAAGGGGTCCCTGCTCCCGGGAAATCACCGGTCCCGCTGGTGTCTCCTGAGTGACCGAGTTGGCCCGTCCGATCTTGATCGATGTCTCTGACCCCCTCGACCGACCGGCTGAGGAAGAGCCATAAACGCTTTAAAAAGAGGCGACATCATCGGTCGTCCTCGTCCTCCTTTGGATGAGGAGAGCTCTGACGGAAACTCCAGCTTGAGGACCTCATGTGGCAACAGCTGATTTTGACCGAGCACAAGCCGACTCGGCTTCCACACCGCCATTACCTGGCTTTTGCCTCCTAGGCTGAAGGTGACTCCTTTGGAGCCAGTTAAGTCAGTTGGAGCTGGTAAAACCACCAGTTGACTAAAGCGGTCTCTCCACCGATTTGTGGTGGAACCACCACCAACGAGCCTGTGGGAGGGCTCCTTCCAGGAAGATGGACCAGACACGGGCTTCCCGGTGTTCGTGGGTCCAGATCACCGGACCGCCCTCAGCATGTCGAAGGTGACCTGGGTGGTCGGCGTTATACTCTGATTCGGTCGTCACTAGCTTGCATTCCCATCCAGGTGATGATGAATCAGCCGATGACTTAGAGATGGAGGAAGGTACATCGTCTTTCGGTCATTCTCTCCTCATCTCTGAGTCTACAGGGATGCCCCTGGAGCCAATCCAGAAAAAGGAGTATCCTATACCCCGACAGAGGCCTTTACTGTGGCTGAGGCTACTGTTGGCCCGGCTCAGAACTTTGGCAGCGTGCCATCTCTTGCCCAGTTCCGTCTGCCCAAATGGCTCGCAAGTATGTGGTGCCCATGGGGTCCCTTGCAGGGTTCACAGAGCATCCTTCGGCCGAGAGCCTAGTGACACCACCTCTGTGTTCAGGCGTACTGGCAGTTCTGCCGACACTGACCGACCTGACAGTCCAAGCTTTTGGACCATTCAGCCAGGAAGGTCTATGCGGCTTCCTCCTTGGGCCTTCGTCAGGCAAATTAGGCCGTCATCATGGCACACTTCTCTCACTCCTTCCTAGGGTCGCTGGATGAAGTCCTCTCACATCTCTCCATGGATATGCAGACCACAGGCAAGTAGGTCTGGGATCAGGGTCGAGCAGTTGCCAAACATCAGCTTCAGATGGCCCTGAATGTTGGGGATTCTTGTGCCCGTTTGATGGCAGCCGCATTTGCCACTTGTCGCAGGGTTTGGCTGAGGTGCTCCTCGTTCCTGGTGGATGCCCAGCACAAACTAGCTGATGTGCCCTTCCTCGGAACCGACCTGTTTGGCCCAGGAATGGCTGGTCACCTTCAGCGCATTGAGCAGTCCACTGCCACCTTGGATGCTACTTCTGCCAAGGGTTATTCGGGCAGAACCAGCAGAAGAAAAGAAGCCTTTGGCATTCTTCCCTCTGGCTCAGGTCCTCCTTTCAAGCTGGACAGCAGCACCAGCAACAGCAGCAGGCTCAAGCTTGGCGCCTCCGGCCCAAGCCCAGACCCCAACAGGCCCATAAAGGAGGCAGAGGTTCAGGTTCTGTAGCCTCATCTTCCAAGCCTGCTTAGTGATGGGGTGGGGGCTGTCAACCCCTCTCCCATCACCTCAGCTCTGGGTCCTCCCTTGGTGGGCTGGCTTTGCCACTTCCTTTCCGCCTGGTCCATTGTTACTTTGAACAGGTGGGTTCTTGAAGTGGTCAGTCAGGGACTGCCTCTGGAATTGAACAGTACCCCAAGCAGAGCCAGCCCCTCAGGAGGAAGAGTATCTGCTCAGACCCAGTCAGTTCTCCGAGATGACATCGCCCAGCTTCACCTCAAGGAGACAGTAGCTGCAGCGGATCCTCCAGCAGACCCAGGCTTTGTCTCCAGGTACTTCCTGGTACCCAAGCAGATTGGGGCTGGCACCTATCCTAGATCTGCATGACCTTGAATCAGTATCTCAGGTCACGCACCTCTTGGTTGGTCACTTTGTCCCAGATCATACAATCCTTGGAGCCGAAACATGTGGTTCTGTTCACTGGATCTGCAGGATCGTTCTTTCACATCCCAATTCGTTCGTCCCATCAGCAGTTCCTCCGCTTCAGGGCCAGAGGGACCTAATACTAATTTCAGTCATGCCATTCGACCGTCATCTGCCCCACAGGTCTTAACCAAATACATTACTAGCGGCGGCGGCTTATCTCGGGGCAGAATTCTATCCTTACCTCGACGATTGGCTCCTACCAGGTTCCACCCAACGGGGTGGAGAGGTCCAGGGACACGGCCCACCAGACCTGCTCCCAACTCTGCCTCCTCATCAACGAGGCCAGGTCAGAACTCGTGCCTTCTCAGGTGATGGGCTTCATCGGAGCAGAGCTAGACTCTTGTCAAGCTAGAGCTCAGCTCCCGGCAGACAGGGCCGAGGTTCTTTCCTCCTTTGATCAATCATTTCTGCTTGGGCACTTGTGCCCTGCCTGGGACTTTCTGTGCCTTCTGGGTTACATAGCGGCATGCACCTCAGTGGTCTGTTGGGCCCATTTGCACATGCACCCCCTCCAATGGGAGCTGGCTGCCAGTGGACACAGCTACGCGGTCATTTTGACTAGCTGATCACTGTAACCCAGAAAATATGGGATGCTCTCCAATGGGGGACCGCCCCAGACCCGTTGCAGGAAGTGATCCCGTTTGTCTGCTGCGAGCCGACTGTTGTCCTCACGACCGATGCCTCTCTAATGGGCTGGGGAGCCCACATGGGGGATGAAAGGGCCCACGGGCTCTGGACGCCCGAGGAGTCCCGATGCCACATGAACCTGTTGGAGCTCAGAGCAGTCAGACTGGCATTGTCAGCTTTGCTCCCCAACTCAGGGGTCAAGTGGTTCAAGTCCAGACAGACAATACCCGACCATGTACTGCCTCAACAAACAGGCGGCACGAACTCCTGTCTGCTGTGCAGGGAGGTGCTCTGCATCTGGTGGCTGCTTCCAGGGACATCCCTATCCAGGAAATCTGCCGAGCTGCTACCTGGAAGTCAGCAAACACCTTCATCACCCACTACCACATCGACCTTGAGTCATGCCAGGATGCTGGTTTTGTGGTCTTAGTTCTCCAATCTTTGTTTCCTAAGTAGGGGGTATGCAGCTTACCTCCCTCCTCCTGGAGAACTGCTAGGAGTCTGCCAATGATTGTGGATGAACAACATATCCATGCTCCCAGTAAAGCGGGTTACTCACCTGTAACAGTAGTTCTAAGAGTGGTATATTTTCATTCACGGACCCCCTGACCTCCTGACTGTGGACACAAAACTTGGCTTCCAGCAGGCTCACGATCTGGCATCATGGAGAAAGCCGGTATATACCACCAGGGTGGGTGGGAGGAGCCAGCTTGAAGACTTCAGTCCATCTTAAAGTGGAAAGGGACATGCCAATGAGTGTGGATGAACAACACATACCACTCCTAGAACTACTGTTACAGGTGAGTAACCTGTTTTTTTTAGTCACTTCTGCTTGAAGGGTTGAGTGCTGCAGGCTCTGTGAGCCTCCTTATTTGATTGTTCACAAAGACAAGATAGGATGTCTCTGCATTCTACTCTAAGTTTCTAGCAAACATGATGTCTGAATTTACTTCAAATCATACCACCCACGTGCCACTTTATTATCTTGAGCATGCAAATCCAGGGAAAGCATTGCTGCATACTCTAGATGTACGTACAGTATTCAGGTACTATATATACCGTACAAAGGACTGCAGAAAGTCCTTAACAGCTTTTTCTTTTGTTCACCCCTAGAAAAGAGGATGATCTTACTTCGAGACACAGCTCTTGCAGCAGGTTACACCATTAGGACTGAAGCCGGCAGGCGTCAGGACCCCGGAAAAATTCTAGCTAGCTATCTTCAATGAGGGACCCTTGTCGTCGGTCCAGCTCCGACGTAACAGACATAGTACATAAGGGGTGGTCCTGCCAATTCCCCAGTTCTTTCCCGCCGTCGACTTGCATGTCTCGACCCTTCGGTTCAGTCTCTAGCGCGCGACGCGTGGTAAAGTTCTTTCCTACGGGAAATTCGATTTTCTACAATCAAGTTTTTCTCTGATGTCCTCTCCGACCTCCGGTCACTCCTTGAAGTGTGCTTGTGGGAAGCAGATCCCCTTCAAGGACCCTCACTCGGCCTGTGTCTGGTGCCTAGGCCCAGACCACGACACCCGGGCCTGCTCCTTTTGCCAGGGGTTTAATAGCGGAACCCGGATCCGTCGCCAGAAGGCCCTTCAGGCATTTTTGCTGGAAGAAAAGCTTAAGACCATATCTTCCAAGGGGGTCTCTTTGAAGAAGGCCCACAAGCACGCTGAGAAACGTAGGGAGAAGGCCCCTTCCAGGTCCCCGTCTAGGGCCTCAGACTCACGCAGCTCTGGTTCCAGGTCCGACTGCTCCCCTTCCCGGGCCAGCTCTCAGCCTCCCCCTGTTGCGGTCAAGAAGTCTTCATCCTCTTCTCAGGCCAAGACTGCCAGACCTTCCTCGTCCTCCAGGGCCCTGGTCAAGTCTGGGGATCGCCACCATCACCATAAGTCGGGTTCGCTTTTCTGAACCTGGCGTCAGGTCGGCTTCCTTGCCTCCTCGCCCAAGACTATGGAGCTTACCTCTCTGAAGAGACCGCGGGACCCGGCGGTGCACCCGTCGTCCTCTCGCGCAGATCCCCGGAGCCGCCGTCGACCAGACGACCGTCGCCAGCCAGGCCAGCGCATCATCGGACGCCTGTGAGAAGAACCCCGGCGCCTCCGACCGATGTCGGTCAAGAGACCATCACCGAGGAGGAATTGACTCAGCCGAGGACCAGGCAGGCGACCCTGGTCCTGTCGGGGCTTCCAGGGAACCATCGCATTACCCGAGCCCCTGTGGAGCCGGCGCGGGACCCGGCGACCGTCCACGGCGCCCGGACCGTCGTTGGGCCTTTCCATGGTAAGTGAAGGAGCTATTCACTTACTGGTGGGACACCATAAAGAAGGACATGGTTCCCACTCCACCTCCTCTTTCTCCTACACGATTACTCCTCCGGTTCCTCGCCCCCCTCCCCATTGGGGTCGGCAGGCCGACTACCTCCTCCCCGGGAGCACAGAACACCTCCAAGGGGGAGACCAGACAAACTGAGACCTCCGTCCAAATCCTCTTCCAGGTCACCCAGCCCTAAGAGATCCAGAAGACACCGACGATCGCCTTCGACGGAGGACACGGGATCAGAGTTCTCAACATCCAGATCCCCATCTCCTCTCTCCATCCCTTCTCCGGATCACGAGATGCCAAAGTCTCCTCCGGATGACCTTCGTTCTCTGATATTGAGACATCCAAGAGACATGGGATGGGATATGGAAGAGCTAGACCCGAGCTCGCCTTGCAAGTATCTTCGGCAGAAGAACCCCAAGCCTGTGGTGGTGCCACCCTTGGTAGACACTTTCGTGGACGTCACCAAGGCAGCGTGGAAGCGTCCACATTCGCTCCTGGCGATGCCGAAGAAAGCTGATCGCTTGTACAGGGCTCCCAGGGAAGACCAGTACTTGACTCAGCATCCTCAGGCCGACTCTCTGGTCATAACAGCCTCACATGACTGGTCCCAGAGACCACAACATCTGAGCACCCTGCCACTGGACCCAGAGTCCAAACAGCTGGACGCTGTGGGTAGGCGCACGTATGCTTCCGCTACCTGCGCCATCAGATCCCTGAATTACTTGACCCACATGGTGCAGTTCCAAAATGCCTTGTGGGAACAGGGTCTGGATGCGGCTGAGAAACTGCCAGAAGGTGAGCAGAAGGAGGAGATGCTTCAGCTCCTTCGTACGGGTTCGGACGTGGGAACCCAAGTGCTACGAGCCGCGTATGACTCTGCGGACTTCTCGGCCCGAGCAGCAGCTTCAGGCGTATGCATCCGGAGACACTCTTGGTTACGCATCTCTGGCTTTACCCCGGACATCCAGAAGAATATCATGAATGCCCCATTTGAGGGAGAAGTCTTGTTTGGTAAGCCCTCAGAGAAGATTATTACCAAACTCCAAGAGGCTGGGAAGGCGGTGAGGTCGGTTCAGGCCATGTACCGACCCAAGCTTAGTTCCTTTTGTAGGAACCAAAGCCGATTTTCGTGGACGGATGCAGAGCAACAGTCCGCCCGCTCACAACAGAGGGGCTCCGGCTTCGCAGAGCCCAGCGGAAACAACCCGCAGGCCGTTGCCAACGTACTTCCAAGCCGGTCCAGCCAGTGGGACCCTCAGCCCACAGCCTGACTCCTTTCTGGCCCCGCCCCTCAGGATCAACGGAAATCATGGTCAGGAGTCGCATTGCGAACTTCCTGCTGGGATGGCAGGCTATAACCACCCGACAGGTGGGTTCTTCAGTTGAGTCGGAAGAGGCCACTTTATAGAATTCCAGAAAAGCCACCCTTGAGGCCTCCTTTGCTCTCCGGTACCGGTCAGCACAAGTCACTGATCTGGCAAAGTACTCGCTCTTGCAAAAGGAGTGATAGAGTTCGTCCAGTGAACCAGAGGACAAGGATACTATTCCACTTCTTCCTGGTTCCAAAGAAACAAGGGACCTCCGTCCGATTCTGGACCTCAGTGACCTCAGCGTGTCGGTCGCCTACAAGAGATTCCGCATGGTGACTCTTCCGGTCTCATTCCATGCTGAAGCAAGAGCGCCTTCTTAACGTCTCTAGACATGCAGGGCATACCTGCACATCCCTACAGCTCAAGCGCACAAGAGGTTCCTGCTTCAAGTTTCTCGACCACCACCTTCAGTTCGAGGCCTTCCATTGGGACTGTCATCGCGCCAGGGTCTTTACCAAATGCGGCGAGTAGTGGCAGCGTCTCTAAGGAGACAGGGCCATTATGTGTTCCCGTACCTGGGCGTTGGCTTTCATGGCGCCTCCAGAGGCGTTGTTACAGCGATCAGAGCACCCAGGACCTGTTCCGATCTCTGGGCATCCTAATCAACCACGAAGTCTCTCCTGGTACATCGCAGAAACTGCAATTTATAGGCGCAGTACTGGGCCGTTCAGGGAACAACATTTCTTCCAGGCCGACAGCGGGCGCATCAGATCCCTCATCAGGAGTTGTCGTCTAACAAGATCGTCCCTGCCCGGTGGGTCCTTACGCTTGCTCGGACACATGGCTGCGGCCATTCCTACCGTCCCTTTACAAGGCTCCACATGCGGGTAACTCAGTGGATGCTCAAGGTGCAATGGGATCAAAGGCAAGACCTCATGCAGCATCCGGTCAGAATCACGAACACCGTGATTCGAGACTGGCAGTGATTAGCTAGACCCAGGGTCACTCTCCATGGCGTCCGTTTATAGCGCCGTCCCCGGAGGTAATCCTCCCCACAGATGCCTCAGGTCTAGGGTGGGGAGCACACCTGGATGGGGTGAAGTCCCAGGGTACGTGGACCCCTCTGGAGGCTCATCTCCACATCAATGTCCTAGAGATGAGGGCGGTCCTTTATGCCCCGCAGGCCTTTCAGTCAGAAATCCCGCCGAGTACTCTCCTGCTTCAGACAGACAACACGACAGTGATGTATTACCTCAACAAACAAGGAGGCGGACACTCTTACCCCCTTTGCAGGGAGGCCATGAGGGTGTGGGATTGGGTAATCCGACACGGCGCGAATTTGATCACAGTACATGTTCCCATGGTGGACAACACGATTGCAGATGGCCTGAGTCGCTCCCAGGCCAGAGTCCACGAGTGGGAACTTCTTCAAGAGGTAGCAGAGGATCTGTTTCTTCGATGGGGAACTCAAGAGTTGGACTTGTTCGCATCCCCATCCAACGCAAAACTGCCCAATTTTTGCACGCTAGATCCAGGGCCTGGTGTTTTCTGGCGAGGCGCATTGTCCCTCTCCTGGGCGGACAGATTCCTCTACGCTTTCCCTCCCTTCCCGTTGATCCAGAGAGTTCTTCTCAAACTGCGCAGGGAGCAAGCAACCATGATCCTTGTGGCCCCCTTTTGGCCCAGACAGATATGGTTCCCTTTACTGATTCAACTGTCCCAGGAACCTCCGCTCCCGTTGCCGTTCAGCTCCCATCTCTTGTCTCAGGAGGAAGGTTCACTGGTCCACCCGGACTTAAGCTCACTGAACCTGCATGCATGGCTCCTAGAGACATAGCCATCTTGCATCACGGAGTCTCGCAAGAGGTTGCGGAAGTTCTTTCTGCAGCCAGAAAGCCGGCAACGCATGCGACGTATGCCATGAAATGGCGCCGTTTTTATGGTCGCGAGTACGCGATTTTTCCCCTTTAGTTGCCCGGTGAGAGTGGTGTTGGACTACCTGTTCTCCCTTTTCCGTTCGGGCCTAGCCTACTCCTCTATCAAGGTGCACCTCTGTGCCATCTCTGCCTACCACCTTCCGGTAGGACATCGCACAGTGGCACAATTAGACGCTTCTCGGGAATTTTTGAGAGGGGTGTTACATCTTAGGCCACCCATTAAGGACACAGTGCCTCCATGGGATTTGCTGTTTGTCCTGGAACAACTCACGCTTCCCCTTCGAACCTGCCGCGGATTGCGAGCTGCGTTTTCTGTCGGAAAACGCTGTTTTTGGTTGCTGTTACTTCAGCGAGAAGAGTTTCTGAGCTTCACGCTCTCATGTGCAAAGAGCCTTATTTAGTTTTCCACCGGGACAGAGTATCCCTGAGGACAAATCCTAAATTTTTGCCTAAGGTGGTTTCTACACTCTCTCTCAATCAGGGTATTGACCTGCCGGTCTACTTCCCGAATTACTCTAATAGAGGAGAGGCACTGCTCTACACCCTGGATGTTCACCGCAGCTTGAGGTATTACCTCAACAGAACTAAACAACTTCATAGTTCAGAGCAACTTTTCGTTTCCTTTTCTGAAAGGATGATGGGCCAACCAGTATCCAAACAGTCCCTGTCTCGCTGGCTTGTCCAGTGTATTTCATACTGTTATGATATCAAACAAAAGCCCTCCTGGGAACAGTCCAGGGTCATTCCACTAGGGGTGTGGCCACCTTCTTTGCAGCACTCAGCGTCTCCACCTCTGCCATAGTGCTGCAGCCACTTGGGCTCTGTGCATACATTTATCAGGCAATATAGCCTGGACACGCCTTTCCTGCCAAGAGAGTCGCCTGCCTGGCGGTGCTACAGGGTCTCCTGTCCTAGATTCAGGACCTGGAATGTAATTCCTAGTTTCCTCCTCCCAGAATGTTGACAGCGTTACTGCTTGGGAATCAGTCCTAATGGTGTAACCTGCTGCAAGAGCTGTGTCTCGAAGTAAGATAGTACAGTTACGTAAGAACTTACCGTAACAGTAGATCTTCGAGAACAGCTCTTGCAGCAGGTACCTTCCCGCCCACCTTCCCCCTTGGAGGAGGCATGGCTTAGGCCTTTACTATCAGGGATTTTTCCCTTTTGACTTCTGACGGTGGATCCTCGGTCTCCCATTTCGATGTCAGCCTGCGGCCGGAAGTCTCCGGCGGGAGAACTGAGGAATCGAGGGACCACCCCTTATGTACTACGTCTGATGCGGAGGCGGTCCCGCTGAAGACAGCTAGCTAGAATTTTCCTTGGGGTCCTGACGCCCGCCGCTTCAGTCCTAATGGTGTAACCTGCTGCAAGAGCTGTTCTCGAAGATCTACTGTTACGGTAAGTTCTTATGTAACTGTACTTTCCCATTTCTAAATGGTGCTTGACCAAATGGCTAGCAAACTTTATCACTTTCTGTTACAGGAAGTACAGTAAGGAACTTCATGGCTACCTCTGTTGCTTGTTTCAGAAATGTCTCTGCTACTGACATCTGTGCAACTATTACTGGAGTACTGTCCACACTTTCACTAAACACTTCACTCTGTACATTGTCTCTCAGAAAGGGCTGGCTTTGGCCTAGCTGTGTTTCAGGGCTTTCTTTCTTTCTTAGGCCTGTAGGCTCCAGCCACTCACTGTTCATGGTCAGTACTGCTGGGTACTCATTTCATAGGTGTGGTCTGAGGAAAGCAATATCCTCGAAAAATAGAACAGTTAGCATTACTTACAGTAACAGTAGATCTTCAGAGACACTTTATCAGGCCATGCTGTCCCACCCTCCCCACCCCCAACCTTGTGGGTCCCGAGACTCTAATTAGTGATGTCTGCATCTCCATGATGGTCTGCTTATAGTTCTCTCATGGCTCACCTGGTTCATAGAGCACTAGGTTCTCTCCTGGTTGCATACAGAGGTCCTCCAAGCATGATCTCTGTCAGGGACCTGAGGAGGGTCCGCCAAAATTTATGTAGCAGCTGACATTTGACATTGTCGTGGGTGACCCCTGGTGGACTACTTGCAAAGGTTTTCATGTGGTCCGAACTCCTGGCAGCTTATAACTGCTTATAGCCTGATGAGAGATTCTCTCAAAGATCTACTGTTATGGTTAAGTACTGTACTGTGCTATTTTCGTTTTTCATTCACTGTTTTTATACTTGTTGCTATAAAAGGAACGTCAGTGAAGAATGTGTGAAGTAATTGTCAGGATAGCATTGTTGAGGTAGTGTGGTATATTCTGTTGCTATTAGTCAATTATTATAAGTCAGTTGTGATGTATAAATAGGTAATATCTTGAAACTTGGCTCAAAGATATCACTACTTATTTTTATAAAATTATACCCACAATTGTTGTATACTTACAAATATACTTGGAAACAGAGGTTGAGAGGGAGGATAAATAGAGATATATACGTAGCTATAGACAGAGCTTGAGAGAGAGAGAGATACCGGCTTTGAAAAAAGGCCAAATCTAACATCTTGTTTGGTTAAAACACATCTGTCCATTGATTATTTACTTAGAAACTGTACAGTACATAACTAGCCAGCCCTAATCTACCTAGCAACAGCCGAACTAAATGAAAACTAAACATTATTCCATTAAAATAAAAACTTTTTTTCGCTTTATGAAAACACAAACCCACAACAATGCATAGGTTTCTTCAGAATAACTGAACTTTGAATAAATGTACATTCTAAGTTTCACTTCCCGAGTTCATAGCAACATAGACCAGGATGGCAGAAAAGACCAGAGGTTCATACAGTCTGCCCATAATCCCTTGAACCTATTGCTCCTCCAGGGTACTAGCCTCTCTAGCCTATCTCTATTCTCTCCTCCCTGGTCTTGTCGCCCCAGGTGACTATTATTCCCTTCATTCTATCCCATGCCTGCTTCAATCACCTGATTGTTTTTGCACCCACCACTTTAGCCAACAGACTGTTCCAAGGTTCCACCTCCCTTTTCCGTAAAGAAGTACTTCCTCACATCCATCCTGAATCTCCCTCCTGTTAATTTCTACTTGTGACCATGCGACTTCGAGTTGGTATTCAGGGTAAATAATTTCCCACTTTTTAGCTTGTTAATTCCTTTAAGGATCTTTAAGGTCTCTCATATCTCCCCTCTGGTTGCCAATGAATACACATTTAGTGCCTTGAGGTGCTCCTCATAGGATTTGCCCTGCTGGCCCTGAATCATTTTGTTACTCTGTGCCACACTGTTTCCAACCTGTCCCTGTCCTTTCTAAGGTGAGGACTCTGGAACTGGACACAATACTCCAGGTAAGGGCCTCACCAGGGATCTGTATAGGGGAAGTATTACCTCTTTTCTTCTGCTGTCAGTACCCCTACTGATGCATCCCATTTGGTATATCATTCAAAGGCAATCAGCCATCATTGACAAACTTGAATATTATACCTAGCAACACCCTAACTAAAAGATAATAAAACCTTTTTCTATAAAACAAAATTCATTTTATAAGCACAATAACTACTCGTGGCATGGGTTTCTTGAGAATTGTAGATTCTAGGATCGTGGATATGTTCTGTCCACACTGTTTGGCATGTCCCTTTCAATCATGCAGGATGGTCTAAAAGCTGGCTTCTCCCATCCACCCGGGTGGTATATGCCTCGGCTCCGTCCCTTGATGCCAGATCTTCCTTTCCACTGGAAGCTTCAGGTTCCCTCTACTGCTCCCGTTGAGTAGGCCCTGGCAGCTAATCCTCTGTATAAATTACCGAAAAATTAAACTCGTTAGAGTTTCTGCAATGAGTTTGCAATAGAGACCACAATGGAGGACAAGTCCTCACCGGGTTCCATACGTTGTCCCTGCGGGCAGAGATGTCCATACTGACCACGCCACGCCCACGTCGTTTACTGCTGGGCCACCCATGATACCCAGGCCTGCAACTTTTGTCAGGCGTTCCATCCTGCAGTCTTGGGCGGAGCCTGACATTTTGAAGCTTCGGGCCGGGGGCTGGGGGAACTATCACGGTCAGATCTACAGAGACGCCCGTTGTGTGGTCTCCTGCAGCGGGGCATCGCTAACCAACTGGAGCAGGTGAAGGCCTTCGAGGAGGAGGCGGCTTGCGCCACCGAGCAATCCTCTTCAGTCTCGGTCTTCGTCCCACTCAAGCTGGGCTCTTCCTTCTCTGGCTCCTTCAAGGAGATGCGCCAGAGTCTCCTGACAAAGGGGGCAGGCCCATCCGGCTCTCACACCTCCTGCTCCCATAAAAAGGATTAAGGGTTGAGAGAAGATTTGTCGCATCGATGTTGCTCTTGGGACAGAGAGAGATCTCAGTCCCAGGAGTCTCAGGTTTCGACTTCGGTCAAAATTGCGACCTCGGCTGCTAGCTTCACGGTTTCCCCATCTGGCCAGCTGTCTCAGACATGGGACGATGACAGGTCAATTAGTCGACCCAGTCAACCTGTTGACTGATGAGGCTGACAGTTCTTTGTTTAGGACTCTGGTCCTGCTGGGACCTACGGAGGAGGAAACCAATCCCGCTGACTCCCCCATGGTCTCTGTCAGCTGACCTGGAGTAGCCACGGTTTTCCCAGGCCCTTTAGAATACTCTTATCGATTTCCCCCCTGACGGTCGCAGTTTTGGACACCCTCAACTGATAGACTGAGGAAGTCTCACAAGCGGCACTCCAAGAAGTGGCAATGCCACTATTCGTCCTCCTTGGAAGAGGAGAGGCTTAGACGCAAGCTGCGTTGATGCTACGAGGACCATATGTGGTAACAGCTAATGACTAGTCCGAAGTCGACCTCGGCATCCACTCCGGCCATCGCATGGCTGTCGCCCTCTAGACTGATGCTGACTCCTCTGGAGCCGGTCGACACCGCCCCGGAGCCAGTGAAGGCCCTCCCAGCTTGGTCGAAGCTGGCCTCTCCACCAATCCTGTTGGAGCCGCTACCTATACAGCCTCCTTCAGGGGCTCCTGCCAAGGAGTCTCAGCCTGTTCAGGGCCTCCCGCGTAGGCTGTCTGTCACCCTCACTCCCAACTGTCCGCAGTGGGTCGAAAGTGACTGGTGGTTGGTCGCTCTATCCGGACTCTGGGTCTGAGGAGTCAGACTTGAACTTGTGTCCATGCGACAACGATTCAATGAATCTCTCAACGGAGGAGGGTCCCATGTCCTTGCTGGGCATCCTCAGTCTCATCTCCGAATCAACGGGGATGCCCTTGGAGCCTGTTGAAAAACAGTCCGAATATCCCCAAACTGATATCCTCAGAAAAGGGGATTCCCTATCTGAGGCCTTCCCAGTGGCCAAAGCCATAGTTGGCCCGGCCTTGGAGCTTTGGCCGTACCCAGCCTCTTGCCCTGCACCTTCAGCCCGAATGGCCCACAAGTATGTGGTTCCCATCGGCTCCCCTTCAGGGTTCACACAGCACCCTCGGCTGAGGGGCTGGTGAGAGTCTGTTTGGGCCGTGCAACTCAGGAGAAACAGATAGACCTCCGGACAAAGAGTCCAAGAAGTTGGACCATTCTGACAGAAAAGTCTATGCTGCCTCCTTGCTTGATTCCGACAGGTGAGTTTGGCCGTTATTATGGCATACTTCTCCCATGCCCTCTTGTGCTCTCTAGATATGAGGTGCTTTATCATCTCCCTGCGGACCTTCAGACCACAGTCAAGCAGGTCAGTGTCCAAGGTCGGGCTGTTGCTAAACAGTAACTCCAGACAGCTCTGGATATCTGGGATTCTTGTGCCCATTCAGTGGCAGCTGCAGTCGCCATGTGTTGCTGGGCTTGGCTAAGAGTCTCTGCCTTTACGGCAAACACCCAGCACAAACTGGCAGACATTCCTTTCCTGTGTACCGACTTGTTCGTTCTAGGAGTTGAAGGTCACCTCCAGCGTATCGAGGAGTCCAGTGCCACCTTGGACTCTGTTACTTCCACCCAGAAGGAACCCCAAGGTTCAAAGAAGCAGAAAAGAACGCTTTTTCGGCCTTCTGCCCCTGCGGCCAAGCAGCCATAGTACCAATCTGGGCGGTAGCAGCAGCAGGCTCAGTCTTGGTGCCCTCTGCCCAAGTCAGGGGCTTTGGCAGCCCATAACCCCTAGAGGGAAGAGCTCATGGGTCCCCCCTCTGGATCCTCCTCCTAGTCTGCATGATGACAGGATGGGGGTTTCCACCCCCATGCCCGCCACGAGCACTCTGGGTCCTCCCATGTGGGGCTGGCTCCACCACTTCCTTTCTGCCTGATCCGCTGTCACAACGGACAGGTGGGTCTTGGAAGTAGTCGGCCAGGGACTGCCTCTGAAATTCGAGCAGCACCCTCCAAGCCGAGCCTGCGTCCCACGGGAGGAGAAGGTATCCGCCCATACTCGGTCGGTTCTCAGAGGCTACATTGCCCAACTCCTTTACAAGGAGATAGTAGACAGAGTCGCAGATCCCCTGTCAACCCAGGGTTCGCTTCAGGTACTTCCTGGTCCCAACGAACAGAAGGCTGGGCGCCTGTCTAGATCTGTATGACCTGAATAAATTTCTCAGGTTTTGCGCTTTCAGGATGGTAACTCTGTCTCAGATTATACCATCTCTCAAGCAGAACATGTGGTTCTGATCCCTGGATCTGCAGGACACATTCTTTCACATCCTGATCCATCTGTCCCACCAAAGGTTCTTCTGCTTCAGGGTAGAGTGGACCCTCTACGCATTCCAAGCCATGCCATTTGGCCTGTCATCTGTCCCCAGGGTCTCCACCAAATACATAGCAGTGGTGGCAGCCCATCTTTGGCATTGAGGGGTCAGGGTATACCCCTGTCTCGACGATTGGCTCATAGCGGATCCCTCCAGACTGGAGGTAAAGAGGTCCAGGGATATGGTCCTCCCAACCTACCTCAGCCTTTGCCTCCTGATCAACGAGGGCAAGTCGGAACTCGTACCTCGCAGGTGATGTGCTTCATCAGGGCAGAGCTAGACTCTTGCTGAGCCAGAGCCAGGCTCCTGGCAGACCGAACAGAGGTTCTCTCCTCCTTTGCCCTGTCATTTCTGGTTGGACAATTGGGCCCTGCCCTGGACTTCCTGCGACTTATGGGTTACATGGCGGCCTGCACCTCCGTGGTCAAATGGGCCTGGTGGCATATGTGCCCCCTTCAGTGAGAGCTGGCCAGCAGTGGTCTCAGTGTCGTAGTCACTTCGGCCAGCTGGTCACTGTAACCCGGAAGATGTTGGATGCTCTCCAGTGGTGGACCATCCTGGAACATCTGCAGGAAAGAATCCCGTTTGTCCACCCTGAGCCGATGATCGTCCTGACCACCAACGCCTCTGTAATGGGCTGGGTGCCCACATGGGGAATCTGAGTCCATGGGCTCTGGACCCCAAGGAATCCTGATGCCATATCAACCTGATGGAGCTCTGAGTAGTTCGGCTGGCGCTGGCTGCATTCACTCTGTTCCTTCAGGATCAAGTGGTTCAAGTCCAGACGGACAGCACTATGACCACGCATCACCTCAATAAACAGGGCAGCACGCACTCTCACCTCTGTGTAGGGAAACTCTCCCGATCTGGGCCCTCCTCATCTCCTAACCATCCATGGCAGGAGCCTCGAATCAATTGGCTGATACCCTCAGCTGTGTGAGTGAGGCATCCATGGGTGGTCTCTTCATCCAGAGCTAATGCACAGTCTGTTCTCCCAGTGGGGCATTTTCAGGTGGACCTGTTCGCCTCCTGGGAGAACACAAAGCTGAGGCTTTTCCAAGCTCGCCGCCCTCAACAGGACTCACTGCGGGGGGATGTCTTCTCGAGGCCGTGGACCCCAGGCCTCTTCTATGCCTTCCCTCCACTTCCCTTGATCCATGAAGTGCTCCTCAAGGTCTGGAGGGACAAGGCACAGGTGATCTTGGTCACCTCAGACTGGCCCCGCCACTTCTGGTATCCTGATCTCCTCAGATTCAGGCTCCCGAGGCGTCTTCCAGCATTCCTGGACCTGCTCTCTATTAATCAAGAGAAGGTACTCCACCCAGACCTGCAGTCCCTGCACCTGACATCTTGGTTCCTGAGTGGCTAGAGTTCCAGGCTTTGGATCTCTCCGATGATGTACTCAGTGCAGTTGAGGCATCTAGGAAGGAGTTGACCAGGAGGTGCTATGCTTTCAAATGGAAGAGATTTTCCATTTGGTGTCAGGGCAGCGGCCTCGACCCTTTGTCCTGTCTGGTGGCTAGTATCCTCAACTACCTATGGTCTATTTCCAAAGGTGGTCTTTGGTCTACGACCCTTAATGTGCACCTGGCAGCCATCTCTGCTTATTGGGTGTGGGCCTGTCAGCAGACTGTGCCACAGGAGAAGGTGGTTCGGTGTTTCTTTAAAGGCCTCGACCATAATTCCCTTGCGGTGCATTAACCACCACCCTGGGATCTACTGCTGGTACTGGCAAAGCTCATTGGCAAGCCATTCTAACCGATGCATAGGTGTGAGATGTCACATCTGTCGTAGAAGACCATTTTCTTGGTGGCTATCACGTCAGCCAGAACGATTGGGGAGTTACAGGTGCTCTTTGTTGAGTCTTCCTATCTGGTCTTCAGCAGGGACAAGGTTGTCCTGGCGCCTCAACCCAAAGTTCCTTCCGAAGGTTTTGTCGGAGTTTCAGCTGAACCAGGTGATGACTCTGCCGGTGTACTACCCCAGTTACACCTTGGAGGCAGAGTACAGGCTCCATACTTTGGGCCTGAGATGAACGCATTCTTATTACAAGGAGCGTACGGCTGAAGTTCAGGTAGAGGTTCTCCAGCTGTTTGTCACCTATGCAGAAGCCACATCTGGCAGACCTGCAGCAAAGTGGACGATTGGCAGATGGATTACATCTTGCATTGATCTCTATCAGTTGGCAGGCAGAGAGCCTCCCATAGGGATAAGAGCTGATTCCACCTGCCATACTACTGCATCGGTGGCTGCTTCTAGGGATATCTCTATCCAGGATATCTGCAGGGCTGCTACCTGGAAGTCGGCAAACACCTTAATTTCCCACTACCACATCGACCTAGAGTCACTCCGGGATGCTAGTTTGGGGCCTCAGTTCTCCAATCTCTGTTCCCTAAGTAGAGGGTGTGTGCCTTGCCTCCCTCCTCCCAGAGAACTACTAGGAGTCTGCCAAACAGTGTGGATAGAACAACATATCCACGATCCTAGAAAAACAGGTTCTAGGAGTGTGGATATGTTGTTCATCTACACTATTTGGCATGTCCCCTTCCGCTTTAAATCTCACCGGAAGTCTTCAAGCTGGCTCCTCCCACTCACCCGGGCGATATATACCTCAGCTGTGCCCCATGACGCCAGATCTTCCTTTCCGCTGGAAGATTCAGGTTGCCTCCCTCGTGCTCATACATCTTGTAGGCCCTGGCTTTCAAACGTACAGTTCTAGGGACATGGATATGTTGTTCATCCACACGGTCTGGCAGGTATCCTTGCCGCTTTAAATCTTGCCGGAAGGTCTTCAAGCTGGCTCCTCCCACCCACCCGGGCAATATATACCTCAGCTGTGTCCCATGACGCCAGATCTTCCTTTCCGCTGGAAGATTCAGGTTGCCTCCCTCGTGCTCATGCATCTTGTAGGCCCTGGCTTTCAAATGTTCAGTTCTAGGGACATGGATATGTTGTTCATCCACACTGTCTTGCAGGTATCCTTGCCGCTTTAAATCTTGCCGGAAGGTCTTCAAGCTGGCTTCTCCCACCCACCCGAGTGGTAAAACTCTCGGCTCCGCCCCATGACGCCAGATCTTCCTTACCGCTTGGAAGCTCAGGTTCCCTCCTTAACGCTCTGCATTATAAGACTGGTTCCTAATTCTTGGGTTTCGAATTTAAAGATTTTTGTATAGACTTGGTCTTCTATCCCTCGCGGCTGCGATGGACAATCGACTCGGTTTTGTTGGTGCCCTTGTGGGCAGAAGATGTCTCTGACGGATCCGCACTCCGTGTATGTACTGCTTAGGCCAACAGCGACCGCTGAGCTTACGACCTGTGCTCTTCCTTCTCTGCTCTCTATGTCCTTGAAGACCGTGCTGCCCGTTTACAACTGGGCGCCCGGACTTTTCCTCCGGTAAAGTCTAAAGAGGCCGGTTGGCGGTTTCCACGACGAGCTGTTGGTCGGCTAGAAGCAGATGATCGCCCTCGAAGAGGAAGGGGCGCGGGCATCTTCCTCGACATGGCATTTATCCCGCTCTCCTGGGTTCCTCTTACACAGCTTCCTTTAAGGAGCTTGTCTGTCCTCTCCACTAGGAGAGGGACCAGCTCTCTGGACCTTCTTCTCGGTCCAAGAAGAAAGACAAGGGTAAGTCTCTTCATCGCCGCTCTTGGGAGCGGAAAGGTCCCTCTCCCGAGTTGTCTGCCATCACTTTGGTCGATCATTCAGCTTCGCCACTGGTCTCACGGTGTCCCTGCCAGGTCAGTTGACCGAGACTCCCGTCGGCATTGATCGAGATCTTTCTCGACCCGTTGGACGGGTTGTCGACAGCTATGAAAATCCTCTCCGGTTCCCTGGTGGGGATGAGGATCCGTGGGCTTGCCAGTGCCTCCAGTTCCGGAGCCTTGGGTGTTCCTCGAGCCAAGGAGGAGCGGTTCCACCGTCCCTCCCGCACTGTCCTCGGAAGCGGAGGTTCTCGGTCTGGACTTCCTCGCGGTCCAGCCGATCCGCCCGTCATAGTCTGTCTCGGCACTGCGGTAAGTGGCGCCGCCATCGTCGCTCCTCCGGATGAGGGAGGCTCGACGCAAGTTGCGTCCGACGATACAAGATCTCGTAGGCAACAGCTCCTTCTGACGGGAACAAGCGTGCCGCCTTCCCTGGCCATTAAGTGGCTGTCATCGAGCGCAAAACAACCCGTTTTACCGAGGGAGCTTGTTATCAGGCGGTTGTTGAGCCAAAACCAGCTGCCCACGATTCCGATGGAACCTCTGCCTCCACAGCGCGGTTTGGGGCTCCGACCAAGAACTCTCGGTCGGCTCAGGGTCTGCCCATAGGCTGTTGGTCACCTCACTCCCGATCGCCCTCGGCAGGTGGAAGGTGGCTCAGGCCGAGCAGCTCTTTGCGAACTCTTCTGAGTCCGGCAGCGATTCCTCCTTTTTCTTCAAGCTAGTGGACTTGGAGTCCTCTGGAGGTCAGTCGCTGGACGACAGCCCTAATCCTTCCTGGGTTTGCTCAGACTTATCTTGGAATCCACGGGATGCAGCTCGAGCCCGTATCCAAGCGGGCCAAGTATCCCCTCATGGAATAATGGAGCTCGGCTGTGCTGATGGCACATTTTCTCATGCCTGTTGGGCTCCCTGGGCCAGGTGGTCCCTCATCTCCCGGCCTGACCTGCAGACCACGGTTAAGCAGGTGCGGGACCAGGGGCAGGGACAGTAATGACAGCAACTTCAGACTGCTTTGGACATCGGTGATTCATCGCCAGGTCAATGCGTGACGCGGTAACATCGCCTGTCGGGCATGGCTGAGGATATCCACCTTCACAGTGGATACCCAGCACAAATTGACGGATGTCCCTTCCTGGGGACCGACCTCTTTGGCCCGGGAGTGGAAGGTCACCTTCAGAGGATCGAAAAGTCCAGTGCCACCTTGGACTCGGTCTCATCCGCTCAGAGGGACAAGGGCTGCAAACCACAACCCAAGCCCTTTCGTCCGTCTGCGCCCCCAGCACGTCCGGCCCAGCAACACCAGGGCCAGCAGGCTCGTGCTTGGCATCCCAAACCCAAGCCTGCGGCTTCCTTCTCCAGGAAGCAGGGAGGTAAAGGCCCTGGAGGTCCCTCGGCCGGTCCCTCCTCCAAGCCTGCACAGTGACGGGTTGAGGGGTGCCTCAACCTGAGTCGCCTCACCCAGGTTCCCCCGTGGAGGAGCGGCTCCAATGCTTCCTTTCTGCCTGGTCTGCTATTACCACAGACAGGTGGGTGTTGGAGGTGGTAGGAAAGGGCCTGCCTCTGGAGTTCGAGCAGGCCCCACCCTTCAGAGCCATCGCACCTCGGGGGCCTCGGTCCGAGCTAGCTGTCTGCTCGCCGAGCCGACATCGCTCTCCTCCTCGAAGGAGGTGATAAGAGAGGTGGCGGACCCTCCCTCAAACCCGAGGTTCGTGTCCAGGTTCTTCCTGGTTCCGAAACGGACGGGGGGCTGGCGCCCCATTCTCGACCTACACGACCTAAACAAGTTCCTACGGTCTCGAATCTTCAGGATGGTCACTCTGGCTCAGATAATGCCATCCTTGGAACACGGTGTGTGGTTCTGCTCTCTGGACTTACAGGACGCGTTCTTTCACGTCCCTATCCGTCCGTCCCATCAAAGGTTCCTTAAGCTTTGTGAAGGGATCACTAGGGATTCCAAAGCCATGCCCTTGACTTATCTCCAGCTCCCAGGGTCTTCACCAAATGCATGGCAGTGGTGACAGTATTCCTGCAGCGCCGAGGGATCCGGGTTTACCTTACCTGGTCGATTGGCTGATAGCAGCCCTCCAGACAGGAGGTGGGCGGTCCAGAGATCTGGCCCCCAGGTTTGCTCTCAGGTCGGCCTCCTCATCACAGGCCAAGTCAGACTCGAGCCAAGCAGGTGATTCTTTTCATGGGGCAGAGCTCGACTCTCTTCGGTGCAAGCACGGCTCCCGGCAGACAGGCCGAGGTTCTTTCCTCCTTAGCCCAATCATTTCTGGTTGGGCAATGCGCCTACCGGGACTTCCTGCGTCTCCTGGGTCTCATGGCGGCCTGTACCAGCGTGGTCCGTTGGGCCGCTGGAACATCGCCCTCTTCAGTGAGGGCTGGCCAGCCAGTGGTCCCAGCGCTGCGATCCATTGGACCAGCTAGTGGACGGTGACCAGGGGATGTGGGCAGCTCTCCAGTGGTGGACTGTTCCAGTTCATCTGCAGGAGGGCATCCCGTTTGTCCGCCCCGAGCCGACGGTCTCTCTATCGACCGATGCCTCTCTGATGGGTTGGGGTGCCCATCTGGGGGAACACCGAGCTCACGGCCTCTGGTCCCCGCGGGAGTCCCGATGCCACATCAACCTGCTGGAGCTCCGAGCGGTCCGCCTAGCTCTCACCGCCTTCGCTCCGTTTCTTCGGGGTCAAGTGGTCCGGGTCCAGACGGACAATACCACGACCATGTACTGTCTAAACCGCCAGGGCGGGACGCGCTCCATGCTTCTATGCAAGGAAGCTCTCCGCATCTGGTCACTCGTGCGCAGCCTGGAGGCGGATCTCCTAGCCATTCATGTGGCAGGAGCCTCCAACACCCTGGCCGATGCCCTAAGCCGGATAGGGGCTGCGTCCCACGTGGTCTCTCCTGCCGGAGGTAGTACAAGATCTATTCTCCCATTGGGGCACACCTCAGGTGGACCTGTTTGCCTCCAGGGAGAATGCGAAGCTGAGGCTGTTCCATGCCCGCCCCCCTCAGCAGAGCTCTCTGCAGGGGGATGCCTTCTCGAGGCCGTGGACCCCGGGCCTCTTCTATGCCTTTCCCCATTCCCCTTGATGCACAAGGTGCTGCTCAAAGCAAGGAGGGACAAGGTGCAGGTGATTCTGATAGCCCCAGACTGGCCCCGCCAGTACTGGTACCAGATCTCCTCAGCCTCAGCTCCAGGCTTCGAGGCAGCTTCCAGCTCGCCGGACCTGCTCTCAGTCAATCAGGGGAAGGTATTCCATCCGGACTTCAATCCCTGCACCTGACGGCCTGGTTCCTGAGCGGCTAGGTTCCAGGCCTTGGGTCTTTCTCCGACGCCTCACGTAGTTGAGCGTCCCGTAAGTCGACCAGAAAATTTATGCCTTCAAATGGAAAGATTTTCCATTTGGTGTCAGGAACAAGGGCCTGGACCCTTCCTCCTGTTCCTGGCGAGCATATTGGACTACCTGTGGTCCCTTTCTCAGCAAGGGTTTAGGTCGCGACCCTTAAGGTGCACCTGGCAGCCATCTCTGCTTGCCGGGGAGGCGCAGGGTAAGCATCGAGGCGCAGAGAAGGTGAATCTGGCGCTTTTCAAAGGCCTTGATCACATTTCCCTCGGTTAAGAACCTTCACCTCCGTGGGATCTACTGCTGGTACTGGCAAGCTCATGGGCAAGCCATTGAACCAATGCACAGGTGTGAACTCTCTCACCTGTGGAAGACCACCTTCTTGGTGGCTATCCGTCAGCCAGAAGGATGGGAGAGCTCCAGGCGCTCTGCATCGAGTCTCCTTACCTGGTCTTCCACAGGGACAAGGTTGTCCTCGCCTCCACCGAAATTCCTTCCGAAGGTGGTATTGGGTTTCACCTTAACCAGGTGTTGACTCTGCGGTGTTCTACCCCAATCACACTCGGAGGCCGAATATAGGCTCCATACTCTGGACCCTAGAAGGGCGCTCGCTTACTATAAGGAGCGCACGGCTGAAATTTGGGGAGAGGTTCGCCAGCTGTTTGTCACCTACACTGAAGCCGCACCTGGCAGACCTGCAGCCAAGCGGACTATAGGCAGGTGGGTCACCTCCTGCATAGATCTCTATAAGTTGGCGGGCATGGAGCCTCCCAGAGGGATAAGAGCTCATTCTACCGCCATACTGCTGCATCGGTGGCTGCTCCAGGACGTCCCTATCCAGGAAATCTGCAGGGCTGCTACCTGAAGTCAGCACACACCTTCATCACCCATTACCACATCGACCTTGAGTCACGCCGGGATGCTGGTTTGGGGCCTCGTTCTCCAGTCTCTCTTTCCCAAGTAAGTATCGGGGTGTCGCCTTGCCTCCCTCCTCCCGGAGAACTGCCAGGAGTCTGCCAGACAGTGTGGATGAACAACATATCCATGTCCCTAGAAATGGTTACTCACCTGTAACAGGAGTTCTAGGAATGGTATATGTTGTTCATCCACCAACCACCCGACTTCCCCGCTCGGTCGCATTAACCTGAGCTTCCAGCGGCCAGATCTGGGCGCCATGGGGTGGAGCTGAGTTTTACCACCTGGGTGGGTGGGAGGAGCCAGCTTGAAGACCTTCCGGCAAGATTTAAAGCGGCAAGGATACCTGCCAGACAGTGTGGATGAACAACATATACCATTCCTAGAACTCCTGTTACAGGTGAGTAACCTGTATTTATTCCGAAAATTCGGTTTTTTTGCGTTAGCAATTGCAAGTTCGCTGCTTCGATTATGGAAGACAAGTCTTCCCTTGGATTTCATTGGTGTCCTTGCGACCAGAAAATGTCGCTCACGATCCCCACCACGTCGTCTGTTTCCTCATTCGACCATGGCACCTCAAAATCACGATGTCTCGCCTTTCATCCCAACGTTCTCGTGACCGTCTTGCATAGCTTGAAACTGGGGAAGCCGTGAAGAGAAACCCTTGGTGAAATCTAAGGAGACTCGTTAGGCAGTTTCTACAGCTGCGGGATCCTCTGAGCAATTGGTACTCATGCAAGCATTCGAGGAGGAAACTACTTGTGCTGTAGAGTCTTCTTGAGCTTCTTGTTCTGCTCAAACTGGGCTCCACCTTCTCAGGTTTTCAGAGAGTCGTGCCAGTCTCTCCCAACCAAGGGAGAGGTACCAAGCGGGCTCATGATCCTCCCGATCCGTGGCGTGAGGGACCGGGATCATCTTCGTCTTGACTGAGGACGCTCTTGGGAGCTGGAAAGTTCTCAATCCCAGGAGCATGTGGTCTCTACCACTGTCGAGATTGCTTCTTGACCCACTGGCTTTTCGGCCTTCTGTCAGGTCAGTTGACGAATTTTCAATCAACGATGTCGAAATTGTGATCGATACGATCGACCCGATTTCACTGACTCCAATCAACGAATACCTCGATCGCACCCCTAATCTGGTCTTTCCAAATGACGAGACCCAGCCTGACTCCAGGAAATCACTGGTCCCACCGGTGTCTCCCGAGCGACTGAGTTGGCTCGTCCGATATTGATAGAGGTCTTGGACCCCCTTGACCGACAGGCCGAGGAAGAGCCACAAACACTCTAAGAAGAGACGCTGCCATCGGTCGTCCTCATCCTCCTTGGATGAAGAGAGGCTCCGGCAGAAACTCCATCGGCACTATGAGGACCTCATGTGGCAGCAGCTAATTTTGACTGGGCACAAGCCGACTCCAGCTTCTACACGGCCATTACCTGGCTTTGCCACCGTGAGGTTGAAGCTGACTCCTTCAGAACCGATTTTAAATCGGTTCCTCAGCCCGTGGAGCTGGCAAAACCACCAGCTTGGCCCAAAATGGTCTCTCCACCGATTGTGGTGGAACCACTGCCCAAACAGCCTGTGGGAGGGGCTCCTTCCAAGGAAAATAGACCAGATTGTCAGTCATGGTCACCCCAGGCCGCCCTCTGCGGGTCGAAGGGGACCTGGGTGGTCGGCCATTATACCCGGATTCCTCTGATTTGGATGTCGCTGGCTTGAATTCTTATCCAGGGGATGATGAATCAACCATTGGCTTAGAGACGGAGGAAGGTCCCAGGTCTTTCCAAGGGATTCTTCACCTTATCTCTGAATCTACAGGGATGCCCCTGGAGCCCATCCAGAAAAAAGCAGAGTACCCTCTTACAGACATCCTTAAGAGAGGGGATACACAGACAGGTCTTTCCTGTGGCTGAGGCTATTGTCAGCCCGGCCTTAGAACTCTGGCAGCGTCCTGCCTCCTGTCCAGCCCCATCTGCCCGTATGGCCTGCAAGTATGCAGTGCCCATGGGGTCCCTTATGGGGTTCACAGAGCACCCTTTGGCTGAGAGCCTGGTGAACATCTCTGTGGTCAGGTGTACTGGCAGTTCTGCCAACACTGACTGACCTCCTGATAGAGTCCAAGCTTTAGACCATTCAGCCAGGAAGGTCTGTGCAGCTCCTGCTTGGGCCTTGGTCAGGTGAGTTTGGCTGTCATCGTGGCACACTTCTCTCACGCCCTTTAGGATCGCTGGATGAAAGTCCTCCCACTTTTCCCGTGGACATGCAGACCACGGTCAAGCAGGTTCAGGATCAGGACCAAGCTGTTGCCAAACAGCAGCTTCAGAAGAGCCCTGGACATTGGGGATTCTTGTGCCTGCTCGATGGCTGCAGCGGTTGCCTCGTTGCAGGGCTTGTCTGAGCTCTCCTCCTTTCTGGCGGATACCCAGCACAAACTAGCCGTGCCTTCCTCGGAGGCCGACTTGCTCGGCTCAGGAGTGGCCAGTCACCTTCTGCGCATTGAGCAGTCCATTGCCACCTTGGACACCACTTCTGCCAAGGGTTCTTGGGCAGAACCAGCAGAAGAAAAGCCTTTTGGCACTCTTCCCTGTGGCTCAGCAGTCCTCCTTTAAGGTGGACAGCAGCACCAACAGCAGCAGCAGGCTCAGGCTTGGCACCTCGGCCCAAGCCTGGACCCCAACAGTCCCGTAAAAGGAGACCGAGGTTCAGGTCCTGATCCGCCTGCTCAGTGACTGACGGGGCTGTCAGCCCTCTCCCATCACCTCACCTCTGGGTCCTCCCGTGGGGGCGGCTCTGCCACTTCCTTTCCGTCTGGTCTGTTGTCACTTCGGACAGGTGGGTTCTCGAAGTGGTCGGTCGTGGACTGCCTCTGGAATTTGAGTAGTACCCCCCCCAAGCTGAGCCCACGCCCCTTGGGAGGAAAGAGTATCCGCTCAGACCCAGTTGGCTCTCCGAGACATCGCTCAGCTCCTCCTCAAGGAGGCATTGGCTGCAATGGCGGATCCTCCAGCAGACCCAGGCTTTGTTTCCAGGTACTTCCTGGTGCCCAAGCGGATGGGGGCTGGCACCCCATTCTAGATCTGTCGACCTGAATCAATATCTCTGGTCACGCACCTTCGGGATGGTCACTGTCCCAGATCATACCATCCTTGGGCGAAACATCTATCTTCACCATTCATTACTGCTTGGGTGTAGCGCATGGGAGGTTTTTGGAAGGTCGACGCCCGATGGCACGTCGCAAGAGCGATGCACTGCGTGGTGCGCGAGGGTAGCAGTTAGGCACCACAGACTCCTCTTCCATCCCAGTTCTGTTTCTCCCACTGTCGAGGCTGCACCTGCTGCGCGAGTTTCAGTGCGAAGTACACCGCTAGGCCTTTCTAAGAACCCGTTCATTAACGCAGTCTGCGACTCCTCAATCCCGGTTCTATCCTGACGCCAGTAAGTTCGTTCCTTTTATTTCTTAACGGCGCCAGGAGCTTCTTCTGTGTTATATTTTATTTCACATCATGTCCGGTTTGGGAGCTAAGAGTAAGTCTATAGCGGGCCGTGCCCCCATGCGTCGGTGCTCCTGTGGCCAGCATATCTTATCTGCGTCAGTCTTCACCATTCATCACAGATGGGTTATCTGGCCGGAGGTGAGGACCCCGCGGGAGCTTTTTTTTTTATAAGGGTACGAACAGACACACCATTGGCGCCACCCTCGAGGCCGGCGTGACTGTGTGGCGCCGAGGGTTGGCCGTTAGTGCGATTCCACTCCACCTGCCTGCCAGTTCTTCATCTCCCGCCATCGAGGTCGCCTCGTGGGAAGCTTCAAGAAGATTTTAGGCCTGTTTGCATTCTTCGCCTTTGGCGTTAAGTCCGTCGGTTACCTGCCGGTTCTGTTTTCTGCCTCCACTCGACGTCGCCCGGTAAGATCTTTCCTTATTGTTTGAATTTTGCGACGTCGAGTCTGTTTTGGTGTTTTTTTCCGTAGGTCATTTCTTGGTCGGAGGGCAAGAAGTCTTCGAAGACGGGTCGGCCCCACATGCGACGGTGCCCATGCGGCTGAAAATTCTCTGTCACCGACCGGTGTCTTGGCTCGCTTCACGACATGGACTGCGTCGACGCCTGCTTCTCCATGGACCGCCGGGTCCTCAACAGCACCAGCGTGGAAAGTGGGGTGAGCTCTGCCGACTTCGGGGTAGGGTTCGATTGTCGGCCAAGCCGCGCTCTCTTAGCTTTCTTCCGGGTCCCTCCTGGTTCTCTGGACCGAGGAGGAGGAGCCTCGGCCTGCCAGCCCTGGCCATTGCCGAGGGTTCTTCCAGCGGCGCAGGAGGCCCGCCCGCTCCCCCCTCCCGGGAGGCGGGCGGGAGCCCGCGGCAATCACTCGCCACGAAAGTGAGCTCCCCGATGCCGTTCCAGCGGCTCGGAAGGCCGGGTCGGTGCCGTCAGAGCCCGGCGGCGCTGTTCGAGCACCATGGGCCTGGCCGGGTGATTCGCCGTTGGCGCTGACTTGTCGCTCAGCGCCATGGGCTTGATTGGCGCCCGTTAAGCGCCCGACACTAGTCGGTGCCGTGAGACCCGATCTGGCGTCATCCTTTGCCCCGTCTTGCCTCGGCGCGAGGTTGAGCATGGCGCCATGTCATCGAGACTTCGGCGCCATAGGGCCTTCGACTCCTCCTGTCGGTGCCGTCCGTGGCGCCGTCCACGCTCTTGGCGCCGAGGAACCGGGCGGCACCATGTTTGGCGCTGGGTCCGCCTTCGGGGCCGTCGTCGGTGCTGCCATGGTCCTCTGTGCTGCTCGTGGGGCCGGGCGGCATTGACGTCAGCGCCGAGGGTGCCGCCGGGGCTGTTGGCGCTGTCTCTGTCCTTGGTACGCTCCGGTGCCAATGGATCGGATGGTGCGCGACTGGCCCTGACACTAGACCTCTGGCTCAGGCTGGGGCGTGCCCTCCTACAGATCCGGCTCGCGGGGTTCGGAGGCACTGGCACCGACTTAGGCCTAGCGGTGGCTTCGGGCCCGGTGGCAGGACAGTTCTGCCAGCCTTCTATGGTTTGGCTCAGGCCGGACTCTACCTCGTGGATCGGAGCTCCGGTCGGACCGGGCAGTCGCACCCCTCGGGGTTGGCTGCAGGCGTGGACAGCACAGTGGTCTGATCGGCGGGTGAAGCCAGCCCCTCCTGAGGAGGTCGGTGGCCCCTGAGACTAGGGGTCAGTGGTGCTGACCAGCAGGCAGTGGTGCATGCCACCATAGTTCTGCAGCCTGGTCTTGGGGTTTCATCGATCCCTTGGTTGTGGTACCCTCTCCAGTGGTGTGTTTTGATCGCCCGACTTTGGGGCCCATCGACACGCCTGCGGGGGAGGTACTGCTCCCTGGGTCTCCCCTTCGGGGGCTGCCCAGAGATGCCAGCTACCTAGGCTGGCCCTCTCGAGGAGGAGGACTCTTTCGGACTCTTGAGGGGTCGAGGGGTGTCGGATCGGGCGATCAACCTTTTCTGGGGTCCACCGAGCCCTGGAAGGAGCAGTGCAGATTTCCCTCTTTCCCACTTGGTTTCTTTGAAAGTCCCGTTCTTTTGAGGCAGGGGACCGTCCTTCTGGACCTTTACGGCCCCAGTCGCCTCGCTGGGGGGGGATTCTTCTGGGCACAGCCAAGGCAGTACCAATGTGGTTGTGCAGCCGTCGGCTGTGGAGTCTTCCGGGGCACCTTCTTCGGGTGCTCACGGTCCACTTCCTAGCCCTGGCGGAGGCCAGCCGACTTCTTTTTCTCGGTTCTGCCCCCATCCTCTGCCACATTCTCCGCGCTCCCAGGCATCCTCGGTCCTAGCAGCCCTCTCACCTGGGAGCAGTTCAGGCGGTGGCTGCCAGGTTCCCTGCTACGTTGGGGCAATGGACAGCCAGGTTTTCAACCTCCCCTTGCAGCCACCCTCTGAGCATGGTGACCTCTGGCTCCTCATCCCCTCTTCAGGGGAGACCTTCTGTCCACATCTCTGGCTGCTGATCTCTCGGAGTATCAAGCGTTTCCTAATGAGGATGTTGGAGGATTTGCACCTTTAACCCTCCACTATCAGCAATCCTGAGCACGTGGCGCATGCCTTTCTAGGCGATTTTGGCGAGGCCACCCTTGTGGTGCCGCCTTGGCTGGCTCCCTTTTGGGAGGCGTCGTTGCGTTTCTGGCAGAGGCCCTTCTCTGGAGTTTCTGCCCCAAGGGATCTCAGCCAGAGGTATTGCGCACCCGCGGAGTCTCCAGGTTCCATGCCTCATCCACAGTCTGGTTTGACGCACTTGGATACTCCTGATGGGCCAGCAGCCCTTCACCGTGACCGGCCCCAGATCAAGACTCCTCGGTTTGATTTTTGGGGAGGAGGACCTTCTACTTTGCGCGAGTTACTCCTCTCTGTTTCTGCTCATCAGGCCCACTATGCAGCCCTACAGCAGGTTATTGTGGTCCAGGCTAGGTCAGCTCCTAGCCTCATTGCCTGACTCGGAGCAAACCAGACAAGCCATCGCACTCTCTGCACGTGGCCTGGAGCTAGCAAGGCACCAAGCGAGGGCATCTTATGACGCCAGCAAGGTAGCTACCAGGGTCGTAGGGACAGCGATCTGCACTAGGTGAGCGGCATGGCTACGTCTTTCCCGGTTGTCACCCTTGGCCCGGCGTAGGGTGATTAGCTCCGCCCACCAGGGAACCTACCTTTTCTTCCGTAGAGTGAGACGGCACTTGTCGGGGCAACTTCCTTCCCCCTCCGGGAGAATTCCGTCTCTCTCTCCCCACTTTCGGGCCTCTCCAGGCCCTGAAGGTCCCCGCCCCTTAGTGTGTCACCCACTGAGGGCTAAGGGACTTTGTCCCTTAGGGTGTAAGGAAACAACCCCTTCGGGGGGCTTGGTACTCACCCATCTTTGATGAATGGTGAAGATTGACACAGATAAGATATGAAAATTATGTACCTACCATAATTATGATCTTTCTGTGTCTTAGCCATTCATCCTAACCGCCATCCCCTGGGGCCTCGTCTCTGGTCCTCCTCCCTCTCTGAGCCCCCCCTTAGGAGCTGGGGTAAAGTGGGGACACGGGGTGTTTTCCAATGAGAGTAGACCGCTCGAGCAGCACTCCTTCTCTACTACTTTGTCTCCACCCCGGTGGGGTGGGAGTTGGTAGTTGCCCTCCTTCTGTTCTCCTCCTGTTTTCCATCCAACTATTTCTCCTAAAAAACAAAACAAAAAAAAAAAACCTTTTTTTCACCAAATATCTTTTCCTGAGAGAGTACTAAATCCCTGTACCCTGTCCTTCCTCCAGAATAGCCGACTCTGCTTCTGGGGTATTTGCCAGTTTTCTGTGCCTTGAATTCTGGCAAGACAGCTTTGCTACTCCTTGCAGTTCCTATACAGTCTGGTGACGGACAAGGTCTCAGATACCTTAATACCTCTCCTCTCTCTAAATTCTTTTCCCTCCCTACCTTCCTTCTTCCGCTTCCAGAGATTGGGGCCCTACCCAGTCCCCTTAGTCTAACCTCTTCTTTGCTGTCCTCTCAGTCATTGTTTCTCCTTTTAGTTCAGTCATCCTTTCCTTTTCTGTCCTTGGACTCTCTTGTCCCACCCTCATCCCTTCCTCTTACCTCTCCGGCGACTCAGAACTGGCAGGCAGGTAGGATCGACGCAGCCTAGCGCCAGCCTCGGCGCCACGCAGTGCCTTCAGCCTCGAGGGCGGAGCCGAGTGTGTGTTGGCTCACTACCCTTTAAAAAAAAAAGATCAAGCTGGTCTGACCTCTGGCCAGATAACCCATCTGTGATGAATGGTAAAGATACACAGAAAGATCATAATTACAGTAGAGTCGTAATTTTCATTTCTCCGTGTGAGACCGACATGATGTCTGCCCGGTGCCTGGGACCTAACCCCAATACGGACAGATGCAGTGCCTGTTTCTCGATGGACTGCCGTGTTCTCAAAGTCGCAGCGTTCAAAATCTGCAAGACCTCATCGACATTTGGAGGACCTCATCTCTTTGGGCCTCCAGGCCAGGTTTCTAGATCCTTCCTCCAGGTCCCCTCCCAGGCCTATACGGTCTGGTGAGGAGGAGGAGGTCTCCTCATCTTCAAAGTTTGCTGAGGAGGAGGTCTCTTTCACGGTGTCAGAGGAACATTGTGGTCCCTTCTGGGTCCGCGATGGACACACTGTCTCGGCAGTCACCTCTTCGGAGATGCAGGCTCCCCCAGTGTCGTGGCCCATGGCTTCTGGGTCTGGCATTGGTGGACCCTCAATGTCGCTCTCCAGCGCAGTCTCGGATCCCGGCACCGTTGCAGGTGATGCACAAGGATCACGTGGCGTCGTGCTTGACTGCGGTGCTGTTAGCGGTGCCGTTTCTCAAGGGACTCTTGGGGTGGCCAGCATCGAGGTCCTTCTGCTTGACGACTCCTCGGAGACAGACGATTCAGAGGTTGACCCGACTTGGTGCCCTGATTTTTCGGAATCTGAGACTTTTCTAGAACGTGGAGTCAGGTGATCCAGCGTTCCCATTCCTGAGTTCCCCGATCCATCTTCCTCCGAGGTTCTCCAGGCTGGGGGTGGCCTGGAATCCATCAGGAAGGGCGGTTTGGAGATTAAGGGTGGGCTGTCTCTTTGGAGGGCTGTGGCTGCTGCCATTCCAGTGCACTTGTGTATTCTCAGGATGGACTATGGGTTGTCTCCAGGCCCCGGGAGGCCTCAGGTTCGATGGAACCTGTTGCTGGGGTCGAGGAGGAGGCGCCTTCAAAATCTGAGGGGTTGAGGGACCAGGGTGAGGGGCATCTAGTTCCGCCTTCTGCCCTCGGGGTGCAGGGAGGAGCCGAAGTGCTGAACCCCGCCTCTCCCTCTTAGGCTCAAGGGACCCCTCTGGTGGCGTTGCTGCAGGTTGCCCTTCTGGACTCTTGCAACCCCAGATGCATCACAGGGGAGGTTCCCCATCCAGGCTTTTCCAGAGTTCGCTTCCCCAGGGTTCTGTTTTGTGACCTGGTTTGATATCCAGGACCCCGCCAGCTCGGGCTCCGTTCCCCGGATTTCAGAGCCCTAGTAGAGAACAATTGCCTTCTTCTAGGTGCCCCTTTCCTATTCCACTGCAGCCACCTCCCTCCCTCTCTTCCAGGCCATGTTGGCCCTACGGGGCCCGTTATCCAGGGAGACGTTCAGAGGCTCTGCGGAGGCCTTCCCCTCATATGTTAAGTATATGCACGAGCGGGTGTTTCGCATCTACCCACCGCAGTCCTCTGGACATTCGAGCTCCTCACCTTCCTTGTCTCCCTCCTCCGAGGGAGAGGAACCCTTTGCTCACCTTTCATCCGATGCTGATTTCATGGAATATCAGCAATTCCTGTTGAGGATGGTGAAGGATCTCCATATCTCTTTTCTCGGACGTGACAATACCGAGCGAGAGACACGTGAATTCCTTGAGGAATTCAGTGCCCAACTTGTGGTGGTACCATCCTGGCCCATTCCTTTCCAGGAGGCATCTGTCTGTGCCTGGCAGTCTCCAGCCGCCCCTTTTCCAGCCCCGGTAGACTGCAGGAGGAGGTATTGTGTCCCATTGGATTTTCTGGGTACACTCCCCAACCCATCCACAGGATTGGTGTCCCTAGAGACTCCCTCCGGGCTCCATTGCCTGGTGCACGACCAGCCACTGGACTCAGATTCCCTACAGTTTGACTGGTGGGGGCGAAAAGTGTTCTCTTCCTCTCATGCGATGTTGTGCATTGCATCACATCAGGCTCACCTTGCTGCCTACAGTAGGCATTTATGGACAATGCTCTCCCAAGTCCTAGCATCAGTGCCTGATACAGAGCAATCCAGACAAGCCATTGCCCTCTCTGCTATAGGTCTAGAACTGGCAAGGCACCCAGAAGGGCATCCTGTGGCGCAGTGAGGTGGCTTCCCATGCTTGGGGACAGCGATCTGCCTGGCCCGGCTTAGGGTGATCCACTCTGCCTTCCGAGGGACCCGCTTCTTTTCCACCAGGGCTAGAAGGCTTCTGCAGGCTTCCTCTATCTTCTTGTCTCCAAGGGACACCTCCTAGCTGTCCTGGCCCCAGACTCCAGTCTTTAAGGCCAGGGTCTCTTCCTTCTGCTTTTCACCAGCAGCAGGCTGAGGGTCTTGTTCCCTCAGGCTTTTTCCTAGTCCCCCTCCGGGGGGCTTGGTACTCACCCAAGTAGTAATGAATGGTGAAGATTGACGAGGGAAGATATGGAAATTACGTGCCTACCGTAATTCTTGATCTTCACCATTCATTACTGATACCCGCCCACCTTCTTTGGCATCTCCTCCTCCCTGCTTGTTCCTTCCCTCTCCTTTTCATACAAAAAAAACATTCTTGAGCCTTCTGTTCTTCTGTCTGAACGGACCCTCTTATTTGGTGGGGGGGAGAGGAACGAGTAGTTTTTATCTCTATCGTAAGGGAACTCTTTCTGATTGCCCCTGGGGGTGACCTCTTGGCTCCTTTTTAAGCCATGTTGTTCAATTCACAGTGAAAGAAACCATTCCTCTTGGTTCGGTTCCTTTTTCTAGGTCCCCTCTGGCACGTCTAAATCTCCTGTTGCGTCAGCCTTTGCTAGTCAGACGCTGTCCTGGCAGTCCATTGCCTTGACCTGGTGATCTGCTCTGCCTAACCTTTGGGGAGTCAGACTGAGTTTCCACTTTGTCCTTTTCGCAGGGGTTCCCCTCTGTGGGGCTTCAAATCCTCACACACACACACACAGATCTGTGTTAGCACGAAACAGGGTGCTAGTGGGCTTCTTTCCCCTAACTAGTTCGGCGCTCTCCTTTCGGAACAGATTTTCTTCCTGGGCAGTCTGTGAGGTCTCAGCTGGAGTGTAAGGGGTTGGGGATAGCAGGAGGTGCAGAGAGTCTGCCTTATGTGTACCAAGCTGTGCAAAGGTTCAGTTGAATCTTTTCATCAGTCTTTCCTAAATGGGATCCTTGCTGCCTTTCTTGGTCCCGAGCTTACGAGCCTTCAAGCCAGTTCTCACAACTTGGCAGAGCTTCTCCCTCCTCCCAACATCCTCTTCTCTCTTCTTCTTTCTCCCTCATGTGTTCCTTCCTCGGAGCTGCCCCAGGAGTAAGGCCTGCGGTCCCATAGGGTAGGTTCTCTCTTTCCTGTCCCCTATCGGTTTTATATCCTTTCATTGCCTATCCCTTGGCTGTCTTGCCTTGCTCCTTTTTCTTATAATTTTCGCCTCTCTGGCTAGAACTGGGATGGAGGAGGGAGTCTGCAGCGCCTAGCCCACCCCTTTAGCATCATGTAGTCGTAGGCTCTTGAGGCGGCTCTGTCAGCGTCAAATCTCTCAAAAAAAAAAAAAAAAACTCCAGTGGCGGTGTGCACCCCGCCATACCCAAGCAGTAATGAAATGGTGAAGATACAAGAGAAGATCAAGAATTACGGTAGGTAACGTAATTTCCATTTCTGTTCACTGGATCTGCAGGACACGTTCTTTCACGTCCCAATCCATTTGTCCCATCAGCGGTTCCTCCACTGTAGGGTCGAAGGGACCCTGTATGAGTTCGGAGCCATGCCGTTTGGCCTGTCATTCGGCCCCAGGGTCTTCACCAAATGCATTGCAGTGGTGGCGCCCACCTCGCCAGGGTGGGGTGGGGGTAGGAGTTATCCTTACCTTGACGATTGGCTCCTAGCAGGTTCCACTCAACAGGAGGTGGAGAGGTCCAGGGACCTGGCCCTCCAGACCTGCTCCCAACTCTGCCTCCTCATCGTGACCAAGTCGGAACTTGTGCCTTCCCAGGTGATGGGCTTCATCGGGGCAGAGCTAGACTCTTGTCAAGCCAGAGCTCGGCTCCTGGCAGACAGGGCGGAGGTTCTTTCTTCCTTTGCCCAATCATTTCTGGTTGGGCACTTGCGCCCTGCCCGGGACTTTCTGCGTCTTCTGGGTTACATGGCAGCGTGCACCTCTGTGGTCCATTGTGCCTGGTTGCACATGCACCCCCTCCAGTGGGAGCTGGCCACCCAGTGGACTCAGCCCCACGGTCATTTCGACCAGCTGATTACTTTTAACTCAAAAGATGTGGGACGCTCCAATGGTGGACCGCCCCAGACAGGTTGCAGAAAGGGATCCGGTTTGTCTGCCCAGCCAATGGTGCTCCCTCATGACCCGATGCCTCTCTCATGGGCTGGGGGACCCACAGTCTCTGGATCCCCGAGGAGTCCCGATGCCACATCAGCCTGTTGGAGCTCAGAGCAGTCAGACTGGCACTATCAAATTTTGTTCCTCCGCTCCGGGGTCAAGTAGTTCAAGTCCAGACGGACAATACCACGACCATGTACTACCTCAGCTAACAGGGCAGCTCGCACTCCTGTCTGCTGTACAAGGAGGCACTCCACATCTGGACCCTCGTGAGCCGATTGGAGACAGATCTCCTACCCATCTACGTGGCAGGAGCCTCAAACCATCTGGCGGATGCTCTCAGTCGCTTAGGCCAGACATGCCACGAGTGGGGTCTCCATCCAGAGTTAGCTTACAGCCTGTTCTCCCATTGGGGCAAACAGATGGTGGATCTGTTTGCCTCCAGGGAAAACACCAAGCTGCGGCTGTTTCATGCCAGCCCCCCTGAGCAGGGCTCGCTGCAGGGGGTTGCCTTCTCAAGGCCGTGGACCCCAGGCCTCTCTGTGCCTTCCTTCCATTTCCCTTGATCCACAAGGTGCACCTGAAGGTGAGGAGGGATAAGTCGAAGGTGATACTGGTAGCCCCAGACTGGCCGCGCCAGTTCTGGTATCCAGATCTCCTTAGCCTCAGCTGTAGTCCCCCGGAGCGGCTTTCCACATGCCTGGATCTAATATCACTCAATCAGGGGAAGGTATTCCATCCGGACCTTCAGTCCCTGCACCTCACAGCCTGATACCTGAGCGGCTAGATTTCCAGACTTTGGGTCTTTCCAAAGATGCTTACACTGTGATGGAGGCATCCAGAAGGGAATTGACCAGGAAATGTTATGCCTTTAAATGGAAAATGTTTTCCATTTGGTGTCAGGGCAAGGGCCTGGACCCTCTGTCCTGTCTAGTGGCTAACATTGACTACCTTTGGTCTCTCTCCAAAGGGGGTCATCGATCCTTAGAGTGCACCTGGCAGCCATCTCTGCTTACCGGGCATGTGCCGGTCAGCCGGCGGTGGTGCAGGAGACAGTGGTCGGGCACTTTTTCAAAGGCCTGGATCACATATCCCTCTGGTGCATGAGCCTCCACCTCTGTGGGATCTACTGCTGGTACTGGCAAAGCTCATTGGCAAGCCATTCGAACCACTGCACAAGTGTGCCTTGTCACACTTGTGGAAGACGGCCTTCCTGGTGGCTATCACATCTGACAGAAGGACAGGGCGCTTGAGGTGCTTTGGTGGACCTCCTTATCTGGTCTTACACAGGGACAAGGCTGTCCTATGCCCCACCGAAGGTGGTGTCAGAGTTTCACCTTAACAGGGTATTAACTCTGCTGGTATACTACCTAATTACACCTCGGAGGCAGAGTACAGGTTTCCTACTCTGGACCTGAGATGTGCTCTCTACTACTGTAAGGGAGAGGATGGCGGAAATTTGGGGAGAGGTTCGCCAGCTGTTTGTCACCTACGCTGAAGCCGCTTCTGGCACACCTGCAGCAAAATGGACTATTGTAAGGTGGATTACATCTTGTATTAGTCTGTGCTATGAGTTGGTGGGCATGGAGCCTCCCAGAGGGATAAGAGCTCATTCTACCTACCATACCGCTGCATCAGTGGCTGCTTCCAGGGACATCCCTATCCAGGAAATCTGTCGGGCTGCTACCTGAAAGTCAGCAAACACCTTTATTACCCACTACCACATCGACCTTGAGTCATGGTGGGATGCTGGTTTTGGGGCCTCAGTTCTCCAATCTCTGTCCCCTAAGTAGGAGGTGTACGCCTTGCCTCCCTCCTCCGGAGAACTGCTAAGAGTCTGCCAGTAAGTGTGGATGAACAACATGTCCACTATCATAGAAAAACAGGGTTACTCACCTGTAACAGTAATTCTAGGAGTGGTATATGTTGTTCATCCACACGGACCTACCTGACCTTCCTGGTGGGGCACAACACCTGGCTTCCAGCAGGCTAAGATCTGGCGTCATTTGTGGAGGCGAGGTAATACCACCTGGGTGGTAGGAGGAGCCAGCTTGAAGACATCCGGCAAGATTTAAAGTGGAAAGGACATGCCAGTAAGTGTGGATGAACAACATGTACCACTCCTAGAACTACTGTTACAGGTGAGTAACCTATTGTTTCTAAACAAAGTGATCTCAATATCGGCTACATTTCCATACATTGATTCTCATATTTTATGTTAGCAGATATGGATATGCAGGGAAGAAAGTGAGAGGCAAAGGATTGCGAGACTGGTCGGATTGATCAAGTCCGAGGTCTCACAGGAAAATCTGGTTGCACAACCAGACAGAAGAGATAGAAAAGGAAAGAATACAGATCCTTGCATTTAAACACTTTCTCCAGAACAAATGGGACAGGGTCCTATTCTAGCCTGTCACATATACCACCCCTCTAAGAGGGAACCTGTTTTATTAAACAGGTTTTCAAAACTCTTTATTTTCTAATAACACTTGTTGCATTCAGACATTAAGCACATTTGCATCCATTTTGTTAACAGTACGGCAAAAAGTAAACCCATACGTTAGTTTTGTTTTGTTTTTTTCAACCATTAGAACCCTCAATTCCTGACCCATATCTTGACAGAAAATCAGCATTACTATTCTGTTTACCAGATTTGTGAATCACAGAGAATTTAAATGGCTGCAGTGCCAGGTACCACCGTGTAATTCTGGAATTTTTATCTTTCATCTGGTTAAGCCAACAGAGAGGATTGTGATCCGTTACCAGAACAAAATCAGTTCCTAGCAAATAAAATTTGAGGGACTCCATGGACCACTTTGCTGCTAAACACTCCTTTCGATAGTGGAATTCCTTTTTTCTCTGTCATACAATTTCCTACCTATATACAGAATAGTATGATCTTCCCTTGTCAGTCTTCACCATTCATTACTGCTTGGGTAGTGCGGAGGCAGCGCCCATTCTGGGAGATTTTTATTTATTTTTCTTGGAGTCAGCTCCAATGGTGCCACCCTGAAGTGGCCGTGCGCATCATGCGAGGGGCCACCGTTAGGTCGCAGACTCTCATCTCAGTTCTGTTTCTCCTGCTGTCAAGGCTGCACTTGCCGCGCGAGAGCATAGTTACCGCGCCACTAGGCTCATTCAATGCTCGTCGACGCTGTCTTCAGAGACTGCACTTCTCCTTTACCATGTTTTTCTTGGACATCGCCAGCAGGTAAGACCGTTCTGTTTTTCTGTTATATTCAACACCGAGAATTGTTCTGTTTTTCTTAATTGTTTCGTGTCATGTCAAGTTCGGGGTCAAAGCATGAAGTCTAAGGCAGGTCGTGCCCTGTGCATCGGTGCTTCTGTGGCCTGCATTTTCCATCTTGGACCAGCATGATATTTGCCTTCGCTGCCTGTGACCCAACCATAATATGGATCGCGGCGACGCCTGGCCATGATGATATACCGTCAGTCCTGGAAATCCGCGCATTCAAGATCGGCAGGGCTCCGCTGACTTTCAGGGGACAGCGCCAGTCCTGGGATTCCCGGTTAAGGTCTCTAGGCCCTTCCTCCGGGTCCCCTCCCAGGCCTATACGGTCTGGAGAGGAGGAGGCCTCCTCATCTTCTCTTGCCGAGGAGGATGCCTCTTTCGCGGTGTTGGAGGAACGCCGGGGTCCCTCCCGGGGCCGCGGTGGAGACACCGCCTCAGCAGTCACCTCTTTGGAGGTGCAGACTCCCCAAGTGTCGAGGCCAAGGTCTGCTGGGCCTGGCATCGGTGGACCCTTGATGCCGCCTTCCGCCGCCGCTTCGGATCACGGTGGCGTTCATGGTGCTGGTGATCGTGGTGCAGCACATGTTGACTGTTGCGCCGCCCAGTGGCCAGTGGTCCCGGTCAGCTCTCCTAGCGACGCCAGTCAGGTCCCTGCACCGAGGGCAGTGCTGGTCTGACTGATGCCGCTAGGGGAGTCGGGGCCGGGATTGGGCATTGTGGGTGACCCGAGATACGTCGGTGCCACCGCTGGCACTGGTGCCGTTCGCAGTGCTGTTTCTCTGGAGACCTCTGGGGTGGCCAGTATTGAGGTCTCGTTGGTCTCTTCCTCCTCGGAAGAGGATGATTCGGATGTGGACCCGTCCTGGCACCGTGACTTTTCGGAGTCAGGGTCTCCAGTGAGACGAGGTGCTAGGCGGCCCAGTGTGCCTATTTCTCTGTCTCCTCTGCTGTCCTCTCCTGAGGCCTCCCAGGCTGGGGGTGGTCTGGGGTCACTGGAGGGGGATGGCGTGGAAGCGGGGGGAGGGGCTATCCTCCTGAGGGAGTTGCGACAGCTGCTGATTCCGGTGCAGCTGCACTGCTGGTGGGGTGTGTCGCTGGGGTGGGGAGGAGGCGTTCTCAGAGTCCGGGGTTGAGAGACCAGGTTGAGTCGCCTCGGTCTTCACCTGTCACCTCTCGGGTGCGGGTAGGGAGCTGTAGCGCCCGGGCCCCATCTTTCCCTCTCGAGCTCCAGGGACCCCTCTGGTGGCGTTGCTGTGGGCTGGCCTTCTGGACCCATGCAGCCCCAGGTTCGTCACAGGGGAGGATCCCCTACTAGGCTCTTCCAGACTTAGCCCCAGGGTTCCGTTCTCTGACCTGGTTTGTTGTCCAGGATCCTGCCAGCTCGGGCTCTGTTTTCCAGATTTGAGCCTCAGCAGAGGACAGTTGCCTTGCCGTAGGTGTCCCTCTCCCATTCCTCTGCAGCCACCCCCCTCTCCCAGGCCATGTCGGTCTCTGGACTCATTATCCTGGGAGATGTTCAGAGGGCTCTGCGGTGGCCTTCCCCTCATACATTAGATATATGCATGAGCGGGTTTTTCACCTATCCCCACCGCCGCAGGAGTCCTCTGGACATTCGAGCTCTCCATCATCCTCGTCTCCCTCCTCTGAGGGAGAGGAACCCACTGCTCATCTCTCCTCCAATGCTGATTTCACTGAATATCAGCAATTCCTTTCAAGGATGGTGAGGGATCTTCGTATCTCCTTTGTTGGGCGAGACAGTACCCGAGCAGGAGGCCGCGTGAATTCAGTGCCCAGCATTTGGTGGTATTATCCTGGCCTATTCCCTTCCAGGAGGCTTCTATCCGTTCCTGGCAGTCGCCAGCTGCTCCTGTTCCAGCCCCGGCAGACTGCAGGAGAAGGTATTGTGCCCCATTGGAGTCTCTAGGTCCTCTTCCCAACCCGATTTCGGATTGGCATACCTAGAAACTCCCTTCTGGCGCCGCCTAGCGCACGACTGCCCACCAGACTCAGATTCCCTAGTTTGACCGGTGGGGGCGAAGAGTGTTCTCTTCCTCTCGTGCGATATTATGCTTTGCATCACATCAGGCTCACTATGCTGCCTATAGTAGGCATTTATGGTCGATGCTCTCCCAAGTCCTAGCATTAATGCCTGATTTGGAGCAATCCAGACAAGCTATTGCCCTCTCTGCTGTATGCCTTGAGCTGGCAAGACACCAAGCAAGGGCGTCTTATGACACCAGTGAGGTGGCTTCCAGGCTTTCAGTGACAGCGATCTGTATTAGATGGACAGCATGGCTTCGTCTATCAAGGTTATCACCCCTGGCCCGGCATAGGGTGATTAGCTCCGCTTTCAAGGGGACCCGTCTTTTTTTTACTCCAGGGCTAGGAGGTTTCTGCAGGGGCTTCCTCCATCTCCCGGGGACACCTCCTAGCTCTCCTCCGCCATAGGCTTCTCATCTGATTAGCCCAGGGTCTTTCCCCTCCTGTTTCCCACCAGCAGGAGGCTGGGGGTCTTGTTCCCTCAGGGCTTATTATTCCCCGAGCGGTGTGAGTACTCACCCAAGCAGTAATGAATGGTGAAGATCGACAAGGGAAGATATGAAAATCACATTACCTACTGTAATTCTTGACCTTCTCTTGTATCTTCAACGTTCCTTACTGACTCTACTTCCCTTCCACTCAGTGGCCTCTACTAGCAGTCTCCCCTCTTACTGGTTCCTCCCTTCCTAAACAGGCCTTTGTAAAAAAAAAAAACCTATCTTGATTTTCTGTTCTTCTCTGACGGATCCTTTTCCTCAAGGTAAAGGGGAACAAGTAGGATTTATTCTATCCTGAGGGAACTCTTTCTGATTGCCCCTAGGGGTGACCTCTTGGCTTCTTAGCCATGTTGTTCAGTTCACACCTGAAGAGACCGTCCCTCTGTGGCTCGGCCCCAATTTTCAGGTTCCCTCTGGCAGGTATTATTTAATATTGTCAGCTTCTTCTGGCACTTCATTAACCTTGAGCTGTTGTTCTTGCCTTGCCTTCAGGGAGTCCAATTGAGTTCTCACTCTATCCTTTCATACAAAGCTGCCTTCTGTAGGGCTTAACCTCTCCCCACACACTTCTGTGTTAGCACTTAACAGGGTGCTAAGGGGCTTATTACCCCCTCCTAGTTGGGCGCTCTCTTTTTGGAACAGATTTTTTGCCTGGGCAGTCTGTGAGCTCTCAGCTAGAGTGTAGTGGTTTGGGATGATGGGAGGTTAGAGAATCTGCCCTTTGTGTCCAATCTGTACAAGTGGTTCAGTTGAACCTTCTCTCTGTCCTGTCAGGTTTTGGTTTCGAGCTTATAAGCCTCTCATCCAGCATTACCTATGGGCAGTGTTCTCCCCTCTCAGCATCCCTTGTTTTTCTTCCTTTCTTCTTCCTTTTCTCTTTCTCTTTATCTGTTCCTCCCTTGGAGCCACCCCAGAAGGGAGGCCTTGAGGTCCCTTAGGGTAGGCATATTCTCTCTTCTTTCTGTCCTCTACCGGCTTATTCCTTTTTCAGGTTATATCCTTTCCTTTTTCTATCCCTCGGCTCTCTTGCCTCGCTTTCCTGTTTCCTTACCCTTTGTTTTCGCCTCTCCAGCTACCAGAACTGAGATGGAGGAGTCTGCGGCACCTAACGGCCGCCTCTTGCGATGATGCAGCACGTCGCTCTCGGGAGTGGCACCGTTGGAGCAGACGCCAAGAAAAAAATAATCTCCTGTAGCGGGTGCGCACCTCTGGCACTACCCAAGCAGTAATGAATGGTGAAGATACAAGAGAAGATCAAGAATTACGGTAGGTATGTAATTTTCATTTCTTTCCCATCTATATTTTGGCTTAGGACTGCACTTAGGCCTACCTCGGATGCATCTGTTTGTAGCAGAAATGGCTTCTCAAAGTCTGGGCTTCTTAAAACACGTGCTGAACATAATGCAACCTTTATGGCTTGAAAAGCTTCATCCCACTCTGGAGTCCATTTCACATTATTTGGGTACAGTTTCTTTGTGATTTCAGTGAGGGGAGTAGCTAACTCAGCAAAATTGGGAACAAATCTCTGATAATAACCAGCCAGCCCTAAAAATGAAACAACATGTTTCTTTTTTTTTTTTTAGGTACAGGGTTGTTAGCTACAGCTTCTGTTTTGGGAAATGGAGAAGTCAACCCAGACATTTCTGACACATAGCCCAAATATCTAGTTTCCTGCATGCCCAATGCACATTTAGTAGGATCAGCTGTCAGACCTGCATATTTTTTTTTAAACTTTCTTTATTTTAAAACCATATTTGATTTTACAAAACATAGACAATACATACAAACATTAACAGAAATGAGCTAATTTCCATCATGTCCTTCCATAGGCATTTCATCTGATATAATATATGATTTGAACTGATGTTATACCAGATATAAATCTAGTATACAGGAGAGCTTTACTATAGAACTGTGAATTTACATCATCACTTAATTAATTATTGACTATTTCTTTTAGTTCTCTGAATCCCCAGGTATGTTCTAGTTCAGAAGTCACCTTGTTTTACCTTTTACTAAGAATTGCCTAAGGAATAAAGTCAGGTCTAGCCTTTTCCATATATAGGATCCAGCATCTCCACAGTAACTCAAAACACGGTACCCTTTTGTTAACAGAGGCTGTCAATGCCTCCATCCTGTATATATTTATCAAGCGCTCCTGCCACATTTTAAGGGTAATCACTTTTTGGGATAGCCAGTTGCTTGTTATTGCCTTTTGAGCTGCCAGGAATAAGATTTTCAGAAGCTTAATTGTCAGTGGATCTCGAAATTCCCTAGGCAGCTCCAGAAAGAAATAACAAAGAGGAGAAATCTTTGTTAGGGTCCACTATGGCCTGCAAGGCCCCCTGCAAATCCTGGAAAAAAGGGGCAAGAACAGGACATCCCCATAATATATGTGCTAATGTAGCTGGTGTGTGCCCACAATTCCTCCAACACAAAGATGTGCTAGAGTTCCCAAATTTCATCTGAATTATTGGGGACCGGAAATATCTAACAAAAATCTTCCATGAGAACTCCCGCCAGCTCCCTGCCGACAGGCCCCAGTGGACCCTTGTCTGTGTCCAAGCCCAAAGCTCCCCAGGGATCTGAATTTCCAGATCTCGTTCCCATGCTTTCTTTATGGTGGAGGATGAATCCCCTTTCCAGGCAAGGAGCGCTTGATATAATTTAGAAATGACATGAGATCCAACCGGGACACCCTCTGTTGCCTTCCTGAATATGTCTGCAATCTGTGGAATAGGTGAGTCCTCTAAATTAAGATGAGTCAACAGGCCACCGATACAATTTCTAATTTGAAAATATCTGAACCTGTCCTTCCAAGGAATGCCATATTTATTGACTAATGCTTCAAAAGGCAGGATCCCCTCCCCATCCAGAAAATGCCATAACAAATGTAGTCCCCCCTCTTCTCATCTCCGGAATCCCACATCCCACTTAGTGGAAAGAAAGGAGTCCAGGTATGGAACCGAGAGCAGGAGGCCCTTCCAGCTCTTCGCCTTCTTATCATTCAGGATTCCATGCCAGATATTCAAAGAAGAAGCTGTGTAGGGATTACCCTCTTGACATCCTCTTGATTTTTCCTCTGTCCTAATATGTGCATCATTCAGGTTTTAAGATGATCTGCTTCCCTTAATTCTCGAATTTTCCACTTAGCTGAGTAAGTTCGGTCAAACCAGAGCATGACTGTCCTTAGCTGTCGGCTTGATAATAAAGTTTGAAATTTGGTAATGATAGACCCCCCTCCTTCTTAGGGATTTGAAGCACGAAAGGCGAACTCTAGGCTTTTGAGACCCCCATATAAACAGGAAATTCCCTATTGAGCGAATTAAAATATGAGTTCGGAATAAGAGTAGGGATTGTCTGCATCAGGTATAAAAGCCTAGGGAGGGCTACCATCTTTATCGCTTCTACTCTCTGAATCAGAGGGATGGGAATGGGGGCCCATTGCTCAAGCTCCAATTTGATACCATTTAAGATTGGGATATAATTGAGGGAAAACAGCTGAGCTTCATGAAAACTCAACTGAATCCTGAGGTATTTGATATGAGATAAATTCCATCTAAATAGGAACTTCTTCCGGACCTGTTCAGAGGGTTCGTACTGGGATCTCAGGACTTCTGTTTTAGTCATGTTTATTTTATATCCAGCTAGGGTACTGAATTCCGTTAGCCGTGTCCACAGATGCTCCAATGATTGCTCTGGGTCTTTAAGATATACCAATAAATCATCTGCGTACAGAGCTAGCTTATCGTTCCCCAATTCCCATCCCTTTATTTGTTCGTCCTGTCTTAATGGCTGAGCTTGAGGTTCAAGGTATAGAGCAAAGAGGAGGGGGGAGAGAGGGCAATCCTGCCTGGTACCCACGTACAAAGGGTAGTAGGGAAGAGAGTCTACCATTGATCTTTATATGAGCCTTGGGGGAAGTGTATATATTTTGTATAATATTAATAAAGGCTTCTGAGAATCCCAATATTTTTAGTGAGAGGGTCAGGAATTTCCATGCCACCTGGTCAAATGCTTTCTCAGCATCCAAGCTTAGTAACATACAGTGCGCCCCCGACCGGGCGGCATGATATAACACGTGTAGTGATCTTTTAATGTTGTCCTGCGTCTGCCTACCCAGGACAAAACCCGTTTGGTCATAACTAATGAGTTTAGGCAATACCACGTCAAGGCGTTTCACTAGGATTGATGCATATAATTTATAATCAATGTTCAAAACTAAAATAGGACTGGAATGAACTGCACTGCGTGATATCTTTCCCTGGTTTGGGAACTCTCGAAATAATTGCATAATTCCAGGTATCTGGACCCCTGACTTTACCTCCCCACACACCTTCAGCAGGGCTCTCAATCTCCTTTAGAAAGAATTTAAAAATTCAGGAGTGTATCCATCAGGACCAGGTGATTTTTTGTTTTTAATCTCTTGATCGCAGCTGTTAGTTCTAGGGATGTGATGGGAGCATCACGAAATCCTAACTTCTCTGGTTAATTTTGGTAGATTTAACTTGGCTAGGTATATTTCTATTTGTTCTCTATCTGGTGAATGATCTGATGCATACAGCCCCGAATAGAAGTCCCTAAAGCCATGAAGTTTTTCTGAGGTTTTAGTAGGCGGTCGGTCTTGGGGTCACTGATCTGAGTGATCGTAGACTAAGCAGCCTGCTGTCTCAGGCGATGGGACAAGAGGCGGGAGGCCCGAGGCCCTGTCTCGTAGTACCGCTGGCGTAGATATTGTAGAGCCTGCTCTGTCTTTACATCAATTAATTTTTGAATCTGTTACTTAATAAGTTGTATGTCAGGCAATACAGAGCCATCTCCCCTAGCCTGCCGTCCCTGTAGATCCTGTAATTGTATTTGGAGTGTTTCCAACTGCTGATTTTGCTGTTTTTTAAAATGGGCTGCATATTTAATGCAATCCCCCCTAAACACTGTTTTCATGGTGTCCCATAATAACGTGCTAGAAACATCCGGAGTCATATTGTCCTGTTGTATTTGTGCTAATCTGGAGGTAGCCATTTCTGTAAATTCCTTTAGATTCAATAGGTAGTTATTGAACCTCCATAGGGATTGCCCCTTTCCGACTCTCCAATCCAACTTCAGCAACAGCTGTGCATGGTCGGAGAGTACAGATGGAATATGTTTGCATTCCAGAACATGGTCCTGATGTTCCCCAGATACCAGCAGGTAATCGATCCGGGCAAAAGATCCATGTGGGAATGAGTAATGTGTGAATTCTTGTTTATGTTTATTTTGCTTTCTCCAAGCATCTATCCAGAAGGCCCCTTTTAAATATTTCTTGACAAATTTGCTGGCTGAGCTTTGTTGAAATGTTTCTGTTTTCGAGGTGTCCTTTTGCTCCCATATCTGATTTAGATCTCCACCCGCTATCAAGACCCCTTTTTGTTGCTCAGAGATCTTATGTAATAGGGTACTAAAAGTCTCCTTTGTGGAACCCGGTGGGGCATACAGGGAGGCCAGCGTGATGGGGGTACCTCCAAATCACCCGAAAGTATAGACAGACGGCCCTCTGGATCTATGTAACTGGCTGTTTTTTGGAACTGAATTCCCTTGGGGACTAAAATTGCAGTGCCTCTTCTCTTTCCCCTCCCCATAGAGGCAGCCACAATCAGGTCATAACCAAACTTCCCCAACTTCTGGTGCTCGGTTTTACTTAGATGTGTCTCTTGTAGTAAAACAAATGAGGGGCTGTGTCGCTTTATAGTGGACATTACCTTATGACGTTTTATTGGTTTGTTCAGTCCATTAACGTTATGGGAAATAATTTTGACAACTGTATTATCCTCCATTTAAGCCTGAAAAACCTTTTCCCCTATGTTTCTCAGCTCCATCTGTCCCTCCTCTAGTCTTCTTTTTTTCCTTTTCCGCTGAGTTTTTCCCTGGTGTCCCTTCCCCTCCTCCACCAGCATCTTCCTTAAGTGGTGTTAATTTATTCTGTTCCTTCTGTGGCTCCAGTATAGCCTGCCCATGAAGATTTTTGTTTAACCGATCAATTTTTAGCTCAACAATCGTATACATAAAACGTGTGATTTCCATACTCCCATAAGTAAATGCCAACAAAGCAACCCAATTCCAATAAGGAGGACTATTTACAAAATGTCTTCCAAGGTAGGGGAACAAGAGGTATTGTTCCCTGTAGGTTCGAGTAAGCCGTACTCGAACTGGAGGAGAAGGGGCCCATAGTGGGGCTCATTCCTCCTGGACCTCAAGTCGAATAGGTCCCTGCCAGATGACATGGCATTCCGTCACCAGTAGCATATGTGGCAGTGTATATTATACATAAACAGCCGAAAGCCTCGGAATAGTCCCTCCATTTCTCAGCATAGTCACTCTGAGACTCGGATCCCCCCCCCCCCATTGCTTCTGTCAGTTCTGTTCTGTGACCCTGTCTTTTAGCCATCATTGGGACCTTAACTGAGATTTTATATTGATTCCCTAGATACAGTAACAGAGCGAGACCTTTCCCTTTAAACCATAAGAAACTCCCAATGGTCACTGTTTAGTATATAGCTCAGTGTCTTTTCTCTGTAGTCTAATAGTGAGCATTCAACTCAAACGAGTAATCTGAATCCATGCAGATAGTGCCCCTTGAAACTTATTTTTGCTTAAATATGCTTCTTTAGTTCCCCTACCGCAGCACGAGTTTCTGCCATGTATGATAAGGCACTAGCAAAATGTGACCACTGAAGGTTTCTGTGCCTCCCCCAGCCTCGATGCTGCTGCTGGGAGGGTGATTCCCCAAGGTTCCATTCAGTCCAACCTCTCGTCCCTCCAAAAGCGGTAGGCCGGTCAAACCCCAGTCCTATCTAAGGAGTTTCAACAACAGGGGGATCAGGTTATCTATAATAACAGTGATAATGTATGTAAAAAAAACAAAAAAAAAAACCTAAATGTCATTAACTTACTCTAAAAGTACCCCTGCTCCTTTATTTTATCAGGCTCACTCCCCTCCCCCAACCAATCCCTGACCCCTTACTGGTAATAGCTCATCTCAACGTCCACAGCACTGGGTGCTAAGAGACAGGGGTCCCCTTTACTTTAATTAAATAGTTATAAAGGCAAAGTCCAGAGTTTCTTTATCATATAAACGAATCTTCAGGGGGATAGGATCCGTCCGGTATCCACAACTGTTCCATTCCATCAGGTTCAGCTTTCAGGTTTCTCCGATTCTTTCCGTGCGTGAACCCTCTAATTCTGAAGAGTCAGTAAGTTTGTATAGCATACTCTTAATATTTTGAAGGGCATTAACAGCTGTTTTCTTTCTTGTTTGAATGGGGTTTTGCTGTTGAGCCGAGCGCCAAAGATTCTGTGAGGTGGCTGGTTGGTCCTTGCGACATGTGGCCTCCGGGACCTCGTGTCCCTTGCTTTTCATTGCCTGATGGGCTTCTTCGAATGAAAGGTAGGTCTCGGTACCCGTTTCCCAGAAGATTCTCAAACGGCAGGGGTAGGGAGTTTGGAACCTGATTTTCAAGGATTTTTAACTTCCGAATCAGTGGGATATAAGCCATGCATTGTTGCTGGATTACCGGGGGGTAGTCCTGGTCAAAGATCAGCCGAGCCCCATTGTACTCCATGTGACCCTGCTTCCATGCTGTGCGAAGGACCTGTTCTTTCTCCCGATAGCTTGAAAACTTGGCTATTATTGATCTGGGCCTAGCGGCTGCAGAGGTGGGTCTAGGTATTAATGCTCGGTGAGCCCTTTCAATCTTAGTGAAAGGACTGCGGCAGGTCGAGCACATGGCGCAGCATGTTCTCCAGAAACTTGTTCATGTCCCCTGTTTCCGCCGATTCCGGTAATCCGTATATTCTTAAATTGTCTCGGCGTGAACGAGCTTCCAAATCCAGGCACTTGGCAGCTGTAAGTTCTTGTTGTTTTACCAAGCATTCGATCACTCGAGATTTCAATTATATCATCTTCGGCCGTCGATATACGTTCTTCTGCACCAGACATTCTAGTTTCAAGCCCCTGTAAATCCTTGTGTAGTTTGTTAAACTCCTGCTTCGTTTCAACTCTGAACTGCTTTATTTCTGCAAGTAGCGTCTCAAATCTGGATCTTGATAAGGTGTCCAACTCTGTCTCCGTATCTCCTCCCGCCATACTTAATGGGGATTCTCTCCCACTAGTAGCCGAGCTTGCTGGACTTAATCCGCCTTGATCCCTCTTTCCTTTCCGATTTTTTGAGAGCGTGGTCTTTTTCCAGATGTGTTCCCACTTTGCGATCTGTGCATCTTCAGTAAAATTCAACCTGGCAGTGCTGTGTGGGAACGATTTTAATAGTGACAGAGAGGAGAGCTATTCAACTAGGCAGCCATGCCCCTGGTGATGTCACTGAAAGTCCAGACCTGCATTTTTGATGGCTTGGATAACTGCTCGTAGGTGTTCTATGTGACTTTTCCAGTCTGGACTGTACACCACATCATCATCCAGGTACGCAGCACTATAACCAGTGTGAGAGGATAAAATTACATCCATGTACCGCTGAAATGTAGCTGGCGCACTATTTAAACCAAAGGGCATGGTGGTGAACTGATAAAACTGCATTTGCCACCCCTATAGGATTCTATCTCTGGATTCTTTAGCTAAAGGTATTTGCCAGTAACCCTTTTTGAGATCGAGGGTACTGATATACTTTGCACTCCCCAGTCTGTCCACCAGATCATCTGTTCTGGGCATAGGATAACTGCCAAATTCTGACACTTAAGTTTCCTGAAATCAAGGCAGATTCTAACACCCCCTTTTTGTTTTGTTTACAATTACCATGGGAGATGACCAACTACTCCTCGATTTCTCGGTGATACCCAGTTCTTTAATTTTTTTTGTATTTCCTAAACTGTAACAGGGGGTCCTGTTGTGAAGTATAAACAATCACTTCAAGATGCAATAACCGCCCGCCCCATTATTTCTTTTCACTCTATCCTATCCTCTATTATATTTCAATATCTATCCTATACTTTCTTGTCAGGGTGGCCAACCTGGCAATCTTCTATCTATCCTTTACTGTCCCTTTTTTCTTTTTCTGTCAGTACTTAATTGCATCTTGTTAAAATAAAACAATACTTATATATTGAAAAGCTATGCTCAGCAAACCTTCAGTGGCTACTGGGAGAAGCAGTCCAACAAGCTCAGTGTCCCAAAACAAATGTCAAGAAGGAGCTGTTTCATTTGTAAACAAAGAGCCTCTAAACAGCAGAGGGCTGAGTTGAGAAGCAAGTGTCTGCTGCAACTTCAGCTAATAAGTTAAGAAGCAGTGGCTGTAAAACTAAGGAAACTGGAACAAATAAAAGGTATTGTACTAAAATAAACTGTTACCTGAGTGCCCATGTTAGTTGCAGAGGTCCTTCTATAGAGCAGGCAACTCATGAAATGGCAGCTTATATGGTCTCAAGGAGGAGTGATGTCAGAAGGGAGGTGCTAAGCTAATACTCTGACATCATAGTCCTATAATTAAGTTTATATTTTTGTTTTAGGACCTTGTGAGGAAATAAATGTTTTTTGGGGGTAAACCCTCAGTGTTAGAATGACACTAGCTGGTTTAAGATATATGTATATATATATGTATATATATATATATATATAGCTTGAAAATGCCATTGTTCATCTTAATTAAGGTATCACATGATTGATGAGGTCACCCTGTGGCATTATAAAAGGTTCCTCTAGGAGAACCAAAAGAGATAGGTGGTCAGTAAGGTTCTGGCCAAGGAGAGAGAAGGTTCTAAGAAGAAATTGTGCAAGTTTCCACATTGTTTGAGAGAAGGGAAAGAACTCAGGAATTCTGTAATTTTTTATTTTGCAAGAATTATCTCCTGATGTTTGAAGAGGTGTGACGGATTAACACCATTTATTTTTCCTTTCTGTATATATTAAATTTAGTATTTTATTTATTTTCTTCTTTTTGAATAAAATGATAAATGCAGACATATGCATTTTTTATGCATCCTGTCTGGTTGTATGATCTGTTTATTGGGATCCACACTACCACAACTGGTGTCAGAAGTGGGATTCCAACCTCTGGGGTGTCAGAAGGTACTCCAGAGGGGGTGTTGCGCTGAAAATACCCTAGCAGATGCAACAACCAGAACAAGTGGAGTTGGATACATTACATCTGACCAGGTCTGTCAGATTGAAGACTGGTGTCCAGTTGTTGCCAGGGATCGAACCTGCTACCAGACAGAGAAAGATGGAAGAAGGAGCCACAGCTGCAGCTGGTAATCCAAAGAAGGAGGAAAGCCAGATGACCCCGGCACGGAGGATCCAAGTGAACTACTGAAATGGCTTTGTTTACGCCAACGAGATGGGCGCCAGAGAGAAGACCAGAGACAGAGGGATGAAGACCGGAGGATACAGGCCGAAGAGAGACGGAGACAAGATGAAAAATGGACGGCAACCTTAAAAGCTATTCAGGACATGACCCAGGGGCAGATGGGGAGATCTGTTCCTAGAGACATTAAATTAACTAAGTTGACAGAGGTGGATGATATTGAGGCCTATTTGACAACTTTCGAGAGGGTGGCCCAAACCTGCAACTGGCCCAGAGACCAATGGGTGATTCGTTTGGTCCCATACCTCTCGGGATGGGCACAACTAGTCTACAGCCAGCTAAGTGGAGCTGATAGCTCAAATTATGACAGAGTTAAAGAAGAAATTCTTCGCAGATATAATATCAGCACGGAGACATACAGGCAACGATTTCGGTCTCAGAAAATGGCAAGCTTGGATACCCCAAGAGAAACCTACGCCCGTTTGAAGGACTATTGTGGAAAATGGCTACAACCCACCACCAAAACTGTAGACCAAATCATGGAACTGATAATAATTGAACAATTCATCCAGATATTACCTGTGGAAGTGCAATTATGGGTAAAAGAACATAAACCCGAGACAGCCAAGACACCATTAAGTTGGCTTGAAGATTACCTAGCAGCAAGAAGCACCCGAGCCAGAGGTAACCAGGGCAATCCAGGACCATCTAATGTGCTGGTAAGACCACCTTTAATGCTTCTACTAACCAGAGACAGTTCTATCGAAGGGAGAGAGGTGGGAGAGTTCCATATGCAGAAATAATATGCCATGGTTGTCTTGGAAAAGGGCATATTGTAAGGAACTGCCAAATAAAATATCTGATTGTTTGACATCTTGCCCTAGCAAATTTTGGATATGTGACCTCTGTAGGTATTGGGGAACAACAGACTTTGGGTTTGCTGGACTCAGGCAGTATACAGACTTTGATCAGGGCTGATCTAGCATGAATATGCCCCAGAGTGATTCAAATACTACTGTGCGGTGTGTACATGGAGACATACACCAATACCCTACAGCATGTCTTAATATAACTGTAAATCAAGAAAGCCATGACATGTTGGTAGGCCTTGTTCCACGACTCCCAGTACCTGTCATTGTTGGGCAAGACTTTCCTCATTTTGACCTTTTAATGCAGCAGCAGCAGACTTCTACAGGAACTGTTAATGTGGTTACTAGGTCCCAGGCCAAAACACAAGACTTAAAGGAAGTCTTTCCTTTTGATAATGGTTATTTTGAGACTGTCAGTAAGGACAAAAGTCCAAGAAGACTAGTAGAAGAAAAAAAGACTTGGAATGAAAATCATCAGGCTAAAGGTCAACTTAATATCCCAGAGACTCTAGTGCAAGATATTGTACAGGACCAAAATGCGATGAATCTTTAACATCTTTATTTTTACAGGTGGACAAGGTTGGACATCCTGGACAATCTCGTTTATTATCAAAACAATATCCTGTATAGAGTTGTTGTAGAGACTGGTACAAATGAGGAACTTGAACAGTTAGTGGTACCCAGTAAATATAGGGAACAAATAATGCACTTGGCATGATATTCCATGGCTGGTCATGAAGGTAGAGACCGGACAGTACAACGTATTCTATCTCGATTCAGTTGTGAGGGTCCACCAGGATGTTGCTGCCTATTGTAGGTCCTGTCCCCAGTGCCAATTGGTTGCCAAGGAGGGAAGAAAGATATGGTGCCCTACAACCTATACCATATGTAACTACTCCATTTGACAGGGTGGCAATGGATGTGGTGGGACCCTTATTAAAAGTTCTAAGGGAATCAGTATATTTTAGTCATTTGTGACTACACAACCAAGGTACCCAGAAGCAATACCAATGAGGACGGTTACTGCCTCTTGTATTGCAGAAGAACTGCCAAAGTCTTCAGCAGGATGGAATACCCAAGGTTATCCTGACAGACCGTGGTAGTAATTTTTCCTCCATCATGCTGCAAGAACTATACAAATTGCTAGGGGTATCTGCTGTTAGAACATCCCCATACCATCCCCAAACTGATGGGTTAGTGGAAAGATTTAACAAGACAATGAAATGTATGCTTCAGAAGTATGTGCAGGAGAAAGGCCGGGACTGGGATAAGTTTTTGCCCTATTTGCCTATAGAGAGGTGCCTCAGGCTACTACAGGGTTATCCCCCTTTACCATGTTATATGGTAACCCTAGGGTCCCTTAGATGTGGTAAAGGAGCATTGGGAACAGGGGTCTAATGTAGCATGCAAAAATATACTTGAATACATGACTGCATTGAGGAAAAGGCTAGTGAAATATGTGACTATAGCCCGTCAAAATGTTGACCAGAAACAACTCAGACAGAAAGAACATTATGATATGGGCTTAAAGCATAAAGCATTTGAACCTGGGAAAAAGTGTTGCTATTGTTACCCTCCACTGAAAATAAATTGCTCATCGTTGGCAAGGACCATATGTGATCTTACACCAGGTAGGCAAGGTAAACTATGCCATTGAGATGCAGGGCATAGACGGTAAAAATTTACCATGCCAACCTGCTGGGAAAATGGTAGAAAAACAGAAACCCCAGTGTTGTATATCCAGACCGATCCTGATAGAGCAGAGCTGGATATAGTATATGACAGGATTGATAAATCTGTTACTGACACTAAAGTGCATATCAATCCTGACTTAAACCCTGCACAGAGATTAGAGATTGATCATCTCTTGGAGTATTTATGCGTACATTCACAAAGAATCCAGGAGAGCCAAAGGCGAGTCCATAAGATCAGAGTTACCCAAACCAAACCAATTCATCAGAAGCCATATAGATTACCAGAAAAGATCAGGCCAGAAGTAGTGGCTGAGATAAAACAAATGGAACAAGCAGGAGTGATAGTTCCTTCATGCAGTCCTTGGTCCTCTCCATTAGTGGTCGTGCATAAAAAGGAAGGGGGCATCAGGTTATGCTTAGATTTTAGGAAAATTAATGAAGTATCTGAGTTTGATGGGTATCTGATGCCACGCATCGATGATCTCCTAGATCAGATTGGGTCTGCAACATACATAAGCACCTTAGATTTAACAAAAGGGTATTGGCAGATTCCATTGGCCCCAAAAACCCAAGAATTAACTGCCTTCTGCACCCCTCTTGGTCTGTATCAGTTCACTACAATGCCGTTCGACCTACATGGAGCCACCTTTCAACGGTACATGGATCATGTCTTGAGACCTCACAAGGGCTATAGTGCTGCTTATTTGGATGATGTGGTCTTCTATAGCCCGACTGGGAGACTCATCTATTACAGCTTAGTGCTGTGATACAAAGCATCCAGGATGCTGGAATGACCATTAACCCGTCCAAATGTGCTATAGCTAAGACAGAAACACGCTATCTGGGGTTCATTATTGGACATGGGAGGATTAAGCCAGAAGTAGATAAAATTGAAGCTGTGGCTAACAGTCCCCTACCCATGACAAAGCGCCATGTCAGGTCTTTCCTTGGTCTGGCAAGTTATTATAGACGCTTCATCCCGGATTTTTCCACCATTGCTACTCCTCTCACAGATCTGACCAAAAACCATTTTCCCAATAAAGTAAAGTGGAGTCCCGCCTGTGATGAGGCATTTAACAAAATCAAGGCCATCCTATGCTCAGCTCCGGTGTTATGTAGCCCTGATTTCACTAAACCATTTGAATTACAGACGGATGCCTCTGACACAGGCATAGGGGCAGTATTGACCCAGCATAGCCAGGGAGAGGAACACCCCATCTTATACCTCAGCAGGAAATTACATGAAGAGAGAGATATTCTACAGTGGAGAAAGACTGTCTGGCCATCAAGTGGGCAGTAGAAGCCCTGAGATATTATCTTTGGGAAATCAGTTTACGATAACAGATCATAATCCCTTATGCTGGCTAAATTTGATGAAAGATAAAAATGGCGCATTTAAGGTGGTATTTATCATTACAACCTTATAAGTTCACTGTACGACATAGAGCTGGTTCTCAGCATCAGAGCGTGATTTTTTATCACGCTTTGGTGCTGATCCAGCTAAGTAACTCTGTTCCAGATACAGATAATGGAGTTGTATGTGTATCACAAGGTGCCAAGATGGCACAACCCCAGGGAAAAGTATGACTTGTAAACAGTATTGTCTGATTTTGAGTAGTGTTTTGAATCCTGTTTATTTTTAAGGGTCCCTGGGGGGCTTCTGGAGTGGGTGGGCGGAAGTTCCAACCCTTCACAGGGTGAGGGGTTTCAGTCAACACAACAAACATTATGTTGCCTTCTTGTGGTGGGAGGAGTGTAACAGGGGGTCCTGTTGTGAAGTATAAACAATCACTTCAAGATGCAATAACCCCCCCCCCATTATTTCTTTTCACTCTATCCTATCCTCTATTATATTTCAATATCTATCCTATACTTTCTTGTCAGGGTGGCCAACCTGGCAATCTTCTATCTATCCTTTACTGTCCCTTTTTTTTCTTTTTCTGTCAGTACTTAATTGCATCTTGTTAAAATAAAAACAATACTTATATATTGAAAAGCTATGCTCAGCAAACCTTCAGTGGCTACTGGGAGAAGCAGTCCAACAAGCTGTGTCCCAAAACAAATGTCAAGAAGGAGCTGTTTCATTTGTAAACAAAAGAGCCTCTAAACAGCAGAGGGCTGAGTTGAGAAGCAAGTGTCTGCTGCAACTTCAGCTAGTAAGTTAAGAAGCAGTGGCTGTAAAACTAAGGGAAACTGGAACAAATAAAAGGTATTGTACTAAAATAAACTGTTACCCAGTGCCCATGTTAGTTGCAGAGGTCCTTCTATAGAGCAGGCAGCTCATGAAATGGCAGCTTATATGGTCTCAAGGAGGAGTGATGTCAGGGGAGGAGCTAAGCTAATGCTCTGACATCATAGTCCTATAATTAAGTTTATATTTTTGTTTTAGGACCTTGTGAGGAAATAAATGTTTTTTTGGGGTAAACCCTCAAAGTGTTAGAATGACACTAGTTGGTTTAAAATATATATATATATATATGCTTGACAATGCTATTGTTCATCTTAATTAAGGTATCACATGATTGATGAGGTCACCCTGTGGCATTATAAAAGGTTCCTCTAGGAGAACCAAAAGAGATAGGTGGTCAGTAAGGTTCTGGCCAAGGAGAGAGAAGGTTCTAAGAAGAAATTGTGCAAGTTTCCACATTGTTTGAGAGAAGGGAAAGAACTAGGAATTCTGTAATTTTTTATTTTGCAAGAATTATCTCCTGATGTTTGAAGAGGTGTGGATTAACACCATTTATTTTCCTTTCTGTATATATTAAATTTAGTATTTTATTTTTTTTCTTCTTTTTGAATAAAATGATAAATGCAGACATATGCATTTTTATGCATCCTATCTGGTTGTATGATCTGTTTATTGGGATCCACACTACCACATAAACCACATCAGCTTTTAACCTCTCTGGCAACCTGTATGACTTTTGCCTAATAGGACGAGCATTCTTTGTTGCTATTATGTGCTCAACCCCTTTTGCTTGGCCTGGTACTGTGGTAAAAGTACTGTTAAATGTCTTTAGCACATTACAGATGTCTGCAGTTTGTTCGGAGGTTAAGAAAACATTCACCTTTACAGCATCAATATTTACAGTTTGTTCTAGTCTATCATAAGCCACATACGCTCCCCCCCCCCCCAAGTGGCGGCGGTGGCAGCAACGAACGAAAAAGAACAAAAAAAAGTAATAATAAGGGATCTCAGCATTTAAAAAAAGTACCCGGTTGATCGGGTCGTGAGGTCTTGGCTCCCCCACCACCACCACCAAAGTGGCGGCAGCGAACGAAAGAAAAAAAATAATAATAAGGATCTCGGCATTTAAAAGGTACCGGTTGATCAGTCGTGAGGGGTCTCGTCGCTTCCCCCCTCCCAAGTGGCGGTGGCGACATGACGAAAAGAACAAAAAAAAAAAAAATAGGATCTCAGCATTTAAAAAGGTAAAGAACTGACCGTAAGGGAAAAGAAGGTGTTCAAAGGAGCTACTGGATTGCCACTTGTTGCTCGCTCGGTTGCATCCTGTGGGCGATTGAGTAGTGCAGCGTGGCTGCAGGAAGAGATGGCTCTATGCAGCTGGCCTTGCGACTGCCCGCCACCCCACCACCACCCTTAGGTGACACTCTCCTTTATAGGGATTGGCTGGTCATGTGAGCTGAATTTACCTATCAGCTCACTTTGCCATCTGCAAGCTATACCAAATCGCCACTAGGGCTTCCCTGTATTTAATGGGATAATCCTTGATTGCCGAAGCAAAGCTTTACTGGAACTGCATGCTGGCAGGCTCACCTCTCTAGAAATTAAGCATCACTACCTCTCCTCTTGGTGATCCCCTGTCGTTTCGTGGGCGAATAAATATTCAGAGAAGTATCTCCGTTTCAATACCCAAGCCACTCCATCCTTACTGGCTTGAAGACTAGGTCACTCACAAAGTGGGGCCCCTTACAGCTATGATGGACAGTAGATTCCACTCATATTGGCCTCGCCTTAAATTACTTCTGCTAGTTCCCTCCTCCGAGGTATCGGTGGTTTCTCAAGCCTCTTTCTTGGGGGGGGGTAAGGGGAGGTGGTCTCTACCCCGTCCCTATCTCACCCCTGCTCACCTGGGCAGGACACTTCTCGCCTTGGGGGACAAAGAGCCTAATCCAGGCCCCTACTCCCCTAATCTCGCCCTCAATCCTCATGACCCCTGGTGGGTTGCTTCATATGGGCTCAAACTTGCTCATATGAACACTTGCAGTCTAAGGCACAAATTCCATGAGCTTGAGGCATGGACGAGACACTATAAACCGGATGTACTAGCCATAACAAAGACCTGGCTTAAACCACAGATCCTCCTCCATGAGGTGGATCTTGCGGGTTACCTTGCCTTCAGAAAAGATAGGGTAGCGAAAAGGGGAGGTGGGGTTATTGTAAATGTCAGCACGGCCCTCAAAGCTTCGGAGCTGAATTTCCCCTCTCTCGATGATTCCCCAGTGGAAACTCTATTTGTCAGAATACTCCTAGGTAATACCAAACCCCTTATCATAGGGGGAATTTACCTCCGCCTCAAAATGCGCCTCCTCTCTGGAATCTTTAACAAATAACCTAGAGGACTTCCCGGAGAACCATACTCTAGGGATTTCAATCTCCACTGGCCAGCCTCTCTCCTCCACCTAAAAAATCCTCTACTGGGCTGTCCATTTACTCAGGTCATTGATCTCCCCACAAGGCATAACCCCAAGACGAAATCACTCTCTCATTGACTGGATTCTGTCTCCTGCCGGGCCATATTTTGTTTGCTGGGATTATGGCGGACTCCCTGGTGATCACTGTGATATTCTGCATCTGGTCAATAAGCCTCCAAAAATCTCTGCCAAGGTCATTGAAGCTAGAAATTACAGCAGGTTGGGTGGCAGACTTCTGCTCTGACCTGAGAAAATGGGACTGGGCCCTATTGCCTCGCTTCCCTCTCTGGGCGAGGCCCTTGAATATTCATACAGGCCTTCCTGTCTGTCTCAAATAAACAGCCCCAGTAAAAAAGCTTAGAGTGCAGGGCAAATGCCATAAATGGCTAAACCCTATCCTCAAACAAAAGATGCTTCTCCGGGATAAAGCATGGGGCACCTATTATAATCCCCCACAGTCCTTCTCTTCTTGCTAATGTATCTGTAGAAGGTCTTGACCCCTTTAACTTCTTTTTCCTATATTTTTCCTCTGTCCTTGCCTTGGTGCCCTGATTGCCTTCCTGCCTCCCTCTGTTTTTCTAGATACACTGCCCTGTCCTTCTCCTTTGAGTCTCCTTATATTTCTTGAAGGCTAACTTTTTTACCTTTACTTTTCTTGCCATCTCCTGCGAGAACCATAGTGGTTTTCTTTTCCTTTTGCTTTTGTTTGTCGAATACAAAGATTTGTTGCCTCCACTATGGCTCCTTTTATATGAGCCCAGTGTCCTTCAATTCCCCCCATTTCTCTCCTCCATCTAGGGCCTCATTGAGACATACCCCCATCCTAATGAAGTCCGCCCTCCTGAAGTCCAGCACCTTCACTTTCGTGTGGCATGTCCCTGTTGTAGTTATCACATTAAACCACACTGTGTGATGGTCACTGGACCCCAGGTGTTCACCTACCCTGACATCCATAATTCTATCCCCTTTGGTTAGTACCAGGTCCAAAATTGCTTCCTCCCAGGTTGGCTCAAGCACCAGCCACTAGAGGCATGCTGCCCCTTGCACGGAGTCCAGTATGTCTCTGCCCTTGGTTGTTGCAGCCACTTGGGTGCCCCAATCAACTTCTGGCAAGTTGAAGTTGCCCTTCAGTAACACCTCTCCTTTGGCTGCCATCACATGGATAGCTTGCAGTAGATCTCTGTCCATTTCTCCCTTTGTGCTGGAGGTCTGTATATTTCTCCTGTGTGAATGGCTATGCTGATGCCTGCTTCTCTGGGGTGACTCACAGTGCCTCTGCCTCCCTCACATTCCGGGTGCACCTCTGTCGCTTTTATACTGTCCTGACTTATAGATCCCTCCTCTCTTTTTACCCTCCCTGTCCCTCCTGAATAAATTATACTCTGGTATAGCTATGTCCCAGTCATGGTTCCCATTGTACCATATCTCTGTAACAGCTATAATATCCAGGTCAGCCTCCGATACCATGGCTATCAGATCTGGGATTTTGTTACCCAGGCTGTGGGCATTCACGCACATGGCCCTCCATCTACTGCAAACACTCCTCCTGACCTCCCCCTATTCCCCTTTGCTTCTCCTATCCCTACTTCTGCCAACTGCAGTGTTTATTGGCAATTTAGTGTCCTTATTGTCCTCTCTGTTATCTACATTATCCTATGGCAGTGGGTATTTAGCTTTCCCCACTTCCTTTCTCCACTGCCCTTAGCGAGTTTAAATGCTTGCCAATAAAGCATTTAAACAATTCACTGAGGACATCGGTCCCCCTCCTGGAAGGATGCAGGCCATCACCACTGTACAGTTCTGCATTCCCCCAGGTGGGCTTCCAGTCCCAAATGAAGCCAAATCATTGCTCTCCACACCAGCTCTTCAATGGAGCATTGAAGTTCTTGGTACGGAGATCTCTAACCTCCCCCTTGCCCTGGACAAGCAGCACCTCTGAGATGGTTACAGATCTTGCCATCTGCCCAGGCTCCTCCCCAGTGCTCTGAACTCTTCCTGCACTCTTCCTAGCTCTTCCTTGTCAACTAGGTCATTGGTCCCTATATGGATAATGACATCCAGCTTCCCCCTCTTTGCTATCGCCCTAGCGATCCTCTGGATTCGCTTTCCATCACTCTGAGCTGTGCCTCCTGGTAGACACTTTACCTCCCTCTCCTCCTCTCTGCCTGTTCCCAGCTCCACTCCCTGGATGATGGAGTCCTCCACCAGAAGTAGCTTCCTCTTCCTTTGGGGTCCTCTTCCACTGACCTGTGAAGCTCCATTGTGGAGGTCCCACTCATCCTCCTGTGGTGCAACTTTGGGTGACCCTAAGGGGCCTTTCTGCTCCTCCAATACAATGTAGGAGTTCCTCAGTTGCACAGGCTGGGGGATGTGCCTCTCACCCACCTCTCTTACCCTGCTCAAACCCACCATAGTGAAAACACTCCTGCTGCTGGGCATCCTTCAGGGTAGTGGGTGTGGATATGATGGCCTCTGGGTGGGGGATGAGGATCTCTAAATCCTGATCAACTCGGCTTTGAGACTGGCAAGCTCTGCCCTCAGCCCAGAGAGGTGTCTGCAGATAGGGCAGCACCACAGCATCCAGAAAGTTCTTCTGAACACTGCTGTCCCTCAGCCACTGCATTGCACCACTCCCAGCATCGTTCCCCTTCTTGTCTGCCTGTTGCTACTCTATCTGCTCTAAGGGTGCTGTATTGTAGTTACTGCTCCCAATAACTCTAGTGTCACCTGATGTGCTTACCTCTTAGCCACTGCTACTAATCTAAGTCTGTACACCAACCTTTAAACTCACAACATAGCAGAACCATGGTCCCTCCCACTGAAGTCACTGAGGCCTGTACTCCAGCAGGCCTCCACCCAGTGGAAGGCAAAGGCGAGATGGGTTGTCACCCTCCCTGAGAGAGGAAGCAATCCCTGGAATACTTGCTCTTCTCCCTTGGGCTGACACCCAGCTATCTGAGTATATTCCAGACCCAGGTTGCGGCTGTGTCCTTAATTTCAGTGTAGAAAGTTTGAAAGGTATAAGCTGGTAGTGTTTTTTTTTTTGAATGAAAGAGTAGAGAGGACAATCATATAAGGCCAGACTAATATAGGATAGTCACAATGAGAAAAACCCCACAACATTCTGGGAAAATAGTTATCTGACACTATATTATGCCATTCATTGCAAAGGAGAAAAACGACAGTTACCAGAAGCAAGTTTTCTGTAAATAGTTCCTAAACTTCCTGCTAGGCAATGTTGTATTTAGATCCCAATACCTTCTAGAGCATTGCATTACAGATGCAAACAGATCACCTCCTGCTGAGTTGCTGTTCCTGGAGGGGGGCACAAAATAGATCAATTCAACTTTTTCTCTTTTGGCCACACCCACCAGTATGCTAACAAGACATCTGCTTTAAGCTTCACTAAACACCCTTAAAAAGAGCCCTACATGAGCTGCAGGGTTTATATCCCATAACTGCCACTTATTCTGAGCAAGTCTTCTTAACCCGCCTAAACCTAACCTCTCTGTAATCTTTTTAGTATATTATATCTTGGTGCTCTTTGAACCTCCCTGCACATTGAAAATGGAAGTAACATTCTTTTCCTCCCACTCCAGGACTGCAAAGGGCTCTGGGATACAGGTTGCATGAAAGTCACTACAGTTCCTTCCTTCCTTCCTTACTCCTTCCTTCCTTCCCCTCCCTCTCTCCCTTCCTCTCTCAATGAATTCTTACATAATAAGACATGTCGGGATCAGGGGGTAATCTTACAGTTATCACATCTGTCACATGGCAAATGGCACAAGGGAAAGTGGAGTGCTGTTCAAGTCAAGGGTGGCAAAAGGTAATCTCTTCCTCTTAACTGCCTTTCCACTATTAGAAAATGCAGCAAAACACTGCAGAAAAATTAGTTCTAATTCCATCCTCTCCAAAAAGCTCACCTCCACTTCACCATGCATGTGCGCATGCCTCATGCAGTGGTACAACATTAATGCTGTGCAACCTGTGTGGATGTCATATGGTACCCAATATAACCCTGGCCTATCAGAAGTCTAGATTTATGACTCCAGTTGTTCTAAATAAAGTAATAATGCACAGCAGTGTGTGGTATATCGTTGGATGTTTTCATCAGTTGGGTGCAATGTGAATCATGCACCCACATATAATAGTGTCTCATGATATGACACCCTGAGGTGCATTATTTATTTATTTATTTAATTTTTAATTTCTACTGTGGGCAGGTACACTACACAATCAAATGCCTATTTTCAGACATGACCTGTGAGAGATCAGATGAGTAAAATACAATAAGGCACGTACAATACATACAGTACATATATGACATTGTAATAAATACAAGTAGTGTGACATTGTAATACATACAGGCAAGTCAGATATGAAACAAGACTTTACACTTCAGTTTATATAAGAAACAAATGAAGGTATAAGCATGCAGTATTTTACAGAGATACCAAGGGACTTGTAATACATCAAGATGCAAGGTGGACATTATTAGCAAGGAGCAAAGCAGGAAATGAACTAAGAAGGTACTCACAGTACCTATGCAGAATGCTTGGATAGATGGGCTGAGACAAAGCTCAGAAGGAATATAGTTCCATAGCCTTGGAACAACTTGAAGAATGCTGTTCCTCCAGGTTTTTGTGTGAATCTCTGGGATTGCGAAAAGGGTATGCTCTCTGGATCTCATGGAGTAAGTTCATACTGGAGTTCATGCTGGAAAGTAGGAAAGCCGAGAAGGTCAGAAGAGTGGCAACTGGGATTTAGTGCAAAGAAGCACAAGATCATGCACATTGGGAAGAGAAACCCTGAAGCCACCTATAGGCTGGGAGGGGAGTTACTGGCAGTCACAAAGGAAGAAAGAGACTTGGGCATCATCATCACTGATGACCTGAAATCATCCAAGCAGATCTCTAAAGCAGTAGGTAAGGCTAGGGGGGATGTTAGAGTGCATTAGTAGGGGTATCACAAGTCGTAAGAGGGAGGTAATAATCCCTCTTTACAAGACACTGGTTAGGCCCCATCTGGAGTACTGCATGCAGTACTGGAGGACACACCTTCACAAGGACATTAACCAAATTGAGGCAGTCCAGAGAAGGGAAACCAAAATGGTGCAGAGACTGCATCAGAAGACATATGAGGACAGATTAACGGAGCTCAATATGTATACCCTTGAGCAAAGGAGAGAGGAGATATGATCAAGACATTCAAACACCTTAAGGGCATTAACAAGGTGAAAGAGTCTAACATGTTTAAATATAAGAAAAACAGCAGGACAAGAGGACACAACATGACATTAGAGGGAGGCCAATTAAGGGGGAATGTGTGAGGAAATTCTTTTTCACAGAAAGGGTGGTGGATGCTTGGAACGGCCTACCTCAGGAAGTGGTGGCTATGAATACAGTGCAGGGCTTCAAACAGGCGTGGGATAGGCATAAGGGAGCAATACAGATGAGTATGAATATATAGGCCACTGACAGAGCAAAGGCCGATGGCACATTTATAAGGTAGAAAAAGAAATGGGCAGATTGGATGGGCCTTGTGGTCCTTATCTGCCATCAACTTCTATGTTTCTAAGGCAAAGCCATATAAACTTTCCCCACAATTCAGTGGCGGTAGCACGAGTCACCAACTTCAATAAAATACTTGTCCAATCTATCCTTAAAAATACTCAAATTCTCAGTTTCCACCACTTCCTGAGGTAATCTATTCCACATTCTGATTGCTCTACACATAAATTAGTTCCTTCTTAATTCCATCCTACATATTATTTCCCTCCACTGCCTATCATGTCCTCTCAACTGATATGATTTTTCTTCAATCTCCAACCCCAACTCTGTCTTCACATCCTCACCTCTTAGTCCTTTGTACAAAAACAATAAATCCCCCCCCAGCCCTCCTATTTCTCAAGGACCACAAGCCCAGTTTCTCTAGTCTATCCTCATAATTCAAACCCTCACATCCTGATATCAATCTGGTGTAGGACCATGTAGCCTTTCCACCAATTTAACATCTTTCACTAGGAAGGACTCCATACAGTGGAACAATAATCCAGACTGGGCCTAACCAGAGTCTTATACAATGGCATCAACACTTCCCTACCTCTAGAATGGAACCCCCTTCTTATACCATTTACCAAATACATGGCTCTATTGAGGTATTCCTACTATGAACACTTTATGAACACCACTTTTTAAGTCATTTTGAATATAAACCCCCAAATCCCTCTCCCATGTTGAGACCTTACGCTTGAGACCCTGATTATTATAATTCTGTTGTACATTGTGCCTCCCCAAATGTATTATAATGCATTTGTCTTTATTAAAGTTCATTACATTTACTTCTGCCCGTTCTTCAATCTGTATTGAGTCCCTTCCAAAAGATAATCTATCTTCAAACGTGTCCACTACCCCTCCTATTTTAACATCAGCAAATTTTACTATCTTATTTTTGCTGTGTATATCCAAGTCACTTATAAAAATGACAAACAGCAACGGTTCCAGCACCAACCCTTGGGGCACACCACTCCCAACCCTCAGAGGTTCCGACAAGTAACCCTGGAGCCTTACTTTTTGTTTCCTGTTCCTCAACCACTGTTCCACCCATTTCACAATAGTATAATCAGTTCCCATTCCAATCAATTTTTCAATAATTTTACAATGAGGGACTGTATCAAAAGCCCGACTAAAATCAAGCATTACGATGTCCACACTCCTTCCTGCATCCACCCATTTATTAATATGTTCATAGAAGGTAGTCAAATTAGTCTCACATGACCTGCCAGAAACAATTCCATGCTGATTTTTATCTATTTGTCCCCTTCTTATCATAATGTCCATTATAGCTTCGCTAAGAATACCTTCAATGATCTTCCCTACCACTGAAGTCAGTCTCACCGGCCAATTGTTCACCGCCGGATCCTTTCTCCCCTTCTTATGTATAGACACCACATATGCCCACCTCCATTCCTCAGGCACCACACCCTCCATCAGTGACTTTTGCCCCAACATGGTGATAACTGGTACTAACTCATCCTTTAACTCCTTCAGCAGGTATGGGTGAATCCCATCCAGTTCTGCTGCCTTATCCGCCCTAAGCCTCATGACTCTTTTCAATATCTTTTCTTCTGTCATTATTACCTTTGGATCTAATTGACCCCTATCCAATCTACTACTTTCTATCCAGTCATCATGATTTTTATATACCGCACCAAAGCATTTACCGAATTCATTCGTCATTTCCATTGGATCAGATAATACAACCCCATTACTATTATTCAATGGGCCTACTATACTACTTCCTCCCCTTTGGCTGTTTACATAGACATAACAACTTTTATTATTTTTGCTCATGGCCAATCCCAAGTCAAGCTGTTTTTTTAGATGTTTTTATTTTTTAACGCTTCCTTAAGATCTTCTTATACCTATCCCTATGTACTGGTGTCTTGTTCTTTTCATCTTCTGAAACATCACTTTCTTTTCCTACAAAGTCTAACTATAACCCTAGTTAGCTACGGAGGCTTTTTACCTTTGTAATTATAAACTTGCTTTTATGGAATATAATTTTCTTTAATCTCATTCATTTTTTTGTAAGAAAAGCTCCCATGATTTATTTATATCCTGATGTTTCATCATAACCCCCTAGTCTATGCTATTCAATGATCCTCTCATAGCCCCATAATCACCCTTTTCGTAAAGGTACTGAGTTGTATTACCTTTTACCAGATTGGTTGCCCAATCCAACAAAAACACTGTAGAGTTGTGATCACTTGTGCCAATTTGTGGTTGAATGGTAATCTGTTTAATAATCTCGGGCATATTTCTAAAAATGACATCCAATGTATTTTCTCCCTTGTAGCTTCCTGAATACATTGCTGGACACCCACCACTATTAATTCTTCCTGAAACCTACAGGCTATGTTATTTTCTGACTGTTTTTTCAACACTCAATTCCAGGCATGTTCAAATCCTCCATTATCGCTACATGAGTGTTCTCTGCCAGATTAACAATATCATCCAGAAAGGCTTCAGTCTCCTCTAAACTCATATCAGGTGCTCTATAAAACACTGAAATCCTACATTTTTTGCCTATAATACCCAGGAGTTCAATAGCATAATTTCAACACTACCTAACTCAACAGTTTCCTCTATGGTCCTAATTTCTAATCCTTCCCTAATAAAAAGGGCCACCCCCACCCCTTCTGCCTACCCTATTCTTACTAATCAGTCTATAGCCAGGTATATGTTGAAACCATGAGTTGTCATTTCCCCACCAGGTTTCAGCTACCCCAATCCATATCAATTTACCATCTTTATTAAATTTCCAATTATTACTGACATACTGGCTTCATTTAAACTCCTGGCATTACAAAACATAGCCTTTAAAGATGATACCCATCGGTGTTCTCTTATTAGAAATATTTTGTCCCTTTTAACCATTTTCGTCTCTTCCCATTAATTTAAACAATTTTCGATCTTGTGTTTCAACCTCATACTCAAAATCCTACTACCTAAAATTCAAATGCAGCCCATCTCTACGATATAACTCATTCTTATTATTAAATGTCCCCAGTGCCTAATTAGTCAGGTGGCCACTTGATTCAGTCCATAATCAACCATTCATTTGTCAAGGCTATCCTTTTCCTCTTGTAAACAGATGCCCTTGGTTCAGGTAATATTTCCGAGATCACTATCTGGCATCCCTTTTCAACCAATTTCTCTACCAACTTCATATAATCCTTCTGCATCTCAGGCAAGGTCTTTCTTGCAATATCATTAATTCCCATGTGGATCACTGCTAAGGAAGGCTCCCCTGCTGCACTAAATATATTATCAGCCACACTGTGCAGATCCATTACACCTGTCCCAGAAAAACTGCTAACTATTCTTTTCTCTTTGTCATTTTTACAACTATACTGATCCGTGAATTTTATGATAGAGTCACCTATTACAAAAACCTGTCTCACATCATGGTCCCCCACCCCTCCATCTCCTTCTGGATCCAAATTACAGTCCCCCTTTGCCATATTTGACTGATTCTTTTCTCCCAGGATATTAAAGCTATTTCTCACCTGTTTTCCCTCAAATACTCCTTCTCCACCTTCCCTACTATTCATAGAGCCTTGATCTTCCCTACCTTCCACATTATCTCCTAATAGAGTAATTTCCTGTTCCCCTCTTAAAGTCCTGGGACTAGTTTTAGAAGGCTAACCCACCTTCACTTCCTTTTTACTTTACTTTTCACACTCCATTCCCCCTGATTGCTACCTCCATCTTCCTCATTAGTCTTTCTTTTCCCTTGGCCAGCCACTGAACCATTCTCCTCCCTTGCTGCCTCATTTATATTCGGACTAGACAAGATCCTTAATCTTTTAGTGAGCTCCATTTGGCTCCTCTCTAGTGCTTCTAATCATTCAGTAACCCTTAGTAAATTATCACACTGTTCTTTATTCAAGTTACATTTCTTACATTCATAGCTGGCATAATTAACCCCCCAATTCAGCCACTATAAACATGGAACAACTATTACAGCATATCATCAAGTCCCCTTCTGATGTTAACAATGATGGTATTCCATTTTGTGTATTAATGTCTTCTGTCCCCATTTTATACACTTCAGGCAATCCCTACCTTTTTGTTTAGCAGTGTGTCCCTTCCTCTTCTCCCCACTCCCCGCTAACACACGAATATGTGCTCAGATGTGTGTGTCTCAACGCACCGAGGTGCGCCGCACATGCTCGCACCGATCGCGTGAGCTCCTGCTTTTAACCACTAGCGGGACCCGGAAGTACTGATGGTCTTGTACTCACACTCCACTAATTCAAAGCACCTGCCTACAGACCTGGAATAATGCTTAATGCACTGACTCTTGCTTCTTCCCCTTTAAAACATGTCCTAAAACCAGACAGGAATTCTGTACCCGCTGCCCTAGCACATAGGTACTACGTGAAGGCTGGAGCAGTGATGCAAGAGCCGGAGGCAATCAATTGCACATGATATAAAATCACTCCACCTGGTGTGATGTCACGTATGTATGATGGGGGAGCCAGCCAAGCTTGGTATACAGAGCGCGATGATGGCAAGACTATTGGAGGCCATAGCAAACTGACAAATATTATTATAAGTCATGTTCCACTTATGAAGGATAAATTTGGCAGAGAATAAGAAGACTGGGACCTCATACAGGAACTTGGGGAAAAGTAGGCCATAGATAATAAGTAATTGAGTATGGGGGTAAGGTTATAACTGACCTTATATGAAATACCCAGTCTGGAACTGACAGCTTTGCAAATACCTATCACGTGCAGTGAGAAATCAAGGGAAGGGTCAAGGATGAGACCTAAATAGTTGAAGAAGGAGACAGTGGTAAGGAAGGCTCCATCCTGATATGATACACATAAGGTAAGGTCTCCAGAACTGTACACTGTACTCCAGATGAGGCCTCACTAGTGTCTTGTATAGTGGAATTATGACTTCCTTTTCCTGCTGGTGATGTCCCTGCTTATGCATCCCAGCATCCTATTTGCTTTATCTGCTGCCTTGTCGCTTTTGTTTCCATACTTGAGGTCATCAGAGATATCATAACCCCAAGGTCAGTTCCTGCTTGTTGCATGCTATATTCTCACCACCCCAACTGATATGTTATTCCAGGGTTTTGTGCCCCATATGCATTATTTTGCACTTCTTTGCATTGAATTTCGACTGCCAAACCCTTGATCATTCTTTAAGCTTGTGCAGGTCCCTCCTCATTCTGTCTACACTCTCTGGTGTGTCCACTCTGTTACAGAACTTCGTGTCATCAGTGAACAGGGAAATTCTGCCTTCTAGGTCCTGCACAATGTCGCCGATAAAGACATTGAATAGGACCGGTTCCAGCACTGATCCCTGTGGTACCCCACTGGTCACTCTTCCCTCTGTGGAGTGACAGCCATTAACCACCACCCTCTGTGTCCTGCTGCCCAGCCAATTACCTACCCATCACACCACTGTCCTGCCCACTGCCATATTCCCCAGTTTGTTTAATAGCCTTCTATGTGGCACAGTGTCAAAGGCCTTGCTGAAGTCCAGATAGACCATGTCCACTGCCCTCCCCTGATCCACCTCCCTTATCACCCAGTCAAAAAATTTTATGAGGTTGGTCTGGCATGACCTCCCCCCGTGAAACCGTGCTGCCTTGGGTCCCATAGTCCATTGGCAACCAGCTGTTCCACCAATCTCTCCTTCAGTAGTGCTTCCATGATCTTCCCCACTACCGAAATCAGGCTGACTGGTCTGTAGTTCCCCGCTTCCTAGTTGTTCCCACTTTTGTACAAGGGGATTACATCTGCTGTCCTCCAGTCTTTGGGTACCTCCACTGCTTCCAGTGATCGACTAAACAGGATTGCCAGAGGTTCAGCCACCAACTCTTAGTTCCTTTAGAACCTTGGGGGGTACCCCATCTGGCCCCATTGCTCATTGACTCTTATTCCTTCCAGCTCCTTTAGGACCCTTTCCCATGTAAAGGGACTTGTGTCCATTTCTGTGCCGTTCCCACCCCTTGTACTCCCTTCAGGCCCATTACCCTCCTCTTCTTCAGTAAAGACTAAGCAGAAATATCTGTTCAGTATGTCAGCTTTACTGTTGTCATCCTCCATGTGGCCCCCATCCTCCCCCATCAGTCTCACTATCCCTCCTTCCCTTTGCCCTTCTTTTTTCACTTATGTACCTGTAAAAGGTTTTGTCCCCACTACCCACTGATTTTGTGATGTGCTCTTCTGTCTGAGCTTTGTCTTTCCTTACTGACCTCCCTGCCTGCCTTTGCTTCTCCTGGTACTTCTCCCTATCCCCTTTTGCCTCTGTCTTTTGTATTGCCTGAATGTGATCTTTTTGGCTTTCACTTTCTCCCTACCTCCTTGAAAACCATAATGGCCTCCTCTTCCTTTTCCCTTGCTAGCCTGCTTAATGCATAATTATGTTGCTCTTGTAATCCCTGTTTTAAATATTGCCTACTGTTCTTCAACCCCTGATTCTCTCCCCATTCCCATTAATGCCTCTTTCAAGCATCTCCCCATTTTCCCATAGTCTGCCCCACTAAAATCCAGGACATGTGTTTTTGTGCTGTTTGGTTCTGCTCCTTCTGTGATTTCAAACCACACTGATGGTGGTCACTGTTCCCCAGGTGCTCCCCCACTGTTACCCCATCACACTTTCCCCATTTGTTAGCACAAGATCCAGTATTGCCTTCTGCCGAGTTGGTTCCATGACCAGTTGCTTGAGGAAGGAACCCTGAATGGAGTCCAGGATAAATCTGCTCCTGGTTGATGCTGCTGCTGGGAGACTCCAGTCCATGTCTGGAATATTGACGTCTCCAACCAGCACCACTTCACCATTGTCTGCCATCCTTTGGATGGCTAGCATCAACTCCCTATCTGTTTCTTCCTCCTGGGCTGGTGGTCTGTAGACCACCCCTGTGCAGATGGCTGACCCCATTTTCCTTTCCAACTTAACTGATAGTCTCTCTCCCATTTTTCCTCCCTGGATCTCTGTGGCCTTTATGCCATCTTTCACATAAAGTGCCACTCCTTCTCCCTTCCTCACTGCCTGCCCTGTCTCTTCTGAATACATTGTAACTTGGGTATGTCCATCTCCCGGTCGTGGTTATCATTACACCAAGTCTCTGTGATGACCACAATGGTCAGGTCCGACTGCACCTTGGTAGCCTCCAGATCCTCCATCTTGTTGCTAAGGCTCCTGGCATTGGTACACATGGCTTTCCATAATGTGAACTCCCTGATCTGTTTAGCTGTTCTGCCCTAGACTTCCTCCCTGGTTGTCCTTTATCCCTGGTTCTCCCTGCTGTCTTCCCTTCTGTTGAATTTTGCCCCTTTCTTCCTATCCACCCATTGGGTGCTTATCTCCATCTTTTGCACACTGCTTTGTAGAGATATATTCTCACCCTGTTCACTGGTTCCACTGCTAGGCTGTGGGAGTGGCAATTACTTACCTCTACTGCTGGCCTGCCACCCCTTGGCTAGTTAAAATGCTTGTCCATGTAGCATTTAAACTTATCATTGAGTGCTTGATTCCCTCCAGGATGGATGCAGGCCTTCAGGCTTGAACAAGCCCCCATCCCTCCAGGTGGGTCCCTAGTCACCAATGAATCCAAACCCTTCCTCACAGCACCAGTTCTTCAAACATGAGTTAAAGTTCCTGGTGCATGCACCTCTACCTTTCCCATGCCTCTCACAGGTAGTATTTCCAAGAAGGTGACAGAAGTAGCTACTTGCTTGAGACCCTTCCCCAATTTCCTAACACCCCAGACTGCCCAATTTCTTTATAAGTCTTCTATGTGGCACAGTGTTAAAGGTCTTGCAGAAGTCCAAGTAGGCCATGTCCACTGCCCTTCATTGATCAAGTTCCATGGTCACCCAGTTGAAGAACTCAATCAGATTCAACTGGCATGACCTTCACCCATGAATCCATGCAGCCTTTAGTCTTGTAGCCCATTGGATTCAAGACATTCCACTAACCTTTCCTTTAACAGGGTTTCTATTAATTTTCCCACCACTGATTTGAGACTCACTGCCTATAGTTGATAGCCTCCTCCCTGCTGCAGCTCTTATGGAGTGGGACTAACATCTGCTAGCCTCCAGTCCTCTGGAACCACTCCTATTTCCAGTAAGTTGTTGAGTTAGGCTATCAGCAGTGCAGCAAGTACCTCCCTGAGTTCCCTTAACACTCTTGGGTGTATCCCGTCTAGTCACACAGCCTTGCCCACCTTAAGATTTGTAAGTTCCTTCAGGACTCTTTCCTCTAAAAGTGGACTTGTGTCCACCTCCCCCCTTCCCCATGTTTCTGCTGCGTTTTGGTGGTCTGGCCCCCCTCCCTCCACTATGAAGACTGAGCAGACATACCTGTTCAGGGTAACTGCTTTTTTACTGATCTTTCTCTGCCCAGATTCCTTCTATCATCCTCCTTGTCCTCACTATCCCTCTCTCTGCTTTCCGGTTCTTGTTTGTGTACCTGAAGAAAGTCTTGTTCCTTTTTGCTGCCCTTTGGCTATCCTTTGCTGTTTGCTGCACCTTTCATACCCTCACTGGCTTACCTGCTTCCCCCTGTTTTACCTGGTACAGCTCCCTATCCTCATCCCTCTGTGTTTCTTTGTACCTCTTGAATGCCACCCTTTTTTCCTTCCCCTTCGTGGTCACTTCCCAGAGTCTTTTTTTCCCTCCTGCCTTTGCTCACTTCCTTGATACAGAGACTGGCTGCCTTCACTATGCCTACCCTTTATTTTCTCCACTGTTCCTGTACTACTCCCTGACAATCCTTCCCAGCCAGTCTGCTTTTGAGGCAGTCTTCCATTTCTTTAAAATCCACCCTCCTAAAGTCCAGGACCCTTGTCTTTGTGTTGTTTGCCTCTGCACCTTTCTTAATGTTATATCACAGTGTACAGTGATCAGTGGTCCCCAGGGGACAGACCACTGCAACATTTATAAGACTGTCTCTGTTATCAAGCACCATGTCCAATATTGCCTCATCATTAGCGGGTTCACTGACTAGCTGCCTGAAATGACCCCTGCAGGAGTTGAGGATGGCCCTGTTTTAACTGGAAGCTGCAGCTGGAAGACTCCAATCCACATCTGACAGACTGAGGGTCCCAACTAGCAACACCTTCCACATTTTGCCATCCTGCTGATGGTTTCCCTAGTGATTTATCTAACTCTTCACCTTGTGCTAGAGATATGTGTATCACCCTAGCATGAATAGTGGTCACAGCTCCAGGTGACCCACAACACTCCAGTCCTTTCTTTACCTCTGGTTCTCTTGCACTTCCATAGCCTTGATACCTCCTCACATACAGAACACCCCTTCTCCCCTCCTTCCTTTCCTATGTTTTTGAACTGAGCGTAGCCTGGTATGGCCATGTCCCAGTCATGATTTTCATTACACCACAACTCAGCTATATAGCCACAAGATCCAGGTCCACCTTCACCATGCTGGCCTCCAGGTCTGGAATTTTATTGTCAAGACTCCTGGCATTGGTGCACATGGCTCCCCAAACCTTTCTTTCTCCCTTTCTACACTCCCTCTTTCCTTCCCCTTCTGCTGCTTCCCCAACTCTCCCTGACTCCCCTCTTTCCTTGCTACTCTGTTTCTTGTCTTCTCTACACCTCTCTTTCTGCCACCTTTGTTCTTACCGCCCTTGTCCACCAAGTTGTCTATATCCCTTCATCTTGTGCCCCTGCCCTGGGGGGATGGTGGGTACTCCTCATAGAAACATAGAATCTGATGGCAGATAAGGACCACTTGGCCTGCCCAGTCTGCCCATTTTTCCCCGCCTATAGTGTCACAGCAGACCTTACTTGATCTCCGTCTCTCCTCCTTGCTTTCTACTAAGATCTCCATATGCTAATCACATGCATTCTTGAATCCCATCACTGTTTTTCCCCCACCACCTGCTTCTAACTGATGTGTGTGTTTCTGTGTTTTTTTCTGTGTTTTTTCTTTGTTTTAGCAGCATAGAACATAGATCAGTGGCAGAACTGACAACAGGAAGTGAGCAGGTTCTAAGAGAGACAGACCAACCATGCACATCCAGGAGGGGATTTAAATCTGAGGACAGCCTTGTTTCAGTATGCAAAGTAAAGGGAGTGAGCATCAGTAACAAATAGCCTAGAAAAGGGTTTCGGCTCCTTGAGGGCAACAAATACAGGGTTGCTCTAACTGCTGTGTTTGTTTTCTGTGTTTTTCCCTCAGGCCCTCCCTCTTTGTTGCTAAAGCCTGCAGGAGGGGGTAGTTTGTGCCCTTGGTAATATAGCATCCCCTTGGCAGTTTAAATGCTCATCCAAATAGCATTTCAGTCTCCCACTAAGAACTGTAGTCCCTCCACAGAAAGATGCAGGCCATGACCTCTGTAGAGGCTGTAACCTTCCAAGTTGGCCTCCAGTCCCAGTGAAGCTGAAACCCTCTTCCTACACCATGCCTTTAACCAACTGTTGAAAGGTCCTGAGTGCCAGGTGCCTATCTCCCCATTTAAACTAGGAGCGGGGGTAGCAAGAGGTTTAGAGGTATGTAGAAGTCCCAAGCAGGGAAACCATACGGGCCTACCCCTATAACAGAGAAACAGGACTAGGGGCAAATACTACAGGGGGTACCAGAAAGGGAGGGCAGGAAAGGATTGATGAGAAGGTAAGGGGATGGAAGGTGGTCTCCTTGAATGCTAGAAGCTTGGAAAATAAAATTGTGAAACTACAGAATCTCATGGCGGAGGGACAGGTAGACATGGCGGCCATCACTGAAACATGGGCCACCCAGTACCATGACTGGGACCAGTGGTTCCAGGATACAGTTTATTCTGCAAGGATGGAGTTAGACAAAAAGGTGGGGGAGGTGATTTATGTGAGAGAAGGACTGAAGTGTGTAAGGGAGGAGGGGAGGGAGGGAAGTGACAGAGTCACTATGGGTGCGAATCCAGGATACCAGAAATAGGTCACCAAGGTTGGGAGTGGTGTACAGGCCACCCTCCCAAACAGAGAAGTTAGATAGGGAATTAGCAGGGCATATCTGGAAGAACTGTGGGAAGGGGGGGTGGTGATAGTGGGGGACTTCAACTTGTCGGGAGTGGATTGGAGTACCCTTGCCACCAAAAATAGAAGAGAACAGGTAATGCTGCACACCTTTCAGAATAACTTCCTGATGCAGATGGTCAGTGAACCAACCAGGGAGGGGAACACCATTGACCTCCTGCTAACCAACAAGGAGTGTGTGAAGGAGCTGAGGGTGGAAAACCACTGGCAGGGAGTGACCACCGGTCAGTATGGTTCCAATTGAATATGGGTAAAGAAGAGGTGGGATCAGACACAAAGGAGCTGGACTTTAGAAAGACCAACTTCAAGAGGATGGATGAGGTGGTACAGGGGTTCCTGGCAAGAATTCAGCCTAATATGGACACGAACCAGAGGTGGGAGTTCATAAAGCTAGGGAGAGTAGAGGCAACCAAATCGTGCAGCAAGGCCCAGAATAAAAAGGCTAGGGTTAAGAAACCTAGCTGGGTAAGCAAGGGTGTCATAGACCAGGTAAGGAAGGAAATAGCCGCCTTTAGGAGATACAAAAAAACTGGGAGAGGGGAGGACAGGGAGGAGTACCAGAAGGAAGTGAAGTAGGTGACCAGGGCAGTAAGGGCAGCCAAGGTGTCCAGGGAGCACAGGTTGGTGCAGGGCATTAAAGAGGGAGAAAAGGACTTCTCCAGATACATCAGGGAGAAGAGGAGTTGTGGGACCAGTTAGTAAGGATTAAGAGGAGGGAATGGGTGGGAAAAAAGCAGAAGCGCTTAATGACTACTTCTGCTCAGTATTTATAAGGAGAAGGGGGGATATACCCAAGGCAAGTGGGAGGGTAGGAACGGGGGGGGTGACAGATGGGAAAATCACAGAAGGTAGAGTGCTGGAGGCATTAAGGGCACTAAGGGTGGACAAGGCACCAGGGCCAGATGGCGTTCACCCCAGGGTACTGAAGGAACTAGCAGAGGTCCTGGCAGGACCCTTGGCAGGCCTATTTAATGCCTTGCTGGACTTGGGATGTGTACCTCAGGACTGCAGGATGGTCCACATGGTTCCCCTCCATAAGAGCAGCCCCAAGGATGAACCAGGGAACTACAGACCAGTGAGCCTCACTTCCGTTGTGGGTAAACTAATGGAGACAATCCTGAAGGAGAGGCTGGTGTTCCTGCTGGAGTCCAATGGGCTACAGGACAGTAAACAGCATGGCTTTGTTATGGGTAGATCCTGCCAGACCAACCTGGTAGAATATTATGACTGGTTGACTAGGCAAATGGAAAGGGGCCATGTGGTGGATGTCCTGTACCTGAACTTCAGTAAGGCATTTAATCGGTACCACATGGGAGACTTGAAGTAAACTAGAAGGCACAGGGTGGGTGCGAAGATGGTGGGATGGGTGGTGAACTGGCTACAGGGAAAGCAGCAGAGAGTGGTGGTGGGAGGGGAACCCTCATCCCCAAGGGCAGTGATGAACGAGGTTCCGCAGAGCTTGGCGTTGGGAACAGTGTTATTTGAGATATTTATTGCAGACATTTCTGTGGGCATCAAGAGCAAGATCAGTCTATTTGCTGATGACACCAAGATGGGAGCGATGGTAGATGGCCTAGAGGAGTGGCAGGGTTTGCAGGACGATCTGACAAAGCTGGAGACCTGGTTAGATACCTGGCAATTGGGGTTTAATGCCAAGAAATGCAAGGTGCTGTGTAACCCCTAGATGGCACTATCCCAAGGGCTACTACCCCTGCCTGCTTGGCTAGTAGCAGGTTAAGGGGCCTGAGCTCTGAAACGGGTGCCTCCACTCAGAGGTCAGGGTTGGTAGTGGTCAAGCTAACCTGAGCACAGCCCTCCGGGACACTGTAACTCCCCTCTTTCCCCCCTAGTGGCCTGAACACTGTACAATAATCACTTTCACAATACCCCTGGTACACCACACAAGTACCCACACAGTTTGCACTTACCACCAGGGCTGGTTCCTCTGACTCGACCCTGGGACCCCTATTAAAACAAGGTTATGCACAGCAAATAGCAACAGTACAGTACCTTGAGCACAAACTTGAACCACAGTCAGATTACATGCAGAAAAAGTTAGATCTGATTTATTCAGGGACTTGAACAAGGGATGGGCAAAATCAGGTTAATTAGCTTAAAGGTTATATCAATCAAGCAGTTATGCATGCTCTTTGAGTCCCCCCACACAGTCCACCTCTGGATACCCAGGTGGAGAAGAGATGGGCTAGCCAGGACCGTTGCCCGGGGTTGCAGCTGTTTGGGGCCCTGTGATGGAAAAACACAACATACACAGTACACAATATTTGTAATCTGGAGCCAGAGGGCTCAGTTTGTAAAGGAAACAAAACAATCAGATGACACACTCAGATTAAGCTGTTGTTGCAGGGAGCTGCCCTGGTATTTACACACGATACCCAAGACTGGACACAGGCTGGATGAAAATCGAGACTGCAGGTGGTTGATCTGGAATGCCAGGAGAAGCAGGGCCCACATGATTTGCAAAGGCGTCATGCCTGTTCAAGCGTGGAGCAGGGGCTGATCCTCAGGCAGATCTCTCGTCGAGGGCTTCTCTGTGCAGTGGGTAGTCTAGCTGGGCCAGTCTGGCAAGGCCCAGACCGCATGGAGACAAATTTGGATGCTGTCCATTTTGGCTGGATACAGCTTCCAGCAAGCAGAACACAGTTCACACAGTGGGAACTAACTCACAACCCACTAGCAGCTCATAGCACATTACATGTAAAGAAATTCTACTGTACCAGGCAAAGCACTCCCGGTCACAATCATAAGTCTCTGCACACACCAGGAGCTTAGGGGTAGCTGGAACTCCTGACAGGCCGATCACATTCAGCAAAATCTTTGGACTTCTTCAGGTTGAGCCTGGCCCACTTCAGTAGCTTACTTTAGTCACTCAAACTTGGATTTAGTCCACAATAATTCTCTTCTCTCCCTCTCAGGAGCAGCAGGCAGACATGCAAGCCAAACTCGGCCCTTTCACAGTTTTCCCATGCGAATCCACTCAGGATTGCTGCCCAAAATACACTTGAGCTCTACTCATTTCACTTCCTAGCTCAGAACTAACTGAAAACTGCAAGCAGCCTGGGACTTTCTCAAGATCCAAAACATTTTGCAACACAGATGATTCAGGGACTGGGGTACTTACCATATGAAGGTAGTGCACAAAAGAAAGGGTCCTACAAGAGCTTGCTAAGCTCAGGGTGGATAAGGCAATGGGACCTGATGGCATACATCCCAGGGTACTTAAGGAGCAAAGGAGGAAACTAGCAGAGCCATTAGCAGAATTGTTTAGTGAGTCTCTGAGCACAGGAGAGGTCCCAGAAGACTGAGAAGGGCTCATGTGATCTCACTCAGAGTGGTAGCAGGGAGGAGGCGGGAACTACAGACCAGTCAGTCTTACCTCAGTAGTGGCAAGATTATGGAGGCAATCTTAAGGAAAGGATATAGTGCAACACCTGGAACCCATAAGGGCACAGGATCCAAGACAGCATGGGTTTACAAAAGGAAGGTCCTGTCAAACTAATCTCATAGATTTCTTTGACTGGGTAACCAGAGTGGTGGACCAAGAGGGAGCAGTTGATGTCGCCTACCTTGACTTCTAGCAAAGCTTTTGACACTGTTCCACATAGAAGATTGATAAATAAGCTGGGTAGGCTCGGGTGGTCAGAAGTTGGTCAACTGGGTGGCAAACTGGTTGACGGGCAGAAAACAGAGAGTGGTGGTAAATGGTATACAGTCAGAAGAGATGCAAGTCACAAGTGGGTACCTCAGGATCAGTCCTGGGGCCAGTCCTCTTCAACATCTTCATTAGTGACCTTGCAGATGGACTAGAGGGTAAGGCTTGTCTGTTTGCAGATGACACCAAGATCTGCAACAGAGTAGATGATCCAGATGGGGTGGGCAGAATGAGAAGAGATCTGGATAAACTAGCAGAATGGTCAGAAGAGTGGCAACTGGATTTAATGCAAAGAAGTGCAAAATCATGCACATAGGGAAGAGAAACCCTGAAGCCACCTATAGGCTGGGAGGGGAGTTGCTAGCAGTCACAAAGGAAGAAAGAGACTTGGGCATCATCATCACTGATGACCTAAAATCATCCAAGCAGACCTCTAAAGCAGCAGGTAAGGCTAGGGGGTGTTAGTGTATTAGTAGGGTATCACAAGTCGTAAGAGGAGGTAATAATCCCTCTGTACAAGACACTGGTTAGGCCCCATCTGGAGTACTCTGCAGTATTGGAGGCCACACCTTCACAAGGACATTAACCAAATTGAGGCAGTCCAGAGAAGGGCAACCAAAATGGTGCAGGGACTGCATCAGAAGACATATGAGGACAGATTAACAGAGCTCAATATGTATACCTTGAGCAAAGGAGGAGAGAGGTGATATGATCGAGGCATTCAAACACCTTAAGGGCATAAACAAGGTGAAAGAGTCTAACATGTTTAAATATAAGAAAAATAGTAGGACAAGAGGACACAGTATGAGATTAGAGGGAGGCCGACAAGGGGAATGAGGAAATTTTTCACAGAAAGGGTGGTGGATGCATGGAATGGCTTACCACAAGAAGTGGCTATGAATACAGTGCAGGGCTTCAAACAGGCATGGGATAGGCATAAGGAGCAATACAAATGACTATGAATAGATAGGCCACTGACAGAGCAAAGGCCGATGGCACATTTATAAGGTAGAAAAGAAATGGGCAGACTGGATGGGCCTTGTGGTCCTTATCTGTCGCCAACTTCTATGTTTCTATGTTTCTATATGTTTCATTTGGTTGGCTGATTTGGCTGTCAGTCAAGCAAGAGCTCCCCTTCAGTTGCAAAAGGCGCAAAAAGTTCAAAACTGCAATTTCTACAGATTTTGACTTCAGACAGCTCCTGTAGTACGGCTACATTTTAGGTCCCACTAGTACTGTTTGGTCCAATTTGCAGTCCAGGACCAAGATAGTGGAGACAAACAAAACAGTCCTTGCTACAAAGAAAGCAGGTTAGACAAACTACATTATCATTTTCATTCTAAATGATTTTCAGTAAATAGTTACATCTTTCAACAGAGCTCCCTTTCAGATTACTGAAACTGCAATTAGTCAGCTCTGAAAGAGACAGTACACAGAGGCTATACAAGCTCTGGTAATCACATTTAAACTGCTAAAATGCAGGACACCAGCCTGGCAGTGAGCATTTAGGCAAAGCTCAAGGAAGACTTTTTGGGAACCCCCATTTGTAGGGGGGTTACATGCTGCATTTTGGGGCAAAGAATCCAAAGAGAAAATATCAGCTGAGGGAAGTGCAGCTAGCCGAGACAGAGGAGGAGGAGAAAGATCTGGGGATGCTCATTATTGGAGCAATGAACAACTCTGCACAGTATAGGAAGGCAGTGGCAAGGGCCAACAAAATGCTGGGTTGTATCGCAAGGAGTATAACCTCAGGAGGGAGGAGGTGATTCTACCATTGTATAGCTTGCTGGTGAGACCTCACCTGGAGTACTGCATGCAGGACTGGTATCCGTACCTGAAGAGGAAATTAAACTACTGGAGGGTGCAGCGCAGAGCAACACAGATGATTCAGGGACTGGGGACTTACCATATGAAGGTAGGCTGAGAGAGTTGAACATGTACTCACTGGAGGAGAGGAGGGACGGGGATATAATCAAGACCTTCAAGAACATGTGAGGAATAAACAAGATTGGTATGGAAGGGCTATTCAAAGTAAGGGTGGGAGGGACACTCGAGGCCATGATATGAGATTGGAGGGTGGAAAGTTCAAGAGGGAAATAAGACAATTTCGGAGATGGTGGTGGCAGAGTGGAACACATTACTAGCAGAGGTGGTAGCCTGTAAAACAGTGAGCTGCTTCAAGAAGGGCTGGGACAGGGTAAGAGGGAGGATGGTCAATGGAGGGGGGTGAGGAGGGAGGGGCAGCTGTAGAACAGGTTTGCTAGCTGCAAAATTGAGCAGACTCGATAGACCAAAAGGCCTTTTTCTGCTGTCACTTTTTGTATGTTCGTATCCTCTCCTCAGTCTCAGTCTCACACAGGTAGTACCTCGGTGAATGCCACTGTGTATGCTATCTGTTTAAGGTCCCTCTCCAGTTCCCTTAACTTACTCAACACTACCCCTACTCTATCCTCTACCAGGTCATTAGTCTCCAGGTGGACAATGACATCCAGCTCCTCCTATAACTTGCTGTACTAGCGATCCTCCAGATTTACTCCATCACCCAAGCTGATGCACCATGTAGGCACTATACCTCCCTCTCTTCTTCTCCTCCTGTTCCCAGGTCTATCCCTCTCATGATAAAGGCCCCCACTAGCTGCTGCTTCCTGATCTGCTGGGGGCCTCTTCACCCACTTTGGTGCCTCGTCTTCTGAGATCCCCACAGCCTCCCTTTCCACCAAGTGGGGTGCCTCCCCCTGGCTGTCCTGTCCTGCCAGTATGGTGAAGGAATTTTATAGTGGCATAGGCTGAGGAGTGTGTATCCTACCCACCACCCACTCTCTTGTGGAGCCCACCAAGGTCTGGCCATCCCACCTCCATCTAGGCATCCTACAAGGCAGTGACGGCAGCCATGGTGGTCTCTATTTGGGGCAAAAGATCATCTGCATCCTTGCCAGCTTGGCTGTTAGTCCAGCGACCTCCTCCCTCAACCCAGAGAGGTGCATGCAAATAATGGGGCAACACCTCACTCTGCAGAATGTGTCCTGAAAAACTGCTGCTCCACACCCGTTACACTGCACAACTCTCATGCTGTTTACCTGCTTTATCTTTATTACAACTAAGGATCATACTAAGGACATTAGGAGCTGAGGAGGCAAATAGCCCATAATTTTCTCCTTGCTAGCAGTATCTCATAGGTGTATTCTTTAAGTGCTTATCTAGCCTGTTTTTAAATTAATTTTCAGTTTTACTTATCCTTATATATAATGGTAAGACATTCCAGATGTTGACTACTCTGTTAGTAAAGAAGCATTTCCTTTTTGTGGTATGAAAGTGTTGCCCTACTATTTGGAATGGATGTCCTCACATAGGTGCTGACTCCATGGGTGCAGGGGGTGCTCTAGCACCCACAAAGTTGACTTAATCACCCTTAATGTTTTGAAGGCAGCTTGCAGAAAATGATTACTTGGCCATAGGAAAAATACTACCTACTGGCAATTGCCACCCGCAAAGGTTCATAAAAGCTGACAAACCTGTGTCCTCATGTCTCAGTTCCATCATGTTTAAAGGTGATGTTGAGGTCACTCAGTAGGGTGGGGTCATACAATATTTTGTACATTATGAATAAGTCTCCTTAGAGACAAAGGTATTAGTTTTAATGAAGATGATCTTTGTTCATGTGGACTGTTGAGTGTTATAGATAAGCTTGGTAGCTTTATGCTGGGCTTTCTCAATTTATTTCTTTTGTCCCTCTGATATGGGACCTAGAAAGAGATACTTGAAATCCAAGTGTGGATGGACATACACTCTGTACAGAGGTAGGATTACATTTTCCTGCCATGAGGTTATATTTCATTTAATCGACTACAGTACCCTCTTGGCCATAGTTATGAACTCATTACCTTCTTTTACTGATTTATCTTTATTACTACTGAACTTAGCCTGTCCCCTTCTGCCTCCTACTTATACAAGCTTCCTCCCTTCTCTTACTTTCTCTTTTGTATTTGGTTTATTACTGTACCCTAAATCGGTGTTACCTGCTTTCCCTTCTTTCAGTATTTCTGTCAGCTCAGCTGACCCCTTCCAAGTACCCCACCACCTCCTTACTCTGCCTTTTAACCTTCATTCCCTTCCCTTCCTTACCTGAACTGTCTAAATCCCTTTACCCTGATAGGGTGACTCTTGTTTCCCTTTGTTAATAGCCATTCATCCTGAAATGTTTGCTCTTTGCACTTAACCCACTACCTGTAGCTATCTACCTTGTCTCTTTTAGAGTAAGTGTACACAGAACTTAGATGTATCTTACCTTGACTCTAGTCTCCCTGCAGAACCGCCTGCTAACTGCGTCCAACCTGTGGATGCCTTCTGACAATTAGATGCTTTAGCTTTACCTGTTTCCTCCTGCTCTGTTCTACTTATGCTCTAGGACATGCTGTGTGGAACTCCTTTTATGCAGGACTAGCCTCTTCCTGCTTGCCTGCAATTGGGTCCCTGTAGTCACGTGGTCCCCATTCTCCAAATATAAATAAAATGGCTTCACTTCCTGTTTTTGTTCTCTGTAAACTGAGCAACAACAGCAAAGATAATAAAGGTTAGAATAGCATTTTTTATTTTCTTCCCCTTGCAATTTTGCTTTACTGAGCCTGAGGAGCCTGGCATGCTCATTTAGCACAAATGCACCCTGGTTTTAAAAAATGGAGCTCCCTTTATTCAGGGCAAGTATTCTCCTGCTTGCCTGCAATTGGGTCCTTGTGGTCACGTGGACCCCAGTCTCCAAGTATAGCCAACATGGCTCCATTTCCTCTTCCTGTCCTCTGTGAACCCAACAACAACAACAAAGAAAATAAAGGTTAGAACAACTTTTTTTTATGTACTTCCCCTTGTGATTTTGCTTTACTGAGCCTGAGGAGCCTGGCATGGTGGCCCCTGTTGTGCAAATGTGTCCTGGTTTAAAAAATGGCACTCCTTTTATGTACCCTGACTACAATTCTCATGTAGTATCTGCCTGATGCACTGCCAGAAATTACTTGGATTTTGTGCTGTGAAGTCAAAGAGTTGCTTACAATGTATGCACTTGTTGTGCCTGGCATCTTTTTTATTACACTCATTCCTCTTTTTCTTTTCCTGCCATTGGGGTCTTGCTCCTATTGGCCCAGCCCCCCCATCCAGCCCTGTCACCCATGATCCACGGACTGGCTTGACCAGGGATACACTGTGGCTTACCCCAGAACATGGGCCGTGGGAAGGAGCCTACCCACCCATTGGATGTTGATATACAGCCCCGGAAATCTTCCATCCTGGGATGTCGACCTGGCTTACCCCCAGTGCAGGGCCTCTATTCATCTGAGGTGGTGCCATGGGAAGTGGTGTGGGACCTGTGGAGAGGAGGCAGGCAGCATCCTGCACAGCCCAATTTTCCTCTATTTTATCCCTGGGAGGTGGTACATGCAATGACTTCAGTGGCACAAATGCCAATGTCTGTCCTGCCTCCCACTACAATAGGCACCAGTCTCTGCTGACCCCTCAGCCTCCACCAAAAGTCAGTAGTGTGCCAGACACTCCAACCCTCCTCCCACTGGAGATAGACAGCAGTCTCTGAGATGCTCAAACTTCTCCCCCTGGCTGGGCCTCTGACTCCAGATCTGTTCCTGAACAGGGGTAGTCGGCATTGTGAGTGGAAGCAATACTGCTGTGCTGGCAGGCTGGCTTTTTTACACTCATTTCTGAGTGTCCTATATTTAACCCCATAATGATGCAGACAGGGAGGCCTTTGAGTCCTGCCAATGTTTATCTCTAGCAATGATCAAAGACAGGAGATGCTGATCTTGCCATTTTATGATAAGACCTCAAACCCTTTGTGTGGCAAGGGAAGCAAACTTATCTTGGATGCCAGTGAGTACTGAATTAATATAGCACACAGATAAGTTAACATCTGGGGCTGGATTTTCAAACTGGTTAGAATGATGCAAGGGACTTGCGTCCAAAGAGTTTGATGCAAGTGGTGACTTGCGTCACCACTTGCATCAGACGTGATTTTCTAAAGCAGCCTGCATCTGATCCAGACACTGATGCGCCAAGGACCTCTTGTGCCAGAGTTGCCGCAAACAACCAGGTGCGCCAGGTCACAAAGGGGTTTGCACCATGGCAGGGCTGCAGCATCCCCTTTTTGAGGATTTTCAAAACCCTGCCATGGACGCAGCAAGGAGCACCACTTAGACCAGTCAGGAGGTGGTGTCAATGGTTGTTCTCGTGGGATGCGGTAGGACAAGAGACAGTAGGGGTGCTGTAGAGGCACAAAGGAGGCTGTGGGGGTGTTGGGGCACAGCTGGGATGAGCCGCCAAGATGTGGCACCCAGCGGGGTGCAGTTGCAGTGTGCAGAAAGTAAACATTGTGTCTATGAAAGCAAGCTGGTGCTGTAAACATATAGCTCCCTGGTTGTCTATTGCTCTGATCCCCGATGTGCACATAAGAGGTGTACTGCCCCCAGTGATCCACACTCTCCCCCAAGTATAATATTAGAATTGCCCTGGTCCTATAGTGCCCCCTGATCTCCAATCTCAGCTGAAAAAGCATGCAGTAATATACCTGGTGGTATGGTGGACCCCACACCTTCCCACTACAATACTGTCTGGCCAGAGAATGCGCTACTAAGGAGCAAGTACTGTACACAGTACACATTCCTTGATAACGCATTCTACAGCCAGCTGTGGTGGTGAGTGGAGGGGTGTGTCAGTTGCAGGATTGGGGCAATAACGGGGGGGTAGGGTGGTTGGTCAATGCTGGACGTTGTTCGGGGGATGGGGGGGTCCACTATACCACCAGGGCTATTACCACATGGTTTTGGGTGAGAATGGGGATCATGGGCACTATAGGACCGAGGCACATCTGATATTATACTCGGGAGATTGTGGATTGTTGCAGGGCACTACACCTCTTATATACACATCAGGGATTGGGGGACAAGAGATCACTCAGGGTGTTATATGCTTACACACTGACTCGCTTACCTGGACACAACTTTACTTTCTGCACACTGCAATAGCACCCCGCCAGGTGCCACATCACAGATGGTCATCCCAGCTATGCCCTGACACCTCCACAGCCTCCTGCCATGCCCCTATGCCCCAGGGTCCCTCCTTGGACTTTTTTTCAACCCCCTAACATCCATGCCTCTCTAGTGTTGCGCTGGGTGGAGGGGGACAGATACCTACATCAATTCCCCCAGATGTGCAGTGTTCGGCATATCTTGTGACCTTCACCGAACACTTGAGAGTTTGGCGCTGGTGCCCCGGATTTCCAAAATCGCACAGGTCCCTTGACACAATTTTAGTTTGTTGCAACCCTTAGAATGACACAACATGCGGCTACTAAGGGGTCTTTTAAAATCGGCCACAGTAGTGTCCCACAAATAAGGGTGGAACACCTCTTATATAAACAAGCATTTGTTAATAGCGAATGTTGATTCGTTGGTCCGTTGAGCTTGCTCAGTGCCCTCTGTCACTCACTCATTCTGTTTCTCCTGGTGCTGCAGGCTGCCCTTTTGTACTGAGCTCCTGCCTCTGTTGGTGGCTTTTTCTGCCCACAAAGAAATCTGCAGCAGTCCCGACAGAACTCCATTGAACTCGCTCTCTCCCCCTCTCTCACTCACTCATTCCGCTTCTGCCGGTGCTACAGGCTGGCCTTTAGTACTGGGCTCCTGCCAGCGTTGCCACCTTTTTCTACCCATAAAGAAATCTGCAGCAGTCACGATAGAGCTCCATTGAGCTCACTCACTCTCCCTGTCTCATTCACTGGCTGTTTTTTTCCCGGTGCTGCAGGCTGCCCTTTTGTACTGGGCTCCTGCCTGCATTGGCACCTTTTCCTGCCCACAAAGAAATCCGCAGCTGTCCCGACAGAGTTCCGTTGAGGTCGCTCACTCCCCCTGTCCCCCTCGCTCATTCTGTTTCTCCTGGTGCTTTAGGCTGCCCTTTTGTGCTGGGCTCCTGCCTCTATTGGTGCCTTTTTCTGGCCACAAAGAAATCTGCAGCAGTCCTGACAGAGCTCCATTGAACTCGTTCACTCCCCCTCTCTCACTAGCTCATTCTGTTTCTGCCAGTACTGCAGGCTGCCTTTTTGTACTGGACTCCTGTCTGTGCTGTTGCCTTTTTCTGCCCACAAAGAAATCTGCAGCAGTCATGATAGAGCTCCGTTGAGCTTGCTCAATCCCATCTCTCACTCGCTCATTTTGTTTCTCCCGCTGCTGCAGGCTTTCATTTTATACTGGGCCCATGCATGCATTGCTGTGCTCTTCTGCCCACAAAGAAGTCCGCAGCAGTCCCAACAGAGCTCCGTCGAGCTCACTCACTCCCTCCCCCTCCCTCACTCGCTTGTTCTGTGTCTCCTGGCGCTGCAGGCTTGCCTTTTGTACTGGGCTCCTGCCTCCATTGGCGGCTTGTTCTGCCCACAAAGAAATCCACAGTAGTCCTGACAGAGCTTAGTTGAGCTTGGTCACTCCCCCTCTCTCACTCGCTCGAACCTAATCTGTCCCAAACACTGATTTCTGACATTAACTGCAGTATTCTGTGCTGGAAGCGTGAAAAACACATTTCAGCCAGGATGTGAAAAATGACAGCTGTACTGTTCATAAGGAGGTGTGAAAAAATGCCAGTGTTGAAAATCTGGCATGAAAATATTACTAATTTGTGAAGTTACAAGGGTGCATAGAAACTGCACCATGCACGCTAGTAACACAGTCATTTTATGGAGTTTCATCACAACATTTTCAACATAGGCATTTTAGGATCCCTGCTCACGAACAGTGTCAGTGTGATTTTCTTAATGTGTCCCAAACACTGGTTTCCCACAGCGACGTGCTATTGCGCACTGAAGAGCGAAACACATTTCAGCCAGGATGTGGAAAATGGTAGCTGCACTGTTCATAAGGAGGTGTGGAAAAATGGCAATGTTGAAAATCTGGAGTGAAAATAATGCAAAGTAGTGAAGGTACAAGCGTGTGTGGAAACTGCACAACCGCTGTAACTACTCATTTTATAGACTTCCATCACCAAATTTTCAACATAGGCATTTTAGGACCTCTGCTAATGAAAAGTGCCACTGTCATTTTCATAATGTGTCCTGAACATGGATTTCCCACAGCGACTGTGCTATTCTGTGCCAGAACTGCGAAAACACATTTCAGCCAGGATGTGAAAAATGACAGCTGTACTGTTCATAAGGAGGTGCAGAACAATGGCAATGTTGAAAATCTGGAGTGAAAATATTGCAAATTTGAGAAGCTATGAGCGTGCTTAGCAACTGCACAATGCACACTCGTAAAACAGTCATTTCTTGGATTTTTCCCACCAAATTTGCAATATAGACTTTTTGAGAGCGCACCTCATGAACACTAGCACTGTCATTTTGGTAATCAGTCCTGAAAGGTGATTCCATGCAGTGACCTCAAAACCACCTTTTGGGACCAATTAACGCCATGACAGTGCCTGAATTCATGAGGAAGGGTCCCAAAAAACCCATGTTGAAAATTTAGTGCCAAAATTCCAAAAAATACTTGAGAGATGCATCAAAGTTGAGAAAACCCTATTTATGCCATTATACAGCTTACCAGAATTTCCTCAGTTAGCATCAGCTTTGAAGAAGTGCAGATGTGTTCTGGTCCACGAAGATATCGCGCCAGACTCTGCAGGTAAGTATGGGGTGGGAGGGTATGGGGAGGCAGGGTTGTGGGAATGGGTAGGGAGACTGCGAGGGACAGTTTCCTTTTTGTACAGGTGAAAAAAAAGACATAGCGGGACTTTTTTTTTACAGGGCCATTTGGCACGTTGGGGTGGGCTCCCAGCATGCCAACTGACTGTTGGGGGGCCAGCTGTAGCTGATGGGGGATTGGGCACCCCAGTCAGCACAACTCTGAAATTACTCTTGGGGGGACTTATGCCAATGGGGAGTGGGCTCCCCCATCTGCAGACCAAACTGGGAGGGGGGATATAATGCCAATGGGGGTGGCCCCCATCGGCAAGTCAAATAGCACCGGGATGGAAGCTGATGGGATTGGGGCCCCGTTGGCAAAAACATGCTGCTGTGGAGAGGGACACATGCTACGTAGGGGGATTGGGCACCCCCTTGGCACTGAGGGCTCACTAATATTGTTTGTGAACATGGAGGCAAGCCGCTGCCATGTTCACAAACAATATTACAGCACCAACGTTCTACCCAGCAATGACGGATCGCTCTCTCTTGCAGCTGATGCTGCATTGATGAGGCGGCCCCTGATTGCAGCAGCTGAAATGGTTCAAGGTGGTAGCACACTGGCTGAACTAGTGTCAGCAGCAGTGTGCCACCCATTGGGGAAAGCTGGCCAAGCCTTTAAAGGATATGGGTGCACTGGCCACAACAGTGCCATGCCTCCCACAACCTGCTTCTGGCAAGCTCCTACAATATGTTTCTGGCTCATGCGCACAATCAACATAAAAAGGCAGGTTCAAGTTTTGAGAAATAACAAAAATGATTAATTCTGTTGGCATTTTTTGGAAGTTTAGTCCATCACACACAATACATGGGTAAATGATCACTAATGGCATCTGAACACACCCCTGAGCAACTTATCCTATCCACTGAATGGATGAGAATCCAAGCCATTAAGGTAGAACTGCTACCATTGTTCGAGAATCTGGCAGGTGCGTTGAAAATCTAGGTCAAATGGAACTTACTCAGGGCCAGTTCCACAATTTTATTATAACCATTAAGCCTGTTTATATTAAAGTCTCCATACAAGATTAAGTCATTGTTTCTAACAAGGGCACAACAATAATTTACCAAAGACGGGATCGCAGTTAGGCTTCCTGCTGGGAGAATGTAGACACAGAGGAAATGCAGTTTTTTTAGCATTACCTAGCATATATATGTCAAAATTCGAGGTGTGGACCAAAGGCAGGAGAGTGACTTAGGGTTGTAACATTAAGGTGAGACTTGTAGTAAATCACTGCGCCACCTCAATTTTTTGAAGATGGCTGGTCACAATGAACAGTTATTGCTTTTTTTACAATGAAAAAAGAGGACTTGAAACAGTCATAATTTTCAATTCAGTACAATTTATTAGAGAAAAAGCAGTCCCAACTTTAAATTAAAAGGTTAAAAAACTTTATGTCAACAACTAAATAGTTACATTTACCTAAGGAATGCTTGCTATGTCATGAATTTCGGCCATCAAAGGTAAACTTCTCTGAAGAGAATGACAGCCTAGTCATTTACTGTTGATGTTTTGAGATGTCTTACTAGAACTTTTTTTTCCTATAGTTATTAGGGCTGGACAGACTGTTCCACAGGAGATCCAGACCCCCGGATTGAACCTGCAATCCACGGACCCAGATAAATACAAACTTCACCACAGAAGTCCGGTTCCGGGTCCATGGAAGTGCCATTTGTGCCATTTTGTGTATTGTTGCCATGGGGATGCTGTCGCATATGCCGATGTACAGGTGGCTGGTGGCATCAAATCAGACATCAGATGGTCATGTGATGCACTCACAGTATATAACCGTGCTGAGTGCATAAGGTGGTCCAGATGAGAGAAGGACAGTCAGAGGAGCACCTCGCTCACTCACTGCAGCAGAGAACCACCAGAAGAAGTTGCCAAGAAAAAAAAAACAGATATAAAAAAATGATACATTTCTGGAGGGGAGGGAAGAGAAACCAGGAGATAGAAAGCAGACTTACTGGGGTGAGGGGGGAGAGAAATGGATCATCGGGAGAGGGTGACAGGTTGGGACTGGAGAAAGGAGGAATCCAGAGGGACTGGGGAGATAGTGGTGGCCTGGGTGGCTTCTTGGGGGGGGAAGCAAAAGGCAGGCAGTGTTGCAGTGTTACTGTATATGTGAGCAAGGGCAGGCTGGCAAAATCTTTGACTTGTGCTATTGCAGAAGATCCAGTGGAGAAAGGGAGAGACTACTGGAGGTCCTAGAGAAATTTTACAGTTACAGAAAATCCCAAATGAAAGTTTTTTTTCTTTTCTTGGTTTCAGACAGTGTGGTTGTCTACACAAGCAAGGGCAGGCTGGCAACTTCTTTGACTTGTGCCATTCCAGATCCAGAAAGAGAGGGAGAGACTACTGGGGCCCAAGAGAAATTTTACAGTTACAGAAAATCCCAAATGCAAGTTTTCTTTTTCCTTTTCTTGACCTCAGACAGTGTAGCTGCATACATGAGCAAGGGCAGGCTGGCAAAATTTTTGACTTGTGCCATTTCATATCCAGAGGAGAGTGGGAGAGACTACTGGGTGCCCAAGAGAAATTTTACAGTTATAGAAAATTCCAAACACATTTTTTTACCTGCCTTCAGTGTAGCTGCGTGTATAGGGCAAGGGCAGCAAGCTGGCAAAATAAATATTTGACTTGTGCCATCCAGAGGGGAGAGAGCGAGACTGCACTGGTGGCCCACAAGAAATGTAACAGCACCAAAATTCCCAAATATTTTTTTCTTCTTGCTTTTCAGTGTGGCTGTATGTACAGGGCAACAGCAGCGGCTGGCAAAATAAATCTTTGACTTGTGCCATCCAATCATGAATCACAATCACTTGTTAACATTCATTCACAATTTCATCCAGAGGGGAGAGAGAGAGAGAGAGAGAGAAAAGGGGGGCCCACGAGAAATTTAACAGTCACAGAAATTCCAAATACATTGTTTTTTCCTGACTTCAGTGTGGCTGTGTGTACAGGGCAAGGGCAGCAGGCTGGCAAAATAAATCTTTGACTTATGCTGTCCAGAATGGGAGAGAGACAGAGAGAGAGACAGAGAGGAGAGAGAGAGAGAGAGACTGCAGGGGAGCCAACGAGAAATTTAACAGTCCCTGAAATCCCAAATAAAATGTTTTTTTCCTGGCTTCAGTGTGGCTGTGTGTACAGGGCAAGGGCAGCAGGCTGGCAAAATAAATATTTGCCTTGTGCCATCCAATCCTGGATCATGATCACTTGTTAACATTCATTCACAATTTCATGTATTAAAAAAAAATACTGTTCAGACAAACACCATACAAGTTGATGCACCTGTGCTGCTGGCTGTGGGTGTCCCAGAAGATAATTTGACTACTTTGTGACTCATAGTAGGCTGTTTCCATTACAACACAAGTAAAGTACAGTACAGCTATTGTACACACAAGTGTCATTCTCACATATTTCTCCTTATCATTAGTTTTATAGTATATCACATTGCATTACATATAAGCATTAACCAACCCACAGTGTGGGACTGTGCTGCAGCTATATGCACCAGATTTACTGTATCTGCATCTCCAATTCAAATTCTGAGGCACACTTAACAGTTGCCGAATTTGGTCACTTAACAGTAACTAACTGTACTGTAGGAGTTAGTCAGGTAATCTTGGAAGGAAGTGGTGGTAGACTGCTGTGCTGTCGGTGTGCTGTGTACAGTCACAAGTCACAACAGTAAATTTGTCCCTGGCCTGTGGGTGGGAGTCATCAGAAGGGCATCATGTTAGTTAGAGGGATCTTTTTACAGGTTAGAATAGTAAGAAAAATGGTTCAAACTATTGATAAGGCACATTCTATTTCTCAGGTAGGCAGTGGCACTGCAAAAGACAGCAATCAGTCTGAAAAGGGAAAACAAAATCAAACCCCAAAAGTGATTTTTTCACGAGTAAGGTTTTATCTTCACGTAATGCTTGAATCCCAAAAGGTGAATGTCTCAGATCGTCATCAGTCCCAAGTAAAAAGTTATGTAGTTAAAAAACTAAAGGTTTGGTGGGTATCACCAGCAAAGGCACCCAACAGTATTGAACAATTGCATACTATGCTACAGCCAGTCCCTCACCCAATTCTTTGAGGTTGAACCCGACAAGGTTAATGATAAAGATGATGAGAATGATCAAGCAGCACAAGGCTTACTGGAGTGGATGGAAATTGCAGATGAGGAAGAAACAGGCAGAAATGTTTTGGTTGTGGAGGGGGCAGATGAAATAAAACACAAGAGGAACAGGCCAAAGAAAATCCAGGAGGGTGGACCCTGAAAAGGTGACCGAGGTGCCCTGTCTTCCTGGGAAAAAAACTAAAAAATATGAATCTTTGTTTGGGCATACTTCTCCATTTGTGTTTCCAATGAGTTGGTAGCAACATGTGTTATTTGTAAATGGCCAGTCAGCAGGGTAAAAAGAAAGGAGCATTGGGAATTTCAGCACTGAAAAGGCACCTAGACAGATGTCATAACATTACTGAGAACTCCATTTGTGAGTCTCAAAGAGAAAGTGACAGTGATAGCTCACTACACTTAGGGATAGCTCCCATAGATGAAAGTAGTGGCAGCCCCCGCAGCACTACTGAAACACCTCCACCACCACTTCCTCCCAATCGAAAGATTCCTACTGATACTGAAAGTGAACATGTGTTCAAAAGTCCTCCTCCTCCTCCTTCAAGGAGACAGCTTACCATCTCAGTAACCCATTAGTGTAAAACCAAATATGCCTTGACTCACCCTGTTGCTGTTACAATAACCAAAGCACTTTCAGAAATGATAGCTGTTGATTTGCTACCATATAATGTGGTTGAACATATAGGTTTCAGGCGGCTGCTTAAGTACCTCAAACCTTGATGTAGTATACTATTGTGGAAATGCTTCTTGACAACGTGGATTCCAGAGCTTTATGATGCTGTAAAAAATTAAGACATGTCTTGTGCAATGCTGTTGAGAGAGAGGTGCATCTCACAACAGATATCTGGACAAGCTGTCAGCCTGAACCCTTCATGTCTGTCATGGCACATTTGGCATGTTTTGATAATTCACGTGGAACTGGGGACAGTGAAGCATTGCAGTTTGCTGTTTTAAGAATGTTTTATTGTCCATCTGAATGTACCTCATACAACATCAATGTAGAGCTCCAAAAACCAGTACAGCAATGGCTCACTTCACAGGGACTGTCAGTTGTCTTTATAGTTGCAGATAATGGATCCAACAAAAGGAAGGCCTTGGAGGAGAGGGGTTTTGTTAACATCTGGTGCTTTGCGCTTTGCTTAAATCTAATAGTTCACAGTTTTCTTGATGAGGACAGGGAGATTAGGGCTCTCATAGCACTGCTAAAACAATATGCACTCATTTCAGTCACTCAAGCAAAGCCTGTCACTTGTTTGAAAAAATATAGCAGGAGCATAGTTTACCTTTGCACAGACTGATCCAAGACTTTTATTCTTTTGTATGTTCCAAAGGCTGCTGGAACAAAAGAAAGCTGTCAAGCAGTACACCTTAGAAAATAAAATTGGTGACAAGACATCTACAGTATATTACTGCACCACAGTGGGCCATGCTGGAGTTTCTAATTTTCCTGCTCCAGCCATTTGAAGAAATCACCAGGGAGGTTAGTGCAAACACAGCAACGCTCAGCAAGGTGATACCCCTAATAAAAATTTTAAAATTCAGATTGAATCTGATTATGGAAAAGAAAGAGAAGCAAGACAGTTCCATGATCATACAGGCTGCCAGTGGTGCTGCTGACACATGCAGGTTGCCCCCAGAATACAACAAAATCTAACGAGATGTATGATCAAAAAATTTGAAGACAAACTATGTAAAATGCTTCATTTTGAGTACTACATTAAAGATCATGTGCAACGGTTTTTGCATATTTTTAATAAAAGCTTTAAAAGCTGAAATTCAAGTTCTTGTATCATAATTAGTGTTTCCTGAAAATTTCATGCTGTTTGGTTTTGTGGTTTTCTTTAAATTAGCATTTGTTAACTTGCTCTACAGTGGCTGAAAACAGTGGAGTTATTTCTGTCCTCTCAGTCAAACTTAGAGTGCAATGACATCATTTTGGAGTAGCTTGCTGTTTCAGATTCTCAAACAGAGCAGCACTCTATATAGTTCATGGTTTGCTGAGCTCTCCAGGTTCCTTACAAACCCAGTCTCTGGTTTGTGTTTAGATAGATCAGCTTAAAATATATAATTCTCTTCCTTTACAAAGCTGATCATTTCAGTTCCAATGCTGAATTGAAGTAGTGGAAATCTTTTTCTGTGAGAAATCAGCTTGTCTGTATCATAGCTCTGTTCTTTCTAATCAAACCTCATTTTTTTTCTAACTATATAACACAGGGCTGTTTAATGAATATAAAAAGAAATCTAAATTGTGTTCATTCACAGAAACAGTTTGTCTTTGATGTAGCCTTCATAAATACAGTCATGTAAAAACATTTTTTTTCATGTCAGATTGACAAACAGGTGCTTGTCATGCTCTGCTATAGTATTTCAAGCACATGTACTGTCAGAAGTCACAAATTTAAGCTCTTTGGTGGTTTCTGTGTGACAATACATCATCTACGTGTACGACTAGAACCACTATTTGGCATCCTGATGCACTGTGTCTCTGCCCCACAATTGAGGCAGCTGCAGTCTACTGCCACCAGTCCCCTGCACCGCTAGCCCCTGTCTTCTGCTCCACATTTGAGGCTGCTGCACCCTGCTGCCCACTGTCTTCTCCCACACAGTCATGGATTATGCACGCTGCTGCCTCCATCCCCTGCCTAAAGAATCAGGACTACTGCACCCTGCTGCTCCCTGCCCAAACAATTGGGGTTGCTGCATCCTGCTGCCCTATCACCCCTGCCCATCACAGTTAGGAAGCTGCACTTGTTGCCCCCTGTTCCTGTCTCCACAGTCAAGGTTGCTGTGCTGCGCTAGGTCCTAAAATGCCATGTTCCCTGCTTTCATGGGCAGGGCTGCTGCATCATGTGCACCCCATCTCGCAGTCAGCTGCTGTGACCTGATGCCCGACGTGTCCTGCCCCACAGTCAAGGCTTCTGCACCATGCTGTTTTCTATCACCTATCACCACAGACAGGGCTGCTGCACCTGCCTTTCTACACAGTTGTGGTTGCTGTGGCCTACTGTGGCCTAGAGCCCCATGCCTCTGCAGTTAGGGCTGCTGCACCATGCTGCCACTTGCCACAAGATTCAGGACATTTGCTGCACCCTGTAGCATGCCTCCACAGTTGAGGAAGTTGCACCCTGCTGTCCACCTGCCACCAGAGTCAGATTCTTTGCTACACTCTGCTGAGACAGGAACAGGGGGCAACATGTGCAGTGTCCCTAACTGTGAGGGTGAGAGAGAGAGAGGGTAGCAGGGTGCAACAACCCATACTCTTAGGGAAGGGTGCGTCACAAGCGTAAGGGAATTTGCTGCAACCTGTCCCCTGGTTGTGGAGGCAAGGGGCTGTGTGGTGCAGCAGGACACAACAGTGGCAGGGGACAGCATGGTGCAGAAGCCTTGACTGTGGGGCAGGACACAGGTAGGCATCAGGATACAGCAGCCCTGACAGTGGTACAAGGAGTACATTGTGCAGCAGCTCAGCCCATTTGAGGCAATAGAAATATGTAGCAGGGCTCAGCAGCCCCAAATGTGGATGCAGGCAGCATGCGACTCTAGGGTGTAGCACAGCACAGCAGCCCTGACTGTGGAGACAGGGACAGGGGGCAATAGGGTGCCGTGGCCCTGACTGTGAGCATGGTAACAGAGGGCAGCAGGGTGTAGCAGCCCTGAATGTTTGGACAGGAGATAGGGGTGGCATCAGGATACAGCACCCCAAACTGTGGGATATAGTGCAGCAGCCATGCCTGTCTGGGACAAGGGATGTGGGCAGTAGGGTATAGCAAAGGATCTGACTCTGGTGGCAGGGGACAGCAGGGTGCAACTGCCCTCAACTGTGGAGGCATGCAACAGGGCACAGAAATCCCTGCATCTTGTGACAGTGGCAGCATGGTGCAGCAACCAAACTGCAGCAGCATGGGAACTAGAGCACAGCAGGCTATGGCAACCAACTGTGTAGAAAGAGCAGGTGCAGCAGCCCTGTCTCTGGTGACAAGGGATAGAGGACAGCATGATGCAGAAGTCTTGACTGTGGTGTAGAACACAGGGGCATTGGGGTACAGCAGCCCTGACTATGCAATGGGGTACAGATGGTGCAGCAGCCCTGCCCATTTGGGGCAATGGAAGTGAGTAGCAGGGTGTAACAAAAGCCCCACCTCTGGTGGCTGGGTCAACATGGTACAGCGGCCCCAGCTGTGGAGGCAGGGGACCTGGCACACTAGAGCTTAACACGGCACAGCAGCCCTGACTGTGGAGACAGGAATGGGGTCAACAGGTGCAGCTTCCCTAACTGTGAGGGTGAGGGAGAAAGGGCAGCAGGGTGCATCATTCCCAACTATCTGGGCAGGGGGTGGCAGGGTGCAGCAGCCCTGATTCCTTAGGCAGAGGATGGAGGCAACAAGGTGCACAATCCTTAATTGCGTGGGAGAAGACAGTGGACAGCAGGATGCAGCAGTCTCGCATGTAGAGCAGAAGGCAGGGGCTTGTGGGGCAGGGATAGGTGGCAGTAGACTGCAGCTGCCTCAGCTGTGGGGCAGAGATATGGTGCATCAGGATGCCATGTAGTGTTTCTAGTTATACATGTACATGATATATTTTCACATTGAAACCACCAAAGAACTGAAATTTGTGAGTTCAGACTGGTGCCTATCACACTCTGCTACAGTATTTCAAGCACATGTACTGTTTGTCAATCTGACATAAAAAATGTTCTTACATGAACATATTTATAAAAGGCTACATCAAAGACAAACTGTTTCTGTGTATGAAAAAAATTGTGATTTATTTTATATTCATTAAACAGCCCTGTGCTATATAGTTAGAAAAAAAATCAGATTTTTGATTAGAAAGAACTGAAAGCTGTGATACAGACAAGCTGATTTCTCACAGAGAAAGATTTCCACTACTTCAATTTAGCATTGAAACTGAAATGATCAGCTTTTATCAGAAGATAAAAATATGTTTTAAGTTGATCTATCTAAACACAAACCAGAGACTGGGTTTGTAAGAAACTTAGGCAGCTCAGCAATCCATTAACTCTACAAAGTACTGCTCTGATTGGGAATCCAAAACAGTAAGCTACTCCAAAATGATGTCATCGCACTCTAAGTTTAACTGAGAGGACAGAAATAACTCCACTGTCTTCAGCCACTGTAGAGCAAATTAACAAATGCTGATTTAAAGAAAACCACAAAATCAAACAGCATGAAATTTTCAGGAAACACTAATCATGACACAGAGACTTGATTGCTAGCTTTTCAAGCTTTTATAAAAAATATGTAAAAAATGTTGCACATGATCTTTAAAGCAACAATCGTGGACCCACGATACAAACTAAAGTAACTATTGAATGATGATGATGACACTTGTTTTGAGATAAACAAGAAATAACTGACGAGGTGCGTGCTGTCTTGGAATAGAGTATAACAGCAGCACCATTCAGAATCTTTTCACAGCACAGCATCAAGTGGCTCATCCTCTACTGTTGCAACATTTTCTCCCTCTTCCTCCTCAGCCACTGCCACCAGCCAAACATAGCACAGTTCCACAGTCACTTGGTTCAGTTTCATGTCTCTGGAGTCACTTAGAAGATGTAATTATAACATCTTCTTCATCTGCCTCTTGTAACACAGCCTCAGCACAGATCAGTGTTGAAATGTACCTGACAGAGCCAGTAACAGCTGGAATGCTGGTCCTTTGCAATACTGAAATCCAAACAAAATCTGTGGCCTGCTTTAGTAAACATTGCAATGAAGTACATGAATTGCCCTCTGACTATGGGAGGACTTTAAGCCCGTGGTTCAATGGGCGGAGCAACAAACATCACTCCCCCATTGAGCTTAAAGTGTCACAACAACCTGGGCTTTGCCAGGATTCTTTTTCATTGCAGCCAGAGGCACTGCTCCCCCTCCCTCTGGTACTTCTTCTCTCAGTGTCTTCGCATTTTGCAGTGCCTCCAGCCACCTGCTTGTTCTCCTCTCTCCGTTCTGCCATCCGCATTTCAGATCTCCTGCTGCTTTTGCCCTGTTGCCGTGAGCATTTACATTCCCCTCTGCTCTCTCCTTCTGCCTCCTCCTCACTTCCACATCCAGGACTCGTCATTTCTCTAACTCTGTTGCCGTTTGTCTCCTCCTGCCTTTCCTTGCACAGTCACGCCCCTTGCTGTTCCACTGGCTCCTCGCTTGCCTTCCAGTTTCCTCCTCTGCGCTTCCTGGTCTCAACTTTTCTGTGTGCGACTTTTGCCGGCAGTCTCCTGGGGCATCTCTGTTTCTCAGCCCCTTCTCTTTCAGCGTGCAGCCGGCCACTTGTCCTCATGATGCCTTGCTCTTCTCCACCTCTGTGTTTCTCTTCCTCCATGCCTTCTCTTGGTTCCAATGCTCCTGCATGGTGCAGATTCCCCAGGTGGCGTCTCCATACGATATTTTTCAGCCTTCTCCAGCCATTCAGTGCCTCCTCACTACCTGCACCTGCCCTGCTGTTTCCTGCTCCTCCTTCTCTTTGCTCCTTTGCCTGCTGCCCTCATCCTTGGAATGATGCATAACCCTTCTCATCATTCCCTCTTCTGCACCCGACCTGACCGGATGACTGCCCACCCTGTTTCTGTCTTCTCGGAGGCTCCCTCAGTCCTGCAGTCTGACTGTCCAGTCCTGTGCATGGGGGACCTGATCAGCTCTTTCACTTCCCGACTCCCTCCTGCTCCAGACCAGACTCTCCTGAAGCAGCTTCCACCGCAGTCCAGGTGGTGAAGGCTGCTGGCTCCTCCTCCCAAGCTGCTTTTCTCGCATGCGCACGGAGGTTGCTCATCTTGCTATACCAGGGCTTATGTACCTGCTTCTGCCTTTGTCCATTTTTTACCATGAGTACCCTGTCCAGTTCTGCCTCGGCTGACATTCCTTATTGCATCTCGTTTTTGTGAGGCTCTACTTTTCTCCATTGTCCCTGATATTTTGTTAGACTCATGTTGTTGAGATGTTGGATTTATTTCTGCAGACTTCTGCTTTTCCTCCCAGTGCAAGATACAATATCCTATTTTGTGAGGACCTGTGTATTCCATTGTTGCAGTGTATTATACCCAACTGGGCCTATTTTTGCTGTAGTCCTGACTTTCCTGCTGCGTCCTGCTTTCTGCCACTTTACCAATGTACTGTATTTACTCAGGATGGGCCTTCTAGAATGCACTCTCTCGTTTTCAGCTGGATCCTGCCTTTCCCTATTTCAGCTGTATCTATTCAGCTTGGCCCTGGTGTACAACTACCTCCCAAAAAAAACAAACAACTTTGCAGGGCATCATCTTTCTATGTTGATACCCACTTGCCTTCTCCACTGCTCTCCTGCAGTTCTTGTCTCTGCCAACTATCTTCTCCATGATTGCCTGCTGCCTCGGGCCTTGCTTCCCTCTTCTGGTCTGTGCTCATGGGTCATTGGGGCACTAGCCTTCCTCTTCACTCAGCTCCAACCGGCTGTCCCTCATTCCTCATACTACCTTCACAATGGCCTGTCTATCATTCCCTACATGTGCTACTCCTAGACTGCCACTGACCATCTCTGGCCCATTACAGACCTGATCTCATTGCTCTCCATTGCCTTCCTCTCCTTCAACCTCCTCCTGCTTCTGCTACCTTGAATCAAGACTATATCCACGTACCGGCTTGGGTCCTATGCTACTCGATTGACCTCCCTACCGTCATTCCTCCTTTCCTGCCTAGCTTTCCAGTGCCTGCCTCATTGGCTTCCATCCATCACTGTACCTCATCTGCTTCCTATTTTTACCTTCCTCATCCAGGTGCCTTTTCTCATCCCCATCGACTCCGTCTGACCTGCATTTGATATTTCTTTTTGGGCATACCGATCACACCTCTCATGCCACCTCATTGATCCGAAGCCTCCTGCCCATGTATTAGGTTCCTGTCTCCGGTCCTCATTACCCATTTCTTATGTCATCGAGCCTTCCTTCCTGGATACATTCGGCATCAGCTGTTCCAATTTACTCAGTCATGGTTTCACTCCTTATCATCAATTTGCTTGCATTCCACCATATCTCGCCTCAACCTGATCATCTCTTTCAATCCTCCGTCAATATGCCTTGGCTGCCTCCTCTAGCCTGCAGTGTCCTTCACCTTGATTCAACTCTGTCTCCATTCCTGGCCATGCCTTCCTGTCCATCGTCCCTTGCTACTGGCTGGCTGGGCTATCTACTATCATTCAAGTGTCTTTCACATTCATTTCCAAATCTACTGTATTTAGGCATACTTCATCACATCGCTCTATTCATGTCTGGCTCTACCTCCTTTTGAGAAGTCTATTTGGATACATTGCTCTATCAGGCATCTCACCCCTTTAGTTCGCATACCCTCTGGTCCCAGCCATGCCTTCTTGGCCTCGGAGTATATCTCCTTTAGAGGAGCCTCATTTCTTGCATCGCTCTATTGACTCCTCTGATCTCTCATCACCCACACATCCGGATCTACTCGTTCCTCTTGCATGTTCCTGCCTTATTAGCCTCAGTGTTTATTTCCTCACCTTGCTCAATCAGGCATACCTCTCAATTGATCTTATGCTCCCTGCTTCAGGTTTCATACCGCCCCAACTGGTGGCAGCTGCAGTCCTGGCTCCTCTGGCCACTGTACTGCTCTGCAACCCCCCAGCGCACCAGCACGCCTACTCCCGGACTGAACAGCTCCGCATCCTTGGGGTCTTCCACTGAGGCCGCCTCTCTGATCTTTTTGACTGTGCAACTTGCCAGCTTTTGGATGCTGCCCCTATTTCCTTTGCCTTTGGCTACCTTATCATCCTGCAATGCTAGAAACTGAAAGCTACCAGCTACATCCTTCTGTGTTACCCTCTGTACTAGTTTCTCTTGGGAGTCTGTCTAATTCTGCACTGCAGGTCTAACCCTCTTAGTTTCCAGTCTCTCGCCCTAGTAGACTGCTACACATACTGATTTTTGCCTTCTGCACATCTTGGTGCTTTCTGATGTTTCCCTTATCTCCCCCCCCGCTCTGAGGATATGCCCTGTAGTTCTGCTTGCATTCATCAACTTCAACAGGTGTGTATGCTTCCCCTGTCTATTCCTTGTGGTATTCAGACCTTTTTGACCATGTTTCTCCTCACCCTTCTCTTTACTAGGTTTGATCATTTGTATATTTCCAGTGTTTTGTATGGCTGTCATTCCCTCCGCAGCCAATCAGCTTGGTCATCCCATGCTCATCTAATTCCATTGACACTGAGCTTTTTTTCCTACCTCACTTTTCACATCAACTACTGCTGCTTTGGTGTGCCTAGTTTTACTCCCTCTCCTTGGCTCTTTCAGCAAACTCAGCCATCCTGGTTTTAATCCAGGTATGGCTTCTCTCTCATCGTGCCATGATTTATCGTTCGTTTGCTTTGCCATTTATATCCTCTGGCTTCCATGGCTGACTCTATCTGACCTTCCATCGACCCGGGCCTATATGCTACCTCATCCAGCTTGCCCTCCTGCCCCCTTGCGGAGCCTTCCTCCTTCCTGGAGGCTACTTGCTCCATGTCATCCATCGTCAATCCCTTCATCGGTGATCCTTCATCTCCTTAGCTCCTCAGCACCATGATGCCTGGCCTCGACCTGCTCATTTCATTCAATCCCTCTCTCTGCATGCCTCAGCATGGTTTGCTGCCAAGTCTGCACTGTTCCCTTGCTCCGCCTGGCCATGCCTATCCTGAATCGTGTACCGCCTGATCTGATTTGCCCCGTACAGTCCTCCTCCCATTCTGGCTGGGTCCTATGCTACCCTATTACCCTCTCTATCATCTTTCATCCTTTCCAACCTCGATCTCCAGTACCTGCCTTCATGGCGTCCATCACTCATCATACCCATCAGTTCCTGTTTCCTTCCTCAGCCTAGCCTTATTCTTGTCCTGACCATCATGGATTCTTTCCACTCTTGGCTTCCCTCCTCATCGTTTTTTGTCTGCTTTGACTCCCCTTGATCGCCATCCTGCACTTGCCTTTTGGTTCCTGATGCGCCTTCTTGGCCTCAGTGTCTGTCTCCTTTTGAGGTGCATCACTGTTCATATCGCTCCATAGACCTTGATTCCTTCATTGAATTTCTTTTCCTGTTCATTCGCATCTCCTCTTCTTCCAGTTCCATACCGGCTCTTCAGGATTCAGCCATCATGGCTTCCCTCCACTCTTCGCTTCACTCGTCATCATACTTCACCCAGTTTTGCTCACTCCTCATCGTACCTCATCCAGTTTTGATCCTTGATTGCTTCACCTGAGTTGCCTCTGGTTCTGGATCTCCCTTCTTGACCTCAGAATCTATCTCCTTTCAAGGTGCCTAATTCCTTTACTTCCTTCATGCCAGTTCATTTTTGGTTCTGTCCTGTATCCTCCTCTTCCAGTACAGTTCTGGATATCCAAGCTTCCCTCTGCTCTTGGCCTGCTCTCAATATTCTTTTTTGGGCTTACCTACCATAATTCTTATGCCTCCTATCAGCTGCAGCCATCCTGCCACATGTATCGAGTTCATAACTCCAGTCATATCGAGTTTATGAATCCAGTTATTATTCACTGTGCATTACCTCATGGTTTATATCTTTACATCATTTACTCGAACATTCCGATCATTGAATTCCATACTACCTCACCGACTACAACCTCAAGGTCTAATCGTTCACAGTCTATTCGCTTACATCACATAATCAAACATGCCTCTTCAATCTCAGTGTATGCTCACTTGCACCGCTCAATCAAGCCAGTCTGCATTATCATTGTCTCCTCATCAGAACATCTGGAATCTCCTCGTGAACACATCTGGATACCCCTTGCTCCTCTGTCTCCTTCATGGATTTACTCCCTCCTAGCCTTGCTCCTCTGATCTACTATCTCTCATCGACTACGCTAGCGTATCCTCCTTGGGTCCCTGCTCCCTTATGTTCCTTATTTTATCTATGCTTCTTTTGAGTTTTCCATAGCCTATTGTCAGCCTCCTTACTTATATCCCTCATCTATGAACCATTCTCTCTACTAACATATGCCCTCAAATCAAATGTCGTCAGCCTGGAGGGAAGGTGACCTAGGCCGTGGATCCCCAGAGGTTTCCTCTTCAAAGGGTTTTTCTTCTCCTCCATGCCAATGGTTATAATATTAGTTGAGTTAGTGCTTTCTTCTCGTTAGTTAGTTAGGTTCCACTGTTGGATGGAGGCAGACAGTGGCCCAGCTTCCCCTCTCTCCTCAGGAAGTTAGCCCTTCTTCTCACAGAATCCATTCATCATACTCGCATCTTTAAAGCCTGTCATCTTTGGGTATTCTTTTGGGCTTCTTCTAACCTACCTTTAGCTGACTCATTCATTCCCAGCACCTGTGGGGGACCCTTCTCTATGGTTCATTGCGCATTCCCCTTCAGGGTGGTATATCCCACAGATAGAGAGGCATAAAGCCACAAAGCAAATCAAGTTACACAAGCACCATTTCATATTACCTCATTCAGTTGCATAAGCACATCAAATGGGAGGGCTTTAAGCCCATGGTTCGATGGGCGGAGCAACAAACGTCACTCCCCCATCGAGCTTAAAGCATCACAACATTCTGGGCTTTGCCAGGAATCTTTTTCATTACACACCATCCACCCCTCCTCCTCCAGTGGCTCGTCTCTCTTCCCTGTGGGCTTCTTCCTAACCTACCTTTATCCAACTCATTCATTCCCAGCACCTGTAAGGGAACCCTCCTCTAGGTTCCTTTCGCACCCTACAAGGTGGTATATCCCACGAATAGAGAAGCAGAAAGCCACAAAGCAAATCAAGTTACACAAGCACCATCTCATATTATCTCATTCAGTTGCATTAGCACATCAAGCATCTATTCAGAGCAATTGTTTAGTTCAGCTGGTAATGTCACTACTGACACATGATCCTGTTTTTCACCAGAAAATGCTGAGCGCCTCATTTCTCAAAGTCAACATTCGTCACTTTAATTTCAAATTTGATACCTGAATAAAACATACACTGACTGCTCTGAGCAGGCCCTATCCAAAAACACTTTCAAGAATTTGTGCCTGTGGTGAAAATCTTTTCTGAATAGGGTATGCTACATGAGGTAGCAATTAGTTGCAACAAGTCAGGTCAGGATGGACTAGTCCAGGCCACTATTACTTGAATGATCATGTGAGCAGCACAGAATAAAAAACAAATATAATAACATCAGTGGGTTCAGAGTCCAAATACAACAATCAACTGCATTTCATGTCATAAACTTACTTGGTGGTACCTGGCACCACTATCTGATCTGGATCGAAAGGACATTAACAGGCTGGAGAAGGTCCAGAGAAGGGCAACCAAGATGGTACAGGGCTTGCACCACAAAACTTATGAGGAGAGATTAAGGTACCTCAATATGTACTCACTGGAGGAGAGGAAGGAGAGAGGGGACATGATAGAAACATTCAAGTACCTCAAGGGCATAAACAAGGTGCAGCGGAAGAGACATCTTCCAATACAAGAGAAGTACAAGAATGGGGGGGCATGACATGAAATTGGAAGGTGGCAAGTTAAGAGGGAATGTGAGGAAGTTTTTCTTTACAGAGAGGGTGGTAGACACATGGAATGGACTGCCACGAGAGGTGGTGGGAGCAATCACTGTGGTTGGATTTAAACATGCATGGGACAGGCATAGGGGATCAATAGAGGTAAAGCAGCAGGAGGGTTCAGAAGCTGTAATCAAGTACAAAGCTTATGGGCAGACTAGATGGGCCTAGCGGTCCTTATCTGCTGACAATTTGTATGTTTCTATGGAAGGTAGGGTACTGCTGTCTACTACTACTACTATCACTTTTTGTCCTCACGAGTTACGACTACTACTTTTTTCCCTTATTCCAGTCATTACTACTTCTACTTGTAACTTTTTTTGCCCTCAGCAACTGATCCATTCCTGACTGTACTGTTTTAATTTTCATATAGTGCATGGCTTAGCAGATGCCTGAAACTCATAAACTGAATACTGTTTGTTTATTTCTCACGTCCCCCATATTTTGCTGTGACTACTTCACAGAAAAAAATGCTACTAAATTGAAAATTCATATAAATTCTTTATTGTTTGTGTGTGCGTGGTATGCTAGCCTGGTTACATCTCACTTAAAGTAACTGGGCTGAGATTATTATATTACTATATTTTATTTTTGATAATTAAATTACTTGGCAGTGGTTGGCAGCAATTGTGGAACTAGGAAGGATGTAATTGTGTTGTGTATCATCAGGTCTTCAGGTAGCAGTGACAAATAGTTAAAGTACCAGGCCCCCTCCCCCCATTTTGCTGCATTAAAGCCTGCAAATTAAAAAAAATAACTCCAATGTTCTTACTTTTCATATATTTTGGAGGGGTTCTTCATTCTCATTATCCAGCTGAACCATGATTAAGCCTGAGCACTTTGGCAAAGTGACCACCTCCATTGGTTAGATAAAAAGCATCACATTTTAACCTGCCATATCAGAGCTGAGGCCTCCTTGCTTCCTCTATTTTTAATGAAGAGACCACTCTCCTGGCTTCATTACTTATAGTGTGCTCTGGCGGTGAAAGGCTCACAGGTGTGTAATGGGGAGCTTGGCAATTAGAAGAAGGTCATGCATCTCCACATTCAAATCAGTACAAAAGTTTGCAAGCTCAACTCCTGTATTTACAATACAACTTCATAAAATTAGTGGTATGGCTCTTGATGTGACCAGCAGAAACATATGGTTAAAGTACCAGCCCCCCATTTCTGCTGCATTAAAGCCTGCAATTTTTAAAATAACTCCAATGTTCTTACTTTTCATACATTTGGAGGGTTCTTCATTCTCATTATCCAACAAACCATGATTAAGCCTGAGCACTTTGACAAAGTGACCACCTCCATCGGTTAGGTAAAGAGCATCACATTTAACACCACCTCTTGGATCAGGTAGTGTACCATATACCATAGTATACTGGGGTATGTGAAGCAGTTGCATCATTCACTTGGGGAGGTGGGTGGGCTCTCTTAGTGCTGCTCATTTGATCATTCCTGTCCATTTCTTTGGCCTGTTCAGCCCTGACTGGAACATCCATCAAAATAATACCCACACAGCACTATTAATAAAAAAAATCTTAACTGCCTGGCAGTGCCTGCAGTGCTTTGATATAGGTATTTGCATCTGTCTGTCTCCCTCTCTCGCTCTCTCTGTCTCTCTCTGTCTCTCCCAGCACACTCATGTCACGTACCCGAGCAGGATATGCTACCATTATAGACCAGCCATGAAGGGGCAAGTAGTGAGTGATTGCTTTTTATTTAGTAGTTTTACACAAATTTTTACACAAGCAATTCATCAAATTATTTCCTTTGGGCCTCTGTGTCAAATGTGACTGACTTTGTCCACTTTTATGCATTTTTTTCACATTTTTTCAAATATTTGTCACTAAATCAGAACTAATCAGAACAAATCAGAACTTCACTGTGTTCCAGTTTATTTAATAAGGGTCAGAACATCATTGAGTTCTCCCAGCCCTAATTGTTATGTGTTGGAATTTAACACACCTTACTTGTCTTTAACAAAGTTTCGCCTTGATACAGTGTGAGATGTGATTAGGAGAGGCACTGTGGTCAGAAAGAGAGAGAGTGTGTGAGGCAGTTGTGAGAGGTGCATCACTGCAAGAAAGAGGATTTGGAATCTTGTCAGTTAACGTGTATAAGAGCACAGCTGTACGACAGATAATAGTTCAGTTGGTTCTGTGTTATTATTGATTGACACTGATCTAGAGATTTATAATAAAAATATATAATTAAGGAATAATCCATGATAGGGTGTGGGTTATTATTGATTGACACTGATCTAGAGATTTATAATAAAATATATAATTATGGAATAATCCATGACAGGGTGTGGGTTATTATTGATTGACACTGATCTAGAGATTTATAATAAAATATATAATTAAGGAATAATCCATGATAGGGTGTGGGTTGGGCTGGGATTTACCCATGCCTGGCATGGTTCAGTCTTGAGGCCACAGGCTGAGTGACCAACTACACCAGGTGTGGGGAAATCCCAACCCAACCCACACCCTATTGTGGATTATTCCAATGATACAATTAGCAAACATGACAATTACATAAAAAGTGAAGGAAAAGCTTTTTTTTTATTTTATGTGCAGATTTTACTTAAATATCCTTCCCCTACACAAAATAGCTCCTTGTTGCTGGGCACTAACCCTCCTGTGCCCATGAAGACAGCTGGCCACAACATGAATGAGCTGTGAGTGCCTCAAGAGTGATTGTAACTGAAAATAATAGCAATTTGATTTTAGTGTTGATGGTTAGCTCTGGATTGTCTCTGACTTCAATACTGCAGTTCAGACCTGTCTGTTTTTCTCTTTTATAGTTTTCACTATTCCTCAGTGGCTTTTCATTTCGCTGAATGACATGGTTAGCAGGAGAAAAAAATCACAGCTTTGCGAGTGTGTGTGTTGGAACACTAAGGGTTCTGTGTGGAGTGATTTTACTTTTTTTATGTTGGCTCGCGCATGCTTGCCAATCAACATATTGCATTAGTAGCAGATTTGGAGGTGCGGTCACTGTGCGCAAATGCAGGGCATGCATCAGTAGATGCATCCCTCCTTCCCCAGTAAGGCAGCTGTAGGTGCTGACACCAGCCACGCATCAAGTGGTGACCAGATCTAAGAAAAGGTCCACTGCAATCATGCAGTGGCACAATAACACACCCTCCTGATGTGCCTGTTCTGGTGAAACCATTCAGTCAACATGGCGGCACGGACTGCCACTGTGTGCACAGTGCCCCAACCTGCTTCATTTGCTGATGAGGAGCCCACTCCCCACTGACATAATGCCCCCCAATTTAAAGTGTATGCTGAGTGGTGCCCAATCCCCATTGGCATCATGCATCCCCCAAACAATCTTTCTTTGCCGACAGGGGCACCAGTCCCCATCGGCTTAAGTCCCCCCTTCCCCATTTATTTTACCAATGGGGAGCCCACTCCCCATTGGCATAATGTTGCCCCCACATTTGTTGTGTGCCAAGGGGTGCCCCATCCCCTCAGCTCATCTCCCCTTCATTATATGTGCCGACGGAGGGTTCCCATTCCCGTTGGCTACAGCACCCCCAATACACTCAGGTGGCATGCTGAGCCCACCCCAGTGTGCCAAATGCCCCTGAAGAATAAAAACCATCCTGTGATTTTAATTTTTTTTTAAACTTGTGAAAGAAGAAAATGGTCCCCTCGCAGTCTTTCTGCCCCTCCCCCAACACGCACCCACCCTCTGTGTGCCCTGCCTCTGCACACCCCCCCACCCCATACTTACTTCCGGAGCCTGGCGTGATGATCTTCGGTGGACTGGGAACACGTCTGCACTCTTCAAAGCCAACCGCGAACTGAAGAAATTCTGGTAAGCTGTATAATGGCATAAATAGGGGTTTTTCAACTTTGGTGCATATCTCGCCATTTTGGGAATTTTGGCACCAAACATTCAACATAGGGTTGTTGTAACCCCTCCTCATGAATTCAGTCACTGTCATGGCGTTATTCAGTCCTGAAAAGTGATTTCATGGTCATTGTGCGGAATCACCTTTTGGGACCGATTAATGGTGCCACTGTTCATGAGGAGGTCTCTCAAAAAGCCTCTGTTGCAAATTTGGTGGAAAAAATCCAAAAAATGGCTGTTTTATGAGTGTCGTTGCACAGTTTCCACACACGCTCGTAACTTCATGAATTTGTAATATTTTCACTCCAGATTTTCAAAATTGACATTTTCCCACACCTCCTTATGAACAGTACAGCTGTCATTTTACATATCCTGGCCAAAATGTGTTTTCGCACCTGTGGTGCACAATGGTGTGGTCACTGTGGGAATTCAACTTTTGGGACAAATTAACAAAATCACAGTGCCACTGTTCATGAGAGGAGGTCCCAAAATACCAATGTTGAAAATGTGGTTAAAACAATCCTGAAAATAATTGGGTTATGGATGTGTGTTACGCAGTTTCTATGCATGCTCATGACTTCACCAATTTTTCATATTTTTACTCCACATTTTCAACGTTGCCATTTTTTTACACCTCCTCATGAACAATACAGTTGTCATTTTTCACATCCTGCCCAAAATGTGTTTTCATCCCTGTATCACCAAATGGCATAGCCGCTGTACAAAACCACCTTTCAGCTAACAAACTGATAGTGCTGCTCTTCATGAGGTGGGGTCACAAAAAGCCTATGTTGAAAATTTGGAGTGAAAATACAATAAAACCCCGCGGCATTAGGGTTTTCAACTGTAACACCCAACCCTGTGGAGACTGACAGGCATCAAGGGTGTGACTTGGGATCATTGGCTGAAATGCTCATGCCACTCCACCTCCACCCCCACCCTGCAGCCACTGACAGGCATCATGGTCTGCCTTGGAATGTTCAGCCCTAAAGTTCACCCCATTCTCCTATACTGCACCCACCTCAGCGTATTTCCTTATGGAATGACGTAAGTATAAGGCCCAAAGACCCCAAAGCACACCACGATACTTGTCAGTGTCTACAGGGTAGGGTGAGGTAGAATGGCATGAGCATTGTAGCTGACAACCCAAAGGCACACCCCAATACCTGTCAGTCTCTGCAGGGTGGGGGTTGGGGTTGGCTTCAGTTCAATACTTCACTGCCATTCCTATTATGCATTTCTAACTCCTGCACTACCAATGCCAATGCCAGCGAGACAACATTCTGCATTGACAAATGCTTGTTTTTTAAATGTGCTGTCAGATGGTACTTTATGTGGTGGTTATGCAAAAATTATGCCATGACATAAAGTAGCAGCTGACCAGTCAGGAAAGTGAATTTTTAGAACCTATTGTAAAATTTCTTATAACAATTATGACTACACTATATGCAAAACAATAAGAAATAAAACAAACAAAATGTCTCAAAAAAGGAAGGGAGGAGGAGTGGCACTGTATGTGAAAAATGACATAAGGGCCACAGAGATCCAGGAGGAACAAAATGGGGGAGAGATACTGTGGGTTAAGCTGGAAAGGAAAATGGGGACAGCCATCCGCACAGGTGTGGTCTATAGACCACCAGCCCAGGAGGAAGAAACAGATAGGGAGGTGATGCTAGCCATCCAAAGGATGGCAGACAAGGGTGAGGTAGTACTGGTTGGAGACTTCAATATTCCAGACGTGGACTGGAGCATCCCAGCAGCAGCATCAACTAGAAGCAGATTTATCCTGGACTCCCTTCAGGGTGCCTTCCTCAAGCAACTGGTCATGGAACCAACTCAGCAGAAGGCAATACTGGACCTTGTGCTCACAAACAGGGACAGTGTGATGGGGGTAACAGTGGGGAGCACCTGGAAAACAGTGACCACCAGTCATTGTGGTTTGAAATCACAGAAAGAGCAGAACCAAACCACACAAAACATGTATCTGGATTTTAGGGGAAGACTTTGGGAAAATGGGGAGATACTTGAAAGAGGCATTAAGGGAATGGGACAGGAATCAGGGGTTGAGGAACAGTGGGCAGTATTTAAAATGGGGATTACAAGAACAACAGAATTATGCATTAAGCAGGTTAGCAAGAGGAAAAGGAAGAGGAGACCATTATGGTTTTCCAAAGAGGTAGCAAAGAAAGTGAAAGCCAAAAGATTGCATTCAGGCAATACAAAAGACACAGGCAGAAGGGGATAGGGAGAAGTACCAGGAGAAGCAAAGGGAGGCGAGGGAGGTCAGTAGGAAGCCAAAGCTCAGACAGAAGAACACATTGCAAAATCAGTGGGTAGAGGGACAAAACCTTTACAGGTACATAAGTGAAAAAGAAAGACAAAGGGAGGGATAGTGAGACTGAAGGGGAGGATGGGGACATGGAGGATGACAACAGTAAAGCTGACATTTTGAACAGGTATTTCTGCTCAGTCTTTACTGAGGAAGAGGAGGGTAATGGGTCTGAAGGGAGTACAAGGGGTGAGAATGGTGCAGAAATGGACACAAGTCCCTTTACATGAGAAAGGGTGCTAAAGGAACTGGAAGTAATAAGAGTTGATAAAGCAATGGGGCCAGATGGGTGCACCCCAGGGTCCTTAAAGAACTAAGAGAGGTGGTGGCTGAACCTCTGGCTATCCTGTTTAGCCGATCACTGGAAACAGGGAGGTACCCAAAGACTGGAGGACAGCAGATGTAGTCCCCTTTATACAAAAGTGGGGAACAAAGAGGAAGCAGGGAACTACAGACCAGTCAGCCTCACCTCGGTAGTGGGGAAGATCATGGAAGCACTACTGAAGGAGAGATTGGTGGAACATCTGGTTGTCAATGGACTACAGGATCCAAGGCAGCATGGTTTCACCAGGGGGAGGTCATGTCAGACCAACCTTGTTGAATTTTTTGACTGGTTGACTAGGAAGGTGGATCAGGGGAGGGCAGTGGACATGGCCTATCTGGACTTGAGCAAGGCCTTTGACACTGTGCCACATAGAAAACTATTACACAAAATGAGGAATATGGGTGTGGGCAGGACAGTAGTGTGGTGGGTAGGTAACTGGCTGGGTGGCAGGACACAGAGGGTGGTGGTAAATGGCTGTCACTCCACAGAGGGAAGAGTGACCAGTGGGGTATCACAGGGATCAGTGCTGGGACTGGTCCTATTCAGCATCTTCATCAGTGACATTACGGGACCTAGAAGGCAGAATTTCACTGTTCGCTGATGACACAAAGCTCTGTAACAGAGTAGACACACCAGAGGTGTAGACAGAATGAGAAGGGACCTGCAGAAACTTGAAGAATGGTCAGGGTTTGGCAGTTGAAATTCAATGCAAAGAAGTGCAAGATAATGCATATGGGGCACAAAAACCCTGGCACAATATATCAGTTGGGGGGTGAGGATATAGCATGCACCAAGCAGGAAAGGGATCTTGGGGTTGTCATCTCGGATGACCTCAAGGTAGGGAAACAGTGTGACAAGGCAGCAGGTAAAGCAAATAGGATGCTGGGATGTATAGGCAGGGGCATCACCAGCAGGAAAAGGGAGGTCATAATTCCGCTATACAAGACACTAGTGAGGCCCCACCTGGAGTACAGTGTACAGTTCTGGAGACCATACCTACGTAAGGGACATAGACAGGGTAGAGAAGGTTCAGAGGAGGGCAACAAAGATGGTGCATGCATTGCATCACAAGTCCTATGAAGACAGGTTGAAGGAACTGAACATGTACTCCCTGGAGGAGAGGAGGAGAGGGATATGATAGAGACATACAAGTATCTTACAGGAGGAACAGGGTGCAGGAAAACACTATTTTTAAGCGAAAAGGTGTTCCAGGACTAGAGGGCATAGGATGAAGTTGGAGGGAGGGCGATTCAGAGGAAACATGAGAAAGAATTTCTTCACAGAACGGGTGGTGGACAAGTGGAACACCCTGCCAGAGGAAGTGGTGGGGGCTGAAACAATCACGGGATTTAAGAATGCATGGGATAGACATAAAGGAATTCTGGAGGTCAGGGGTAAGGGGCAACAGACTTCTAGGAAAACAAACTGAACTTACAAGCTCAAATGGGCAGACTGGGTGGGCAATAGGCCCTTATCTGCCGACACTGTCTATGTATCTATGTATCTATGTCTCTTATTTCTTTACAATTACAAAACATTTTATAAGCAAGATATCACACACCAGAGTTTGTGGTTTATGCTAGGCTACCCCACTCTCTGGTGTACTCTGTTATGTGTTGCAGTATTTAAGCAATAAGGTACACCAGGGTGTGAGTCATTCTAGGATTCACCAGTGCCTCATGGAATGTAGAGTGAGATGAACCCAAGTACCTTCAGCTTCCCAAGAAGTATATCAATCTACAATGATCCACATCCAGAATGCCTTATTAGGATTATAAACTAGATCATTGTTTTAAAAAGTTTAAGGCAAAAGTAGACACATATGCTTACTGATCAGAATACAAAAAAAATGCAGGATTCTAGACTATGAGTTGCTGCAGGATTTACCAAATTCACGTGATCAAATTTCACCAATCCTATTAAACGATTTTCTCAACCCATTTTATAATACTTACTGTGCTTGTGGAAGTCATAGCAGTAAACTCTGCACCTGTGATTTCTATTTTGTTTCTTTCCTCTCCTCATGCCAAGCATTACCTTTACGGATCAAGTATGAAGGATAGCAAAGCCTTGAACATTGCTGTAATCAGTGCTGAAGGATCTGGTTAGAGGTGTCATATTGCCTTCAGAAAACATTAAAATCTCTCAACTGTATTGTGTTAAAACATTTCTGTAACTGTGCAGAGTATTTTTTTTTTATTAATGGCTAGCATTTGGAATGCTGTTGTAAAGCAGATTACATTTCTGAGGCAGAAAGTGATTACCGTTCAAAAAACTAAGAAGAGTATGTTTGCTTTATATAAATAACTCTATCATTTAGCATTTATGAAGAAGCCCTTCCAATGAAAAATTAAGCAATTACTGAACTGAGGCATCAGTTTCTGTCATTATCCTCCAGCTCATGAGAGCTACATGGAAACCTAGCCTGGAGAAATCTAAAACGGATTAAGGCTGATGACTGTTAAAGATGCAGCAGCCTTTCCCTTGGCCTGATTAGCCCTCAAAGGGAATATCTGTGTGTAGATTTACCCATTTCACTTTGGTAGGAACAAAATAATTTTAATAGGCCCTTGGGGAACAGTGCATCCATCCATTCATTTATTTCTCAGGTAAATTCTAAGCTGTCAAGTGTTTATTTCGTCCTGTAATAGGAAGAATCATTCTCCAAGCCAGGCTGCAATAGAGAGGTTGTGGCAAGAGTGCAAACTGCCAAGAGGCAACCCCCTCCTCCCCGCACTGCACAGCTTTAGGTAGTGCTGTAGGTAGGAGATTTTTTCTTAATTCCAGCACCAAACAGGGGCTGAATTAGCACCAATTTATACAACAGAAAATATATTTAAACATACAAATTGTAAATAATGCATCACATACAGGGCAAGACATATTGTCACAGTTATTTCATCGCTCATATACAATTAATAATATTAGAACATCTAAAATGTGCAAATAACATTCTCACAGTATATTGAAGAACTAAATTCATTGTAAGACTGCATAGAGGTACTGTACAATACCCTATTAATCTAGTGCTTCCCATAACTAACCATATTGCACATCTATGTGCACTGTTGTAGAAAGGGCACAGGAAGGGGGCAGGACAGATTTCCCAATTGCAGCATAGGGCCTCAGGATTTATTCAGTCCCTGTGGAACTTCTGATTCCCTGCATACAAATGTTCTGACTAGATTGGGTGCAGCCAGGTTGTTCGGGGAAAGGGAAAAGCCATAGGAAGGATTTTGCTAAAATGTGATCAGTGGTTCTGTATGCTAATTACATCCTTTTTTCAACTGAAAACATTCAAAACATCATTCAACAAAAAGCTTCACACTAGTTGTGGGCAACTCAAATATTTAAGGCAGGTAAATAATTCTGTGTCACACCTGAAAAAGGAACCATGGTCTCAGTGAGCCTACCCGGTTATCAGTATTCAAAATTAAAAGCCAGTTAAATTTAGTTCATTGTACAAATGACACCGGCCACAACAATACATCCTGTAATAATGCAATTCAATAACAAAAATGTAACTTTTATAAAAACAACAAAGTACATTAAAAAGATTTTGTATTCATCATTACCTCAACTTTCGTGTATAAATACACATTTGTATTTAATATTTTATTGAACTGTAGACCCATCCCTTTTTCTAATTTTGTATGTGTTGATTTATTTTCATGACCTGTTCAGCTTTGTTTACCCTTATTTTAGCAGCAGTCTGGAAGTATATCATGCCCCTAATGTGAGCTCCTTTGTGTTGTCTAATACCAATTATTTTATTTTTATTATTTTATATGGGTCATAATTTAAGGTGATTAAAAACAAACAGAGACAGTTACTTTTTTTAACCCTATCTGTCAATGAAACTACACCTTGTGCCCTGTTCAACAAACAATCAGTTTCTGAGTCAACCCTCAAAATGATGTTTGAGCTGAAAAACTTATGAGCTATCCACTTTATTTTTTTGGGGTGGGGAAGCTTTTTTATGGGGTGCACTGTTTTCACCCTGTTTAATTTGACTTTACAGGCAAGTGATTCATTTGCAAAAGCCATTTTCACCTCCTTTTGGAGCTGGTCCAGTACCAAGATGTATAATGTATGAGCCTTGGATTCCCTCACTATGACATGTAGGGTTAGAGGTCATCACAGGGACAGAGGATCACCCTGCATTTGCTCCTCCTCTGCTGACCAACTAAGGGGCAGGAGTGGTATCAGCTGTGAAAAGCACAGAAGAAACTGTGGGGGGGCAGTAGACCTGTTGCAGCTGCAAAAGTTGACATGAGCTCCCTATATCTAGCTTTCTGGTTCTTAAAAAAACACATTGTTTTCTGAATTCTACACCCTCAGTTTTCCACCCATTCCGTGAGGGATTGTGAGGAACTCGCTTCTGTTTTATTTAATCTACTGTTGTGCAGTATGTGTACAGTGTGGAATACAAACAGGCAGAAGTGAGAAAGACATGGATGCCTTAGCTGGGACATTGTTTTCTTCTCCCTTCTGTCGGGGATCATGCTGCGCAGCAGTGGGAGTTTGGGTTTTACCTAGTTTCCCCATTGGTTTTTCCCTGAAACCCCACCCCTGAGGATGCTGGCATGAAGGATGGAAGTCCAGGCTGTAGACATGCTAGTGCATGTCTCAGCTAAGTGCCTAATGGTGTCCTCCCCTCCCTACACTGTGAGTCAGGTGCTGCCGAATGTTCATCTAAAGGCAACGGTGTGACAGCCCTCCCCCCTCGAAGGAGTAGAGTATCCTATGGGATGCTCAAGTCTTCTACCTCCGGCCAGCCCCAAATAACCCAGGCTTGTTCCCTAACTCGGGTCACCAGTGTCATGGGTGAGAGTGCTACCACTGTGCCAACAGGCTGGCCCGGACACACAGTTTTGATGTGGCAGGGACACTAAAACTCATAATATGGTGGTGTCATATATTTTTAGAATGTGGCAGAGATACACAATTATGAAATGTGGAAGTCACATAGATGGCAGGGATATGTAATTTCATAATGTGTCAGGGATGCAAACATTTGGCATGTGGTGGTGATGCACAGTTTCAAAATATGGTTGGGATGCTTGATTTCAGATTGCAGTGAAACATGCAATTTCATAATGTGGCATGGACACAGAATATTAGAATGTGATAGCCATACAATTTCAGAATGAGGTAGGGATATACAATTCTAAAATAACATTATAGTAGCATTATAATAACTAACATAATTTTCTCACTTTTTTTAGGTTCCTTAGAGATATTCTGAATTTGTTGAGTGCAGCTTTAATTTATTATTCAGAGTTGTATTAAGTTAATTGTTTATCTCTTGAACCAAAAAAAAAATGTTTGGTAGGCATTTAGCTACTATTGGCCTCACTTTTGGCATTTCTAATATCTCACTGTTGTATATAACTTGTGGTTCATTATTTAACCTTGTTTATTCACATTCATTTGTATTCTCATTCATTTCTCACTGGTGTGATTAACTTAACTATTTGTTGTAATTCCATGGTCCTGTAGCGTTAAGCTGGACCCTATTTATGAAGTTTTGGTTATCTGAGTTGCCCCTCCCCCTGACAAAGAACCTGCAGGGGTTCAAAGCGCTGGGGCTTTTTTGTCAGTCTGTCCATTGCTGTTTCTCACAATAAAGCCACTCTGCATACTGCAGTGCTTTGTTTGGTTTTTTTGCACCATTGTCATTTGTTGTTTGAGTTTTGATGGGGGTACATGCTCCTGAGTGCCTCTCAGTTTTGCTCTATTGCTGTTCATTTTTGCTCTGGGCTGCATGGATGCCTCTATTAGTTGGTGCTTAGCTTTTACAGTGTGACTGTTTTTCAGTTACTTAGCAATGTTCTTTCTGAGCGGCTTCATCTTACTTAAGCAGTTTTCTTTGTTTTTTTTTGCATTTGTAGTGACCGCATGGTGAGCGTCAGTGCTTTGTAATACTTTTGGCCCCCTCAGTCAGCTCACTTCTGCATTTTTGTTCATTGCTGATATGTTATAACCCGATCTCGGTGAGCGTTTTTATGTCGATTACTTTTTGCTCTTCTCTTTTTTTGCCCTGCTTCTAACATTATGAGCAGCAAAGAGTCAGAAATGGAAACTATTTCTGAAATTTTGACAGTGGCATGCAATAGAAATACTGGGAAGAGACAAGGCAGATTATTTCAGACAGCTAACTTATTGGAGTGACATAAGCAGGCTGGTGATATTTATTTCAGAAGATTTTCAGATTATTACTAAGTCTTCAGACAGTTGTGAGAATTTGTTTAACAAATTGAAGCATTGGTGTCAGCAGTCATATTCTGTGTACTTTACTGAGTACAGTAAACTATAAAAAAATTCAGGGGCAACATGAGCCTCCGGCTTGGGCCACAAACACAAATAGAGCCTAAAGTACTGTGCATGAAGAACTGTTTTTCTCCTCCTTGGATGCTCTAGTGTGAGTTTGTAAATGCTCTTTTGAAGCTGTGTGGGTGATAAACTCAGAGGCCATGACTGTATGAGCGACCCAATCAGAGTATGTATGCAAGAGTGCTGGTGTGAGTGGACTTTTGTAAGGCTGGCTACCTTGATAGTGGTACTGAGGATTATCAGTGTATCCTAAACATTGTAACTAAAAGCCAGCCAACTTCTGTGTGATTGGTAGTGTGTGTGTTAGATAAAATAAAATGTTGTGAATCTATTAGGATCAGTGGCTTGCTATATATTTTTGACTGAAATGGGGGTGGGGCAATGTTTGTGTGATTGGGCAGCACATCTTTTAGTTTGCATTTATGGGGGGGAGGGGCAATAGTTCCATCAACTCTCGAGTACAAGTTTACAATTCCTGGCAACACCTCTGAATTGGAGAGGTTAGAAATTGTGGAGATCAAGCTTTATTATACTATTTCAAGTCTTAAGAAGTACAAGAACACTAAACGAATACCTAGGGGGTTACGAATTGTTAGAAAATGGGCTTGAAAAATATTGTATGCTGATTGGCTGAGAACCCCATCCAGGCATACGTTTATTTTTCGACAGTGCCCGTTAAAAAACAAATGCCATAGTAAGAAACTTATTACAAGGGGTATCACTGTGCCCCACAGTTTTTAAAACCTCACAGGCAGCCATTAGTTTTTCGCTTAGTGAGCGAATTCCCCTCCATCACTTAACACTGTCATCAGATCCTAATTTGCCCCGCTACTACCTAAAATAATGTTGCAGGAACACAGAATTTTTTTTAAATGAGACTGCCAACATAACAGGGTCCATTCTTTGCAATGCAAGAACTGCCATTACTTGCAGCTTTTGTGTCGTGCTATACCTCGGTTCACCCCAGGCTGCTATCCGAAAAGGACACAAGTCACAATAGTAGAAAAAAAAACTAAAAAAGAAAAGCAAAAGAATTTTCCAACAGTTTCATCTCTTACTTGCCACTGCACAAAGATGACTTGGCCGATCCCCATACACTCCTCCATGGCACTGTACAGAATGCCATGGCATGGCTGTGGGGCTTGGCTGGAGAGTTTAAGGTCCATAAATGAAACATAAGGGGAAAAAAACAGAGTGGGAGGCTGAGGGCTTATTTTGTTTCTGGAAAACAGGTGGGTGCGACGCTTTGCCCCATGCTTATGGTTATTGTATACTATTTGTATTATAAATAAATGGTCTGTGATTATCTCACACAAGTCAGCAGATAAATGATATAAACTACATTACAGAGTTACCTGACAGAAGACATACACAAAGAATGTACCATGTCAACATGATGAAGCCACATGCTAATAGGGCTGACATGGTGCTTGCAGTGTGTAGTCCTGGGGAGGGGACGGATGAAGGAGACCCCCTTCTGGACTTGCTGGAAAAAAGCAAGTGGGAGTCCTCTGTGGAGGCAAATAAAATGTTGCCCCAGTAGACTCCAGACCAAATCCAGGAAGTAAGGGAGGTTTTAGCAGACTTTTCCCCACTGTTCAGCACCAATCCTGGACTTAGCGACACATGATGTGGAGACAGGAACGCAGGCGCCCATATGGCGAACAGCATATCGGGTGTCAGAGGCTGTCCAAAAGGACATTAGGAGGGAGGTGGAGGAAATGCTGGATTTAGGGGTAATTCAGAAATCCCACAGCCCCTGGGCCTCACCTGTAGTCCTTGTTCCCAAGCCAGATGGCTCTACTCATTTTTGTGTGGACTATCATGGACTGAATGCAGTCACAAAGTCAGATGCCCACCCAATGCCACAGACAGATGAACTCCTGGACAAGTTAGGAGGGGCGACATACCTTACAACTATTGATCTGACAAAGGGGTATTGGCAGGTAGAGTTAACTGCCAGAGCTAGGGAGAGGTTGGCCTTCATCACTCTGATAGGGTTATTTGAATTTAAAGTAATACCATTTGGAATGAAGAATGCCCTGGCCACTTTCTAAAGGTTGGTGAACCAGGTGTTAAATGGTGCTGAGGAGTACACTGTGGCATACCTGGATGACATTGCCATCTTTAGTGCCAACTGGGAGGAACACCTGTCCCACCTTAAGGGAGTGCCGGGCAGGATACAGAGGGCTGAGCTCACTGTCAAAGCTGAAAAGTGCCAGGTGGCCATGGCTGAAGTGGCATACCTCAGGCATGTTGTAGGCCAGGGACAGCTCTGTCCTAACCAAGTGAAAATAGAGGCAATCAAGGCATGGCCCAGACCAGAAATGCAAGAGCAGGTCAGGAGTTTTCTAGGGACAGCAGGGTACTATAGGAAATTTGTACCAAATTACAATGCCCTGGCCACTCCCCTATCTGGCCTGTTAAAGAAAAGGATGCCCAAGAAAATTACCTGGGAACCAGCCTGGGAAAAAGCCTTTACCAGACTGAAGGAGACACTGTGTAGTGCTCCTGTATTGACAAGTCCAGACTATAGCAGACCTTTTGTAGTCCAGACTGATGCCTCAGATGTGGGTATTGGGGCAGTGCTGAGTCAGACATCTAACCAAGGGAAAGATCACCCCATAGTGTACTTCAGTAAAAAGTTACTTCCCAGGGAGCAGACTTACTCTTCTGTGGAAAAAGAGTGTCTTGCCATGGTGTGGGCCCTAAAGAGGTTAGAGCCATACTACATGGGCAGCATTTTGAGGTACAAACTGACCACAACCCCTTGGTTTGGCTGGCACAAATGGGTAAAATGAATGGTAGATTACTAAGGTGGATCCTTGCCTTGCAAGGTATGACATGACTGCCTCACACATGATGGGTTAGCCAATGGAAATGACAATGGACTGTCATGTCAATTTGAGCAATGAACTGACTTGGGGAGCTCATCCCATGCAGGGGATAGAGCCCCCAAATTCAGTCTAGGTAGGGAGGACTGTAATGCTGTGCCCCATGCTTATGGTTATTGTATAATATTTGTATTAAAAATAAATGGTCTGTGATTGTCTCGCACAAGTCAGCAGTGAGTGAGAGACTTGACCTTTGACCCCAAAAGGTTTCAGTGTGGCTGAAAGCTGCAGGATGTGTTAAATTGACCAGTGAAGAGAAACCCAAATCAAAGGTTTCCTGTTCTCTTAACAAAGGGCTCTAGCCATCAGCCAGGAGATAAGACCTCATAAAATGTTATGATTCCTACAGGAAGAGACTATTTGCTTACAGACTTGTGAGAAACCAGAAAAACATGAGATCACTCTAGCAAAACAGGAAATCAGCAGGGAAACATCAAAGGGGATGTTTTGATCAAAGACTGTCATGTTTGGGAAATGGCTAGTTGCTGATTTTTCACAGTAATAACATACATAGATACATAGATACATAGACAGTGTCGGCAGATAAGGGCCTATGGCCCACCCAGTCTGCCCATTTAAGTTTGTAAGTTCAGTTTATGTTTTCCATGAAGTCTGTTGCCCCTTACCTCTGATCTCCAGAATTCCTTTATGTCTATCCCATGTATTCTTAAATCCCGTGATTGTTTCAGCCCCACCACTTCCTCTGGCAGGGTGTTCCACTTGTCCACCACCCGTTCTGTGAAGAAATTCTTCCTCACATTTCCTCTGAATCATCCTCCTCCAACTTCATCCCATGCCCTCTAGTCCTGGAACATCTTTTCACTTAAAAATAGTGCATTCCTGCCCCTGTTCCTCCCTGTAAGATACTTGTATGTCTCTATCATATCCCCTCTCTCCTCCTCTCCTCCAGGGAGTACATGTTCCGTGCCTTCAACCTGACCTTCATAGAACTTGTGATGCAATCCATGCACCATCTTTGCTGCCCTCCTCTGAACCTTCTCTACTCTGTCTATGTCCTTACATAGGTAAGGTCTCAGAACTGCACAGTGTACTCCAGGTGCGGCCTCACTAGTGTCTTGTATAGTGGAATTAAGCCTCCTTTTCCTGCTAGTGATGCCTGCCTATGCATCCCAGCATCCTATTTGCTTTACCTGCTGCCTTGTCACACTGTTTCCTGCCTTGAGGTCATCAGAGATGATAACTCCAAGATCCCTTTCCTGCTTGGTGCATGCTATATCTTCACCCCAATTGATATATTGTGCCAGGTTTTTGTGCCCCATATGCATTATCTTGCACTTCCTTGCATTGAATTTCAACTGCCAAACCCTGACCATTCTTCAAGTTTCTGCAGGTCCCTTCTCATTCTGTCTACACCCTCTGGTGTGTCTACTCTGTTACAGAGCTTTGTGTCATCAGCGAACAGTGAAATTCTGCCTTCTAGGTCCTGTGCAATGTCACTGATGAAGATATTGAATAGTACCGGTCCCAGCACTGATCCCTGTGGTAACCCACTGGTCACTCTTCCCTCTGTGGAGTGACAGCCATTTACCACCACCCTCTATGTCCTGCTGCCCAGCCAGTTACCTACCCACCGCACTACTGTCCTGCCCACACCCATATTTCCCAGTTGTGCAATAGTCTTCTATGTGGCACAGTGTCAAGGCCTTGCTGAGTCCAGATAGGCCATGTCCACTGCCCTCCCTGATCCACCTCCCTAGTCACCCAGTCAAAAATTCAATGAGGTTGGTCTGACATGACCTTCCCTGGTGAAACCATGCTGCCTTGGGTCTTGTAGTCCATTGACAACCAGATGTTCCACCAATCTCTCCTTCAGTAGTGCTTCCATGATCTTCCCCACTACCGAGGTGAGGCTGACTGGTCTGTAGTTCCCGCTTCTCTTTGTTCCCACTTTTGTATAAGGGGACTACATCTGCTATCCTCCAGTCTTTGGGTATCTCCTGTTTCTAGTGATCACTAAACAGGATAGCAAGAGGTTCAGCCACCACCTCTCTTAGTTCTTTAAGGACCCTGGGATGCACCCATCTGGCCCCATTGCTTTATCAACTCTTATTACTTCCAGTTCCTTCAGGACCCTTTTCGTGTAAAGGGACTTGTGTCCATTCTGCACCATTCTCACCTCTTGTACTCCATTCAGACCCATTACCCTCCTCTTCCTTAGTAAAGACTGAGCAGAAATACCTGTTCAATATGTCAGCTTTACTGTTGTCATCCTCCACACAGCCCCCATCCTCCCCCTTCAGTCTCACTATCCATCCCTTTGCCTTTCTTTTTTCACTTATGTACCTGTAAAAGGTTTTGTCCCCTACCCACTGATTTTGCAATGTGTTCTTCTGTCTGAGCTTTGGCTTCCCTTACTGACCTCCCTGCCTCCCTTTGCTTCTCCTGGTACTTCTCCCTATCCCCTTCTGCCTGTGTCTTTTTGTATTGCCTGAATGCAATCTTTGTTGGCTTTCACTTTCTTTGCTACCTCTTTGAAAACCATAATGGTCTCTCTCTTCCTTTTCCTCTTGCTAACCTGCTTAATACATAATTCTGTTGTCTTGTAATCCCCATTTTAAATACTTCCCACTGTTCCTCAACCCCTGATTCCTGCCCCATTCCCTTAATGCCTCTTTCAAGTATCTCCCCATTTTCCCAAAGTTTGCCCCCTAAAATCCAGGATACGTGTTTTTGTGTGGTTTGGTTCTGCTCTTTCTGTGATTTCAAACCACAGTGACTGGTGGTCACTGTTCCCCAGGTGCTCCCCCACTCTTACCCCCATCACACTGTCCCTGTTTGTGAGCACAAGGTCCAGTATTGCCTTCTGCTGAGTTGGTTCCATGACCAGTTGCTTGAGGAAGGCACCCTGAAGGGAGTCCAGGATAAATCTGCTCCTAGTTGATGCTGCTGCTGGAATGCTCCAGTCCACGTCTGGAATATTGAAGTCTCCAACCAGTACTACCTTGTGGGTAATTACATTAAGAAGAAAAAGCTAGGAGGATGTAACCGTGACCTCACCAAAAGGGGTGGGGAGATGGATTCTGAAATGGGCATGTATCAGAGGTAAACAGAGCTTATTATTTTTGGACTTAACAGAGACACAGCTCTCTGGGGTAAAGAAAGCACTAATGGTAATATCTAGATAGGCAAGCACTTTTAAGTATTTGGGGTAGACGTATGTGTGTTCTGTAAACTTTCCGTTTATTTTATGTGACTGTAAGTTAGTGATATAATTGTTCTGTGTTTGATTTTATCTGTTTTACAATTTTTATTAAACAATATTTTCTTTAAAATGCTGGCTGTGTTTTCTCTCATTTCTTTTACATGTGATGCTGAGCCTGTGTTTAAGTCTGACAGCTGTTAAGGGCTTGAATGTTTTACTAAGCTGGCTTAAAGGTAAGAATATACCTAGGTCTCATATGGAGTTGTAAGGGTACATTTTGGGAACCTGGCTAGGTGCCACTGGGCAAAAGATTGTACTGCATTCCCAAAGAGGGTACAAATCTGAGCCTGTTAACTGAGTATGCTAGCATTAGGTTCACATTGCACCCCAGGACTTGAGACTAGTAGGTGATTTGGACCCAAAACAGACAGGAGGGTTACCGTTTGTTACCTGTTTACACTATTGCAGTCTAAGATTGGCACTGTGGGAACAGAGGGCCTGTCCTGCGGAGTGCATTTGTGACAGATTTGGTTCTCAGCGGTGTGATTTAAAAGTATGTAGTAACAGGAGCATTAACAGTTCAGTGTGTCAGAATAATACTATACAGCTCACATGCAAAATAAGGCAGTGATTTATTTTTAAAAAGTAAACAGAATTCCCAAAAAACAAAGGTAATGGTTTTTTCCAGGAACAAGAAGGCATCCACTGATTTTCCTTTAATTATTGATAGAAAGGGCAATAAAATTGAATTTGTTACAGTTTTCAAATATTTAGGTATAATCTTAGATAATCAGTTTTCTTTTGAACCTCATATTCAGAGCCTTAGGAAAACCCTGCATCAAAGACTGGGTATTCTTTATAGCGCTAAGTCCCTTTTGACCTTTGAATCAAGAAAGCTTTTAGTTCATATCTTTCTGTTTTCGGTACTTGATTATGGAATACTCATATATACCTCCACATGTTATAATGTTTTGAGCCTGCTCAGAGTAATATATCATTCAGCCTTAAGATTCTGGCTAGATTTGCCTTTTTGAACCCACTGTTTAGACCTGTATAAACAGACTTATTCTCTATCTTACGATGATCGAGTCCTTTTCAAAATGGGTACTTTTTTATTTAAAGTAAAATGAACCTTCCCTCCGTTTACTTCTCTAATGTTTTCCTGGGCAATAAATGCACTATCTACTAGGTCCCAGTTCAAATGTAAATTTAAAATACCACTTCTTAAGACCACCTTTGTGCAAAGATCTTTACTATATAGAGCACCCACTTTTTTCAATAAAATACCTTCAGTAATTGTTGAGAGTAATCTCACTCAGTGCTTTAAGAAAAGGTTAAAATACTGTTTTTTATGTCAGAAACATAATGTATCTGCTTCTGTAATTGCACTTTATTGGATTGAATGGTTTGCTCTTAAGTTATATTTATATACGGGCCGGATATTCAAACTGCGCTATTTTGTGGCGCAAGCCCTTGCGCTGCACAAAATAGTTACAAGAGGGTGTGATGAGCGATATTCAAAGGAGTTGCACTATTGAGCAACCCTTGAATATCACCCCGCCACAGCCACTGTGCATGATGCGAGTGGAACTTGCGCCACCGCAAGTGGTCAGAGTGGAGCATTCAACTTGTGGTGGCGCAAGTACCATTGCGCCATGTCCAAATTCGATATTCAAAAGGTGACATGCAAATGGGGCCATAATTCATGCAAGGTGCAGGGGCCATTGCATCTGTTTATCTTCCCATTGCATGCCATTAGCATGCAGGTGCGCCGATCGAGGACTTGCGCCTGGCGCCCTGCCAGGCAGCAGCCATCGGGGACCGACACCCACAGCCCGATCGTGGGCAAAGAGTAAAAATCCCCACCCCTCCACTGGCCCGATCGTGGGCAGCAAGTGTCCCCCAACGTATCCCTGGTGGTCCAGTGGACCGATAAGCTCGATCGCAGGGCAGCAGATGTCTAAACACACCCCGAACACATCCCTGGTGGTCCAGTGGACCGATAATGTCGCGGGCAGCAGATGCCTAAACACCCCCCCGAACATATCCCTGGTGGTCCAGTGGACCGATAAGCCCGATCGCGGGGCAGCAAATGTCTAAACACAACTCCTCCAAGAACACATCCCTGGTGATCTAGTGTCCCTCCACCCCACCACCCATGAAGCCCCACCACCCTGCTCCCCCCAGCGGCAGCATCCCACCACCTGCTGCCCCACCACCTGCCGACTGCTGCCGGTGAGGCTGCCGCCCATTGGTGCAGAGCAAGAGCCAATGGGCATGCAGCCCATACCGGACAAGGCAGTCCAGATTTGTGAATGAATGAATATGAATGAATATGAGTGGATATGTTAGGGAGGGTGTTTCGACATTGCTGCCTGCGTCGGGCTTATCGGTCCACTGGACCTGGGGATATGTTCGAGGGGGGGACATAGTGGGAGGGGTTATTTCAGCTTTTCCCACAGTCGGGCCAGTTGGGGAGGAGGGAGTTTAATGCTTTGTCTGCAATCGGGCCAGTGGGGGGTGGGGGATGTTTTACACTTTTGCCTGGGACTGGCTGCAGGGGGTACAGGGAGTAGGTTGAGGCCAGCCACAGGTGGCAGCTGCTGTGTTGCGCCCTGCAATGTGGCAGCTCACCTGTGTGTGGCCCTCGACTTGATCCTTTTTTTTTGACTCAGGAGTTGTGCAGGCGCAGGTTGAGTTCGCGCCTGCACAACTCTGCACAGCCCGGCTGAATATCGGGCTGTGCAATTTATGCATGGTTCCTCCCCCTCCAATTCAGCATGCATTCATTTGCATTGTGCTGCTGCTCAGCATGTTTTCAGTGGCGCAACTGTCTCCTGCTGAATATCGCAGAATGGCTACTGACTTGCGAGTATGTTAACCCTACTAAGCATGGCTCAACCCTTTTGAATATCTGGGCCACTGTGTTTTTAGATTGAACTTGTCACCAGTGAAAACAGGCAATTTTGCTCATCTGGATTTACAAGTATAAAAATTAAAAAAATGAAAATATGAAAAACTGTATCAGGCTGGCACTGTGGGAGCAGAAGCCCTGACCTGCGGGGTGCGTTTGTGACAGTGAGTTGAAGACAAAAGCTAAGACAACCAGCAGCAGCTACAAAAAAACAAAAAAAAAACCCACATCTTTCAAACACTGCAGTGCCCTGTACTGGCTGGGACACCAGAAGATGGTCCTATTTGACCAAAAAATTAATTAAAATATATTTGTACTCATTTTTAACTTTTTTATTTTATTTTTTCTAATCCTGTATACAAATATCACATATAACCCATTTTTTTAAGTGCAATTATACCCTCCAGGGTGGACAGTATTGGAATATACTTGACCTTCCAGGGGCTACAAGGCTGCTCTAGGTTTAAACCAAAGTCAATTTTCTGTTCATGTACTTTTGGTACAGCAACACAAACTTACAAATAAGTGGTAATGAAATTGAGGCAAATAGACTTCTTTCAGACACTGAAACTTATGTTGCATTGAATGAGGATCCTACTCTAAATTTTCAGAATGATTTGTTCCATTAGATAGTTTAGGCCATCTGGAGGGGCTTTATTACTGGGAGTGAGAATAAATATTTAAAGGTTGAACACCCAGTTATACTGACCTTTTATTATCTACTGAAAATACATACAGATTTGGAAAGGCCCCCCCCCCCCGGGTGACTGGTCATCTCGGGTATAGGTTCACTGACTGAGAAACTCTCCAGGTTCTATGACTTTTTCTTACAACCCTTGATGTTAAAATTGCCCTCCTATACTAGAGATTCTCTTCACATTTTGGAGAAATTGGATGCATTACAGTGGCATACTGATTTTTTTGTGGATCACAGTGGATGTAAATTCACTTTATACTTGCATTCATCACCAGCTGGGTGTCGAGGCATTACGTTTTTTTTCAAACAGCACCATGTACCATAATGCCCTTCCCCCATAGATTTCTTTTGGAGGCTGTAGAATTTATTTTGCATTATAACCATTTTTTTATTTAATGGAAGGTACTATCTACAAAATAGGGGACAGCAATGGGTGTAACTGTTGCACCCACTTTACACAAGTTTATATCTTGGGTGGTGGGAGAGCAGATACATCTTTAATACAAAATAGTAGTAGATATATTAATTTGCTCATTATATGGCAGGGGACAAAGGTGGATGCACAACTCTTCATAGAGAGTTTAAATGAGAATGACATGAATTTAAAGTTTTCCTCTGAAATTGAAAGTAAAAAAATTGACTTCTTAGATTTATCACTGATAGCATCTGTGAATGGTAAAATTGAGACAAAGTAGGGAAATTCACTGTCCCTCATTAAACTGCTCCCACATGGGCAGTTTTTAAGGTTGAAATTAAACTGCTCGACAGAACAAACTTTTGAACAACAAGCTGGTGAAATGTTAAAATGATTTTCCGAAGGAGGCTATAAAATAGAATATCTGAATGAAGCTCTAGCGAGTGCTAGCTCACAGAATAGGGCTACATTGTCAAGACCGAAAGTAAGGGATAATGAAAATACAGAAAAAATCATTATGTATTAGAATATAACTGTGTCTCTCTACAAGAAAAAAAACATCTTATTGAAGAACTGGCCATTACTTGAACATTGCAGTGTGCCTAATTCATTTTCAGTCAGTCCAAAAGTCTCCTTTAGTAAACCAAAAAATACAGGTAACATAATTTCTAGTAGTCACTACATGCCTGATAACGTGCACCCACATACATGGTTACCAGAACAGCCCATTGGGTGCTTTAGATGTGACCACTGCATGGCTTGCAAATATGTAGTTCAGGAAAAAATATTTGTACTTCCTACAAAAGAACTATCTGTAAAAATCGTTGATTTTTTGAATTGATCCACAAACTACATCGTTTATGTAGTACAGTGTCCATGCAATTTGTTGTATGTTGGGACCACTATCAAACATGCTAATGAAAGATTTTTGGAGCACCTGAGAGACATCAGGAATAATAAGTTGGAATCTTCGGTGGCTATGCATTATATGAATGACATGACAGTAATCCAATGTCCCTCAGGTTTACCATACTGGAATTTGTAAAACCTTTGCCTAGAAAGGGTGACAGAAGACAGATCCTTTTACAAAAAGAATCAAACTGGATCTTTACTTTGGATACTCTGTCACCAAAGGGTTAAATAAGAACCTGGACCTAAGTGTTTACCTTTAATTTCTCTTGTTTCTGATGTTTGATTTATCCCTGTAGCTGTTTTATATATTAACTTTTGGATTTCTGTCTGGTGCTGTTATTCTTTTACATGCGTCACAGATTCACTATGATAGCAGTTCGATTTGGTTTGGCAGAGTTACTAATAGAGTCATAAATATTGTAACAATAAAATGTTTTATGTAGAAATAACTAGGGTTGCTGATTGTGTTTGGCAGATCACACTAGAAAATATGTAATATATAAATAACAATGGCTATCATTGGATCTCTGTGCCGAGCCATGTTTTCTTTATAATGCAGCATTTAAATAGTAGGTTTTGTGAAAGGCTAAGTATAAGCCAGATAGTAGAACAATAACAACTACAATTATTTTCATTCATTGCAATCTCCTTAAGGTGTAGTGTACAATAAGCTTTATGATTCTAACTATGGCTAAATATGAGCTAGTAATGTAAAGATTAATCTGCACTTCTTCGCTTTATAATTTTTCTTTTGGATGTCTGGCAAATTTGGAATAAGCAAATTTATTGCACTAGTACGGAATATGAACTGCAGCAGTTTGTGTGTGTGTTTTTCAATAAGATTTTTTTTAAATGTGGTTTTCACTTGATGGTTGATTATGGTATTTTTGTATTTAACTTAATCTGATTGGTTGATCAAGTCCCTTTGAAAAGCGTCACTTGGCATTATGACTATTTAAGAATGCACTTATCTGTGTGGCTCCGCCCCCTTTCCCCAATGAAGAGGATTTTAGCTCTCAAAGCACTGGGGAACCACTGTATGTCATATCAATAAATTTACTTATTTTGGGAACTTCTTGCTCCTTTGTGCATTGTTGCTTTTTTGTGTTTCTGTGCTACAAGGCCCTCTGCCTGTGGCGTCAGACCTCATCATACCCCTGGGCAGTCTGGTATATCCCAATATCACCCACCCTGTCAGGTATTATTGCTTACATAAGGGGCCAGCTGGAGGTTTCTATAAGGATTGCTATCAGCAGAGATGGGAAACAGCACCAAATATATGTTCCTTTACTTTGATTGAAATTCTGTTAGATCAGTATGCAGAAAAACATAAAGACATCCTATCTGAAACTGAAGCAACACAAAGTGAATTGGTACAGTTTGAACAGTCAGATGATTTTGAAAATCACAATTTGAGACTTCAAAAAAAAAATTGCAGCACATTAGAAGCAAGTTATCAGTCACAAGTAAAACAAATATACCAGAGAAACAACTGCTTACAAAACTAATCAGATGTACCAGTGGAACAAACTCCATCGATCTTGGACTCAGAGTAGAGCTAGAACTAGGAGGTAGGAGGGGGAAGGCTCAGAAGCAATATCTGGAAGGACTTTTTACAGAGAGGATAATATTATTTATGTGAATTTTGGTAACTGGGTGGGCCTACCGAGACAAGACAGTCCCTTTTTCAGGGGTGACCTGGGAACTGCATTACATTGTCAGTGCAATACATTGATTACAGTATTAGTACAGGGATCAGGTTAACATAAAGCCTAAGCACAACAGGAGTACACAGGAGTACATCTATTACAGTTACAACAATACAGTTGAACAACAGTAAACCAAAACATCATTCACTATTATCACACACCTTTTTTTTTAAAGCAAGGCACAGAAAAAGAGGGAGTTCTGTTGTACAAGGATTGCATGCACAGTAAGGTTGGCAGAGTCAGGAGTCAATGAAAACAGGAGCAAGGTGAGGCTGCAAGATGGAGTAGCATAGAACACTGAAACTGAGAGAGAGAAGTGCAGACCAAGATGTTGGGAGGTAGAGAGTTCCAGCAGGACACAGCAGAGAAGGCGACACATGGAACAGCCTGCACCCAGAGGTGGTTGCATCAAAGACGGTGAATGCATTTAAACACGAATGGGAGCGGCACTATGGTATAGAAAAAACCAAAAAAATATAGGGGAGGGGGGTTAGGTTCATGGGCAGGCTAGATGGGCCACTCAGTCTCCATCTGCCATCAAATTCTTATGTTCTTATTTTCTTATGTCTAGTTCCCCTAGCAACAATATGCGGTCTGGATGATCTACTGTGAATAAAGATCAAAGACAAGTTGCACCAAATAAAGTTAAATTTCTTTTAGAGAAAGAGACCCCAGAACAGACATAGGAATATTGCTATTGGTGCAAAATCCAAAATAACAGGCAAAATCAGACATGGCTGTAGAGGGGTAAAACAAGTGGTCCAAAAACAGCATTCAGGTGCCCTACCAAAGGAACACAATCTAGAGGGCAAGATGGATCTTAAATATATCTTGATGAGCTAACATAGGTTCATTTCTGTGCACTCCAAGGCCCTGTCATTTGTCCCTGAGCCTTTTGTTGATTCATTTTCTATTCAACTTGATCTTGAAAAGACATTTAGAAAAATTCACCTTAAAAAATTCTTTGCACAAAAACAAAGAATGGGGAGGCTGGCACTTGATAACATACAGACTGTATATAATTTGGATCCAGACTCAGCTTCTAACTTTATTGTGACTGATATACATTCTTTAGAGCCTGGACCTGCAGACTTTGCACGTGCTTTTTCTAAAACTGATACTGATGTAGTTTTCCTTCCTAGTAGTTGGGATGCGGAGTGGTCCCTGGAGAATTTTGAAAATGTGGCCTCCAGTACAGCTTGGAACTGAAGTACCTTTAGACCGAAGTTCATATTTTGTCTTCAGAAATCGATATCTCCAGCTGTTTTGGCCATCAATAAATTAGTCCAATAGGAAGCAAATCAAATTTTGTCCAAGGTCTTCATTCATACTCAGAGTAACCTGAGCCCTGAAGAACTGTCAGTATTGAAGGATTTATCCAAGATGGACAGGATCACCATAAAACAAGCAGACAAAGGAGGACAAATTGTAATAATGAATACATCTGATTATTTACAAGAAGCATTCTCCCAATTAAGTGATACTAATCACTATCGCCTCCTTGAAAGTGAACTGACTCCAATTTATCAAAAGAAGCTTAAAGGATTTTTACATCACTGTTGGCTCAAAGGAACTATTTCTGAACAGGAACTTAGGTACCTGTCTCAGGACTTTCCAGTTGTCCCTACCTTTTGTATTTTACCCAAAGTACACAAACATCCTCAGAAACTGCCTGGTCACCCTATTATTTCCGTTATAAGCTTCCTTTTGGAGCACCTATTCAAATTTGTTGATTTTTTTTTCAAACTATGGCTGTTAAACTGCCTTCTTATTTGAGGGACACCATGGCAGCTCTTAAGGCAGTGGAACATCTTAAATTTGAAGCTGTTTTTTTGTGGCCCACTATTGGTGTGATATCACTTTACACCAGTATCAGACATCATTTGGGACTTCATGCTGTACAATTCTTTATGGACCTTTATCAAACTGACTACATGACAGATTCAAATTTCAGCATTGAGACACTAGAGTTGATCCTACATAGTAACTTTTTACTTGTAACTTGTAGTCTTATCTTCAGAGTTGTGATACTGCAATGGGGTCAGCAATGGCACCCTCCTACTCTAACCTCTTCTGGGTTATTGGAATGAGGTGTCCACCTTTGACCCCAGAGTTAATAGGTTATGTGATAGGATCAAATGCTAGGACATATACAGAGATGATATTCTATATATCTGGCAGGGTAGTGTCTCTAAAGGTAATGAGTTTGTAGCCAGTCTTAATGAAAATGACTGTAATTTACATTTTACGTATACTTTTGACTCAAACTTGGTGACATTCCTTGATCTCCAGCTCAGTGCTGCTATTGATGGATCCATTATTACTGAGAGCTTTAGGAAACTAACTGCAGGGAATATCCTTCTTAGATGAGATAGTTGTGATCTCCCCTCATTTACTGTGCAGTATACCTAAAGAACAATTCCTTAGGCTGCACAGAAACTGTTCTAAGGAAACTAGCTATCTCTGTCAGGTTAATGACCTATTTGGCTGGTTTATTGACAGAGGATATGACCCCAAGTTCTTGAAAGAGGCTAGCCAACATGTCCTATCACAAGATAGGAGTTCCCTTTTGACACCTAAGCCACCTGACACATCAGGATGAGCGGATCAGCTTCATTACTGAATATAATTCTGTTTGTCCCAAAATTGCAGGTACTCTGAAAAGATTCTGGCATGTTTTACAGGCCAATGTTGACCTAATGGGATTTGTCAGAGATTCCCCCTGTGTGGTCTATAGGAAGGGCACAAGTATTAAAGATACTGTTGTCAGAAACCAATTTTCTCCATGTAACAATGATTTGAGGACAAAGCTCCCAGTAGTTTCCAATGGGTCCCACAAATGTGGTTATTGTAATGTCTGCAGACTCATGGTTCAAGGTAATTCTTTTACCAATTCTACAAATGGCTCACAGTTTGAAGTATGTCAGTTCATCACCTGTCTCACACCCTTTGTGGTTTACGCCTTGTAGTGTGATTGTCCCTCTCTGTATATAGGCAGGACTACTCATCCTCTCAAAAAGAGGATACAAGAACACATCTGGTCTATTACTAATGGATAGTATGATAGCCCTGTCAGGAGCCGTTGGTGTACCAGCCATGGTGCCCAAGCAGATACTTTAAAATTTATGGGCATTGACCATATCAGAATCAGTCCCAGAAGGAGTAATAGACACATGACTTTATCACAACATGAAAGTAGACTTATTTGCTCTTAGGTGCTCTTTATCACAGTGGATTAAATGATGTCTGGAACATTTTGCCCTTTCTGTAATTTCTGATTTGAACTATTGCTGTGTCTACTGCATGCACCGTTTTCATGAATTATATTCTTCTGTTATTTTTTCCCCTTGCTTTTACTTCTTTGTTGTTTTCCTTTTCTCTCACCCCCTTTTTAGCACTATATATATATATATATATATATATATATATCTATACATATTCTCTTTATCTTTTCCTCTTGCCCTTTGGTGTCCTTTATTATAATATTTTTTAACTGAGAAACTAACATCATTTTCTCTTTTTGTTATTTTTAGGTTCCTTGAAATCTGAATTTGTTGAGTGTTGGCTTAATTTATAATTCAGAATTGTAATAAGATAATTGTTATTCTCTTGAGCAAAAGAAAAATGTTATGGTAGCCATTTGGCTACTACTGGCCTCACCTTTGGCAGTTCAAAAATCTCACCATTATATATAGCCTGTGGTTCAATATTTAACCTTGTTTATTCACATTCATTTGTATTCTCACTCATTTCTCACTGGTGTGATTAACTTAACTATTTGTTGTAATTCCATGGTCCTGTAGCTTTAAGCTGGACCCTATTTATGAAGGTTTGGTTATGTGAGTCGTCCCTCCCCCTGACAAAGAACCTGCAGGGTTTTGAAGCGCTGGGGCTTTTTTGTCAGTCTATCTGTTGCTGTTTCTCACAATAAAGCCACTCCACATACTACATTGCTTTTTTTTTGGTTTTGTGCACCACTGCTGTTTGCTGTTTCAAAATTTTGTTGGAACTGCATGCTCCTGAGCACCTTACGGTTTTGCTCTAATGCGTAATTTTAGAATGTGGCTCGGACATGCAATTTTGGAATGTGATAATGACACTCATTTTCAGAATGTGATGGGGGCATGCAATTTTGGAATATGGTGGTGATGCACATTTTCAGAATGTGAGAAAGACAGGCAATTTTGGAATGTGGAAGTTTACACACAATTTCAGAATGTGGAAAGAAGAAACTATTTTAGAATGTGGTGACGATATGCAGTTTTGGAATGTGGCGTGACACACAGTTTCAGAATATGGTGGTGATGCACATTTTCAGAATGTGAGAAAGACAGGCAATTTTGGAATGTGGAAGTTTACACACAATTTCAGAATGTGGAAAGAAGAAACTATTTTAGAATGTGGTGAAGATATGTAATTTTGGAATGTGGCGTGACACACAGTTTCAGAATGTGGTGGTGATGCACAATTTTGGAATGGGGCAGTGATGTACAATTTCAGAATGTGACAATGACACACAATTTCTGAATGAGGCAATGATGCACAATTACTGAATGTGGCAGTGACACACAATTTTGGCATGTAACAGTGAGGCACAGTTTTGGAATGTGGTGGTGATGCACAATTTTGAAATGTGCCTAGATGTTTTATGCAGTTGTGCTTTGTCAAGGACAAAAATACTTCGGACTAGCTGCCCTGACTCCATGAAACAGTTCCTACATCAGGTATGACTGCAGTCAGGATGGTGAGGAGACAACATGTGTACAGGCTGGCAGGGAGACATCCATTAACGCTGCCTTTAAGACAGTCCTAGGCACTGGGATAAAATACCGTTTGGGAGTGGGTCTGCTTGATCTTTTCTTAGCAGCTCCTGTGTGCTGCCCTGTGTGCTCCACCATAGAATGAGTAACAGAATTTTAAACTGATCACAAAACACTCCAGGCTAGCTTGTGAGGGGTCTGCCATTAGGTGTCTCTTAACTGGGGCTAAAATCCCTGGATGAGAGAGGAAATGCAGACCTCTTCCCCTGTAACTCTAACACCAGCATAGTCGTGTTCCCTGGGGCTGATTATATCGAGATGTAAGTGGTGGTAGTGTGAGGTGTCCAGGACGCTAAGCAATAAATAGTAGGGGGGACTATTGCACTGGTTACACTCCCAAACACTGGACAAAATTTACAGATTTGGTCACAGATTTAAAAAATGTTGTGCTGTTAACCTGATGCAGCCTGCGTCCCCTTAAGCTATGGGCCCGGATGGCTGCTAAGTATGTGTGTGACTCACTGAGCTACGACTGTCTGGTCTGAACACTGAGGATGGCAAAAGCACATAGTGGGGGCAGCAGCAGCAGGCGGTATAGTATGGTATTGGTAGTGGGGTTGGGACAAGGAGGGAATCAACTGAGAGAAATAGTCTGGAGCCAAAGATGGCTGGAGGACAAGGCCTGTCACTGGGATGATGACTATTACTACTGTCCATTAGGTACAAACAATTTAAAAATAACTACTGTATGGAGTATGCACATATTATAGTGGTTGGAAGAGAGCTGAACTGTAAAGAGGCTCAGGTTTGAATCCCACCTCAGCCACTGGGTCCCAGTGTGGCCTTGAGGAAGTCACCACTCTGTGCTCAGTACTCCTGAAATTGGGTAGAAGCAGAACCCGGCTAACTGTCTCTGGTGCACAATAAAGACCAGAACTTGGCCATAGGATAAAAACTATATTTTATTAGAGCAACAGAGCAACACACACTTCTGCAAACAGGTGCCAAACGTTTTTGCACATTCTTAAGAAAGCACACAGCTGGGTTTTGTTTGAATGTTTGGATTGTTGTTAACTGTGCTCCAGACAGTCTTTTTAGCCGCCTCAATTTCTTTCTTACAAGCAGGATCCCACTGTTTTTCGGACATTTTTAAAAAGCATTCAGGCCCTAAATATTCAGATATTTATTATCCATATGCCTGTGTGTGTGTGTGTGTGTGTGTGTGTGTATTTGTGTGTGTGGTGGGGGGGATTAAAAGAAACAGTCCCCCACCCTTATACCCATCCCAGCCATTTAAGATACGACTCCCTTGTACCCCCACCCTCCACTACAATCCCAATCCCACCCTCCTCCTCCCCAGCACCCACAATTTTAGGTTTTAAAAAGCTTCCATGAAAGATGACCGGCACAACCCACCTGCCTCCATGGCCAGTTGCCTTCTAGTGAATGGAAGCACTCCCATGCATGCTCGCATAGTAAAACAGCTGCTCTCGTGATCAGTTCACAAAGTAGTGTGCACTCCATGCATTTAGAAAGGCATGACCAGACCAGTTAAGTGTTTTTTCAGTATTTATTTTCAGGCTCAAAAAAGAACTGGCATACATACAGACGGTCAGAGCCGACTCAACAAAGACAATGTACCCCAGCGCTTCACCTTCCAACTAAGGCTTCGTCAGGGTGCTCACGTGATCAGTTGTTTTGCTGTGTGTAAGCGTGGGATCACTTCCATTCACTAAAAGGTGGACGGCTGTGGAGAAGGTTGGGTTATGTCAGTTGCCTTCACCACCCCTGGAGGGGGCCTTTTCTAGACAAAGTTTGTGTGCTGGTGGGAGGAGGGTGGGAGTTGGGTGGTGCTGATGCCAGGTTAGTAGGGTGGTGGGTGGAAATAAATTGATTTACATGACAAAAAATGCTAGACAAAATGGTGGCCGTGGAGGAGGGTGGGTTGTGCCTGTGGGCACATCATGGGAGTTTTATGTTAAATCTAAAATTGTGGACGCTGGGGAGGAGTGTGGGATTGGGCTTGAAGCAGAGGATGGAGGCACAGGAGGATTGTATTTTAAATGATTGCGTTGTTTCTTTTTTCTTTGGTTTTCCTGAATATCAATAGGCACGAATTGTGCCACTATTCATTATCTGTATCCAAATAACTAATAATAGTGCATTATTCTTAGTATTTGGGAAATACTATTCATTACTCGCACACCCCTAGCTAGTAGCCCTCTCCCCTGAGTAGACCCAACTGGTCTCCTGTCTATCCCCTGGGTAGGGAACATTTTTTCCTCCCAAAGGCCTGTGCAGTCTTTACCTCACAGCTTTCCTGTGCCCCACAGGGATCTGTACTGCCAATTAACATCTTATTTGGGTACACAAAGTGCATATATAGCATAGCCCACTGCCTAGGAGGTCACCATAACCCAGTATTGACTGGTCTGGTACTGATTCATCAGTTCACTGTTTCTTCAGACCCCCATTGTCTACCCAGTCAAATGGGGCTAGAATTGGTAAAGGGTTGATCCTCAATCAACCTGGTTTGAAAAAAAAGTTTATTTTATTCATATTTTAGCATCTGCAATGTCAGTGGCCCACTAGGTTGCACATGTGCCCCTGGGCCCTGAAGACCATTGGTTCTAGTTGTACACTGTAACCCCTAGATGGCGCTATCCCAGGGGCTACTACCCCTGCCTGATTTGCCACTAACAGGTTGAGGGGCCTGGATCCAATGGCGGGTGCCTCCACCCAGAGGTCAGGGTTTGCAATAGTTAAACTAACTTGGTCACAGCCCTCTGGGACACTGCAACCCCCTTTCTTCCCCACTAGTGGCCACACAATATATCAAATTACCTTCACAGTATACACTTACCCCCAGGTCTGGTTCCGGCACTGGGACCTCCTGGTGAAATGAGATACAGTGCAACAATCACAGTACAGTACTTTAACATGAACAAATACCTCAGGCAGTATAACTTGCTGAAACAAGCAGCTCTGATTTATTTAGGGGATATAACAAGGACAGGGAAATCAGGTTAATTAGCTTATCACTCTAATAATCTACCTATGGCTCTGTGCAGGCCTATCCCTATCAGTTACTGTCCCTGGTACCCAAGCCCTAGTGGCTAGTCCAAACCGTGGCAGCTGGTGAGGGCCCTTTCACCACAGAGAAAAGGAAATTAAACAGTCAGCAGTACAGTAATTCCATTTGGATTTAATGTGGCAATTCAACAGGAGCAACCCTGAATTAGTATCACGACCTCCAAATAAGATAGGGTCCTTCAATGTCAGCAGGGCTCACTTGAGGTACACAAACCTCTTCACACATCCATATAAAAGAAAGTACTATACCAGGCAGGCTGCATCTGTATCCCGATCGCAATTACTGCACATACCGGGAGAACACACAGCAGATTCAGTTCCTGACAGACCGAGTGCAATTTTCAGCAATTCTTCCAGTCTTCTACAGGGTGAGCCTGGTTTCTACTCTTCAGAGATCCTTTGATTCTTTTCACAGGGGCCAGGATTCAGTCCTAACAAGCTGCAGACGGAACTCTGGGCCTTACACACGTTTTTGACTAAAACTGCACACTGAAAAAGCACAGGGCTCCTTCCTTCTTCACTGCCAAAGCTCAACTGAACTCCAACTGGCGAAACCGGGCACTTCTTTGAGTTCCTCCCAGTTCTTGACTGGATTGGCTGTCACTCACAATAGACTGCTGCTGTTGGTCCAAAAGGCACTGAAGTCTAAACTACATCTCCAGAGTCACTGCCCATACAATCCTCTTGTGGCTGGCTCAGATTATGAGTCAAGTTCTGATTCGTCCAAGGCATCATTTTAGAGCTAGCTTACTCCACACTGATTGGTCCAGTTCAGCAGTTCAAAACTAGAATGGGAACTAGCAGACACAGTTCTGACTGCAAAGCAGAGTTAGACAAACTGTAATTTCATTATTACTCTAAATAATTTCTGGCCAAACAGTTACATCTTTCAGATAGGTTCCTTTGCACTCCTAGTGACTGCAAAAATGAAGTGAATTGGCAGCAGCTTGAGTGGTACTCAGAGAAGCACACAGTCCCCCCATACAAACTAATTATGTCTGCAAGCAGACAGCTCTTAAAGAGACAGTACCAGAAGGCTCTAAAAACACTCACTGATAAATGGCTTAAATGCCAAACACCATTCAGGCTTGGAGCATTCAAGCAAGCTCCTGGAAGTCTTTTGGGAACCCCCATGTGCAGGGGGGTTACAACACCAAGAAATTTAAGAGTTGAGAATTTTCCTCTAATGTCCTGACCAATATATCTGCTGTCAATAAAACAGATGTATGCAACCCACCGCAGGACGATGCCTGGAAACAATCTGTCACACCTTAGTGTGCTTTTCTGGTCAAAAATGATAAACAAAGTTATTTCTTTTGCCACCATATCGCTCAACTGCTTGTCGTTGAGTCTTAGGTAAGGAAACATGCAGATCAGTCGAAGTTGTAAAATTAGCAAGTAGCATTTTATTGCTATTAATAACAATAGAAGAAAAACAATTTGCAGAATGGTTTCAAATGTAGGCAGTCCAAACACTTTCTGTCCACTTTCTGTGCTCAAAACAAAACCCAAAATAAAAACTAAAGTAACAGCTCTCTGTCTTCTTTTATCAGGTTTTTTTAAGCAGGTTAATTGCTAGCTCCTCTTGGAGACAAGGTGTCTCTTGTACAGGATTTGTTAGTTTCTTTCCTGCAAAAAGCACACTGTGAATCAAGCTGGCCCCCCTGCTGACAGTTTGCAAAAGCCTGAGGTCAGAAAGTGCAAACTGTCTGCTACAGTTTGCAATGTACTATATGCTGTACAGTTGAAATTGGGGAACCTATTTTCACATAAAGATTCACACATATTTTTATAACCATATATAAGCAAGATAGAGACAGCAAGAAACAAAGGCAGGGAGATAGTGGGGTGGGAACGTTAAACAATCAGAGTAATCAAGTTCTAGATTTCACATGAATTTTAATTGCGCAATCAGACAGACAGGAGACAGAAAAGGAGAGGACAGAAAAGATCCCTGCTTTCTGCATAACCATTGGGACAAGGTCTTATTCTGCCCTGGCACACTGCTCCACATAATTAGTGCTAGACTGTGTGGGCATAACTGGTGAATTACAAGCTGGGAATTTACTACTACTGCTTGGGCTTTCAGTGATAACTTACTTTTTTCTTTTTAATCATAATTTGATTTATGATGGCTCCTCTTTTATTTTTGAAGTATTAGTTTAATTTACAAGGCAGTGCCTCCCTGAACACGCACACATGCACACACACACACACACGCACACACACACGCAAATCATATCTAAAAATAACAAGCATTTGTCAATGCCGAAAGTTCGCCATTGGTATTGATGTCTGTAGCGCCGCAATAACCTGTTTTGATATAGGCCCTGTGTTACCACCCTCCATGACTGTCCTTATGTCACAGTGGGAGAGCAGGGCCCGAAACAGTGGGAGCGGAGGGTCCTTTGAACCCTGTGTACCCATCCCTCCATAGATGCATGACCAAATTATCAGCATAGCCATCTTATTACCCCAGCATTTGTACCTGGTATAGAAAATTTTAAAATCCCCATCAAAACATAAGTCTTCCCAACTGCAACACCATTCCATGCCACAGGTTTAAAAACACATTTTAGCCAGGATTTGAAAAATGACAGTTGTAACATACATAAGGTTGGGTATTAAGAAGGTTATGTTGAAAATCTGGGGTCAAAACATTTAAAATTTCCAAAGATATGAGCAGGCGCACTGAAATTGCAATGAATGGTCATAACTTAGCCATTGTTTTATAGTTTGACCCCAATTATTGAACATAGTCTTCTTATAACCCACCTCATAAATCCCATAGGTGCAAATGTTCAAATCCATGTCAAAACACCATTCCGTGCCACAGATGTGAAAACATGTTTTGGGCAGGACATGAAAAATATCAGCTATACTGTTCATGAGCTGGTGTGAAAAAATGGCTATGTTGAAAATTTGGAGTCAAAATGTTAAAAATGTCCAAAGTTATGAGCTTGAGTATAAAAATTTCAATGAGCACGTGTAACTCAGCCATTGTTTTGAAATTTTCCATCAAATTTTAAACATGGGCTCTTTGGGACTCCACCTCATAAACACTGACGCCTGTCATTTCATTAATCAGTCTCGAAGGTGATTTTGCACAGAGACCTTGCATAAAATCACCTTGGGCCTGAATAACAATGATGATCAATCAGTTTGAGGTGTCTCAAAAGCCCATGCTGAAAATTTGCTGAGAAAAACTTTTAAACATGGCTTAGATAGCAACATAAGTTGAAAACACCATTAAATACATTATATGGCACTTACCTTCATTTCTCAGTTTGCAGTTCGGCTTTGAAGACTGCACACTTGTCCCATTGCACAGAAGATGGCAGCTGTGACCTCCAGTGCTAAGTATAGGGCAAGGGGGTGGACTGGTGGGTTGCTCAGTGGGGGTCGGGGTAGGGAAGGCGATCAGAGAGCTTGACGAGGTGTTTTCCTTTTTCAGAGACAAAAAAATTCGGGACTGTTTTCTTTTTCACAGGTACATTGAATCAATATTTTGGGACACTGGGAGTGAGCTACCCAGTATCCCACAGTACTGACAGGGGTTGAACATAACTGGGAACACTGGGACTGGGCTTCCCAGTGTTCCACACTACTGGTGTGGGGGGGTTCTGCTGCAGACACAGGGACTGGGCACCCCGATGTCAGCAAAAACTGTTGTCAATGGGTGGGGGTGAGTGCCACTAGACACCAGGTAAAATGGGTGGCTGGATGACTCTGCAGCCGGCAGCACGAGTTCCAGTTGTGGCTGAAAAAATCAAGAAAACCCCGGTGTTCTCATACAGAGAACGGAGATGAGCAGAGGGGTATGAAAGTAAAAGCAGGACTCTGCACATGTGCACAAGCAGTGGCGCTAGTGTGCATGTGTGGATTGGCTACATTCCACACATATTTTGGCTCATTTTTTTGAAATTTTCGCACAAGCCACTCATAACAAGAAGTTTGCTGCACTCGCTGTTTGACAAACTTAAAAAGTAAGCTACTACCCTAAGCTGAATGGCATAAGTACATAGTGTAACATGAGCCCACGTGTTAGATACTTCCATGTCTGCAGTTCTCCATTTATGTGCATTGTCTGTTTCTAGACACAGGAAATGCAGGTGTCAGTTGTTGCATTAGAGTGTGGCAGCTTACATTGCATATATAATAAATATGAATTCTGTACAGTATTTCCACCAGAAAAAGTAACAATTGGAAAATTGCTATTGAATTTTGTGGTGAAATCCCTAAAACTGTCACCAAACCCAAAATGTCATTTATTTAGACACGCAGCAGCCATCTACATCTCAATTTGGTGAGTCAGAGCCCAATCCAGAAATGAATAGCAAAACATGGTTTGATAAGTGGCAGCTGAAACAGTGACCCTTGAAAAGAAGAAGGAAAGGGGTGACATGATAGACGATACAAGTACCTGCACTGGATAAATAGGGTGGACATCTAGGAAATCTCCTTGCGTTCAAATACAGGGACGAGAGTGAATTCACTAAAGCTTGCAAGGGGGCGGTTCAAATTTGGAGTGGGGGTGTGGCACTTGCAACAGGATTGGAAAAGGATTGTGTGGTCAGTTCCTCAGAACAAAGTTACAATTTCATCTTGTTCTACATGTCTGCAAGGGAAAAATGGTTTGTTATGCAGCACTAAGGTCTATATCAGGCAAGCTTGCTCTAGGGGCTTTGATGGAATTTCAGAAAAAGCTGGATTAGTTAAGATCTTTGTAGCCACACACCAGCAGGTCTCTGGGGATTCTGGCTAGTCTTCATAATCTTCATACTAGGTTGGCAGCAGATTAGGCCTTACAGTCTATCAAGTCTGTCCGAGATGCAGTGCATAGTTACATATCTGCTGCTGCCTACCCTTTTCCTTCCCTTGCTCCCCGGCTCCTCCCCCAGAGCACCACTGTTCACTTCCTTCCCCTCCCTCCCTATCTGCACCTTGCCCAGGAACCTGTACCTCTTAAACTCCCCACTGATTCCACTTCCATCAGCTCCTCTGGTAGTGTGTTCCATGGTGCCACCACCCTCTCCGTGAAGCAGTGTCTCCTCACCTCCCATCTGTACTACCCCCCTACCAGAATTAGGCTGTAACCCCTCATAGTCTCTTCCACTTTCAGTCTGAGCAAACCCTCCGTGCTTACCCTACTGATCCCCTTCAAATATTTAAAGGCCTCAATCATGTCCCCCTGTCCCTTCTATCTTCCACGGAGTACATGTTCAGTTCCCTAAGCCTCTTTTTATAGGACTCTTCCCCCAGCCCATGAATCATCTTTGATGCTCTCCTCTGGATTCTCTCCAGTAGAATAATGTCCCTCTTTAAGTGAGGGCACCCGAACTGCACACAATACTCCAGGTGTGGCCTCACCAAGGAATTGCACAGGGGCAGTAGAACCTCCCTCCTTGACATTATGCCCCTAGCAATACAGCCAAGCATTCTATTCCTTAGCTGCTGCTCTCCTGCATTACTCTGAGTAATTCATTTTGGCATAAGCTGCCCCCCCAAATGGTAGTCCTACCCAGGATTCCTAACACCTAAATGTAGTACACTACACTTTCGAGCATTAATGCTCAGTTGCCAAGTGTATGACCACTGTTCAAGCATCTCCAAGTTTTCCTGGAGTGCCCTCCTCCCTACCTCACTGTCCACCACCGCTCCTACCTTGAGTCATCAGCAAACAGACTCAATTTGCTCTTGACTCCCTCCCCAATGTCCACTATGAATGTGTTGAACAAGACTGGGACCAACACCGATCCTTGGGGGACCCCACTAATGACCCTTCTGGTTGTTGAGAGCTCCCCCCCACCACCACCTTTTGCTGGTGGTTGCTCAGTCAATTAACAATCAGCCCCACAATTTTATCCCCAACCCCTAATTTCCTTGAATTGCTTATTAGTCTCCCATGCGGCACCGAATCAAATGCTTTTCTGAAGTCCAGATACAGGAAATCAACTGGCATTCCACCATCCGGGGATCTTGTCACTCAGTCAAAAAATTCAACTAGATTGGACTGACAGGATCTCCCCCTGACAAACTCATGTTGACGTGCATCCTGAAGGCCGTTAGCCTCCAGGAACTCCACCATCCCTTCCTTCAAAATTACCTTCAAAGGTTCCTCACTATGGACGTCAGGCTGACCGGTCTGTAATTTCCTGGTTCATCCTTAGGTCCATTCTTGTGGGAGGCACAATGTCTGCCATCCTCCAGTCCAGTGGAACACATGCTGATCAGAGGGAGGAATTGAATAATTCCGTCAATGTTGCAGCCAGGACACCTGCCAGTTCCTTCAGGACCCTGTGGTGGATTCCATCTTGGCCTAGGGCCTTGTCAGTCCTTGAGGAATTAAGAGCCTCCCTCACTCTACCCACCTGTATCTCACCATCTGTAAGTGTCCCCCCATCCAAAGCCCCTGTCGTGCTCCCCCAGTGGAATTGGCCCAGCCCTTTCCCTAATAAAAACTGAGCAGAAGTACTCATTAAGTACATCAGCCTACTCTGCCCTCTTCTGCCCACCCACACTCCTTTTTTAACCTATTTAACTGGCCCCTACCCTTCCTTCACTCCCTAACATGTCTAAAAAATTCCTTCTACCCCTCTATGATCCCTTGCACCAAATGTAGCTCTTTGGCTGCCTTGGCTGCTCTTACCACCCTGCTCACCTCCTTGGAGATCTTATGATGCTCATCCCTATTTTTCTCTCTCCCAGATCTCTTGTACCTGTAAAAGGCCATCCTTTTTTCCTCTCAAAGTCTCCTACACCACCTTGGTCCACCAACTTGGTTTTCTAGACCTTGCATTCTTGTTTCAAGCTGTAGTTCAGGTTTTCATGGCCTCTAGGAGGCCCAACTTCAATATCTTCCACCCGTTCCATGCACATGTCCTGCCTGATGGACTCTAAGTGTCCCCCCAGGATGGCAGCCTTCCCCCTGTAGTCTACCCCCTTAAAGTCCACTACTTTCATCTTTGTATGTTTCCTCTCCCTCCCAAGGTCTAAGGAGCACCATACAGTGGAGTGGTTACTCCCCACTAATGGGGCCTCCACTACCAAGTTCTTAACCTGGTTGCCATCTGTCAGCACCAAGTCCAAGATGTTTCCCTCTCTGGTTGGCTCTGCCACCAGTTGAGAGAAGTCATCCTGGAAAGCATCCAGTAACCTTTGCTCTTTAGCAGATGCAGACGCCATAATGCTCCAGTACACCAAGGGCATGTTAAAATCCACCACCACCACCATCCTCTCCCTACCCCTACTGCTGTGGTTATGAAAGTTTTCCACTAATTCATTGTCCTGGTCCTTTGAATGTGTTGGTGACCTGGGGTTGGGGTCTTTAGACCTGTCAGTTTTGGCTCGGCAGGCTGGACGGTTATGACTTCTGGTCGCGGAGCACCTTCTTCGGTGTCATCTACTCTGTGCCCCTCACATGGCTGCTGTGCAGGGGTCCACACCGAGGCCTTTATCTCCTGCCATTTTTCATTCTTTACCTTCAAATAGCAGTTCACAGACTTCTGAAGCAGTGCTGCTGCGATGCCAGCTTCTGCAGCTCTGAGGTCCTTTTCGGCGCTGAATGTGGTGTCTGCGCCATCCGTGGTGCCGCATACCCTGTTGACCCTCCTACCCTTAGCATTCTGTGTAGTGACCCATAACACCTCTACATTCCCGTCCACACCCTCCTCCCTGTTGCACTTTATCCCCACCCTGAGAAACAGTGCCATGCCCCCACCTTGCCAAATGCCCTGTCCCTCCTATAAGTAGTGTACCTGGGATATTCAGATCCCAATCATAGTACTGTGTGGCCTAAGTTTCTGTGACTGCTCCACATCCACACCACCCTCGATCATCATTGCCTGTCAGGGCCGGCTTTAGGGTTTTGGGGGCCCCCAGCAGAATTAGTGAAGTCATGTGGCCTTTCTTCTTGGCCCACCTTTATCCCATGTGTTTTACTGTAGCCCATAAGTGCAAGATTTTATTTGTGGGGATACTGTAGGCAGGGAAAATGGGCAGACTAGGTGGGCCAAGCAGTAGTTATCTGAGTAAATTTTATATTTCTTTGTTTCTATCTATAGCTTTAGTATAATATAACCAGTAGTATTTTAAAATCTTTTAGGAGGACACAGCAGTGTCAGTTCTTGGGCTGTTCTTCCTATCCCATCCATTGCTGCCTATCCACCTCATATTGATTGGATCATAGCTTGTTGAGGTATTTCATGACATAACCAGAAGGATCTACAAAGCCCTTTACTGGTGTCTTAAAAATATATTAAAATAAAAAAATGTCGAAAAATGAATAAGGTAAACTTCTCTGGTTGGGGCCTCCATGAGCAGGGGCTCCCAGCAACTGCAGGGTTTGCTGGTGCCTAAAACCGGCTATGCTGCCTGTAGCTCAGGCAACTTGTTACTCAGGCTTCTCGCATTAGCTAAGACCACCTTCCAACCTATCCCTCTATCCTTCTTGGCTTTCCCCTTCCTGTATCTATGGCCCCCTGTGAGTCAGTCTTCTCCTCTAATGTTCCTATTGTGTGGAGAGGCCTTGTCCCTCCCATGCTATGCTCATCTGCTTGCTCCACACTTCTAAGCCCCCCTACCAGTTTAAATCCCACCTACTCACTACAAACTTCCCGAGTTTATTTTTCAGAACAACTTTTCCCTCCTTAATCAGATGGAGTCTATCCTTAGCGAATAATTCCTTATTATCCCAAGTGGATCCCCAGCCTCCCACCAACCGAACCCCCTAGCTGGGCACCACTCACTCAGCCATTCATTAAATTATTTTATTTTCTGCTTCACTTCTGTGCTAGCCTTAGGCACCAGTAGGACTTCTGAAAACAAGACCCTGTTACCCTTAGTTTGACAAATTCTGGACAACTCCTTCAACCTAGCTTGTACCTCCTGCATGCTGTTCCCATCCATATCATTTGTGCCTAAGTGCACTACAATGTGGGGGGTCCTTCCCATACTTCATCACTATAAAGTGCATTAGGTGCTTGGCCCCAGCGCCTGTCATGCCTGGCATGCACTCAGCCCAAACTGAGATCCTCCTTCCGCCTACCTCCCCCATTTGATGACCCTAATTATGGAATCCCTCAGCATTAGGACCCTGTTATCCTTAGTTCTCCTGCATTGTATGTTTACCCCAGCTCTCTGCTCCCTATCAGATTCCGCTGAACTCCTCCCCCTAGCCTTGTCCCCTCCCCTTTAGTCCCCTATTGCCTCCTCCTCACACTTTCACCACCTGGGTATTGTGGCAGTTACAGAAACATGTTACACAGAGAACCATGACTGGGATGTCAATATACCAGGGTACACAACCTACAGGAGGGACAGGGAGGGTAAAAGAGGAGGAGGAGGAGTAACTTTCTATGTAAGGAAAGGAATCAAAGCAATGGAACTAAAGGGTAAACGGGGAGGAGAGGAGGCACTTTTGGGTCACCTTGGAGACAGGAGATGGCATCACAATCTGTATGGGGGTTGTATACAGACCCCAATCTCAGGGGGAGGAAATGGATCGAGGAAATGATAGAAGGCATCCTTTGAATGGCAGAAAAGGGGGAGATATTGTTGAAGGGGGACCTGAATGTGCCAGATGTTAACTGAAGCACCTGTGCTGCAGCCACATTCAAGAGCACTTGATGGAAGAGGGACACCTGGATACTGTGGCAATCACAGAAATATGGTACACAGAGAACCATGACTTGGATGTCAACATACCAGGGTACACAATCTACAGGAGGGACAGAAAAGATAAAAGAGGAGAAGGAGTAGCTCTCAACGTAAGGGAAGGGATCAAAGCAATGGAATTAAAGAGTAAACAGGGAGGAGAAGAGGCACTGTGGGTCACCCTGGAGACAGGAAATGGCACCACAATCTTTAAGGGGGTTGTATAAAGACCCCCATCTCAGGGGGAGGAAATGGACAAGGAAATGATAGAAGGCATCCTTAGAATGGCAGAAAAGGGGGAGATATTGTTGATGGGGGACCTGAATATGCCAGATGTTAACAGGAGTACCTTTGCTGCAGCCACATCCAAGAGGAGGGCAATTCTTGATGCCCTACAGGGGGCATGCCTCAGACAGCTAGTGTTGGAACCCACTGGGGGGAGCAATCTTAGACCTCGTACTCTCAAATGGGGACAAAGAGAGGAGCTCAGATTTAGAAATGAGTAGCCATCTGGGAACAAGCGACCACCAAACAGTGTGGTTCACGATAACCACAGCCATAGAGTCAAGTCACACAAAGGTGAGGGTACTGGACTTTAGGAGGACTGACTTGACCAAAATGGAGGAGTGCCTCAGAAAAGCACTAGCAAACAGGCAAGAAGGTGGGGTGGAGCAACAATGGGAAAATCAAAGCTGCCATCACAGAGGCAACAAGCCTTTGTGTGAAGCAAATGAAACAAAATTAAGGAAAAAAACACTATGGTTCTCAAAAGGGGTGGCGGGGAAGGTTAGGGAGAAAAAGATAGCATTCAGGAAGTATAAGAAAACACAGAAGGAGCAGGATGGAGAACTGTACCAGTTAAAGCAGAAGGAAGCGGGGTAGGCAGTTAGAACAGCAAAGGCCCAAACTGAAGAAAAGATGGCCAACTCAGTTAAGAAGGGGGCTAAAACCTTTTATAGGTACATTAGGGAGCGAAGAAAGACCAGGGGAGGGATAGTGAAGCTTAATAAAGTGGAGGGGGCAGAGGGTGACAGTGACAAAGCAGAGATACTGAACGAATACTTCTGGTCAGTATTCACAAAAGAAGAGGGGGGGAGGTACCTAAACCAAATAATAGAAACACACTGGATAGGGGTCGAGACCAGTCCATTCACAGAAGAAAGGGTCCTGAAAGAACCCCTAAAACTGAAGGTGGACAAAGCAATGGAGCCTGATGGGATTCACCCCAGAATTCTAAAAGAACTAATGGGATAACTAGTGGCACCACTGACTACTCTGTTTAACAAATCATGGGAGGATGGTGTAGTACCTGAGGACTGGAGGAGGGTGGATGTTATTCCCCTTCACAAAAGTGGGAGCAAGGCAGAGGCAGGAAACTACAGAACTGTTAGTTTGACCTCAGTGGTGGGGAAATGATAGAATCACTTCTGAAAGAAAGAATTGTTGAGTACCTAGAGGCCAGCGGGGCACAAGACCAAAGGCAGCATGGATTCACAGCAGGAAGGTCATGTCAGATGAATCTAATAGATTTCTTTGACTGGGTGACCAAAGTAGTAGACCAGGGAGGGTCTGTGGACATGGCTTACCTAGACTTTAGCAAGGCATTTGACACAGTCCCACACAAAATATTAATAAACAGGTTAACCAGCCTGAGAGTGGGTCCCAGGGTGGTAACCTGGGTAAAGAATTGGCTGGACAACAGGACGCAGAGGGTAATAGTAAATGGAGTCCACTACAAAGAAAGGGGGGGTTAGTAGCAGGGTACCGCAGGTTTCAGTACTGGGACTGGTCCTCTTTAATGTCTTTAAAGGTGACATGTTCATTTCTCCTTATCCAATTTCTCTCCAAGGCACTTGACTGCACTATGTTTGTTCAAGACTATATATTGTTGATTATATGTACTTTACCAATTTCTGTCATAGTAGTTCACTCCATGCCTTACTGTTTTGTGACTCAATGTATTATGTTACTCAATGTACTTGTTTTACCTGCTGTTCTGTTCTGATGTATCTGTATTACTTATTTGTACTCTCCTGGGTCGTTCCTGAAAATAAGCATATTACTTGTCTAGTGTACCCACCCGGTTAACAAAAGCTAAAAAAATAAATTACGGAGGGACTGGAAGGAAAAGTACAGTATGCTTCTTTGTAGATGACACAAAGATCTGCAACAGGGTTGATACACAAGGGGGGTGGAAAGGATGAGAATGGACTTGGCAAGGTTGGAGGAATGGTTAAAATTATGGCAGCTTAGATTCAATGCCAAAAAGTGCAAAGTAATGCACCTGGGAAACAAAAACCCAAAGGAAGAGTACACAGTGGGGGGGAGAGGTATTAATGACAACAAAAATGGAAAGGGACCTGGGGTAGTTATATAAGATGACCTAAAGTTAGGCAAGCAATGTGAGAAGATAGTAAGGAGGGCTGAGGGGATACTGGGATGCATAGGGAGAGGCATCACCAGTAGAAAACAAGAAGTTGTTATCCCTCTGTACAGACAGATGGTGAGACTCCATCTGGAGTACTGAATGCAGTTCTTGAGACTCCATCTCCACAATGACATAGACAGGATGAAGTTGGAAAAAAGGAGGGCAACTAAAATGGTGCAGGGTCTACACCAGAAGCCATATGAAGAGAGGCTAAAGGAGCTTAATATGTTTACCCTCGAGGAAAGGAGGGAGAGGGGAGACATGATAGAAACTTTCAAGTACCTCAAGGGAATCAACAAAGTCCAGGAAAGTAGCATCTTTCAGAAAAAGAGATGTGCAAGAACAATGGGGCACAATTTGAAGATAGAGGGGGACAACTAAGGGACAATGTGAGGAAATATATTTTCACTGAGAGGGTGGTGGACGCATGGAATGGCCTTTCTGAGGAGGAGGATGTGGGGTCAAAAACAGTGGGGGACTTTAAGAGTGCATGGAACAGACATAAGGCAGTTCTAGTGGGAGGTAGGAGAAAGTAGGCTGTTGGTAAAACTAGGATCTGCAGCTTATCCAATAGGTAGGGAAATGGGCAGACTGGGTGGGCCAAGCGGTCCTTATCTGCCATCAAAGTCTATGTTTCTATGTTTCTATCCTTACCCCTGACTGGGTTGACCAACCCATCATTCTTACTGCCATCATCAATACCCCCTAGCTAGCCTTGCTTGTAGAGCAGAAAGCAGCTAAAAGAAGCTACATTTTCTTATTAATTTAACACTTATATCTCAGCAGAAGTCAGTGTCTGTTGAGATTAAGCAAGACAGATACTTTATTAGAAGTAGAAGGGGTCTTTCTTCACATTTAGGTAGCATTTCTATGCCTCCTGATGAGGAGACAATTGTAACGACTAGTACTAGTATACTAGTATACCTGTTGCCTCTGCCCCCTCTTATAAGGTGGATGATTATCCGCCCTCTTCTCATGATAATGATGACTGGACCATTGTCACAAACCTCTTAAAAAAAGGAGGGGTGGTCAAATACACAATAGTGCCTCTATTGAAACTTGTAATAGGTTTGAGCAATTGACTGTATCAAATAATGACGTGCTACATGATTTATCCTGTGCATCACCCTCTGTTGATAATAATGATTTAAAAACACTTTTCAATCAGGAGTTAATGCCCATGAATACTTGTCCTAGTAAGTCTCAAGCTACCAAATCAATACCTATTAAGTTAATCACTCCAGAGTGTGTTAAACAATCATCTGTTTCTGATTCTTGTACCCCTACTGTCTCAAAACAAGTGTTAGTCCTGGGAGAGTCAATCATTAAGCATACACAAAGGCGGTATGCAATAGTGACAAAACAACCGCACTTATTCTAAGCTTCCAATGGGGCCAGGGTATCTGACATTACCTCCATGATGCCTAAATTTTACAAAATGCGAGGGAAAATCCACTGGTTATCCATGGTTACACATGCCAGTGTTAATGATATCAACAACACCCCATTTAATCAGTTACAACAGGACTATGTGGCATTATGCAACCTGTTACTTGATAGGGGATGCTGTGTATGTATATTTGAAATTCTACCTGTCCCGAGAGCAACATATACATGATGCAGAAAATCAGAGCCCTAAATGAATGGCTGAGAAAGTGGTGTTTTAAGCAGGATATACACTGTATCACCCACTGGAGTCATTTTCAGATCGTTCTTCCCTGTTTTGGTGGGACAGTTTACATCTCACTCATAGGGATAGTACACTTATAGGGAAAAGTATCACTAAAATCATAAATCATTGTTTAAACTAAAAACAATGGGGGAGAATGTGTCTATTCCCAAGTCTCTGAATACTTACCAAAATATTATTACAACTAAATGTAAATTCCTATCTTTAAACCAACTCAAATTAGCAGAACTCAAAGCCAAATGTAAAACTTTAAATATAGGTGTGGTGGGAGTAACTGAAACTTGGTGGGATGCATCCTCAATTTGGTCCAGAGAAATTCCAGGTTATAAGTTATATCATAAAAACAGATTAGATAAGCAAGGCGGTGGAGTTTGTATGTACATGCGAAATGATATTCCTTCTTTTGAAGTGTGTTCTCCCTTTCCTTTGGAAAGTATATGGGTTAAAATCTTAATGAAGAAGCAGTCCTATATAACTATTAATAACATCTATTGACCTCCATCTGCAAATCCAGATTACACAACTGATATTTTTAAAGAAATTACACATTTTTCAGAATCTCAAGATACTGTAATATTTGGTAACTTTAACCTCCCTCATATTAACTGGGACTCATTCTCAGGACAGTCCTATGCCGAGAAAGGACTAATAGATGTGGTAGTTAGTACTGGATTACAAAAACTTGTTACTGAACCCACTCGAGGTCCTAATATTTTGGATCTATTATTTACTAACATAGAGCAACAAATTAGCAATTTACAAATTTGGGATCCACTTGGGACCAGTGATCATTCATCTATCCTTTTTGAAATTCAACAGTTTAAAACTACACAAAGGAAGTTATACTTTACAAAAATTATAACAAAGCAAATTTTTCTAAAATCAATGAATACTTACAAAACATAAACTGGGAATCTAATCTTCTTAATTGTACAACACAACAAGCTTGGGACTTTTTAAAAACATTGTACATTATTTGGAAAATACCTTTATTCCATCTAAGAGGAAATTTAATAATAAAGGAAAAATTCCCCCTTGGTTCAACAAGACTATTAAAAATCAGATTAAAATAAAAATTTAACTTTTTATGAAACTTAAGAATAGTTCTGTTCCATTTAAAACTACTATATTACATAAATACAGACTATCTGTGAAAAACTTAAAAAATTCTATTAAATTGGCAAAAAATAAGCTAGAATATAAACTAGCTCACACAAAAGACTGTCACAAATCTCTTTTCTCCTATATAAATAGTAGAAAAAGTGTATCAAGGACCATTGGTCCCATTATAACCAATGGCTCTTCTCAATCTGACATAGAAACCTCGAATATCTTTAATAAGTACTTTTGTTCTGTCTTCTCTAAAAAATCACCTATTAGTACAATTAAAGTTCACCACGTAGATTATCATAGGTTCTATCCAACTGACATTATACAGGCTATCAAAAAACTAAAAAAAAAAAAAACTAGTCAGGGCCCAGACGGTATTCATCCATGGTTTCTGACCGAAACCTCTATAAATATTTCTATACCTTTGTCAATTATTTCAAATAAATCCTTACAAGAAGGCATTGTACCAAATGATTGGCGTTCAGCAATATTACTCCCATATTTAAAAAAGCAGTAGAGGTTCTGTGCAAAATTATCATCCAATTAGCGGACCTCAGTGGCTTAGTAAATTAATGGAAGTAATACTAACATACTAAAATGCCAGCAGAATAGGCCTAATGGATCTTTCGTGTCTGTTGCTTGGTCAGTCCCCAACCTGGTGCTGACTCTTGCTGTCCCCTCGCCTTCTCTCTGGCTTCTCCCTTCCCAGTTCTGGATATTCTTGCTGCATTGGATTTTGCTTCCAGAACCCTTCCCCTAATGAAGTCTCTAATAGATCAAGATTGTAAAAAATTAGGAATTTATGATTCAAATCAGCATGAGCTTACTCCCAAGTACTCCTGCACCACCAATCTGATATCTTTTTACAATAAAATAAGTACTCTACTAGATGTGGGTATCCCTACTGATGTAATTCTTTTGGACTTTAGTAGAGCTTTCGATAAAGTCTCACATGAAAAACTCATTATTAAAATGCACAATCTAGGTTTGTCACCTGATATTATCAACTGGACTTTAAACTGGTTGACAAATCGTTCTCAGAGAGTCAGAATTAATGATATCTTGTCTGATTCGGGTAGTGTGACAAGTGGTGTACCACAGGGTCGGTCTTAGGACCAACATTGTTTAACCTCTTTATCAGTGATTTACAAACAGGGCCAAATAACTTCATAGTTAAATTTGCAGACAATACTAAATTGGGGGCAAGGTTAATAATCAAAAAATATTTCTGCATTAAAGAAGGATTTGGAAAATTAACACTTTGGGCAAATGAAAATCATATGCAGTTTAATCAAGACAAATGTTTAGTAGTGCATTTCGGTGTAAATAATCCAAAAACTATATATCATATAAACGGACTACCACTTCACTCATCAAATTGTGAAAAAGATTTAGGGATATATGTTAATAATAAACTTAAATCAAATAATCACCATGTCAGAACTGCTAGCATGACCAACAAACTTTTGAGGCAAATAAAATGCACTTTTGTTAATCACACTGAACAATGCCTTATTCCATTGTATAGGGCATATATTAGACTGAATCTAGACTATGGCTCCCCTTTCTGGAATCCAAACCAAAAAAAAGACAAAGCAATTCTGGAACAGGTTCAAAAGAAAGTAACTAGAATGATTCCAAGATTAACAAACTTGGATTATCAGAACAGATTAAAAGCTACTGGTCTCTTCTCTCTTCAAACTAGAAGATTAAGAGGTGATATGCTTATGGTTTTAATTTAATAAATTCACCAGATCTAATGGAAAATGTGGTCTAACACTCTTCAAAAGGAGACATGTTCAGAGACTGCATAATAAACAGCTTGAAGTAAAAACTTATAAAACCAGCAAAGGAAACTTTTCCAATAAGAGCATCCATTGTATCGAACAATCACACAAGAATTGGTAGAGGCAACCAGTGCCACTGTCTTTAAAAACACATTAAATGTTTGGTTGAGGAATAATAGATAAATAATGTCCCACATAGTGTGGGGAACAGTCTCTATGGGCTCTGGCCTTCTTCTGTTCTTTCATACCAAGTAATATTACCAAGTTGCCCCCTTTTTCCCCATCCAGAGTCCCTTCCCCCTTGATGTTACCCTTCCTGACAACTTCATTACCCCAGTCTGGTGACCCTTTTCCCCCTTAAAGTTCTCCCTCCCCATGTCTATCCCAACTGTTCCCCATGCATGTCCTCCTACTTACCTCCCTATCCCTTACTTTCCCCTTGTGTTTTGCTAATCCCCACCTATCTCCTCATTCCACCTTGTTCACAGTTCTTATCCTCTGTGTCCACAGTCTCCACATAATTTACTGTGTCCTACAAATTCTGTAAAGGTGCATACCTGTTCTTCACGTCAACCCACCCCAACCCCTCCCATACTTACAGTATTGTACCCCCACCCTGGCCTTACTATTACCTGCTTGTAGATCCCTGTGCATAACCCTTCTCCCTCCCCACTCCTCCTAACCCCTCCTACCATCCCTGTTCTGCCAACCAGCCTGATCTGGTCCCCATCCTTATTGTCCCCCATCATACCTGCATTTTTCCATTCATATTCACTCCAACTATTTACAAAACTGACACAGTACCACCTCCATTCCCTCTTCCCGTGGCAAGCCTCTCAACCTCCTGCTTCAACTTATAAATTTCAGTTTCCTGGTGTAATACTGTCATTCATACAGTATAGGACATCCTCCTATTCTCTACAGTGTGTCAGTATGAACAGATGCTCCACATCCATTACACTTCACTATCCTCTTAGGTCCTTTTCCCTCCCCGAAGCCTCATTGCCCCACCCCATCCCCCCACCCCTCTTCTACCCTGGTATCTCATCATCAGAATGTATGGCTCCACAGCCTGGTTCCCCTTGTTTGAGCCTCTATAAAATCCTCCCCTGCCTTCTACAGTCATAAATTGATTCCCCTCAAGCCCAACCATTTGAATTACAACTATCTATATTTTTTATTTATTTATTCATATTTCAGACAATACCTTTGCACCAAAGCTCATTTACAAAGGTTCCAAATCATATTACAAAGAGTAGAGCAATTGTAGCTACACAAAAAACAAACAGTCTAGGCAGGAGCCACCAATGGCTTTGTCGGCAAAAAACAGGGTTAAGTTAGGGATGAGGAGGGACAGTAAACCAGACATTGTACAGTGTATATCTGGAGTAGAAGACTAAGTGGTGAGGGGAAAGCAAGTGCTAATAGGGTGATTTGGTAACCTTAGGAGATATGCGGGGTAGTAGGAGGGGAAAAATGGGCAGGGGGGGATGGCTGATCAGTAGATAAGTGAAGCCAAAGTAGATGAAAAGAGAGGTGGCTAAGTCAGCGAGGACAGCGGGGGTGAGAGGAGGGGGAATTGTAGAGGGAAGGAGAGGGGAGGAAGGGTATAGGTGGATAATTAAATAATTGTGTAGGAGAGACCATGTTGGTTGATAGAGTACAGAGGATACTAAAAACTGACCCAGTGTGGATAGGTGCAGGTACAGAGATTAGAGCAGGGGTAAGAAGGGAAGGGGGCATGTGAGAGATGTTAAGTGTTGCAGTCACGGGGACACTGGCCACCAGAGTTGGTGACATTTGTATTTAGGTGTAGCAATCATAGTGAGCACAGGTCACCAAGTGTTGGCGAAGCTTACATTTAAAGGTGCTAAGGTTGTTGGAGCCGAAGATTTTAACTGGGAGTGAGTTAAACCAGGAGGAAGCTCTGACTTTATAGGAGCACTGACCTTGTGTAGTCCTGCAGCAGGGAATGGAAAAAGATACGCTTTCAAGAACTCCTGGTGAGGCATTTAGTCTGATGTGCGGTCAGAATGGTCTGAACCCCAGGGGACAATAAGTCCAGTGAGGTCTTCTTTGCAAGGATGCAAATCTGGTACTTCAGCCTTCCCAATAGCTGTAGCCAGTTGGCCTGTTTATATACATTACATGTATGTGAGAGTCGATTGGCAGATGTGAGGAGCCAACAAGCTTTGTTGAGGCCTAAAGCTATGTGCCTAAGAGTAGTGATGGTGGCAGATCAGTAGACAACAAGCCCATAGTTTATTATTGAGGTGACTGTATGGCGAGGTTTAATGCTTCAGCCATCAAACAGTGCCTATGCCTGTAGAGTACCCCAATTCGGGCGTTGACAGATTTGGCAATGTTATGGATATGCTTGGAATATGAGAAAGAGCAGTCAAGGGTCACCCCAGTGTATTTGAAATGGTCAACCTGTTCTAGCACAGTTCTTCCTCTGTTGATGATAAGAAGTGGTTGGTCTTTGTGACGGCTGTGAGTGACATAGAACATCATCATTTTAGTTTTGGAGTAGTTTAGGATGAGTTTATGCTACCGGAACTAGGTTTCTACTTCTGTGAAACTTTTCTGTAGCTGACACTGAAGGAGGGCAGGGTCCAAGTGACTTGTAAAGATGACTGCATCAGCCACATAAAGTAGTATTTTGTTTTGGCAGGAGGCAGGTAGGTTATTCAGGAAAGTGCTGAAAAGTAGTGGGCCTAGGATAAACCCTTGGGGAACGCCAGAGCAGACCAGAATGGAGGTTGAGAGGATTTCACCTATTCTGACTTGTTGGGAACAGTCACAGAGATAACTTTGAAACCAGAGGGAAGCATCCAGGGAGAGACCTAGGTGAGGTAATTGTTTGATCAGCAGGTAGTGGTTCACAGTGTTGAATGCCTTTGTCAAGTCTATAAAGGCGGCACCAACCAATTAGTTTTGGTCCAGTGCTTGGTGGATGTAGGAGGTAAAGTCAAGGAGTGTGGTGTTTGTGCTGTGTCCCTTCCAAAATCCATGTTGTTGTGGACATTGCAGATTATATTTTTCCAGATATTCAGTGAGTTGGTGTGCTACTATCCATTCCAAGGCTTTGGGGGAGGATGGAGACTGGTCTGTAGTTGCTAGTCTGGGTCTAGTCCTCACTTTTGTGGAAAGGGGTCACCACAGCTGCCTTCCATACATGAGGGAACTGAGACAGCATCAGGGAGTGATAGAGGATTTTAGTAAGGTGGGGTAGGACTTCATCTATGGTGAGGGCAAGGAGCTTCAGGTCCAGGGAGTCACCACTGTGCCTGGATCCCCCAAGAACTTCGAGTAGATGTTTCCTGGTCATCCCTTGTGAGATGGCCTTAAAATAGAAAGTTGGGTTCTGTTGAGTCATGCCAGTGGTGTCTGTTTGGGTTGCGGCTTGGGATGGATCCAAAATGTTTGGGTGGAGTACCTGACTGAGGTCAGTGAAGGTGGAGTTGAATGCATTGGCAATAGTTTCTTTATCCACAGTGATAGAGCCATCAATGTTAAGCATTGAAGGGTAACTTTGGGTGTTTTCCCTGTTACTTGGGAAAAATAGTCTCAGAACTTCCTACTGTCCTTCCAGGAGCTAGCAAGGGCACTCCTATAGTAATTGACTTTCATAAGGCATATTGGTCGAGTACAGGCATTCCTGGCAGCTTTGTAGGCCTGAGTGGCAGCCTGAGTGGCAGAGGTTTTGGCATGAGACCAGAGCATATCCCGGGATTTCATTTTATTTAGAAGGTCTAGGGGCAACCATGGGTTATTAGTACCCTTGACATGATGTTTCTTGAAAGGGGCCTATACATCACAGGCTGAGTTGAATGTGTTAATAAAAAATTCAAGAGCTGGGTCAACATCTTAAGCGGTGTCAATGGGTGACCAGTCTAACTCATGCAGATGAGCTTTTAGGGGATCTAGGAGCCCAGGCACTAGTATTCTGTTGAGTATGGTTCTTGGTGGTGGTTTATTGAATTTGTTTGACCAGTAAGACACTACTGGTGAGTGGTCACTTATGGTGTCCGGAAGGACTACTGTTTTTAGAATGTGTTCAGGTCTATTGGTGAGAACCCAGTTGAGAATAGTACAGGTCCCTGTCCTGTAGTTCACTCTAGTGGATGATTAGACCATTTGTGAAATGTTAACTGCCAGCAAAGCATCCTTGTAGTTGTTGGTGGTAGGGGGCCAACCAATTGACATTGAAATGCCCAAGCATGATCACTTCCACACTGTGACCAAGAGAGTTGATGCAGTCCAGGAGGGTAGGAGTGCTTGACTAGCCAGTTTTGGGGGGGATGTAGACAGAGGCGATGGTCAGAGCCTTGTTATGAGCGCCCAGCAGGTCTTTGGTGGTGAGTATCTGAATGTCCTTGCCAGGGTTGGGTAAAGTCAGTACATGACCCACCAGTGTATCCTTTAGGTAAAGAGCACAGTCACCACCTTTTTTGGAGATCCTGTCTTGCCTAAAGACAGTATATCCTGGAATAGCAATTGCTGAGTCTGGGATCTTGGGGGTCAGCCATATTTCTTGCACCTATAAGATGTCAGGGTTGTGTTGAGAGATCCAGGCAGTGAGGGGATCAAATTTCCTGAGGAGGCTGCAAATATTTAAGCTGGCTATAGCTAGAGTCTCATGGTTGAGGGATGTCTTTGATGCCTGCTGTGGAGGCCCAGGGTTGGGGTGGAAGTTCCCAGAGATCAGTAACAGCAGCAGTATTAAGCATTTAAGGATAGCATTACAGTGTATAAGATACTTTTTTGTAGCTATCAATTTGGACAGTTTTTTACGATCATGTTGCAGCAAGGGTGTAATTAGGAACAACAAGCTAAGGACCACGGGTGCTTTGTTAGGGGTAAGAAGAGGCACCCATTGGTTATGTTGTCTAGGGGAGAGTAGGCTGATGAGAAGCAGGTCAGTGTTGCTAGTGACTGTTCTATAGACTGATAGTTGATGGGAGTTTATACTGAACATAGACCAGCAGGTGTGCTATTCTGGAATACTGCCAGAGCCAGTGAGTAGGGCAAGAAAGGAGAGAATGCTCAGTACTGCACTAGCAGGTGTCATTTTACCAAGGCAGGAGTTGTGTGATGCAGGGCTCGGTTGGATTTGGGTGGCCCTTTAAGCAAAAGAGAACCAGGGAGAGGTTGAACAATGGAGGGTATTGTGTTCAAGAGTGGGAGGGATTTGGGTGAATTTTATAGAGGTCGGGGTGGCAGAAATAACAAGCTGAAAATAATTGGCAACAGTGAGTAGGAAAAAGGCTTCCGAGCGGGTCCAATCATGGCAACTGCTTCACAGGAAGCAACCAGTCAGGAGCCAAGGGCATAAGAATGCCGAGTTGAAAAAAAATCAATGGCTGAGTTCCGTACCTTGCTGCAGGCTTCCCCACAGGAACTGCTGGCTGGTGATGGAGCTGCAAGAGACAGGCAGGATGGCAGCATTGCCTCCGGGAGTCCAGGTGCCTGATTCAGGGGCAGGAGCTTGCCACAGTTCCTCACAGGATCTGCTGGCTGGTGATGGAGCTGCTTATTTTGTATATTTGTATTACTGCTACTCTCTTTACTGTAATGCCCTTGTGCTCATGTTGCTTTAAACAGTTTTACAGAGGCCTATATTCATGCTGCCTTAGGCAATTATAGATTCACCTTTTGCTATTTTGACAAATTATACAGAGATTCACAGCCACCTTTGCTGCCCATGTAACCTTAAACACAATACAATAAATACATAATTAAGTCTTCAACAATTATACAGAGATTCGCCTTTTGCTACTTAGACAAATATACAAAGATTCACATTCACCATTTGCTGCTCCATAGCACTGGGATACCAAGAGCAGATGTAGTGGGGATGGTGAAATTACTGCAGCACACTGGAGGAGTGCCAAGAGCGGGGGGGTACTAAAATGATTGCACCTGCTGACAATATTAACCTGTATGTGGTCTAGAGGGTAAGGCTGCAGGCTATGGATAGCTAGGATTTCCTGTCAGGGGATCGAATCCCACACTGCATAAAACAGGAGATCAGTAACTATCTATCAGTAAGTTAGGACAATGGGCTGATTACACAACTGAGACAGAGAGAGTTAACTCGTGACAGATGGTCCCTAATAAGATATGATAATATGGGAAACAGCAATAGCGACCTCTATTGGTCAGGTAGTATAGGCTGCAGCTGGTATTTCGCGGAGATGGTCACATGACCTACCAGCCTATGTAAGAAATGCCTGCCCAGGGTAGTGGAGTGGGAGTAGGACAGACACTGTGTAAGGGCTGGCAGACTGGCTACACAGAGGCTCTGAATCTCTCTGTGTTTATGTGAGGTGCAGGCTCTTGTCCGCTTGCTGCCCCACTGCTCTGAATTAATGAAGTGTGGCCACCTGAAATGGAACAAAAGAGAAAGAGTGTAACAAAAGGATGCTGCAGTAGGGCAGGAAATGGAATGGTATCCTGGGGGAGGGGGAAGGTGTACAGGGGATTTAGGCTGTCCCAGGACACAGTACAGCAAAATAAATAATTAAATCCTCACAGGACACAGTAAACTAATTCATTAATGAAATCCTTAAAGCACTGCTACATTGCATAGTTACCCACTCTCCCTATCCAGGGTTCTCCACAGGTACAACATAAAGGGTTCTAAACAGGAGTTAATCTCACAGTGCCTTGAAGAACCTTGTTAACCACTTAAATGTGCAGCTCAAATCACACAAAAGTCCACCACAACAGACACAATCTGTAGAGTCCCTCTGATAATAATTCTTTTAATTAAGACTTTGAATCTCTGTGTACCTGTGTGAGGTGCAGCTATTGTCTGCTTGCTGCCCCACTGCTGTGAATTAATGAAGTGTGGCCACCTGCATGAGGTGCAGGGTCTTGTCTGCTTACTGCCCGCCACTGCAAGTGTGAAAGTGTAGTCATCTGCATGAGTACAGACTTTGTCTGCTGCTGCCTCCGTCCCCCACCAAGATGTTGCTGCTGGCCATTGAAGAGGACAGAGTTATACTAGATGTTCTCTAGGGTGGGAGGCTAAGCTCCCTACTGTGGTACTGTGACATGGGTGGCTAAATGTAGTGTTGTACCAAGTGGAGCATGTGGGAGGGGATCAAAAACAACCCTCCCATGCAACTGGATTTCTTGGGGAGGGGGTCACTTACCTAGGGACTGAATGGCTGGGCATGACCCCTGGGAGTAGAGATAGATGCAGCAGAGGTTGGCTGAAGCATAGCTTAGTCCCTGACAATGTGGATCAGGAGTGCCCCCTCAGGCAGTGGACCCTGGTCATGACTGAACTAGGCCCCACCAGGAGATGTGGATCAGGAGTGCCACTTCTGGCAGTGGCCACTGGTCATGACTGAAAGAGGACCCACCAGAGGATGTGGATCAGGGCTACCTCTTTGGGCAGTGGCCTGGTCATGACTGAAAGGGGTCCTACCACAGTATGTGGATCAGAAGTGCCTCTTCTGTCAGTGGCCCTTATAATGGCTGAAAGAGGTCCCATCAGAGGATGTGGTTTAGTATCACCTCTTCTGGCAGTAGCTCTGGTCATGGCTGAAGGAGATCTCACCAGAGGATGTGGAACAGGACAAGTACCTCCTTGGGCAGCTGCACTGGTCATGACTGAAGTAGGCCCAACCAGATAGACCTAGAAGGTAAAATAATTCTGGGAGGGGAGATGTTTATTTATTTATTTGAAAATTGGTGACTGGGAGAGGCACACTGAGCCAAGGCTCTTTTTCAGGTGCGACCCAGGGGAAAGGGAAACCAAGAGCACAGTTACAAAGAAATACAAACCTGGCCAACAATGAGATGTTCTGGGGTGAAATGGGTCCAAGAAAGGGGTTCTCTCTGCCTGGTTCCCATACCCAATGGTTCCACCTTAGGTGGGAAAGTTGCTCGGTCTACTTCATCTACCCATCCTACTCAGGCGGTGTTGTGCAATGCCAGGTCTATAAAAAACAAGACAGCTGTGATTGCTGATCTTGTGGGTACAACTGACCTGGCTTGCATCACCTAGGCCTGGCTGGATGAAAATGCTTGCCCAGTATTGGAATCAGAAGTTCCAGCTGGGTACTCGGTGATAAACTGCCCAAGGGAGGATCGCAGGGGCAGGGGTGTAGCCATTTGTTTTTAAGTTAGAACTGAGCCTTGTGGACACCCCGGTGGGGAAACCAGATCCTTTGAGTGTATCATGGGTGCAGGTGTAGGCTGCAGGATGCTTCTCATCTACCATCCACCTGGAGGTGAGAAGAAATTCCTGCAGGAAGTCATGGACTTCATTGTCAGTATGGTGTTGGAGTCCCCCCAGATGGTTGATTCTGGGGGATTTCAATGCCTGGGTCAATGATGAACTTTCGCAGTTTTGTCAGGACTTCCTCCAGCTTATGACCTCATTGGGCCTCACACAGGTAATTACCTCTGTGACCCATAATCACGGTCTCTCATTGGACCTTGGTATTCCTACTGGGGATGGAGAACTCCGATCTGGTGGTGGAGCCGGTCGGATGGTTGGATTATCATACCACCAGGTTCAATTTTGAGGCTCCCCCTAATAGACCTGCCCCTATGGAGATGGTCTAGTACACCCTTTAAGGGGTGTGACTCCAGATGGCCTTATGGCGGTGCTGGACCTATTGGGTGAGTCGAGTGTAAGCTCAGAACAAGGGGACCTTTTACTTGCCTATAATAAGGCAGCGATGGTGACCCTGGACTCTTTAGCTCCTGGCCGTGTTCACCCCCTCACTCTTTGTCCGAAGTCCCCTTGGTTTATTTTTTTTATTTATTTATTAGGATCTAGGATTAAACACCTTTGAGCTGAGAGCTCTTTTACAAAGGATCCACATCAATAGGAGGGAAGACAGCATTACAAGGGTTCAAGCAACATAGAGTATAAAACATGTACAATATTTACAATAATTACAATGGATTATTCAAGCAGGTTAATATTAACAAAAAAAAACTATAGAGGAAAAGACACCCTTAGGGTTGCATTTGCAGTAAGTTATAGGAGAGGATAGTTGCAGGTAGTAGAAGGTTGGAGTCAGTTAGCTGAGGCAGTAGTTAGTGGAGATAAGAAGTAGGCTGTAGGGAAGAAGGGACTAAGAGATGGGGGGAGGGAGTAGGGATGGAAGTGGAGGTGCTGCAGTCATGGACCTTGTAAGGAGAGACGCGAGAGGTGGATGCATGAGGCAGGTAGCCAAGCAGAGTTTTGAGCCACCATTGGAGGTAGGGGAGAGCGTGTAGGGGGTGGTAGAGATGGCCTGGGCATGCATGGTGGGAGCTGCATATAGGTAGGTCAGAGCCCTGAGGCAGAGGGACTAGTGGTAACAGTCACATGTGCTGGATGCGGAAAGCTGCTGACATAGTAGTCTCTTCAAGGGGCTCAGAGTAGGTTGAGTGTAGATGTCCTGGCTGAGGTCATTAAATCAGAGGGGTGCTCTGTAGGCAAAAGAGCACTGACTCTGCGTCGTTTGAAGATGAGGAACATGGTAAAGGTGAGTGCTAGCACTTCTTGTCCGTTGTGTGTTGCTGCTGTATGGCTGAAGTAGGTTTGCTGTGCCATGGGGGAGAATTCCTAGTAGCGCCTTTTTTGCCAGTAGGCAGGTTTGGTAGTGTAACCTCCCACTAAGTTGGAGCCAACCCGTTTGCACATAGAGGTCACAGGTATGGGTGAGATACTCAGCTCCTGTGAGCAGCCTGCAGGCCTTGTTCAGTGCTACCGATATTCTGCGGAGGGCAGTAGGACTAGCAGCACCATAGCTGACCAAACCATAGACTATGACAGAGAGGACAGAGCTGTTGATTGCTAGTCCAAGAGTGTCTGAGGTGAGACAGTGATTGTGCCTGTGGAGGAGACCAGTTTTGTAGTTGATAGTCCTAGCCACATTGCTGATATGCCGGTCATAGGCCAGGCTGCTGTCAAGTGTGACCCCAAGATGTTTAAAGTGCTGGGTATGTTCAAGCAGAGTTCCAGATCGTGTACTAATGTTGAGAGCGCATGACTTGTATTTGCTTCAAGTGCTGCAGAACATCATGTTTGTTTGTTTTTTACTGTTTAAGATAAGTTTGTGGTCCTGGAACCATTCCTCAACAATCCTGAAGCTATGTTGCAGCTTGCACTCAAGATTCTCTGGGTCTGGGCAGTTTGAGAGGATTACTGCATCATTTGCATAAAGTAGCATCTGCTGTGGGCAGCGGTGCAATAGATTTTTGAGAAAGATGCTGAAAAGGAGCGATCCCAATATGGAGCCTTGTGGGACCCCAGATTTTACAGGTAGATAATCAGAGAAGACATTGTTTATTCTCACTCTTTGTGTACGTTGTCCTAGGTAGCTTTTGAACCAGAGGGTTGATTTTGCAGACAGGCCAATGGAGGTTAATTGGTTTAAGAGGAAGGAGTGGTGGACAGTATCAAAGGCCTTTGAGAGGTCAATGAATCCTGCCTCTGCTAGGGTTCCTTGTCCAGGGACCAGTGAATAAACCCAGTGAGTTCAAGTAGTGCTGTGGAGGTACTGTGACCTTTATGGAAGCCATGCTGCTCTGGGCATTGGATTGAGTATTTTACAAGACATTCAACCAGCTCGTCAGCCACTATGCATTGGTAGCACTTTGGAGAGTGATGGTAGAGTTGAGGTGGGCTTGTAGTTTGATGGGACTTTGAAGGAGCTAAGATGAGGGGATCGAAGGTTAGAGCTGTGCTGGCGGAAATCGGGCCTGGCTGATGACAGACTTAGACTGATTGCTCATTATAAGGACTATCAATCGTCAGTCTCCCATAAGAAGGTAGAGTTCCTGTCCAGGGAGATTGCTGCTGTGCAGAATTGACTGGCAGTGCTCTTCTGGGCTGTTGACAGATTGTGCAGTCAAGCCTGTCTTCAGACCCGGGGGGGCATTTTCACAGAGTAAATAAGGTTGCCACCATCAGATCCGGGATCCATCCAGTGCCCTCTAGTGGGTGTTGTGGAGGTTGGCAGGAGGTTGCAAGCACCTGGTTTGTCTGGTCTGACTTTGGCCAGTTGGTGATCATGGACATCGTAAGGATCGTCCAGAGCATATGACCAACCTACTGTAGTTTGGATCCGGGCCTAATGCGTCTCCTTGTGGGATGTGTTGAGGTGATTGGCCCTGTCTTGACTGAGATAGTCTGGAGTTTGTTGGAGACAGGGGTGTTTCCTGACCTCTTGAAGGAGGTGGTGGTGTTACCTCTCCCAAAGAAATCCTCCCTTGACCTTGATTGCTTAGCCAACTACAGACCTGTCTCTAACCTGCCCTTTGTGAGTAAGGTTATTGAGAAGGTGGTTGTGTTGCAGCTGGAGGATCATCTTACTATCCATAATGTCTATGATCCTCTCCGGTGTGGATTTAGGAAGAGGCATGGTACCGAGATGGCACTGGTTTAGTTACTTAATGATCTCCTAATAGCGAGGGATCAGAGGACTCGTTCGATCTTGGTTCTCTCTGATCTCCCTGCAGCATTTGACACTGTGGACCATAAAGTGTTATTGGAGTGCCTGCATTTGATCTGTGGATTGTCAAGCACAGTCCTCAGGTGGTTTCAATCTTTCCTTATAGGCAGGACTCAGAAAGTGGTGTTGGGGATTTATTCATCAGCCCCTCTCCCCCTGTCCTGTGGGGTTCTGCAGGGCTCCATATTATCACCCATGTTGTTCGAGGTGTATATGCTGCCACTGGGAGACATTATAAGGCAGTATGGGTTGAGTTTTCACTGCTATGCAGAGTGACACTCAACTATACATGTCCTTTGTGCTTGAACAGGGTGGGACTGTCTCGGTCTTTAATAGCTGCCTCTCTGAGATCTACGACTGGATGAGTGCCAACTGGCTGAGGTTGAACCTGGATAAAACTGAGGTGTTGGTGGTGGACCCAGGTTGTCAGTGTGTGTTGTTGTCGGCTGGGCAGCCCTCCGGGCTTTGGTTTGGGGATAGCCAGCTGTTGACCTCAGACCGGGTGCGGAATCTGGGTGCTGTTTCTGATGACTGTTTGACACTTAAATCTCGGGTGTCGGCCATTGTCAAAACCTCTTTTTACCATCTGAGGAACATCACCCAGACTAGACAAATGGTCCCGCCTGATGACCTTCCAACTTTGGTCCATGCCTTTGTGACCTCCTGCCTTAACTACTGCAATGCCCTGTACCTAGGTCTACTGGGGATTGATATCTGCTGCTTGCAGCTGGTGCAGAATGCAGTGGCCAGGCTGTTGACTGATCTACCAAGACCTTGCCATGTCATGCCTGTGCTCCATGGCCTGCACTGGCTGCCAGTACAGTGGCGGATCATCTTCAAGGTTGGGTTACTGACCTACAGTGACCTACACAGACAGGGGCCATGGTACTGTGCTTGCAAGATCTCCTTTGCCCCTACCGCCCCTTCAGCTCACTCCAGTCCTCCGATGAGGGATTGCTAGAGGTTCCCAGGGTATGACTTAAGATCTTGGGGGCCCGTTCCTTTGCTTTTATGGCCCCCACCATGTGGAATTCTCTACCTCATCAGGTTAGAGAGTGCCTGACCATTGAGAGCTTTAAATCTGCTCTCAACACTCATTTGTTTGGGATAGCTTTTCCCGATTCTGATTAATTGGCTGCTTGGTTTTAACAATTACTGAATTTTAACTGTAGCTTGTTTGTATTTATGTTATTGTTTTTACATATTGTTTATTGTGTACAAGCACTTTGATCATATGGAACTGCACTTTTTAAAAATAAAAAAATGATTGATTGAAGATAATTACAAAAGCAAGGACATAAAGTGCATAAGTCAAGTACAGTACAGACAGTAATGGCAAAAATTGCAACAGTGTGCCCAACAAATAGCACACAAAATCAAAAACAAGTGTGCAGATAAGGTAACCCAGCATTTGACATGGGTAAGAGTCAGTTTCTGCCAAGTTCTCGGGGGGGAAACTATAGCTCATGTTGGGACTTCAGAAGGCAGTCTTGGTCAAACGTGCTTTACATAGCTTCCATGCTTTATGGTTTAGGGAGCTGGTGACTACTGTGTGGGCAGATAATACATTCAGCTGACTGATGGTTGTGTCCCTTTGGTTTTAAATGGATCTTTTTGTTTTGTGGTCCCAGAAATTTATTCATGGTTTTCCTTTTTCATCGGTAGCCTGTGATAATGGTGACTGTGATTGAGTGCTTTCAAAAGGGTGACTCAGTCACGGTGCCTATGCACAGGGCTACCTGGTGAGGGGCGACTGAATGGGGGGTAGGCAAATATAGTGAAGGGATGTCACTATGTATGCACTGTGTGGGGGTAGGGTGGGGAGGACCACGCTGTGCAATGGGCAGAAAGGGAGAGAGGTTTGTGGGGTGTAGTGTGGTGGTGGGCTGCCAAATGGCCATGTGGCATAGTGGGTTGGTGGCAGGCTAGGTTGGGAGGGTGCTGGGTTCGGTTCTGGGCACGCTTGTTTTCTTGCGCCTGGTAGGGTTTTTTTTTAGTTTTGCATCCCCGACATGCACTCAGAATCCTTTAGTAGGGATTGCAGGGTACACAGCCCCCCACATAAATTATAGAAACCTAACTCTCAGGTGCCTTTTTTGCTGTTTGCTGTGAGTGTACATTGCTGAAATTTATTTTTGGCAATGTACACATGCTCAAATGGCGATCGCTATTCTGTGATTGTCATTATCACATCGAACCTTTTCAGCCTCACAGAATTAAAGAGATCAAACTTCCTGTTGATAGCAAGGAGGAAGAATGCTAAATGTATGTCTATTCTCCTCTAAAACTTCAGATGAAGGTACAGAAAATGGCAGTTAAAGGACCACTACGCCCTTGCATCATGTACATTTTGCCTGTTTTCCTTGCCACCAGTCAGCTCTGTTTCTGTAGTTATTGGGGATATAAACTTTCCTTTTAGTTAATTTTGTACTAATAATATTAGCTTATTACTCCTTTGTAATAACCCAGGGTGCCTCCATTATGGTTTAAATCCCATTTGTACCTCTTAATTCCATGGCCACCCCCTGGCTGGCAGTCCCACTGGATGTGCAAGCGAAAGTCAGCAGCTGCACTGAGACAAGGGTGGTGGCTATTTTGAAATTGGCACCATTCATTGAAGACTGACATAGTTTCAGTCAATATGAAACTCTGGATGTCATCATGCTGTCCGGGTCAGTCTGTGTATGCACCACCTGACAGTGACCATCCATCTCCACCAACTGCTAGCTTGAGCTGGTCCAAGAGGACAGAGCCAAAGTTGAAAGCCTGAACAGAGTTATCAATGATGGGATGGGCTGCCATGATGCCTATCTTCTGGTCTGCTGGCTGCTGCTACTGCAAGTGTGGTGCCAATCTCCATTTTCCTCAGTCAGCAGCCAGTCAGACACACATCACTAAGTGTTCTGGAGATGGAAAGCTGAGGGCTGGGAATTAGGATGATTTATGCCAATTACCATATGGAGTCAGAGTTTCCAGACAGTAGATAGCTCAGTCAGTGAGTTAGGCAGTTGGCAGATACCCTCTCAAAAATTATTTTACTTTTGTTAGAAAAGTATTACCCCCCCCCATATTCCCAAGCCACTCTGGAGGCAGGGAGAGAGGAGAGTGTGGAGGTCAGTAAGGCAAGCAGCAGCCATCATGAAGAGAGTCATGTTGGGATTGGAGAAGAAACTTGGTCCTGACCGGGTAGAAGAGCAACAGCACAGCAAAACTGTGAGTTACTTTCGACTGCTATTCGTAGTGTTGTTTGTTTATGTAATTTAGTGCTGTCACACAGTGTCCATATCTTCCAAGTAAGTTAAAATGAATCCTGCATAGTAGTTTTACCTGCAAGTACAAGAACACAACAGATATAGTATAATGCTAGTGAATAAACAGTATATTTTTGATTTAAGCTTCACTTTTGATCTACTTATAATTACTTGTATAGTTGGTAAATTCATTTACTGTGTGAAAGTCACACAGTCAAATATATAGCTATGTATGCAGTGTTCTGTGGGATGGAAACAGTTTAATTAAATTAAAGTACAGTAGTTGTGTACTGAATACTGTACACCATCCATGACACTGCCTCACAATTACCATTGATGGACTGCTGTACAAAAGTACTTGGTTGTACTATTTAATAGTGGTATGTTTTAATAAATAAAAACAGATATGAACTGCATTGCTTAACTTCTGCTGTGACAGAAAGTGCTGTTGGTGGGATGTGTATGTGTGTTTGTCACTCCATGGTCCACCAATCTGACTGCTCTTTATGGTGATGTGTATGGTCTGTGGACTGAGGTCACTGGCACAGAGTATTGGAAACAAGTTAATAAACCAGATAATAAATATGCTGATAACATGGCTGTCAAATATTTACCATTGTGATAGTATGTATTCAGAATTTGGTGAAACTGTATGTGGGAAGGGACATTTTCCAGAAGTATTCATTGATGGGGGGGGGGTGCTGTTAAACTGTCAGCACTTATATACAGTAATTGCATTTGTGACACTTCCTACACAGCGGAGGATTTAAGCACTGACAGGACTGGGACTTACTGATCTGTCCCTGGTCAGAAGGGCCTGCATTTGAGATTGTAAAACTCACTGGTTTATATGGTGGGCCATGAACTATACTTCCATGAGCTATGCTTCTGCCTGCTGTTGCAGGCTGATAGGAGTCAGAGGTTGTGTGACACCATGGGGTGGGCATGGTTACTGTTGTGCATATGGCCCATGACAATGTAAATCTGGCTTTGCTCTGAGTTGATTTCTGTACTGTGTCCATAATTTTGGTCCCGTTTGTCCCTGATATTTGCTTTTTTAAGCACTGTACCTGATTTATGAGGCTGGGAGTTAAAAGGTATCTTTTTAGTGACAAAAGGGATCTAAATGCCACTCCCAAACCAGGAGAGTAAGCCACCCCATCCCAAAATTATTTACCAGCAGGATACCTGCTGCCTAATCTCCTCCCAATCATACCCAGAGAGAGTCCATATCAACTGTGCTCCAAGCCATCCTGTACTCAGTGCATAATCCCCCCCACACCCTTCCCCACTTGCGATCTCCTAGACTTGCTCATGTTAGGGTTATTAATTGCTTATTAATGCAGGGCCATGATTGTCATCCACTATGCACCCCCATACACAGAAACTGCCTTGGCTATAAATTGTGCTCTTAAGACATCCTGCACTGGGTATTGGTGCACAATGATACATGACCCCTCCCCCCCACAGATGTCTTAGTATTGCCCAAGCTGCCCTACCAATCATGCTGCAAACATATCCTGCATGACCCTGGCTTATGATCCTCTACCCACCCTATCAAACTACCACTCCTAAGACTGTTAATCTGGCACATGGGTACCAGCTGGCCTGCTTTGTGAAAAGTGTCACAAGTAAAAGTACTTAATGTGGCAGAACTGTTTTTTCAGTGATCCTCCATGCAGTGTGCTCTTACTACTTTTGGCAATCTGTAATGTGGGAGGAAATCCTACTTACGGCTTGTGTCATTTCCTCTTGGACTACATTAACAGTTGAAAGCTGAAGCACGCCGCAACTTCTGGAAGAACAGTTGTACCACACAGAGTTCTTTAATTATCTTTTTACACAGCAGATACTTTGACAATGTTGGGAGTGGTGGTTTGATATGGGGGGGTTGTAATAATGGCCATGCATTGTACTGAGTACAGGACATGTGGGGAGGGGGGCACAGTCAAGATCACACATGGGAGGGTTGTAATCAGGGTCATGCACTCTACTGAGTGCAGGACATGTAGTGAGATCACAAATAGTGCTGTGCACATGGGGATCTCAATTGGGGCAGTGCATTAGCTGTACTGAGTACAGGACATGCAGGGGAGATTGCTGTCGGGACCTTGCAAGGGGTGGGGATGCAATCGGGGCCATGCACTGACATGCAGCACATGAGGCTACTGCTCTGAGAGCAATATAGGTTAGGAGAAGAATTAAAGATAAGATAAACATTCAGGCCAAACAATTACTTCAAGAAAGATAAAAATCTCTAAAGTTGCAGCACAGGGTGTTTATGACATTGGGGTCAATCTTTGAGCTCAGGGGACTGGACCGAACCTTTAGAGGAACAAGCAGGCCCTGATAAAGTGTGTGTTTTTTTTTTTTTATGAAAAATCTGTCCAGCTAATTACCAGGAAGTTCTGTCTTTTAATTTGCTTATCTGGTCTCTTGACAGAATTCTTTTGCACCACCAGATGTGCGATTTTCATTCACTTTGCTGGGTATAGTTGTGATTGGGGGGGCATTGGTGATTATTGAGAAGTGGTGGTTTGATCAGCTGGGTGGAGGTATGGGAGATTGATGAGGAGGGTATAGAGCACTACAACGAGTCACTTGAACTGAAGAACTGGGGGGTCATCTTCATGCTTTGTATGTGTTGTGATGTGCAATAAATCCCTCGTTTACAGTTTGGGACATATGCGATCTACAACAGTACTCTGCTTTTCCCAGCCTGAGTAGGAAGATGTTAAAGAAGAACCCAGGTCTGTCACATAGCAGCTCGGTGAAGAGTGCTGTTCTGCAGCTTAGCCTTGCCTTTTTCACCCTGGTTTTGAGCAGATCCGTGTATGGCTAATGTTTACTCTTTTTTTACTTTTCAGATTGGAGAGATGGCACTCAGAAGGAAGATAAATACTTAGGATAAACAATAAGTAATCTTTAATGCATTAGTTGTACAAATAAGTCTTCCTTCTTTCAGATGCCTTGTTCAGCTATTTTGGACACCTGATTCTTTAGAAGTTTTCTTTACGTTTTTCAGATACAGTCATTTGGATGCTGAGAATACTCACAAAAGATAATACAGTACACAAGGCAAGTGTTACATTCCCCTTTTCTTACTGTTTTCTGTTTCATTTCAACTTTTTTTTTTCAAGTTGTTTAACCAGGTGAGACATACTAAGCTGAAAGCTTGTTTACAGGTGCAACCTGGGAGCACAGGGAAGTTAAATGACTTGCTCAGGGTCACACAGTATGCAAGTGGGGGCTGTGGGATTCAAACCCAGGTCTCCAGACTTGTAGCTCAGAGCCTTAAACCACTGCGCTATACTGCCTCAACTTCACTTGCATTAAAGAGCAGGTAGTCACTAATAGTGCTGGTTTCAAAATGTAGTTTTATTCTTGTATAATAAAGCTACTGTGCTGGTTTCAAAATGTACTTTTGTTCATGTATAATACAGCTTCTCACCGAATCTCTTTTATGTGTTGGTCTTTATTTTCATTGCTGCAACCTTTCAATGCCTCATCATGCTGTCAAATGCAGTATATGAAAATGTGGCCACCAGAAAAAATTCTGCCTGCCCTGATGCACAGTGAAGCCCCAGGTCTGTGTGATATCAGTTATAGAAAACATACTCTAGCTTCATGTGTTGATCTTCTATGTGGCTGCATGACTTTTGTGACTGTACACACTTGTGCTGACTGTACTTGGGCATGCACATTCAGCATAGATCACAAGCCAAGTGATCAGCTGTTTGACAGTGCCAGCTCTCTCTCTCTCTCTCTCCCTGTTTCAAGTGAAAGAGAATGTGTTATCAGTGCAACAGCTGATTGCTGACTGGGGCTGAGGTTTAAGAAGTTTTTGCAGTTGAAGTGGAGACAGCAAAGTGATAACTCACAATTAGCAGAGTGATTTTAATTAGCAGTTATTTAACTTACCATATAGAGATTCTTTTAGTTATCATTTATGTGACTATTTCAAGTCTTGTCATACGTGACGGTAGTGTGAGGGAGTGGCGCTGCATGGGAAGCCGTTCGATTCAAAATTACAGTTTTCAGAATATAATTAACAGTGAAATGTCTATGACTAATAACAAAATGTTTACAGCATAATATTATGAGAATGACAAACATGAAAATGAGTATATCACACACAAAAATGGTTATGAGACCTTCTGAAATGGGTATGACCTATACCAAAATGTGTATGACACATGCCAAACTGGATATGACATACACCAAGCTAGAAATAACACTTATTAAAATAAGTATGTATATACCAAATGGCTAGGACACATACTGAAACAGGTAATACACATATCAACATAGATATGACACATACTGAAATGGGTATGACACACACTAAAATGGGTATGATACAAACCAAAATGGATATGTTATACCAGAATCGGTATGATGCATAAAGAAATAATTATGACACATATTGAAATGGATATGGCCCATACTGAAATGATTATGACACATAGCAAAATGGGTATGGCATACTGAAATGGGTATGACACACACAAAATTTGGTCTAGTACTAATTGAAATGGATATGACACACACAAAATTGGGTTTAGTACTAATTGAAATGGATATGACACACACGGAAAATGGTATGACACATGTTGAAATAATTGTGACACATACCTAAATGGATATGGCCTATACTGAAATGGCTATAGCACATAGCACAATGGGTATCACATACCAAAATGGGTATGACAGACACCAAAACGGGATTGACACTAACTGAAATTGGCATGATACACACTGAAAATGGAATGACACATGCTGAAATAATAATGACACATATCGAAATGGATATCACCCATACTGAAATGGCAAGGACACATAACAAAATGGGTACGAGACAAACTGAACTGGATATGGCACACTTTGAAATTGATGTGACACACACTGAAATAGCTCTGACACACAACTAAATGGATATGACCCATATTGAAATGGATATGACACATAGTAAAATGTGTATGACATACCGAAATGGTTATGACATACACCAATATGGTTATAGCACAAACTGACATGGATATGACACACACCAACATGGGTATGTCAAATACTGAAATCATTACGACACATACCAAAATGGATATGTCACATGTTGAAATGAGTATGACACATACCAGAATGAGTAAGACACACACCAAAATGGGTATGATAAAAAACAAAATGTATGTGACATGCACCAATATAGGTATGACACAAACTGAAATAATTATGACACATTCTGAAATGGATATGACCTGTACTGAAATGGATCTGACAGATAAAAAAATATATGTAACACATACTGAAATAATTATTACACATGCCAAAATATATATGACCTATACTAAAATGGATATAATACATACAGTAATAAATAGGGTACAATGTATACCAAAATTAATATGACACATACTGAATTGTAGATTATATTTATTTAATATATTGATCATTTTGATAAATGTGTACTGTAGTAAATAAAATGGTTATGAAGTACTGAAAACAAAATCATATATTAAAATGTGTATGCTGCATACTGAAATGAGCATATAGCAAACTGAATTGTTGTCAAACTTGCAAGGCATAGACTGAATAGAGTGTAACATGTGCCAAGGTGTGAATGCAGCAAACTGAAATGTTGTGATACACCAAGTAAGCAATAAGACACGACAGGGTGGTGGTTGTTATGTGATAACCGCACACCTAGGTGCGTGGTGAGGCATGAGGCCAAAGGCCGAGTGTCCTTCCGCACCTAGGTGTGCGGTTATCACATAAAAACCACGACCCTGAAGTGTCTTATTGCACTTATAAAATGGGAAATAACTATGGAAAAAAAGAAAATGACAAGGTGTTTATATTTTGAAAACTTTGTAACATTTATTTAAATACAGAATAGAGAATTAATTGAAACATTGGATAAAGAAAAGGGTCCTACAAGAGCTTGCTAAGCTCAGGGTGGATAAGGCAATGGGACCTGATGGCATACATCCCAGGGTACTTAAGGAGCTAAAGGTGGAACTATCAGAGCCATTAGCAGAACTGTTTAGTGAGTCTCTGAGCACAGGAGAGGTCCCAGAAGACTGGAGAAGGGCTCATGTGATCCCGCTCCACAAGAGTGGTAGCAGGGAGGAGGCAGGGAACTACAGACCAGTCAGTCTTACCTCAGTAGTGGGCAAGATTATGGAGACACTCCTTAAGGAAAGGATAGTGCAACACCTGGAATCCATAGGGGCACAGGATCCAAGACAGCATGGGTTTACAAAGGAAGGTCCTGTCAAACTAATCTCATAGATTTCTTTGACTGGGTAACCAGAGTGGTGGACCAGGGGAGCAGTTGATGTCGCCTACTTTGACTTCAGCAAAGCTTTGACACTGTTCCACATAGAAGATTGATAAATAAGCTGGGTAGGCTGGGTGGGTCAGAAGTTGGTCAACTGGGTGGCAAACTGGTTGACAGGCAGAAAACAGAGAGTGGTGGTAAATGGTATACAGTCAGAAGAGATGCAAGTCACAAGTGGGGTACCTCAGGGATCAGTCCTGGGGCCAGTCCTCTTCAACATCTTCATCAGTGACCTTGCAGATGGACTAGAGGGTAAGCTTCTGTTTGCAGATGACACCAAGATCTGCAACAGAGTAGATGATCCAGATGGGGTGGGCAGAATGAGAAGAGATCTGGATGAACTAGCAAAATGGTCAGAAGAGTGGCAACTGGGATTTAATGCAAAGAAGTGCAAGATCATGCACATAGGGAAGAGAAACCTGAAGCCACCTATAGGCTGGGAGGGAGTTGCTGGCAGTCACAAAAGAAGAAAGAGACTTGGGCATCATCATCACTGATGACCTGAAATCATCCAAGCAGACCTCTAAAGCAGTAGGTAAGGCTAGGGGGGTGTTAGGGTGTATTAGTAGGGGTATCACAAGTCGTAAGAGGGAGGTAATAATCCCTCTTTACAAGACATTGGTTAGGCTCCATCTGGAGTACCGCGTGCAGTATTGGAGGCCACACCTTCACAAGGACATTAACTAAATTGAGGCAGTCCAGAGAAGGGCAACCAAATGGTGCAGGGACTGCATCAGAATACATATGAGGACAGATTAACAGAGCTCAATATGTATACCCTGAGCAATGGAGGAGAGAGGTGATATGATCGAGGCATTCAAACACCTTAAGGGCATTAACAAGGTGAAAGAGTCTAACATGTTTAAATATAAGAAAAATAGCAGGACAAGAGGACACAGCATGAGATTAGAGGGGCTGATTAAGGGGAATGTGAGGAAATTCTTTTCACAGAAAGGGTGGTGGATGCATGGAATGGCCTACCTCAGAAGTGGTGGCTATGAATACAGTGCAGGGCTTCAAACAGGCATGGGATAGGCATAAGGAGCAATACAAATGAGTATGAATAGACAGGCCACTGACAGAGCAAAGGCTGATGGCACATTTATAAGGTAGAAAAAGAAATGGGCAGACTGGATGGGCCATGCAGTCCTTATCTGCCGTCAACTTCTATGTTTCTATGTAAAATAGCCCCTTGGTAAACGTTTTTGAATGGTAAAAAATTGCAATTACTAACAACATTAGCAAACAACAGTCTACTTGTTGTAGTTTATGAATTGCACTTTACTTCACTGTGATTTTCTTAATTTGTCCCGAACATCGATTTCGCACTCCGACCGCGCCATTGTGCGCTACATGTGCGAAAACCCATTTTGGGTGAGATGTGAAAAATAACAGTTGAACTGTTATAAGGAAGTGTGGTAAAATGGCAATACTGAAAATCTGGAGTGAAAATATGAAAAATGCTTGAAGTTACGAGCGTGCGTAGGAACTGCTAACGACGTCAGAACAATCGCTTTTGGGAATATTTTCCCAGATTTTCAACATAGACAGTTTAAGACCACTGCTCATGAACAGTGTCACTGTGATTTAATTAATCTGTCTGGAACATTGATTTCACACACCGACCACGCCATTGTGCACTACATGTATGAAAACACATTTCGGGTGAGATATGAAAAATGACAGTTATACTGTTCATAAGGAGGTGTGGTAAAATGGCAATACTGAAAATCTGGAGGAAAATATTAAAATACTTGAAGTTATGAGCGTATGAGAACTGCACATCACACGCTTTAAAATAAAGCCGTTTTGGGACATTTTCACCAAATTTTCAACATAGGGTTTTTGGGAGCCTACCTCATGAACTGTGATACTGTCATTTCATTAATCATTCTGGAAAGGTGGTTCCATGCAGTGACTGCGGAACCACCTTTCAGGACCGAATAATGAAATAACAGTGGTACAGTTCATGAGGTGGGGCCCCAAAAACCCTATGTTGAAAATTTGGTGAAAAAATTCCCAGAAATGGCTGAGATATGCACTAAAGTTGAAAAAAATCCATTTATGCCATTATACAGCTTACCGGCATTTCTTCAGTTCGCGGTCGGCTTTGAAGAGTGCAGACGCGTTCCCGGTCCATCGAAGATCATCACGCTGGGCTCCGGAGGCAAGTATGGGTTGAGGTGGGGTGGGGTGGGGGTGTGGGGAGGTGGGTCGCAGAGGTTGGGTGTGGGTTGGGGAGGGCAAAAGAATCAACGAGGGAAGGTTTTTTGTTTCAGTTTTTTTTAATTTATTTACACTCAGGATTTTGCCATGCTGGGGTGGCCCAGCATGCATACGCAATATTTTGCAGGGCAGTGGAAACCGACGGGGATTGGGCACCCCTGCCGGCAATGAAGCTTTTGCCATGCAGGGGTGGGCCCCAGCATGGCACCAGGCAGCTTGGGGGCAGTGAAGCCGACGGGATTGGGTACCCCAGCAGCAAAGGAAGTTTTTGCCATGCTGGGGTGGGCTCCCAGCGTGGCATATGAACATTTTTTTTGGGGGGGTAGTGAAACTGATGGGGGATTGGGACCCCCATCGGCAAATGTGAGATTCAAACCCAGGTCTCCAGAATTGCAGCATAGACCATTCAACCTCTGTAGTATGCTGCCTCCTTTAATATTAAATTCCCTCCATGATCGTAATGGTCACTACTTCTTTAACTTTTGGTGCCTACCATCATGCATCCATCTCGGGAAACGATTGTTGTTTTTTTTTCAATGCCTCTCTGCACTCGCGTTGCATGTTTGAGTTAACTGATAGCCCATGTCACCGGCCGATTACCTCTATGGATTGCTTTTATTAATATTAGCAATGTATTTGGGCACTTTGGGTCTGCCTCTGCCTATTTAACTGTGTTTTCTCACCTTTTCTTTTTGTTTATAAAGTATTACTGTATTGCCTACTTTCTTCATCCTGTTTTTTTTGTTTTCTGTTTTTCCCCACATTCAAGACATAGAATGTTTATCATGGAATGTTTACCATGGAATACAGAGATTCAAAATTCTGCTCTGTTCCACTTTTAGAATGTTACTCTCCTGACATTCTGTACACACAGACAATACAGGCCTGTTTTAGAGCCAGAGACTCAATTACATCACTGTCAGGGCAAGCATGAGAGATTTCACTGATGAGCAGGTAAAGACAGAAGGGGAATTTTTCACTGTTAGTAAACAAGCAGTTGTAATGAAAACTATAAACAACACTTAATATTTCTAATTTGTTTATGTGTGTAAGGGGAGTGTGATGATCAGGGAAAAAACATTTAATAATTTATTTTATTTTTTTATTTAAGGTAGTTTTATTTTTAGGGCCCAGCTGAAGTTTTTTTTACAGTGTAAAGGTAGCAGCCATGTTTATAATGGAAGATTAGTTCAGGTTGAAGGGGGACTGGTGGAAAATAGTTCTGGTTGTATGAGGACTGATTTGCCCATTGTGTGATGTGGTTTAGGACCAGGATGACTGTGCATATATAGAGATTTAATGTACAGTCAGCTGATGTCTCTTGGCTAATGAGATATCTAGATGTTTCTTACCATTTTATAAGATGAGTATAACACATACTGAACTGAATATAACACAGTGAAAAGCACATGATTTGTGTAACCAATCAGAGTCATCATCCCTGAGATTTTATAGGACTCCACCAGTTCTTGTTCAGCTCCACTGCAGGTAAGAGCTCCTTACATTCTGTTAATCAGGATCATGCACAATGTATATTATAACATTGTTATTTTGCTACTGTACCAGTTTTATTTTTATTTTTTTTAGTTTCTGTTAAGATGACCTTTGTTTTCAAAAGTTTTATCTGATTTTTATTAAAAAATTACTGTTATATGTGTTGTGTAAGGTTATATTTAATACCAGATAAATCCATCCTGCACTTGTCTTCTTCCAATGTTTTGCAAAGTTATACAGTATGTTGTGTTGTATAATATTTTTGTTTGCCCTGTAAAAGAGGGGGCATTACCAAAAGATCTGTAGCTCCAGGATTATCTAATTCCTGTGTGTTTTAACTGAATTTTACCACCTTACTGAAGGTTAGAGTTTTTCTTTGCTGCATTCTGAAAACTAATGTCAATATTTTACCACTTTTATGAACAGTAAATTAAATACATTAGCCATTTTTTACTTTGCAAGAATAAGTGCTAGGAACACATATTTTACACTACTGGAAAGCTGAGAATCTCTAATACTATAACCCAGTTGTTTGTAGCTTTTGACATTATGGAGCATACAGCCCCATTGTTAATGTCCTATTTTCTTCTAAAAAAACGGCAGTTTGTGAATGTAGTTATTCATCAAATTATTCATTTCACTGCCCTTTCTCCCCAGATGTCCTGACTTTTTATAAGAGGAGTGTTACATTTGTACAGGCTCAGTACATGTGCTGAACTACTGAATCATTAAAGGGACACTGTCAGCTTTCCCACAACGGTTTGAAGCAAATCTCTGCAATCTGCCTCTTGGCACACTCCTGTCCCACAGTGAGTGTAGAGTACTACTGTGTGTCTAAAAACTAATATTTTTTACCTGTTTTCCCATGTTATAAAAGAGTAGTAGCCAGAGCGGTCCGCATTTAAATCACTCACCAACTGGATGTAAAGTGATGCAGAGAATGCGCGTCTGCCTGAGAACGCAGTCACAAAATATCATTTTTGCCATACGCATTGTAAAAAATGTTTTCTACAGTAGATCCTCTTATTCACAATCCTTATTGCTAGTTTTCATGAAAAAATTAGCACTGAGAGTGCTGCTCCATATGTTTTAAAATCAGCCCAAAATCCCACACATGTGCAAGACTGATACCACTTTTGCACATGCACAGGATCTTAGCTCAACGACTATTATGCGACATGTGCGGGATTTCAGGTTGATTTTAAAATGTATGGAGTAGCACTCTCAGTGCTCGCTTTTCAGTGAAAACAGCAATAAGGATTATGAATAAGAGGATCTACTGCAGTAATGTTTTTACAATGCGATGGCAAAAGTGGCACTTTGTGACTGCGCCTTGGCAGACACGTGTTCTTGGCATCACTTTAATTCCGGTCAGCGGGTGATTTAAATGCGAACTGCTCTGGCTATTACTTTTTTATAAGATAGAAAACCAGGTAAAAAATATTAGTTTTTAGAAGCACGGTAGTACTCTACACTCATTGTGGGACAGGAGAATGCAAAGAGGCATACAGTGGAGATTTGCTTGAAAACGTTGAGGGAAAGCTGACACTGCCCCTTTAAAGGCAGCACCCACACCCAGGTTAGTGAGCTACTGTTTTTTTTTCTTCAGACTGTATTGGTGAAGATGACTATTTATAATGCTGGAACAGCATATTTAGTAGGTTATTCATTTGTTTACGTTGCCTGGTTTATTGCCACTATTATCTTCATTTTGTTGTGAGCAGCATTGTGGGGTGGTAGTCAGGTAACTGTATAGAAAATCTGTGAGGCGTTAGTTGGTGAAAGACTCCTTATCTTTGTATTCAATCTCTTTTTAGAACTCTTTATTTTAAATTGGGTGCGTTTTAGTTGACCTTAAATTGTTTACTGAAGATTAAATCTTTTGCTGACATTTTAAAACTAATTTCAGCATGTTGTCACTTTTAATGTAAACATTAAAGTAAATTATTTTGCCATTTACTCTGTAACCATGAGATGTGTTTCTAGTTTATACCACTGTGTAGCAAACAGCCGGCTATCAGTGTTCTGTTTTTTGATAAAAACAGCAATTAGTGAAGCCAGCTATCCAACAGTTTTCAATTTCCTGCCTTTCCCCCCAGATACTGCCTTTTTGTAAGAAAAGTCTTGCACGTTTTCACATTGCACTGCATGTGTTGAAGTAATGAACTGTTGAGCAGCAGGTTAGGAACATATGAAAGCTGGCAGCCGAAAAAGGCCATCATGGTCTATTGAGTCTGCTCGAGTTTGCAGCTAGTTCCCTTATTTTGTAGCTGCCCCTTCCCCTCCCTCTCTTTACCCTCCCCTTTTCCCTGTCTCACCCCTTCTTGAAGCCTTCCACTGTGTTACATGCCACCACCTCTGCTGGTAGTGCATTCCTGTTTGCCACCACCCTCTCTGTAAAGATATTCCTCCTCACCTTCATCCATAATCTACCTCTTCCCACTCTCATAATGTCCTTCCTGACCCTCCTCCAAAATAGACCCTCTGTTTCCATCTTGATTATCCCCTTCATGTTTTTGAAGGTCTCGATCATGTTCCCCATCCCTCATCTTCTCTAGCAAGTACATGTTCAACTCCCCCAGCCTGACCTCCTATGTCAATTCCCCCCAGACCCTGGATGACTTTTGTCAGGTTGGCAGTTTTGTGTTCCCCTATGTTAGGGATAGCTATTTTTTTCTAATTGAATATACTTTACTGAAAATGTTTCTGTACAGTCCACAAAAAAAAAAAAAAACAAGAAGAATAATCATGATAACAAACAAGAGAAAAGATTAACAAAGTTACAGCCGAGGAACAACACCCAACCCCACATGGCCTGTACCCACACATTACATAACCAAATTAAACCAGTTTCTGTTGGAGTCAACAATATTGAGTCAGATTAAATAAATCTTAAGGATACAGTAAGAGCAAACTAATCAAACTACAGTGTATTAAATAGTAAACACAAGCATCCAAATATATGTAAATATAGGGGTCTACAAAAAGGGGGGTAAGCATAATAGAGCGCAATTAAAGAGAAAGCTCACAAGAATAAGATAAACTTAGATGGATATTAAGGTCAGCATTGCTTTTTATATTGGCTCACACATGCACAGCCAACATATTGCAGTAGTAGTAGATTTGGAGGCGCAGTCACTGTTGGCCGAATTCAGGGCACACATCAGTAGGTGCATCCCTTATTCCCCAATAAGCCTGCATGCCAGCGCCACACCATGAATACATAATGTGGCAAGCACATCTAACGAAAGGTCCACTGCAATGTGAGCAAAGCTCGTCATATGCAGGGGCACCTCCCAATGTGCTTGCCCTGATCAAAAAGTAAATTAAACATGGCGGCACACTGACTGCCATAATGCTGACTTCAGGGGTGCCCAGTCCCCCTGTTGGCATGCCCTGACCCAATGTATGTGCCGACAGAGGAGCCCCCTCCCCATCAGCATCATGCACCCCCCCATTTGTTATGTGCCTTGGGGGGGTGCCGAATCCACCTCAGCTCTTGCCCACCCCGCTTTCTTTGTGTGCCGACAGGGGTGCCCAATCCCTCGTTGGCTACACCATCCCCAAAACATTTAGGTGGCATGCTGGGAACCCACCCCAGCATGCCAAATCCCTAAAAAGAAAACATCCAGCAATTTTTTTTTTTACCCTGTGAAAGAAGAAAACGGTTCCTGCGGTCTCCCTGCCCCTTCCCACAACCCTGCACCCACCCTCTGCACACTCTCTGCCTTCCCACTCCCTCACCCCATACTTACCTCCAGAGTCTGGCACGATGATCTTCGTGGACCGGGAACATGTCTGCACTCTTCAAAGCCAACCGCTAACTGAAGAAATGCAGGTAAGCTGTATAATGGCATAAATAGGGTTTTTTTCAACTTTGGTGCACATCTCGGCTGTTTTTGAATTTTGCACCAAATGTTCAACATGGGGTTATTGGGACCCCTCCTTATGAATTCAGTCACTGACATGGCGTTATTCGTCCTGGAAGGTGATTTCACGGTCACTGCACAGAATCACCTTTTGGGACTGAGTAATGAAATGACAGTGCCACTGTTCATGAGGGGTCTCTCAAAAGCCTATGTTGCAAATTTGGTGAAAGAAACAAAAATGGCTGTTTTAACATGCATTGCGCTGCGCTGTTTCCACGCATGCTTGTAACTTCATGAAATTGTAATATTTTCACTCCAGATTTTCAAAATTGGCATTTTTCCACACCTCCTTATGAATAGTATAGCTGTCATTTTACATACCCTGGCCGAAATGTGTTTTCACACCTCTGGTGCAGAATAGTGTGGTTGCTGTGTGAAATCAGTTTTCAGGACAGTTTGAGAAAATGACGGTGACACTGTTCATGTGCAGAGCTCCTAAAATGCCTATGTTGAAAATTTGGTGCCGAAAGTCTATAAAATGACTGTGTTACAAGCATGCGTTGCGCAGTTTCCACGCACCCTTGTAACTTTCACAAATTTGCAATATTTCATGCCTGATTTTCAACACTGGCATTTTTCATATCTCCTTATCAGCAGAACAGCTGTCATTTTCACAGCCTGCCCAAATGTGTTTCCGCACCTATGGTGCACAATGGCGTGGTCACTGTGGGAAATCAACTTTGGGACTGATTAACAAAATCATAGCACCACTGTTCATGAGGGAGGTCCCAAAATGCATATGTTGAAAATATGGCCAAAAAACTTCCCAAAATAATTGGGTTACGGATGTGTGTTGTGCAGTTTCTATGCATGTTCATGACCACCAATTTTTCATATTTTCACTCCAGATTTTCAGCGTTGCCATTTTTTTACACCTCCTCATGAACAATACAGATGTCATTTTCCACATCCTGCCCAAAATGTATTTTCGTTCCTGTGTCGTCAAATGGCATAGCCGCTGTGAAAAACCACCTTTCAGCTAACAAACTGATAGTGCCCTTTTTCATGAGGTGGGCTTCAAACAGCCCATGTTGAAAATTTGGAGTGAAAATACCAACACATGCCTATGGTATTAGGGTTTCCAACTGTAACACCCCACTCTGTAGAGACTGACAGGCATCAGGGTGTGACTTGGGATCATCTGCTGTAATGTTATGCTATTCCACTCTCACCCACCCTGCAGCCAGTGACAGGCACCGTGGTGTGTCTTGCACTGTTCAGCCACAAAGTTCACCACATTATCCTATACTGCACCACCTCAGCATATTTTCTTATGGAATGGAGTAAGTATAATGCCCAAAGACCTCCAAAGCACACCACGACACTTGTCAGTGTCTACAGGGTAGGGTGAGGCCCATTCTCCTGTACTGCACCTATCTCAGCGTATTTCCTTATGGAATGGGGTAAGTATAATACCCAAAGCACACCACAACACTTGTCAGTGTCCGCAGGGTAGGGTGAGGTAAAATGGCATGAGTGTTATAGCTGACAACCCAAAGGCACACCCCAATGCCTGTCAGTCTCTACAGGGTGGGGGTGGGGTTGGCATCACTTCAATACTTCACTGCCATTCCTATTATGCGTCTCTAACTCCAGCACTACCAATGCCAATGCCAGCGAGACAACATTCGGCATTGACAAATGCTTGTTAGATTGCTGGGACAATATGTTTCTTTGGGTCTTTTACCCTTTGCTTGGAGACCTGATACAGTAGCTTGGGAAAGGGAAAGGGAAATTGTTTAACCAGGAGAGGCGCACTAAGTTGAAGCTTGTTTCCAGGTGCAGCCTGGAAGCACATAGAAATTAAGTGTCTTGCTCAGGATCCCATAGTGTGCAAGTAGGGGCAAGTGGGGGGTCTGTGGGATTCAAACCCAGGTCTCCAGGTTTGCAGTGCTGAGATTTGGGATTTGGCCACCAGTCATGTCACTTGCTGTTTGAGTATTTGTCTTGCTGATCAAACATGCTAAGGAAGTCTTTCTGACAGGGGTGTTTATAATTTACTTGAGATGCATTTTTTTTCTCACGGTTGGAGGAGCCCACGGTATCAGCAGCCTTACCATTGGAGAAGGGAGGAGCTGTAGAATGGAGCATATGTGTGCATGGGCATGTTAATGATTGGGGTTAGACATTCTTTTGCCTTTTTTTAAATATTCCTTGCACCTTTGCCTGTGGAGTTAATAAATGGACAGTATTTCAGGACTCCCATGGTTGGTTCCATCCTGTAGTTGAGGTGTTCGAGGATATACCCCCTTGGTTTCTCCTTGCCCCTTCCCCTGTGATGGTGCCTGCTGAAGGACATATGTCCAGGCTATGTGTGTGCTCATGCACGACTCAGTCAAGCAAGTAACGGTATTCTTCCCCTCCCTGCACCACTAATCCTGCAATACCACCCCTGCATCCACAGGTGGCAGTGTCAGAGTGGTGTGATGGCTCTCCCTCACCATAGGAGGGGAGCATCCCATTTACCAGCATCATAAGCAATAGTGGTACCACTACGCCAACAGGCCGACTGACATTCTTCTCTCTTATGGAGGCTTCTTGAGATAAGCTATTGTCCGGATCTGTCCTGTTTTGTCCTTATCTAATTTTCACTTTAAGTGACATAAATTTTGTGCACATTATTTACTTAAAGTGATTTATGGAGCTTAAGGGTGTAAACACACTTAAAATGTTGGCCATGCTGGTAATAGCTCCTTCTATAATTTGTTATTATTTCTGTGCCATGATAATTTAATGGGAAGAGATTGTAATTTGGTCTTGACAAAGTAGTGTGGTCCCTTCCACTTCTTTATTCATTTCCACATACACGCTCAGGCACACTATGAGGTGCAGCAAAGGGAGAGCACAGGAGCACACCCCATCTAAATGAAGTGGAATATTTTTTCCTTACTATTTTATGCCTTATGATGGTGCGTTTGGAGTTTAATATAGGCCACCACTTGAACAACAAGGCCCTAGTAAGGAAATTATATCCCAATTCTTTTCAATGGGGAACACTCCAATGCGCTCCCTTGCTGCATGTCATAGCGTGGGGATGTGGAAATTAAAAAGCAAGTAGAAGGGATCAGCTAGCTACCTTGTCAGGTCCATATTACGATTCCTTCCTGTGAAATTACAGCTGCAAAAACATAATCAAAAGTGAAACTATCACCAACATGGCCTATCATTTTCAGTAAACAATCCATTTACTTTTCAAACTGTGCAAACACTTTAATGGTGTATATACTATTATTATTATTATTATTGAATTTTGTTGACTGGGTAGGCCACTGAGATTAGAAGTCCCTTTTTTAGGAGTGACCTGTGGGGAGGGGATACAGATGGTAACCAATTGAAATTCAACCAGACTAAAGCAGCAGTGCAAAGGAAAAAAATCTGCACTTTTTCAACAGTTTATTCCCTGAGCTCTGCTGAGCATTTCCTTGGTAATCTTTCCTTCCAGCATTGTACTATCACCCCGTAATGTGCTCTATTTTCCTTGGTTTTTGTTTACATTTTTGCCACCCACCATGTTAAAAGCAGCAGTAAAGATAGCAGCTACCATATTTACTGTAACGCTACAAAATTGGAAACTGATCACTTCCTGATTAGGTAGTACTGCTGCTTGTTGTTGGTGGTATTTTTAGTGAATGTGGGAAATTTAACCAGGACACTGGGGAAAATTACCTTACCCTTGGGTGGGGGTACTGCTTCACTTGATCCCCATCAGATGCATCAGTGATGGAGTTAGAGATGGAGGCTTCATCCCCACTTTGAGTTATGTCTGGAGCTGTTCTGGTTCAGCAGTGTTTGGTTGGAGAAGAGTGTGCTTCCTACGACTCCCTAACCGGAGGACATGGATTTGTACAGCCACTACAGCCAGCCTCCACTTACCAGGAAGCAGATGATATACTACAGGATGCTATGAAACAGAAATGGGACTTCCTCCTGTCACTGCTGGTGGAAGAGGAGCGGCCTTTCACCGAGAAGCGGGCAGCTGCAAGTGGAGCATGGCTCAGGATTTGAAAGACCCAGCTCGAAGAACATTGTATTATAGTCAGGTGAGGGGTGGGTACACTCACAAAGCAGGCAGCTGCTTCACCTGCATTGCAGCCACTGAAGGGATCAATACAGCAGAACCTTGTTTCTGGGGGTGGGGTCCCAGAGCCACCAGGCTGATGCTCGGCTGGTTCTTCTGCTTTCAAAGTTTTTTCTTTCAAACCGCTGCTTGTACTGTGACCACTGATCACTAATCCTGTGCCCTCTGTTGTACCTGATTGCTCAGTTCCCCGGTTCCAGGGTTGGGCAGAGAATGAGATACTTGACAGGCCACAGGTCCACAGCTGCAATGGATGACCCTTCTACCAGGAGGGAGGTCACACTTCAGATAATCTTTCTTATCCACTGGCAGCATGGTTGCTGGTGCAAGCCCTGTCCTGTTGATGGCATGTTGGAAGCGAGATGGGGTGGGGCAATGGCACTCACTCCTCCTGAATCATTATTGCTCCTATTTTTCTTTCGGACAACTTGCCTGGGGAACTGCCACCCCCTTTGTAAGCTGCTTCACACCAGGTGTTGCCACATTCTTTACCTCCACTGATGACTCAGTTCTCTGGAGCATGTCACCGCTGGTTTGGAGAGTGTCCCCCCCAGTATACTACAGCAAGTTCTGAGTGGGCTGGGTATAAATTCAGTTCAGCTGGAGCTTGTTTCCTTGCCAGCTGAGCTTTATGTGTCTCCTCTGTACAAGGTCTGATCCCCTCATATACCCTGAATGCCCGAGGTTGCCTTCCCTTGGTACAGACCTGTGTCCCTGCTGTGCTGGCTCCTTTATCCTAAATGGACAGAATGGAACTCGTGGAGATGACTCCAGCCACAGGATAAGACTGATGCATCAGTTCCCGCCTCTTGTGCAACAGTGGGCACAGTTTTGGAAAGTGGATGCATTTTCAGCTGCCCCCACTGCACAATGCTGAAATGCAGTCTGCCTCTTATACAAGGGGGGCTTGGATGACCCTCTGGACCAGTCTTATGTGGGTAAGGTGTTACTGAAAGACTCATTACATGTTACTTTCTACAAATTGTATGCCTAGCTCCATGCTCCTGCTGATGGCTATTTTGATTTTAGTTTTTGCACTTCGATCTTTTTGGACTGCTTCAGAGGGCAATATGACCTCTTAAAAGATACACCACTCTGGCTTCCTTTCCAGGCTCTCCCCTTTACGAAGCCTGTGGTGCACTCACAGACTGTGCTTTTGAAGAAAGAATGGGTGCAGGTGTAGGGCATAGGCTACTGGCTGTCTCAACACTGTGACGTTTTGGGGATCAGGCCCCATCTTGAACCCTGATGAATTTTGACTGATTGGAAGTTCCACACTAAGCTCCGCATTTGGTCTCTGGCTTCCTGCATGTTCCCAGTGTTTTCCACATCAACCCGGACCTTGCCCAGTGCTTTTACCCAGGACAACTGAAGACCTGCTTCTGATATGGTTTTTTTTTTTTACCAGGAGAGACACTGTTGAAAGCTTGTCTTACAGTGCAGCCTGGGAGCACAAGGAAGTTAAGGATTTGCTCAGGGTCACACAGTAAGCAAGTGGGGCTGTGGATTTAAACCCAGGTCTCTAGGTATGCAGCTCAGAGCCTTAACTCATTCTCATCTGATGCCACCATTTTGGGTCAGGTTAAGCAATGGATAGTTCTGATGCCATATGGTGCTAATGGGTATAATGGGTTAAACCACTGCACTATACTGCCTCCTTTTGTTCGGTTCTGTTTCCATCTGCGTGCGCTTTGTGATACACTAATGAAACTTTGTTCGTCATTGGTCACCCAGTTCACAATGCCCAACAACCTGCGGTGTAACTTGTGTGAAGCTACTGGTCACACTTACTGCCAGTGCTTGTGGGGTGTCCCATAACCAGGAGGAGGATTTTACCCATGACAAGTTGTTGGATCAGGCTCAGCTAAGAAGGGCTGCCTTATTCAAGTGGTGCCTTCATTAAGCTAAGATTGGCCATTTGTATGTGAAAACAATGGATGCAAAAGTGACCCCCCTTGACTTTAATGGGGTGCACCCTCATGCTTTCCCTAGTCACACATCATTACGTGCCTAAGCGCAGGAGCGATCTCAGCAACCAGAAAGTGAAGGGATGGGCTGGCTACCTTTCTTGGCCCAAATTATGATCCCTTCTATTTTCATACAAGAGTGACATGAAAATATAACATACCTGAAAAGAATTTTGCCAACCTTGGCTTCCACACAATGAAAGGTAATACCAAATTCAGCCCTCCCCCGGAACAGCTTGTTCTTTAGTAACAGGAAGCCAGGGGCCCCGGCAGTTGGAGAGTAGACATCTAGGAGCCATCTGCAATTGAGTTTTCTTTGCTGGTTTGCGGAATCTGTTTATGCAGGGTTGACAAATCAGATTCTGTATGTGTGTTTTCTATTTTTATTTGCAAAAGTGGGGTACTGTTAAGTTCATTTTGGAAAAAGGATGTGGAATAAATATTTCAGCTAGTCAAATTCTATTTGTGCACTTTGTATTGAATTTGTTTTCTTATTATTCCTTCATTAAATCCTGATTTTAAAATTTTTAATGGACGCTTTGTATCATCTTGTACTCAGTTTATGTGTTGGGATTCTTGCAAATTGTTATACTGACTACTTTTTTCAGTAAATAATGCATATATGTACAGTACTTTTTGCTATTTTGATACTGGTTGTTTAATCTTTTCTCTATGGTTTGACAAATCCAGTTACACTATTTATTAATTGATTGATTGATTGATTGATTGATATCTAGATTACATATACCTTTGAACCAGGGGTTCTTTTACAAAGGTTCCAAGTCAAGAGACAGGTTATACAAGTGAGTCAAATAACAACAAAAGGGCAATACAGTGAAATTACTGCAGTGAGTAATACAGAAAAGTTACATAGGGTACATAAACATACAGTGACAATGTACAAGTGTATAGTCCAGTATGGACTTAGTCATTTCTAAACACCTTAGCAATGTTCCTTTAAGTGAGGGAGGGAGCTGCAGGGAGAGTGAAGGGGGTACACAGTAGGAACAGTACATTTTTGTTAGAAAAAGGCAGGCTGTTGCTCACATCATTTTGTGGTGTGGTAACTGAATTTATTTACACAAGCTGATCCACCATACTTTGTATCTGAAAATGTTCCTTCCGTGTTTAACATGTTTAAAAGATGATTTGCAACATCTTGGTCTCGATTTTCAGAGCCAGGCACATGAACAGCACAGCCATTTGTGCTATGCTTCCTTGAGCTTGCCTGGCTCTGAGTAATAATCAGATAGTTCTCCCAATGGAGGGTGCTGACTGAATATCACCCCATGTCGGCACAGTGCTAACTGGATCTGCACTGTGCCCACACAGATGAGGGCTGCATATGACCCACAGTAGCGGTGATGCCCAAAACGAGATAGTGCCATGTCCCATGTGTGTCATATTCAGCCCGAACATGCAAAAGAGGTCATTGGGCATACAAGGTACTAAAGGCCAACAGCATGCCCGTTATGTGCTCATTTCCATGGGGTGTTGCGGCCCCTTATCACGCCTCTCAATATTAAAATAACTCCCTGGTGGGCCAGTGCCCCTGCACCTCCTGATTGCCCAGTTGTATTACAAGTAATTTACCCTGATAGTCAAGTAGTTCCACAACCGTCACTATGAATTTTGAAAATCCCTGGTGGCCAGGTGGTACCCACCCTGACTGCCTGAGAGATATGCATCTAAATAATCCCTGGTGGTCCAGTGGGTTCTCCACCCTGTGATCACCCAGTTGTATTACATAGAATTTGCCCTGATGGAATAGTGGTACCCTCCTTCCCCCAGTAGATATATATTTTTTGGGGCAATAGAAATTAGTAAACAATAAATGAACAGTGAGCAAATCATAAGCAACAATACTTAATAGTACAAAAATATTAATTTGAATATTTATGAATATAGAGGTCTAAGATTAAAACTGTAAGTTAAAAGTAGGCTAAATTCAGATAGTCTAATAACTTCACTAGCACTAGTTGTAACAAGCATTTCTCAATGCTGAATGTTGTCTCGCTGTCATTGGCACTGGTAGTGCCGGAGTTAGAGACACATAATAGGAATGGCAGTGAAGTATTGAAGTGACGCCAACCCCACTCCCACCCTGTAGAGACCAACAGGCATTGGGGTGTGCCTTTGGGTCCTCAGCTATAACGCTCATGGCATTGTACCTCACCCAACCCTGTAGATACTGACAAGTGTTGTGGTGTGCTTTGGGGTCTTTGGGCATTACACTTACCCCATTCCATAAAGAAATATTCTGAGGTGGGTGCAGTATAGGAGAATGGGGTGAACTTTGTGTGGCCAAACATTGCAAGGCATACCACGATGCCTGTCACTGGCTGCAGGGTAGGGGTGGGGGTGGAATGGCGTGAGCATTACAGTCGATGATCCCAAGTCACACCCCTGACACCTGTCAGTCTCTACAGGGTGGGGTGCTACAGTTGGAAATGCTAGCATTGTAGGTGTGTTGTGATATTTTCTCTCCAAGTTTTCAACATGGGCTGTTTGCGAGCTCACCTCATGAAAAGTGGCACTATCAGTTTGTTAGCTGAAAGGTAGTTTTGCACAGCGGCTATGCCATTTGGCAACACAGGGACAAAAACACATTTTGGGCAGGTTGTGGAAAATGACATCTGTATTGTTCATGAGGAGGCATAAAAATGGCAACATTCTGTTTTTTTTTTGAAATTCAACATCTTTATTGATTTTATATCATACACGAACACAAACAACATACACACTCCTGTACTATCTAAATATTACATGAACCCAATCTATCTTCGAGTAAATTATAACAATTGTAATAAACCCTTTAACCCAATCCCCAGAACCCCACCCCTACCCTCCCTCCATCATCCCACCCTCCCTGAGTGTGCCAACTAAACCTGACATTACAGGAAGGTAATAGGAAACAATAAACCAATTAATTTTAGAATGCCAATAAAATAAAAACCAACAAAAAACATACAGAGACATACAGGAGATGATTGTTAATGCAAGTATAAAGCATATAGTTCACCCAATTTTTTATTGAACGAGTCTATGTTGTTCCGGGAACTAGCTACCAGTCTTTCAGTGCTGAAACAAGCTGATAAATCTTTCAACCATTCAGTGTATGTTATGGCCAGTTGATCCATCCAGTGCTTAAGTACCAATTTCTTAACTACTATTGAGATTAATGCCATATATGGAATCTGCACTCCTGGATCCCAATACTGGAAAACATTCCTAAGATACATATCTCTATGGTAAACAATTCCTCCAATCCTAATAATGGATCTAGTTTGGATTGAATTGTGTGCCATAGAGGGGCCACCTTTTCACAATGTCAAAATATATGTATCAGGTTCCCTTCAAATTTACCACACCTAGTTCACGTGGAAACAGGAAGCTTGTCCAATTTAGCTAATTTAACTGGCGTATAATAAAGGTTATTTAAGATGTGATACTGAGTGAGTCTGAGACTGTCTTGAGTATGGTATCTATGCATACTGTATCTTTCCAAACTTGGCTCCATACAGGGGTAGTGTCCGGCAGAAGAGAAGCCCATATTTTGGATCCTGGAAGAGCATTTGGAAATTTAAGGCTCAATAGGTAGGAATACATCATTGAAATTCCATGGGGTTTGTTTGCATAATCCTGCATTTGATCTAGAAAAGGTCTGACATGAGACTCCCTAAAAGCAGTACCAAAGATAGAGAAAATGAGATGCCTCAACTGGAAGATTTTGAAAATATACTTCTGAGGTATCTTAAATCTAGCTGTTATTTCAGGGGAAGAAAGAAGAACATCTTGAGAAAAAAAGGTTTTCTACTAGGACACCTTGTAACTGAGGAAGCCATTCTAAAGAAATCAGTGATCCCCCTATTTTAACATTAGGATTTAAAATAAGGGATTGCACGGTATCTCTCTTAGGGGAAATTTTGAAGAAATTCCAGCATTGGGCTAGGACTTTAAATGAGGTACCAATAACTGAGTTTTGTATTGGAATCGGTAGTACCAAATTGGTAAGGAAGAAGATCATAGGCGAGTTGAGGTTATGTGTGTTCAATAACCATCTTTCAAGCTGGAGCCAAGTAGGAGGGTGGTCATTGTCTCTGACCAAAAACCATCTCCCCAATTTGGACAGGTGACTAGCCCAGTAATACAAAATAAAATTGGGGAGACGGAGTCCTCCCAACTCTCTGGGAAGACTGAGCGTAAGAAAGGAGCATCTAGGATGCCTGCCTTGCCAAATAAATTTGGAAAGGACGGAGTGGAATTGCTGGAAGTAGGATAGTGGGAGCCAAAGATTCAATAAATTTAAAGGATAGAAGAGACGGGGTAGAACATTTATTTTGATAATACTAATCCGACCCCATAAAGAAAGGGGATGTTTTGCCAATCTTTGGAGATCCTGTTGAATATTCACCACTAAGTCGTCAAGATTAAGTTTCTTGAAAGACTCAGGATCTTTAGTAAGATGTATTCCTAGATATTTAATTGAATGAGGACCATTTCATCCCGAATTGAGTGAAATTAACCTTGTGGGTGAGAACGTTAATGGAAATATTACTGTTTTGATAGGTTCAACTTGTAATTGGACAGAAGTCCGTACTGTGTAATAATTTGTAGGCGTGTGCCAGAGAAGTATCAGGATGTGCCAGATGAAGAAGAATGTCGTCAGCGTACACTGAGAGAGTCAGGGACTGCTGAAGCATGAGCAACCTTGAACATGCGGAAAGCGTTTTATACTGAGAAGGAGAGGTTCCAGGTATAAGTTAAATAGAAAGGGAGATAAGGGCAGCCTTGCCTGGTGTCTGTAAACAGAGAGAAACAAGAAGAGAAAACCCCATTGCAATACATTTTTGTGGAAGATATATTTTCTTTAATTAATATTTTGTTTTATGTTGGGGGGATGGGGTAAGGGGGAAGGGGAGGAGACACATGTTATATTCCGGTAATATTTGAATCCACTCTATGTAACTTGTGATGTGTTGTCTGTTGCATGTTGAAAACTTCAATAAACTTTGAATGAAAAAAAAAAATTGTGGAAGAAGCCTTATACACCGTCTGGATCCACTGGATAAAGGATGCGGGGAAACCCATTTTTGTAAGTGTTGCCCAAAGAAAATACCAGTTGACTCTGTCAAAGGCCTTTTTGGCATCTAACGAGATTAGGGCCATGGGAATCTGAGAGGTTTGGGCTATGCGGAAAATATGTGAGAGAGTTCTGAGATGGTCAGCTGAAGAGCGGCCTTGCACAAACTGACTTGTTCAGGGCTCAGCAAGTGGGACCATATCTTTTTAATCCTAAGAGATAAGATTTTTGTTAATATTTTAATATTGCAATTTAAAAGGGAAATTGGTCGGTACCTGGCAGGTTCCCAATGTGGTTTATCCAGTTTAAGAAGTAGGACTATCATGGCTTCTAGCAATGTAGGATCCAAAATATCAGCTGTGAACATATATTCATATAGATTTAGAAGAAGGAGGGTTAATTCTTTACAAAAGATTTTATAAAAACTGGAGGGAAAGCCATCAGGACCAGGTGACTTATCCAGTGCTAACCCCTTAATTGCCTCTTCCACTTCCTTTAATGTGATTGGGAAGACAGAGCAGAACTGTGATGGGCTTGTAGGCAGGGAAGATTGAGGCCTTCCAAGTAACTTTCAATACTTGAGAGAGGTGCCGGAGAGGAATATTTGCTATAAAGTGTACTATGAAAGGTTTCAAAACCTGGGTGATATCCTGTGGTGAGGTTTTAATGGTGCCATTCAATGCTTGCAAGGAAGGGATTAGCCTCGAGCTTTCCATTTTCTGTAAGCAAAGGGCCAGCATTCTACCAGCTTTCTCCCCTTGATCAATGTATTTAGCTTTAGTTTTTAAGATGGCACACTCTGCTTTTTCCTTTAATAAGTCTGCATATTCATTCCTTAGTGTTAACAGGGTTTCCAGAAAATTTGGAGGGGAGGATGAAGATAGAGAACTTTCGGTTCTCTTATTTGAGTTAACAGGAAATTGCCATTGCTTCTCTTTGTTTTCCTCTTGAAGCTAATTTAATAAATTCCCCTGAAGATAACATTTTAGGAAGCACCATATTAAATCCTCCCTTGGTGTAGAACCTTTATTAATATCCATGAAGGTGGAAATTAGCATTTTAATATGGAAAACTGTTTGCTCTTCTTTGAGAAGTTGTGTATTTAGTCTCCAAGTAGTGTCCCTTTGGAGGTCTGGATCAGGGGAGATCATCAGCCATGCGACCGAATGGTCTGATAAGACAATTGGTTCGATTCCTGTCTGGCAAAGAACAGATAGAAGGGAGTAGGGTTGTCAGAACTAATTCGAGCAAGATTCAAACCCATCTCGAACCCTGGTGTTCGAGTTCCAATTTAGGACTTCGAACACTAGAGGTTCATAAAGGGTTCGAATCTTTGTAAAAAATGTTATTTTCAGTTTTCTGGTAAACATCCCTCCAAGTCGAATGCAAAACTTCAGGCCCCGATTGAAAAAAAAACTTACTCGAGTAAAGTTTTGCTTCGTGTTCTGTTCCCACATCCTGATGCAGTTACTGACACTTGTTCTTGTGGGGGACATTGTGAGATCATGCCTGCGTAGTGCGTACCCTTGATCCCAGACTGGCAGCCAGTCACGTCATCACCACCCTGACCAACTGCTCTCTGCGGTCATGTGAGTACTCATACCAACACGGTATTTAAATCAGCGCGTAGTGACTGCATTCACTATTCATTAAAGGAGTTGCATCATTCTGCTGTGCCTGATTGCGTTATGACAAGTCTGACTGCAAGTTGTGAATGAACTCGTGGGCTGGCATTTAAAAAAAAAAAGTGACGACTTGCTTTCCTCCAGCTACTCAGTAAAACAAAATAAAAAATCTAAAGTGTGGGTGGTGGACAGTGGACACTGGGTAAAAGGAAAGCAAGGGAGGGTAGGAAAAATGGTGGGGTGAGGGTCTCTCTCGCTGTGTCCATGTGGGTAATCGTGGGCTGGCATTTAAAAAAAAGTAGCGACTTGCTTTCCTCCAGCTACTCAGTAAAACAAAATAAAAATCTAAAGTGTGGGTGGTGGACAGTGGACACTGGGTGAAAAGGAAAGCAAGGAGGGTAGGAAAAAACGTGGAGGTGAGGATCTCTCTCGCTGTGTGCCATGTGGGATATTATATCTACTAGCTGACTGCCTGCATTGGAATGCTTAGTCTCTAGTTGCCAAACTACTATATTTGATGAATTTTCTGATCCTCCTGATCTGTTTAAGATTAACTACTCAATATCTCTGTCTAGTGGGATTTGTCATGGAGACAGAGCACCCTGGCTGGGGAGGGGTGAAGAAAATCAGATTTTGAGAAAACAAAGTTAAATGGTGAATGTGAACAGTGAACTTTTATTGAATTGAATTGTTTAAAGTCAAGTCCTACAACCAAGTATCAGGAGGGATGACACTGCTGCTGTGTTCCCTTCCTTTGACTGCACTATACCCTAGTTATTACAGTGTGTGTTTTGTGGTGGTATTATCCTTAAATACATTTTTACTGTTGGGAGGAGAGACAGAAACATCTCCTGTGATCAGGCCATCACCCTGATGCTGTGTGCCTTTGACTGCACTGTACCCTAGTACCCAGTGTGTGTTATCGTGAGAGACCCAGTGGCTAGTTTTCTGGTGGCATTATTCTTAAATACATGACAAGTTGTCAACGAAGCTAAAAATATATTTCCCTGTTGGGAGGAAGACAGAAGCCCAGTGGCCAGTTTTGTAGTGGCATTGTCCTTAAATACATGACAGAAGCCTAAAATATATTTCCCTGTTGGGATGAGAGACAGAAAATCTATTTCCTGGGTTTGTGTATATAGCTCAGTCTCTTGTGGTCAGCCCATCACCATGCTGCTGTGTGCCCTTGACTGCACTGACCTAGTACCCAGTGTGTGTTATAGTGAGAGACCCATTGGCTAGTTTTCTGGTGGCATTATTCTTAAATACATGACAAGTTGTCAATGAGCTAAAATATATTTCCCTGTTGGGAGGAAGACAGAAGCCCAGTAGCCAGTTTTGTAGTGGCATTGTCCTTAAATACATGACAGAAGCTCTAAAATATATTTCCCTGTTGGGATGAGAGACAGAAAAATCTATTTCCTGGGTTTGTGTATGTAGCTCGTCTCTTGTGGTCAGCCTATCACCATACTGTTGTGCTCCCTTGACTGCACTGTACTCACCCAGTGTGTGTTACTGTGTGAAGCCCAGTGGGCAGTTGTGTGGTGACATTATCCTTAAATACACAACAGAAGTCAAAAATATATTTCCCTGTTGGGAGAAGAGACAGAAAAATCTCTTTCCTCGGTTTGTGTGTGTAACTCCGGTCTCTGTGGTCATTCCATCACCCTGCTGTTGTGCACCCTTGACTGCTATGCTTATGCCTTTGCCCAGCAGCCCAATCATTCTGTAAGCCTTGAACCTTTAGTTGCAAAACTGTCATATTCTTCAATTACTTTCAGTCCACTGCATCACAGTGTCACATAGCCAAAAATACAATTTTGAGTTGTAGCCAGTGATCATAGATCACATTGCTTTCTTACACAGGAATTGTGTGGGTGTATTCCCTGCAGTATACTGGTTCTGTTATGGCTTGACACCAACATAGATGAAGCATCTAGTGCTGGTGTTGGAGCAGGTGTTGGTGGTAGTGGTAATCCTGGTGCTAGAAAAATAAGCAAAATGTTTCACGTGATAAAATTCAACAAACAGCAAAAGAGCAACAGTGAAGTGTGGTAAAGGGGACCTTTAAGAAAACCTGTTACAGCTGCTGGGGTCACAGGAGAGGCACCATAAGGTATGCCATTCATGCATGTTAAGATCCCTGTGACTAGCAGCAATAATGCAAGTGACAGTGGTCCTCTCTGACTCAGACAGTAGCTCTTTGTCTCAGTCCGACACTGTTGTGTCTCAGGACGAATCATTACTTCCTCAACAAAGTGAAATGAGCAAGTCTGCTGACAATGAATCAGGTAGTGCACTTGCAAATACATCCAGCACTGTTGGCAATGAAAGGACATATCCATTGAATCCACCACTTCTGTGTTGGCCAGCAATGAAAATCCATCAGAGTCTTCTTCCCAACTCTTCTAGCACCAAGGAGCATGTCCCACTCCCAGGTTCTGTTAAGACAGGTGAAGACACAAACAGTCTTTAGCTATCTTCCTAGCACTCGAACAAAATCTGTCACATCTGAGTTGTGGAATTATTTCTCTGTCAGTAAAACTGATCCATGCAGAGCAATTTGTTCCCTATGTAAACAGAGTGTAAGCCGTGGTAAAGTTGTGTCATGCCTTGGCACTACAACTCTAAACGCCATCTGAAAAGCATTCAGTTTTGCTTGATCATCCAAAACCCATGTCCTCCATCTTCCAGACCACACGAGAAGGGTCAGGAATCTGAAATGGATACTGAATTGTCTGAACTTGATGCGGCAGAACCACTCCCAGCCCTAGGATCACTGTTACCACCAATGCCAGCACCATATTAGTACCAGTTGCACATCCAGTGATGGCACTGAATGTATAAGTCCTAGTCCACCATCTCCGCGATCCATCTGCCCATCAAGTACAGTGTATAATAAACCAGCAGGGACATGTTGTAAACAGCTAACACTGTCTCAGGCATTTGAAAGGAAAATACCTTTTACTAGAAATCATCCAGACCCTTCATCTTAATCACAAATTGGTGAACTGTTAGAGAGCCCTTCTCATACTCTTTGGTAGATCATGAGCGATTTTAGAAGCTCATGACATTAGAAGAGCCTCATTACAATGTTCCTCATCGAAGGTACTTTTCCTATGTTGAAATACAAAACATTTAGCAGGCTTTTAAAAGCGACAGTGATGCTTGCACTTAAAACTGTGGAGGGTGGGGTTATTCATGTCACAACAGATATGTGGACCAACTCAAAACATAGATTACATGTCCCTACCGCTCATTGGGTCACATTTTCTTGTGCTTCTTCAAAACAAAAGACACCCCAAAAGATGGCGCTACTGCATATAAAGAAGTGTAGGCAAAGTCATACTGCTGCAAACATCTTGCAGAACTAAATGACCTCCTTGACGAATGGGTTTATTCTCACCGTCTCAAATGTGGCTTCATAGTAAGTGACAATGGAGCCAACATCTGCTAGTACAGGATGGAGGATTTCTTGCATGCTTCTTGCTTTGCACATTGCTTACACTTAATTGTCACAGGATTCTCATGCAACGAAACACAAGTGGATGGTATGATTGCTGTTTGCAAAAAATTTGTGACTCACTTTTAGCATTTAACCAAGGCTATACGGACATTGTCCGAACTGCAAAAACACAAGCTGCCCCAGCAAAAGCTGATTCAAAAATGTTTCCACCGTTGGAACTCAACGCTTTTATATGCTGCAGCACTTTGGGGCAAAAGCAAGCTGTACATGAGTATTGCTCCAGTTACATTATTGGAGATGGCATTATGCTGTCTGTGCTGCAGTGGAAATTAATGGAGACAGTGTGCTGTATCCTAGCTCCTTTTGAGACAGCTACAAGGGACATGTCTTCTGAAGGCGCATCTGTGAGTCAGGTTATCCCACTCATAATGCTCATTTCACATCATCTTAGTGTTCTAAATCTACAAATAGAAAAAGACAGATCTGAAGCACAGACAACATGTTGCCTGTATCATGGGAATCTCGTAAAGAGAATGAGCGAGCGCTTCAAAACCAATGACAAATTAGTTGCAATGACGAAATCAAAACACTACATCCTTGCAACTCTCTTAGATCCCAGGTTCAAGGCTATACATCTTCCAAAAACAGATGATATAGAGCAGTACAAATGTATGTTGCTAGATGAGCTGCAGCACTCACAGGAGTCAAACACAGACACGCACAGTACCCTCAGGTTGTCATCACCACAACATAGCAGGTTCATCTTCACAAAAGGATATAGAACTGGAAAAGTCACCAAACATTAACAGTAGTTGTTCCACAACTGCCACTTCTTCAACCCTTAGTAGCAAGCTAAATCTGTAGCAAAACCTTTCCCAAATTGCTGCCATACCTGCTTATTCTGATTCCTCTTCTGAGCGGTCTCTGTCCATCATGGTAGACAGTTACCTACAAGAACTGCCTATTCCTATTGATGCATGCCCTTTTGAATACTGGAGATCAAAAACGTCAGTTTGGACAGAGCTGTATGATGAAGCCTGTAAATATCTTGGCTGTCCTGCAACAAGTGTCTCTTCAGAACGCACGTGTAGTACAGCTGGCAATATTGTGACAGACACCAGAAATAGGTTGCTGCCAGAAAATGTACACACGTTAACTTTTATTAAAGTTAATAAGTCAAAATTTTCGTATCCCTACAAGAGTATACAAACTGATCCTGAAGTGATTGATGTTGTGGATGTTGATGGTGATGACAACTCAGATGGTGGTGGCTGGTAAATACTGTGTGGGACGGAGTCTCTCTGCACCAAAATGAAATTTTTTCAGAATGTGATGACTTTGGTTGTCGTCTCTCTCCTTTCTCGATCTACTACCTTGGACTATATACTCCAAAACTTTCACCATTTCATGGCAAACTGCTTTGTAGCTAGGGTCTAAACTAAAGTCAACAAGTTTTATATACAGGGCAATTTTAACATCAGAGGAACAGGCCCAAATTTGGCATAAAAGGACACTGTCATGTCAATCCTTTCTGTATCATATTATTTATAGTTAAAGTGCAAACATATATTTTGGATTTACCTTCTGTGACTTTGTGGTGCATCAGTATGGTCTGGGACAGGAGACGGTCTATTTTTCAATTTTAAAGAGGACAAAACAATGAGTTCTAATTGGTAGCTGTTTATTATTTTTTTCAATTACAGAAATGTTAGCCATAAATGAAAAATGGATGCTAGTACATGGGTGAGGGTTGTGGGTTTGTTTTAACATGGGTGGAAGGGTGGCATGGGTGCTACTGCACAGATGAGGGTGGTGGAAGAAAAGTGGAATGGGTGATGGGGTGAAAGGTGGGTGTTGTTTTAGTTCTTTCATTTACAGATTCGTGATCAGCTGGGGATGGTGAGAAAAAAATGATGACAGACCAAACCTACTGTACATAATATATATTCTTATTAAATACATTGCAAACTGCTGCCACCTAGCACAATTGTCCTGTTCCTTTAAAAAAGAATAAAGGAATCAGAAATAAAAGAAAATCTGAATCAGCAGTTTTCACAGAATGTGACGTATCATAGTGTTTTTGCTTTATAAGTAGTGATAATTTGATACATAATGGGGTTGACAGCAGCTGTCCATAAACATCACATGCCAACTGCTGCAGCTACATTAAATGTCTTAGTATGTGGTGAGGAAACCACTTTTTATTTATGTGACTGAAATACAGATTTTATTGAAGTATCAGCTGCAAAAATGCATCATCTTAGAAAGTTGTAAGTATTATTCAATTTGCCAACAAAAATGTTGGTATATGTATGCATTACCTTAGAACATTGCATGCATTTTGCCAGCAACAATGACTGGCATATTTTTTTATTCAAATGTCTTGACTGACTAAGTTATAATATAATATGTTTTGCAACAGTTCCACATGCTGCTGCTGTAGACTACTTAACTTTGTTATAAAAGCTATCTTAAAACATAGCAACTTTTGATTTACTCATTTAAAACAGAAAGCAGCAAATAGCTGAAATTAGGTAATATCAGTTATTTTTTCTCATAATTCATGACGATGAGCATATATAGCTGAGTACATAAATGGCTAATGTGCCTCTTTCTTTCACTAAGGAACTCATGATGCAGCTGCAGCAGGAAAACTTTTAACATAATGGGTGGGTGGGTGGGTGGGCCTGTTACGTATTAAGTTGCTTGGCTTTTAGTAAATAGAAAAACCATAGATAAACCTAGTTGTATTCCTATCAATGTCACAGAAGATAATTTCTCTCTCCTTATATTGAAGTTTTTCCTTTACATGTATTTTATTACTATCTTCATTACTGGCAGCACAATAAAAAAATAGGGTTCGAGTTCAAAAGTTCTATAAAAGATTAGAACCCAGAACTTTTCAAAAGTTCTAGACTAGAACTAGAACCCAGAACTTCAGAGGGTTCTGACAACCCAGAGAAGGGAGGTACTGATTAAAATATAATATAATCTAGACCAGGACTGGTGGACATGAGAATAGAAAGAAAAGACCCGATGAGAGAGGCCAGGGATCACACAAACCCAGAAGCTCAGTGAAGTCCACTAAGGCCTTTTTGTGGGGATAAAGGTTTTAATGGCAGGTATGTTCTGTCCAGATCTTGAGATGGTGGAATGTTCCAATTGCCTCCCAAAATTAACGAAGGGGCAAAATTCCACCTATCCTATATCAGCTAAGCCCATGAGGAAATCTACTTCTCCTCCTACTGGTCTGTAAATGGAACATAGAAACATAAACATAGATTTTGATGGCAGATAAGGACCGCTTGCCCACCCAGTCTGCCCATTTTCCTACCTATTGGATAAGCTGCAGATCCTAGTTAACCAGCAGCCTACTTCTTCTTACCCCACCCCTAGAATTGCCTTATGACTGTCCCATGCATGCTTAAATTCCTCCACCACTGTTTTTTGACTCCACAACCTCCTCCGAAGGCCATTCCATGCATCCACAACCTCTCTGTGAAAAATATTCCTAAATTACCTCTGAGCCGCCCCCTTCTATCTTCAAATTATGCCCCTTTGTTCTTGCACACCTCTTTTTTAAAAGATGCCACCCTCTTGGACTTTGTTGATTCCTTGAGATACTTGAAAGTTTCTATCATGTCCCCCTCTCTCTCCTTTCCTCGAGGCTATACATATTCAGCTTCTTAAGTCTCTCTTCTATAGTCTTCACGTGCAGACCCTGCACCATTTTAGTTGCCCTCCTCTGGACAGCCTCCATCCTGTCTATGTCCTTGCGGAATTGGGTCTCCAGAACTGCACAGTACTCCAAATGGGGTCTCACCAACTGTCTGTACAGAGGGATAATACCTGTTTTCTGCCAGATGCCTCCCTATGCATCCCAGTATCCCCCAGCCCTCCTTGCTGCCCTCTCACATTGCTTGCCCACCTTTAGGTCATCTGATATGACTACCCCCAGGTCCCTTTCCATTTTTGTTGTTGTTAGTATCTCACCCCCATTGTGTACTCTTCCCTGGGTTTTGTTTCTCAGGTGCATTACCTTGCATTTCTTAGCATTGAATCTAAGCTGCCATATCTTTGACCATTCCTCTAACCTTGCCAAGTCCTTCTCATCCTTTCCACTCCACCTTGTGCATCAACTCTGTTGCAGATCTTTGTGTCATCTGCAAAGAGACATACTTTCCTTCCAGTCCCTCTGCAATATCGCTTATAAAGACATTGAAGAGGACCGGTCCCATCACTGAACCCCGCGGTACTCCACTAGTAACCCCCCTTTCTTCAGAGTGACTCCATATATCATTACTTTCTGTGTCCTATTCTCCAGCCACCTTTACCCAGGCTTTAATCTTGGGACCCACTCCCAGGCTGGCTAACTTGTATATTAATCTTTTGTGTGGACTGTGTCAAATGCCTTACAAAGTCTAGGTAGGCCATATCCACAGGCCCTCCCTGATCTACTATTTTGGTCACCCAGTCAAAGAAATCTATCAGATTTGTCTGGCATGACCTTCCCACTGTGAATCCATGCTGCCTTGGGTCCTGTGCCCCTCTGGCCTCTAGATACTCAACAATTCTTTCCTTCAGAAGTGATTCCTTCATTTTCCCTACCACTGAGGTTAAACTAACAGGTCTGTAGTTTTCTGCTTCTGCCTTGCTCCCACTTTTGTGAAGGGGAATCACATCTGCCCTTCTCCAGTCCTTGGGTACCACCCCATCCTCCCATGATTTGTTAAAGAGGGTAGTCAGTGGTGTCACTAGTTCTACCCTTAGTTCTTTTTAGAATTCTGGGATGAATCCCATCAGGCCCCGTTGCTTTGTCCACCTTCAGTTTTAAGAGTTCTTTCAGAACCCTTTTTTCTGTAAATGGGCTGGTATCAACTTCTGTATCCAGAGTGTTTCTACTATTTGTTTTAGGTACCTCCCCCACTTCCTTTGTAAATACTGAGCAAAAATATTTATTTAGTATCTCTGCCTTTTCACAGTCACCCTCTGCCTACCCTCCCTCCTCTTTATTAAGCCTCACTAGCCCTCCCTTGGTCTTCCTTCACTCCCTGATGTACCTATAAAAGGTCTTATCCCCCTTCTTAACAGAGTTGGCTATCTTTTCCTCGGTTTGGGCCTTTGCTGTTCTGACTGCCTTCCCAGCTTCCTTTTGCTTTAACTGATACAGTTCCCTGTCCTGCTCCTTCTGTGATTCCTTGTACTTCCTGAATGCTTTTTCTCTTGAACCTTCACTGCCACTTCTTTGAGAACCATAGTGGTTTCTTACATCATTTCATTTTGTTAATTTGCTTCACACAAAGGCTTGTTACCTCTGTGATGGCAGTTTTATTATTCCCATTGTTCTTCCACCCTCCTTCCTGCCCATTTGCTAGTGCATTCCTTAGGCACTCACCCATTTGGCAAAGTCAGCCCTCCTAAAGTCCAGTACTTTTGCCTTTGTATGGCTTGACTCTATTGCTGTGTTTATTGTGAACCATACTGTTCGATGGTCGTTAATTCCCAGATGGCTACCCACTTACATCTGTGATCCTCTCTTCATCTCCATTTGAGAGAACCAGGTCTAAGATTGCCCCCTCTCAGTGGGCTCCAATACTAGTTGTCTCAAGGCATGCCCTTGTAGGGCATCTAGAATAACCCCACTCTTTGAAGTGGCTGCTGCAACTGCATTCCAGTTAACATCTGGCATATTCAGATCACCCATCAGCAATATCTCCCCTTTTTCTGCCATTTTAAGTATTCTTTCTATCATTTCCTTGTCCATTTCCTCCCCCTGAGAAGGGGGTCTGTATACAACCCCTGTGCGGATTGTGGTGCCATTGTCGGTCTCCAAATTTACCCACAGTGCTTCTTCTCCTCCCTGTTTTCCCTTTTGTTCTGTTGCCTTGATTTCTTCCTTATGTAAAGAGCTACTCCTCCTCTTTTACCCTTCCTGTCCCTCCTCCTGTAGATAATGTGTATCCTGGTATGTTTATGTCCCAGTCACGGTTTTGTGTACCATGTTTCTGTGACTGCCACGATATCCAGATGTTCCTCCTCCATCAAGTCCACTAATTCAGGAAGCTTGTTACTCAGACTACAGGCATTGGTACTCATTGATCTCCTTTTTTGATGGCTTTACCTTCTCTTGCAGCATCCCCCACTGACCTGTCTACCTCGGTCTTTTTCTCATTTAGTACCCTGTTTTGTAGGTGGTATTATTAAGAGAACCTTTAACTAATGTAAACCTACCTTCTGGGTCTATTAGACTCTCTTCTGCCAGGAACGATATGTGACTTTTTATCAAAATTGCCACCCCCCTGCTTGATGCTGACCCACTTGCAGCAAACACTTGGGAAAAGCCTTGGCGTAACCTATTTGTTTCAGTGACCAATAGGTGGGTTTCTTGAACCAAAGGATATTTATATTTAATAAAGCACAATTTTTAAAACCTGATATCTCTTCGTTATGTCTCTGACACCTCTGACATTCCATGTGGCAATTTTAAGTGGCGTGGTAGCCATTGTCAACACTTAAAAGAAAAAGGCAGTCATAGATAGCTAACTGAAAGATACATTCTGAAAAGCACACTCCAATCCCACCACCTTCCATCTTGTCCCCTGAAAGAGTAATCTAGTAATACAACAACGCCTTCCCCAGATAAGACCATCAAACTTATACATTACTGAAAGCGTGACTGACTTCAGCAGTCTATCTTTAACTTCAGTAGACTTTGTCAGCAGGAAAGACTTCTGAACAGTAAAATCCCCTCCCCAAACCCCTACTATGTACAAAAGTCCCAAGTAACTATGAAAACTAACCATAACCCCTTTATAAGGGATTCTGAGGACCGATCCCTATTGGCAGCATTTCTATGAAGACCTGAACCTAAACCATGATTCCTGTCCTGAGAGGGAAACCTGTACTCAGACTTTGGAAGGTGTCTAACATGACACCGAAAACCTCTATACCCCTTAAGGTTCCTTAGAAATGCGCCATTCTCTCCCTTCACAGGCACGTTATACAGCTCTCCCTGAGCCTGCTCCAGCCAGGAGCCCCCCCCGCCATCCCTGTTAAGTCAGTAAGGATGTGCACTACACTAGTATTAACTATTCCAGGTCGGCAAAAAAAAAAGGGGGCACTAAGAAATTGGAAGGGCCATATCTCTCAGAGCTCTTAAAATATTCATCCATGCTGTAGTACCTACTACTCAGTTCAACCACAGTTAATTAAATGACTTATGCCATCTTACTTCTATGCAGCTTTGCTGATCCAGATTATGGCTTATAGGACCTTCACATTCCAATAAACAGGGTTAATCCAGAAGTTGGGAGTCCACGAGTCCCCACTTAACTTGGCTGTATGCCAAATAACCCCCCCAAATAACCCAGACCCCGAGAAGGCAAGGAAGTAACAGGGGAACATTATTCCTGGTGGGATCAAATCATCCGCCCCTAATAGCGGTGTATGGAAACACCCGCCAGCCAAAAGTTCCTATCCTCCCAGATCAGGAGAAGTCAGACACTGCCACAAGGAGAAAGTCTGGCCTGATAGGCCTCACTATGGCCTACCCCTCCTTCCCGACCCACCCAGATAAGAAGACGAGGAAAAGGAAAAAAAATCAACCTGCAAATAGGTAAATACTCTAACTCAGTGCAATCATTATACTCAAATTACACCCAGATGAGTCCTTTGAGGATTCAGCCTGTCTTGAAGAGGTTGGGAAGCTTGACAGTTAGAGCCGTAGCTGCTTGCTCGGGAGAATCGTAGGAATGCCAAGTACCCGTGATTGTCACTTGTAACTTGGCGGGGTATATGAAGTGTATGCCGACAGCTATCAGCTTGCTGGCCATTGGGTGGAATGCAGAATGTTTCTGAAGTGTTTCAAAGGGGAGATCTTGCGTTATTCTTAATTTAAAACTACCTCATAGAATGGATTGCAGCTCTCTTGATTTTGTTAAGACATGTTGTTTCTCCGTGAAGCTGAGGAATTTAACTATGGTTGGCGTAGGAGGTGCTCCGGGTAGAGGCTTCAGCCTGAGAGGCAATGGGCCTGTTCTATATGGTACTGTGGGTTGACAGGAGACGAGCCGACGATCTTGTTGAAGAATTTTGCAGAAAGGTGATGGTGTCAGCTCCTCTTCAGCTTTGGGCAGGCCAATAATCAGCATAATTTCTACTGCTTCTCCTTCTAAATCTTCTGTTTTCAGTTGGAGTTTATGTACTTGTTGGCGGAGGTGAGCGATCTCTGGTCAAACTTTTCCTTCCATTTTTCCAATGGAGGTTCTGGCTTCGAGGCTTCCATCCATGTCGTCAGGCTGTTGAGATCACCCCAGATAGACTTTAACTCGGTAGAGATATCCTCTAAAGTTTCCATGAATGGCAACAGCTCTTGAAGGAAGCGATCTTCAGTCAGAGAGTCGTAGGAGGATTAGGGGTGTTTGATCTAGTAGAACTCCCTGTGTCTTGTTGTTTTGATTTTTAGAGGTTTCTCTGGAGTGGGCAGTGGAGTATGCAGTCCCAGCCTGCCTCATCTCCAGCGTCCATCGCTGCTTTAAAGCCAATTACGATCGAAATCCAGGCGAAAAAGCGATCACTGAAGGCAGGAGTATTTTAGAAGTGTGGGGCTAGAATTCAGAGTGTAATCCTTCCAAATACTAAGGAAAAAAGGGGTTTAACAGAGGGCGAAAGGTAGGAGCTGTAGTCTAGTGCTGCTTCTAGGTGCTCTGCATCACATGACTCGCAACGCTTCAAAATCTGGAGTGAAAATATGAAAAATTGGTGAAGTCATGAGCATGCATAGAAACTGCGCAACACACGTCCATAACCCAATTATTTTGGGAATTTTTTTAGCCACATTTTCAACATAGGCATTTTGGGACCTCCTCTCATAAACAGTGGTGCTGTGATTTTGTTAATCATTCCCAAAAGTTGATTTCCCACAGTGACCACGCCATTGTGCACCACAGGTGCGGAAACACATTTTGGACAGGCTGTGAAAAATGACAGCTGTACTGTTGATAAGGAGGTGTGAAAAAATGCCAGTGTTGAAAATCTGGCATGAAAATATTGCAAATTTGCGAAGTTACAAGGGTGCGTGGAAACTACATGCAGCGCTTACTATACCACAAGTCATTTTATGGACTTTCGGCACCAAATTTGCAACATGAGGCATTTGGACCTCTGCATGAACAGTGTCACCATCATTTTCTCAAACTGTCCCAAAACTGATTTGCACAGCGATCACGCTATTCTGTGCGGATGTGCAAAACACATTTCAGCCAGGATGTAAAATGACAGCTGTTCTGTTTATAAGGAGGTGTGGAAAAATGCCAATTTTGAAAATCTGGACTGAAAAGATTACAAATTCATGAAGTTACAAGCAGGTGTGGAAAAATGCCAATTTTGAAAGTCTGGAGTGAAAATATTACAAATTCACAAAGTTACAAGCGTGCATGGAAACAGCACAACACACGCTTGTAAAACAGCCATTTTTTGGATTTTTTTCACCAAATTTGCAACATAGGCTTTTTGAGAGACCTGCTCATGAACAGAGGCACTGTCATTTTGTTACTCCATCCTGAAAGGTGATTCCACGCAGTGACTGCAAAATGACCTTTCAGGACTGAATAACACCATGACAGTGACTGAATTCATGAGGAGGGGTCCCAATAGCCCCATGTTGAAAATGTGGTGCATAAGTTCCAACAAATGGCTGAGATATCACCAAAGTTGAAAAAACGTATTTATGCCATTATACAGCTTCACCGGTATTTCTTTAGTTAGGTAGTCGGCTTTGAAGAGTGCAGACATGTGCCCAGTCCACCAAAGATCGTCACACAGACTCCAGAGATAAGTATGGGGTGAGGGGTGTGGAGAGAGCAGGGTGTGCAGAGGGTGGGCTCTGTTGTGGGAAGGGGCAGGGAGACCACAAGGGACCATTTTCTTCTTTCACAAGGGTAAAGAAAAAAACATCGCTGGATGGTTTTTCTTTTTCAGGGGATTTGGTATGCTGTGGTGGGCTCCCAGCATGCCACCTAAGTGTTTTGGGGGGATGCTGTAGCCAACGGGGGATTGGGCACCCCATCGGCACATAGTGAAAGCAGGGGGCAAGAGCTGAGTGGGATTGGGCACCCCTCGGCACATAACAAATGGGGGTGCATGATGCCGACGGGAGTGGGCCTCTGCTGGCAGACATACATTGGGTCAGGGCATGCTGACAGGGGATTGGGCACCCCTGAAGTCAGCATTATGGCAGGCAGTGTGCTGCCATGTTTAATTTAGGGCAAGTACATCAGGAGGTGCCGCTGAGTATGACTAGCTTTGCTCGCATTGCAGCGAACCTTTCATTAATTGTGCTTGCCACATTATGTATTCATGGTGTGGCACTGGCATGCAGGCTTATGGGGGAATGAGGGAGGCACCTACTGATGCGTGCCCTGCATTCGCCCAACAGTGACCGCGCCTCCAAATCTACTACCGCAATATGTTGGCTGCGCATGCACGAGCCAACATTAAAAACAATGCTGACCTTAATATCCATCTAAGTTTATCTTATTCTTGTGAGCTTTCTCTTTAACTGTGCTCTATTATGCTTTCTCCCTTTTTGTAGACCCCCGTATTTACATATATTTGGATGCTTGTGTTTACTATTTCGTACACTGTAGTTTGACTAGTTTGCTCTTACTGTATCCTTAAGATTTATTTAATTTGACTCAATATTGTTAACTCCAACAGAAACTGGTTTAATTTTGTTATGTAATGTGTGGGTACAGGCCATGTGGGGTTGGGTGTTGTTCCCCGACTGTATCTTTGTTAATCTTTTCTCTTGTTTGTTATCATGATTATTCTTCTTGTTTGTTTTTTGTTGACTGTACAGAAAAATTTTCAGTAAAGTATATTCAATTAGAAAAAAATTGCTATCCCTAATATTACAGTCTATAGGAGAACACAAAACCGCCAACCTGACAAAAGTCATCCAGGGTCTGGGGGGGACTTGCCATAGGAGGTCAGGCTGGGGGAGTTGAACATGTACTCTCTAGAGAAGATGAGGGATGGGGGAACATGATCAAGACCTTCAAAAACATGAAGGGGATAATCAAGATGGACACAGAGGGTATATTTTGAGGAGGGTCAGGAAGGACACTATGAGATTGGGGAGAGGTAGATTCTGGATGGAGGTGAGGAGGAATATCTTTACGGAGAGGGTGGTGGCAAATTGGAATGCACTACCAGCAGAGGTGGTGGCATGTAACATAGTGGAAGGCTTCAAGAAGGGGCGAGACAGGGAAAAGGGGAGGGTAAAAAGAAAGAGAGTGGAAGGGGAAGGGGCAGCTGCTAAATAAGGGAACTAGCTGCAAACTCGAGCAGACTCAATAGACCATGATGGCCTTTTTCTGCTGCCAACTTTCATGTGTTTCTAACCTGCTGCTCAACAGTTCATTACTTCAACACATGCAGTGCAATGTAAAAACATGCAAGACTTTTCTTACAAAAAGGCAGTATCTGGGGGGAGGGCAGGAAATTGAAAACTGCTGGATAGCTGGCTTCACTAATTGCTGTTTTTAGCAAAAAACAGAACACTGATAGCCGGCTGTTTGCTCCACAGTGGCATAAACTAGAAACGCATCTTATGGTCACAGAGTAAATGGCAAAATAATTTACTTTAATGTTTACATTAAAAGTGGCAAAATGTTGAAATTAGTTTTAAAATGTCAGCAAAAGATCTAACCTTCAGTAAACAATTTAAGGTCAACTAAAACATACCCAATTTAAAATAAAGAGTTCTAAAAAGAGTTAGAAAATGTGCTTAAAAAACTCTAAACTCTGATTAGCTGGCACACATTCTAAGGGGGTACATTAGCTTACAGTGAGAGCTGGTGCATAAAACGTACCACCCCTTCACCAGCTCCCTTATCCTTGTGCCCAGCCTGCTCCCTGACTGGCTGAAAGCACCAGATCGATTTCCATATTGCCACCATCTTCTTCTTCACTCCGCTTACCAAAGCTGGCCCGCCTGCCGCTGACACTGACACCTCTCAGTTCACCGGCAGCTGCCCACCCTCGCATTCAGTTTTTAAAACATTTTGTTCTATTTTTTTTAATCAGCAGTCTTGTTCCATGACCTCGATCCCAATCGACCACTGTTCGAGACCCAACGGTTCCATACCTGCACAGACGGGCTGAATTGTCGCTCCTTCATACCCCGGTCCTCAGGACATGCAGTGAGGACTGGGAACCAATAAAAAGAAGCGCTACACAATCTCTCATTTTAAATAATTTAAAACACAACAATACCAAAACAAATGCCGTCAAACCGACTGGCTTCACAGAACTGCCTGTCAGCATTTTTATTGTGCAGCATACACCTCTCCTACCGCTGTACTGTACCTGGCTGCTATGATCAGTGAGCGGTCGCTCCATTAACTCAGTGGCAATACAGTAGAGGCAGTAATCCAGCAGTAAAGGATGCTCTGAAAGAGAACGAAGAAAAAAACAAAAAAAAAAAAACGGGGACACGAGTTAGCCAGCTGTAAAGCAGGCATCACAAGAAAATGAGCTTTCAAGCAGGTATGAAGGCACAGAAAACAGAGTATTGAAGACAAAAGCGCCCTCTACTGGCAGCTGTACCAGTACAGGGATTTCTTTACAACAACATATTTTCTATTAATTTATACATCTTTTTTGAGCAAATTTGAGACAATTTAATTTATTTTATTAAAAAATGCCACAAATAGCTCATTTTCTAAGTGCAATAATACCATCCAGGGTGGGTGGTATGGGTAATACGGATCTTTCATGGGCTATAAGGCCCTCTGCCTGCAGCGTCAGGCCTCATTACGCCCCTGGGCAGTCTGGTATTGCCCAATACCGCCCACCCTTTCAGGTACATTGCTTGGCATTGAGTACAAAGATAAAGAGTCTTTCACCAACTACTACCTCACAGATTTACTGTACAGTTACCTGACCACCACCCCATAATAGTGCTCACAACAAAATGAAGATAATAGTGGCAATAAACCAGGCAATGCAAGCAAATGAATAACCCACTAAATATGCTGTCCCAGCATTATAAATAGTTATCTTCACCAATACAGTCTGAAGAAAAAAAACAGTAGCTCACTAACCTGGGTGTGGATGCTGCCTTTAAAGGGGCAGTGTCAGCTTTACCGCAACGTTTTCAAGCAAATCTTCACTGTCTGCCTCTTTGCATTCTCCTGTCCCACAATGAGTGTAGAGTACTACTGTGCATCTGAAAACTAATAGTTTTTACCTGGTTTTCCATCTTATAAAAAAGTAGTAGCCAGAGCAGTCCTCATTTAAATCACCCACTGACCAGAATTAAAGTGATGCCGAGAACACGCGTCTGCTCGAGAGCGCAGTTACAAAGTGCCACTTTTGCCATACTCATTGTAAAAACATTTCTGCAGTAGATCCTCTTATTCATAATCCTTATTGCTGTTTTCACTGAAAAACGAGCACTGAGAGTGCTACTCCATACATTTTAAAATCAACCTGAAATCCTGCACATGCGCATAATAGTCGTTGAGCTAAGATCCTGTGCATGCGCAAGAGTGGTGTCAGTCTTGCACATGTGTGGGATTTTGGGCTGATTTTAAAACATATGGAGCAGCACTCTCAGTGCTCGTTTATTCATGAAAACTAGCAATAAGGATTGTGAATAAGAGGATCTACTGCAGAAAATGTTTTTTACAATGCGTATGGCAAAATGATACTTTGTGACTGCGCCTCGAAGACGCGTGTTCGCATCACTTTAATTCTGGTCATGGAGATTTAAATGAGACTCCTCTGGCTACTACTTTTTATAAGATGGAAAAACAGGTAAAACTAATAGTTTTCAGATGCAACAGTAGCACTCTACACTCAACTGTCGGACAGGAGGTGCCAAGAGGCAGATTGCAGAGATTTGCTTCAAACCGTTATGGGAAAGCTGACAGTGTCCCTTTAATGATTCAGTAGTTCAGCACATGTACTGAGCCTGCATGTACACTCCTCTTATAAAAAGTCAGGACATCTGGGGAGAAAGGGCAGTGGAATGAATAATTTGATGAATAACTACATTCACAAACTGCCATTTTTTTAGAAGAAAATAGGACATTAATAATGGGGCTGTATGCTCCATAATGTTAAAAGCTACAAACAACTGGGTTATAGTATTAGAGATTCTCAGCTTTCCAGTAGTGTAAAATATGTGTTCCTAGCACTTATTCTTGCAAAGTAAACAAGCATTTGTCAATGCCAAATGTTGCTTGCTTGTATGTGCTGTTTAGGTATTTGGAAGTCATTGGAGTGCAAATATTGAAAATTCGCGAACTTACGAGCGTGCATAGGAAGCGCGCAATGCACGCTCGTAAAACAGTCATTTTAAGGAATTTTTTCACCAAATTTTTAATATAGCCATTTTAAGACCTCTGCTCATGAACAGTGTCACTGTGATTTTCCTAATGTGTCCCATACATTCATTTCGCACACCGACTGCGCCATTGTGCGCTACATGGGCGGAAACACATTTTGGGCAGGATGTGACAAATGACAGTTGTACTGCTCATAATGAGGTGTGGTAAAATGGAAATGTTGAAAATCTGGAGTGAAAATATTGAAAATTCCCCGAATTTACAGTGCTGATAGGAACTGCGTAACGCTGCTATCGTAAAACAGTCATTTTTAGGAATTTTTTCACCAAATTTTCAACATAGGCTTTTTGAGAGCCCACCTTATGAACACTGGCAGTGTCATTTCATTAATTAGTCCTAAAAGGTGATTTCACGCAGTGACAGTGAAATCACCCTTCGGGCCCGATTAACGCCATGACAGTGCAAGAATTCATGAGGAGGGGTCCCAAAAACCCCATGTTGAAAATTTGGGTCCAAAATTCCCAAAAATGCCTGAGATATGTAACAAAGTTGAAAAAAACCCTATTTATTCCATTATACAGCTTACCGGCATTTCCTCAGTTTGCAGTCGGCTTTGAAGAGTGCAGGCGTGTTCCAGTACACGAAGATCATCGCACCGAGCTCCGGTGGTAAGTATGGGGTGAGAGGGTGTGTGGGGAGGCAGGTGCGCCAGTGGGTGGGAGGTGCAGTTAGGGGCAGTGAGACTGCGACGGACCATTTTTATTTACAGGTTTTTAATTAAGGCGGCGGGACATTTGCCACGCTGGGGTGGGCTCCCAGCGTGGCAGCTGGAAAGGCTGTTTGTGGGGGCTGGAGCTGAAGGGGGGTTGGGCACCCCCGTCGGCTATAACAAGATTTGCCATGCTGGGGTGGGCTCCCAGCGTGGCACCTGGAAAGGTTTTGGGGTGGGTGTGCAGCCGTGGAGCCAACGGGGGACTGGGCACCCCCACTGGCTATAACATTTTTTGCCACGCTGGGGTGGGCTCCCAGCATGGCACCTTGACAGCTTTTGTTGGGGGGGCATGGAGCCACCGGGGGATTGCACCCCGTCGGCCATACAGTGTGTGTGCATGGGGAAGCGCATCAGCATGCAATATGCGTGCTTGCGTGCATGTGTGTGTGTGGGGAGAGCTCTGATCACTGGAGCGGAGCTCTCCTTTTCAACTGTATGCCACTGCATTTTGACTGCTGTCATAGACAGCTGCAGCAGTCATTGAGAACTGCGCCGTTTCTGCAAACTCACTGACTGAATTGGAAGAGGGGGTGCCACACCTCCGAAAACTCAGATGATGGCACTATGTTTCTTGCACATGCGTGCAAGCAACATAAAAATGGCTAATGTATTTAATTTACTGTTCATAAAAGTGGTAAAATACTGACATTAGTTTTCAGAATGCAGCAAAGAAAAACTCTAACCTTCAGTAAGTTGGTAAAATTCAGTTAAAACACACAGGAATTAGATAATCCTGGAGCTACAGATCTTTTGGTACAGACCCTCTTTTTACAGGGCAAACAAAAGTATTATACAACACAACATACTGTATAACTTTGCAAAACATTGGAAGAATACAAGTGCAGGATGGATTTATCTGGTATTAAATACAGTATAACCTTACTCAAAGAACACATATAACAGTAACTTTTTAATAAAAATCAGATAGAACTTTTGAAAACAAAATCCATCTTAACAGAAACTAAAAAAATAAATATAAAACTGGTACAATAGCAAAATAACAATGTAATAATATACATTGTGCATGTCCCTGATTAACAGAATGTAAGGAGCTCTTACCTGCAGTGGAGCTGAACAAGAACTGGTGGAGTCCTACAAAATCTCAGGGGGTGATGCTGCACTCTGATTGGTTACACAAATCATATGCTTTTCACTGTGTTATATTCAGTTCAGTATGTGTTATACTCATCTTGGTGTATCACAACATTTCAGTTTGCTGTATTCACACCTTGGCACATGTTACACTCTATTCAGTCTATGCCTTGCAAGTTTGGCAACAATTCAGTTTGCTATATGCTCATTTCAGTATGCAGCATACACATTTAATATATGATTTTGTTTTCACTACTTCATAACCATTTTATTTACTACAGTACACATTTATCAAGAGTATCAATATATTAAATAAATATAATCTACAATTCAGTATGTGTCATATTCATTTTGGTATACATTATACCCTATTTATTATGTATTATATCCATTTTAGTATAGGTCATATATATTTTGGCATGTGTCATAATTATTTCAGTTTGTGTCATACCTATATTGGTGCATGTCACATACATTTTGTTTTTTTTATCATACCCATTTTGGTGTGTGTCTTACCTATTCTGGTATGTGTCGTACTCATTTCAACATGTGATATATCCATTTTGGTATGTGTCATAATTATTTCAGTATTTGACATACCCATGTCAGTGTGTGTCATATCCATGTCAGTTTGTGCTATAACCATATTGGTGTATGTCATAACCATTTCGATATGTCATACCCATTTTACTATGTGTCATATCCATTTTAATATGGGTCATATCCATTTAGCTCTGCGTCAGAGCTATTTCAGTGTGTCACACCAATTTCAAAGTGTGCCATATACAGTTCAGTTTGTCTCGTACCCATTTTGTTATATAATACCCATTTTGTTATGTGTCCTAGCCATTTCAGTATGGGTGATATCCATTTCGATATGTGTCATTATTATTTCAGTATGTGTCATTCCATTTTCAGTGTGTATCATGCCAATTTCAGTTAGTGTCAATCCCATTTTGGTGTCTGTCATACCTATTTTGGTATGTGATTCCCATTGTACTATGTGCTATAGCCATTTCAGTATGGGGTCATATCCATTTGGGTATGTGTCATAGATATTTCGAGTGTGTGTCATACCAGTTTCAGTGTGTGCCATATCCAGTTCAGTCTGTGTCATACCCATTTCGGTATGTGATACCCATTTCACTATGTGCTATAGCCATTTTAGTATAGGTCATATCAACTTAGGTATGTGCCACAATTACTTCAGCATGTGTCATACCATTTTCCGTGTGTGTCTTATCCATTTCAATTAGTACTAGACCCAATTTTGTGTGTGTCATACCCATTTCGGTATGCCATACCTATTTTGCTATGTGTCATAATCATTTCAGTATGGGCCATATCCATTTCAATATGTGTCATAATTATTTCTTTATGCATCATACCAATTCTGGTATAACTTATCCATTTTGGTTTGTATCATACCCATTTTAGTGTGTGTCATACCCATTTCAGTATGTGTCATATCTATGTTAATATGTGTATTACCTGTTTCAGTATGTGTCCTAGCCATTTTGGTATATACCATACTTATTTTAATAAGTGTTATTTCTAGCTTGGTGTATGTCATATCCAGTTTGGTATGTGTCATACACATTTTGGTATAGGTCATACCCATTTCAGAAGGTCTCATAACCATTTCGGTGTGTGATATGCTCATTTTCATGTTTGTCATTCTCATAATATTATGCTGTAAACATTTTGTTGTTAGTCATAGACATTTCACTGTTAATTATATTCTGGAAACTGTCATTTTGAATTGTATGGCTTCCCATAGCACTGATTCCTAGTGCAGGCATCTAGCAAGAGTCAGAGATCAGACTGTCAGTGTATTATACACACTGTGTAATAATATACACAGGCCTGAATATTCAGAAATGCACTAAAGTCCAGCGCAAGACCGGTGCAGTGCAACTCTGATGTGCCATGGTGCAACTGGAGCCATATTCAGAGGCTGCGCAGGCCAAACAGTGCCAGCACAATGCGGCTGAATATGGCAAAAGTGCGCCATGGTGCAAACAGAGGTGCCATGGCAAACAACAGAGATGCTCCAGCGAACTGTGAGCAGAGCAGCACAGCACCAGAGGGAGGCATGGCACAGAGACTAGACCCAGGGACACAGCCATGGAAGCACAGTGACAGGCCACAGGAGACCTCCACCAGCAAGCACAGCAGGGGCACACACAGGCACCCAGGCACTAGACCCCAGAACACAACAGTGGCATGGATAGCAGGTGACAGGAGGTGCCAACAGGCAATGGAGGGTGACCAAGGAGCCCCCAGCAGGCTGCTGGCTGTGCCACCAGACCATAGCAGGCCACACCCAGGACCATGCAGCCAAGCACACAAATGCCACACAGGGACACAGGGAGCCCACACAATGGGCACTGAATGGGCTGGGTTGCAGGCAGTGTAGCAGACCACATGGGACAGGCCACAAAACACCAAGCAGAGGACCCCAACACAGTGTATGGACAGAACCCAACCAATGACCATGGCTGTGTGCCACCACCATGCACACACCCACCACACACCCCTGACAGCCATCCCATGGGCACCCCAAGGCATAGCCACTGACCCAGGGGATGGACACCACCATGGTGGGACACACCACAGCACACAGCAGGGAACCACAAAAGCACATGTGCCCCCTCTCATGCATTCTGCATGGACACACAGTGGGCCACTGCAGCATGTCTCCTCATGCCACCTGCAAAATAGACACAGACACAGGCAGGTATGTCAGAAAATATATATATATATATGTAACAGAACTCTGTACAAAAACAACAGGGGCTGGGAAAGGGTAGGTACAGTGAGGGAAGGGGACCGGGAAGAGGGACTGTACAGTTGGTGGGTGGACTGTAGGGGAAGGTTCAACAGGGGAGACAGAGGAAAACAGGTTAAGCCTCAGTGACGGCCCCATCTGGCTGCCCTGGCATTCTGCATCTCCCTCCGGCACATGGACACCACCATCTCTAGGTTGGATGACACGATGAGCAGGGTCTGGTGCATCACACAGCTCAACAACTAGTGCTGTGGTCTTTGCACTAGCTATCAGACACCTATAGCAAGGGACAGGACAGGTGATAAGTGCAATGGCCCAAGGAATCATGCCCACCGACAGTGCGCAATGGGCAGTGGGATCACACACCCCTAGAGGGCTGATAATGGCCACCTGCAGGGGGCTGGGCCAATGCCAGCTAGCAACAAGGCACACCATGACATTGCACAGAGGTAGTCCCCACTGCACAATGGCCACATGACTATGCAATGACACTCACATGGCACAGTGCACCAGCAGCACCACAGGAACAATGGTGGCAGTCAGGTGCGTGCCCACCCCACCAACAGCCGGCACACATATCCAATGGACATGTTACAGTGGCATTCACCGTGTACAGTGTGACACACACAGCTCCCGTGGCACTTAGCACAGGCAGCCATGCCCACACCCACTCCCCCCTGCCACCCCCCCATGCACAGTGCGAAGGACCATGACAGTGCTTACCTGCCCCCTGTGGCCCTGTTGGTGTTGGTCCTCCACCATAATGGCACACCGCCCGATCTTGCGCTGCCACAGCCCTGGCCGGTTTGTGGTTCTCAAGTCCTGGGAATGGAAAGAGGACAGGTGCACAACAATAACTGACCACAGCAGCCTCTCCCCAGACCTCTGTGCACAGGGTGTGCCCCTGCTTGACACATTCCGCATGCCTGCATGGCTGCTTCACAATGCAAGTGGAAGCTGGTGATGCCACCCATGATGTGCATGATGACAGTGTACCCCACCCCTGCAGGGCATGCCAGGCAGCCAAGCCAACACCACAGTACAGCACCAGGGCAGACATGCAACATGGGATGACTTACCTGGCAGTGGCACTGCCCCATGTCTGAGCATGTCCTGAAGCCTCCTCAGCCAGTCAGGGTCCCATCTCATGAGGTCACCAAACTGGTGCCTGCACTGTTACCCAGTTCTGGGCACCCTGATCCTGTGCTCCAGGCTGGTAGCAATAGCCTGCCACACAGTGCCCCTGGCCTGCTGCAAGGGCACCTGCCCAAACAGCTGTGGGGTGTGGGGCAACACACAGGCCACAAGGTTTGCCAGTTCAACTTGGGACCAGTTCAGGGCTCATCTTCTTCTATCCTGGGCCATTGCTCCGTAGCAGGTTCAGCGGCAGAAATGGTGGCATCAGGTGCACGTGTTTGGTACAGGTGCTGGATGCACGGCAGACTGCACAGTGCCTGCCCAATGCGCAGTGCTGGACATGAGCAATGGGCATGAGTGGTGGGGTCACAGGGTCATGGAGAGGACTTAGGGGTCAGAGGTCAGTGGTTAGTGCACAGTGTGTTAGGGAACATGTCATCATGCACGCAGTGCATGTTGCTGGCCATGCACAGGTTGCGCAGTGCTGACAGATTACACTGTTCACGTGTCTTGTGTGATTGACACCATGACAGTGCAGTGTGCATGAGCACTCCAGTCGAGCACTGCGCATCCGTCGGACGTTCTCCACACTTCCAGTTGCATTGCGCCGCAACATGGAGCAATATCTTGATATTCAGACACCGCATACAAATGAGCTCATCAGCCAATGCATGATGCAGTGGGGTGCATTAGCATGTCATTACTGTTGTGCTCAGCCTCATTTGCATGCGCTGTGCCTTATAATCACCACACAACAGCACAGATCATGGACCGGTATTGCAACCTTGATAGGTAAGTGGTGGATGCTGCTGCAGCACACTGGGAGCAGACAGCACTGCAGAGTGGGATGGACAAGGGAGATTCTGCCACTGGCACACTGTGCTGTCCATGTCCACAGGAGGCAACATGTTGGCACAAGAGGAGGTCGAGGAGCGGGGGCCTGCACAGAACAGCAGGCCCAACTTCACTAAGGCTGAGACAGATGCCCTGTTTGAGGCCTACCTTGACAGGGAGGCCCTGTTGAGTGGTGCCATGGGCACACCACAGGCTAGGGCTGCTGCATGGGTGGAGATGGTAACCTATGTGAACCACAGCAGCAGCCACCAGTGGTTGGTGCATGAGTGCTGCAGAAAGGTTGAGACTGACAGGTGGTGATTAAGGAGAAGGTGGCTGCCATCAGAGCATCCCATAATGCCACTGGGGAGGGTCAGCAGATGCACCCACAATGACGCCAGCAGAGGAGTTGGTGGCAGCCACCATGCACCACACCACAATGGAGGGTGTGCCTGGAGGAGGCTTCCAGATGGGTGGCAGCCCATCACTGCATGGTATGTATGTCAGACACGCACAGCTGGTGGCCCTGAGGGTGCATACATGGGCATGCTGGCGTGCATGTGGCCATCATGCATGTCATGTGCATGTGTGCACACCCATGTGCATGCCATGTTGCAGGACACATGCAGCAGCAGTGCACAGGGGCACATGGGGCATTGTATCACTGACATCTTGCAGCACCAGCATGCCTCAGTGTAGAGGAAGGGATGCAGGCAGCAGCAGAGGCACCCATGGCCACCGGTACAGCCCTGGAGGATGAACCATTCACATCCACTGGCATCCGGGGGCCTGCCAGGCTGCAGCTCAGCACCACGGTGCCAGTGGATGTACTAGATCTAGGGTCAGATGAGGCCCTGGATGGGATCCTGCAGGATGCCAGCCTTGGTGTCCTGTGTGCGGAGACACAGATCGGGGCGGAGTCCGACACCAATGATGACTACTCAAAGCTCCTGGACAGCATGGGTGACATTGTGGGTGTGTTGCCCCTGCTGTCATCACAGGCACATCTTGCGCCAGTGCTTTGCTAGTGGTAGAATAGCTGCCTGCCACCACTGCGGGTGCGCTGGTGTGTAGTGCCATGGATGTGCTCTGCAGTGGTGGTGGTGTGGCCGTGCAGGCACAGGGTGGCATACAGTGGCCAGATGGGTGACAGCAGCAGGCTGCGGGTGCCACCAGGCAGCTGGCCACAGGGTCCTCCACTGGTGCGCCGGCTGTGCCCATACCCTCTGCAGACCCCACTGTGCAGTGTCCACTGGACAGGGGCTGTGCAGCATGACAGGTCACCACCAGAGGAATAGCATCCCACCTGGGAGCCCCAGGATGCTAACCATCTGGCTGAGCACACCTGGCTGCTGCCCGGTGACGTTCAGCAACAGGTGCTGCTCACCACTGGGGTGTGTGCACTGCACATGGAGGTGCACCAGTTAGCCAAGCAGCAGAAAAGGGGCACTGCGCAGGTCCTGCAGGGGATGCAATGCATGCAGGAGGCCATGACTGCATCTCTGGATTGCATTGCCAGTACAGTTTCAGATGGCTTTGTGCTGCTAGCTGCCACAGGGCATGGCCGTGCACAGGAGACTCCCAGCAGTGTGCTGTCCACCCGACAGACCCGGCATCAGGTGACCCCAACACAGTCTATGCCAGGCTCTGATGTAGGCATCCTAGGCACGCCTGGGGCTGGCCTGTTTGGGTGCCTGCACACCCCAGTGCGGTTTCTGATCACGGTTCCATGGTTCCACCTGAGGCTGTTGCACCCCGGCTGATCGCGCAGCCTGTGGCTGCACAATCAGCTCTGGCACAGCACCCCCTGTGGCTGTGGTGGCCAAGGTTTCATGCAGCGGCCCTGATCTGTGGGCTGCCCTGACCGTGGTCTGCAGCTGCTGCCCTGTGCACATATGGGTGGTGTGTGTGTGCCTTACCACTGGTGTCATGCCTGTGTGTCATGCTGCACACTGCCTGTGTGTGTGTGCATGCCTGGCCGCTGGACTGTGTGGTGTGGGCATGATGAGGGCAGTCTAGCACTGGTTGTGCCTGCCCCGGTGCATGCATCAGATCCACACCCTCTGACTCATGGGTGTGTGTGTGTTGCTGTGTGTGGTTGTGTGCCACTGACTCCCCCTACCCCATATCATGCCTCTGTGTGTGCATGCCCCTCACCATACATGTCTCTACATGTGTGCTGTACCTATCTGTGTGGCCCATGCATGTGTACACCACCTACCTGTTCACCGTGGTGTTCCTGTGCAACAGTGTGTAACAAGGGATAAAGAAGTGTGTCCCTATATTTCAGCCAAACCTCATTTTGGTCTAAAATATCATGTACATGTGTAACAAATGTTGGCCTATATAATTGGATCATATAAAACTTGTGAAGCCACAAGACAAACTAAGCCACAAGTTGCAATATTAAAGTGCCTTTTGACATTTGTGCTGACCATGTAAGTAATAGCAAACAGTTGTCTTATGTGTCTGCAAGACAGAAACACAGGATAGAGTCCAAATTACCCTTCTGATTATCTCTAGTGTTTGTTCTTATCAGGACAGGCTAAAATGCTTGTATGCACATTCCTAAGTCCAAACCCATTTTTTCCTTCTAGACCTTGGTAACTGGTAGTGACAACTGTTACTAGCCATATATAATAATAGAATGTACACTATCTATACTTGTGCTGACCAAGGATGAGCTCATACATATACCAAAGGAGTATTGCCTTGTAAGTTGATGTTTGTACTTGTTTTGAACCAATCATAGAAAACCATAGGAAATGATGATGCTGTCTTCCACTGTATAAGCAAGCCAGCACACACTGTTATTTTGAAGAATGTACCACCTGTAATCTCTCGCTGTGATTATTGTTATAATCATTAAATTCTTCCGCCTTCAGTCTCGTCTCCGTTCATCTCCTTTCTAAGTATCTGTAATAGATAATTTACTAACTGTAATTTTTACACAACGCTACAATTGGTGCCTTAAAGACTCGGATCGCTGGTGCTGCATGTGAGGAGTTCGCCTAACTGCTGGTTGGTTAGTCTCCAAGCCCCAATAAGAAGGTGACGATGCTCGGAGATGTGGTGCTGCTGGCTTAAAGCGAGAGACGAAGGTACACACAGACAGTCACCACCACTTGACAATCAGGTTATGTATGCTTTGTATGCTTCTCAAATTGTTTAAATATAAAATAATGCTTAACTCTGTAGGAACTCATGGGGCAGAGTAGGTAAGTGAAGATGCTGGGACTTGCAAGCCGGACCTCACAAGGGAGCCGTAAGACGTAGCCAAATGGACCAGGGCACCAGTGCATGGGTGAGCCCGGCTGTGGAGGCTAGGCAGGCAAGAAGATAAAAATGAGTATGGAAACAATAATAGGCCGTTTTCTAGGAAACACCTAAAGGGGGAAGCATTCGAACCAGTGCCTGATGATCAACAGACACAATTATATTTTACTCAGCAAGTGTCCTTTCGTAATGAGGGAGTAAAAAATGAAAAGGAAATCTTTGCAAATGCATTGCAAGCACTGTGGCAGTATAATCAGACTATTGTGCATCTCCAAAATAAAGAAGTAGCTCAGTTGAGGGATGAAAGGGATCAAAATGCTAAGTTGCAACGACAATTAGAAGAGTTAACATCAAAGTATAAAGATAGCGTCCCAATAGATAAACATCAAGAGTTAGAACAACAGTGTGTTGACTTTAGAACACAACTAATAAAAGAACAGGGGGATTTGTGTCTGTCAGACAGAAATAATGCCCTCCTACAGATTAAGTTAGACTAACAGCCACAAGAGCATGCCAGTGAGGCTAGGCGCCTGGACACTGAACTCCAGGATGCTGCAAGCAAGATCCAGGAGTTACAGGGAAAGCAAGATGAGTTAGATCAGCTCCTTACTGGAAAAGGGGTGGGACAGTAACCATTGAAATGGCACCTGTAAGCACACGGGGAATGACCGCAGCTGGGGGAGCCATGTCAGCTGCAACCCGACAGCAACAAGAGCAGTATCTACTAATGTTAGACTCCAAATGACTAAAACATAGATTAAAAAGGGAATACAGCCAGTAGCAGGATAGGGGCTACCTATAGAAGAGGGAGATGTAGTGATGGTGCGAGATTGGGAACAGAAAAATCCTTGGAAGGATGCTAATTGGTTAGGACCGTACCAAGTGTGCAAACGGTTAGGTGAGAGTACGGTATATGTGGTTAAAGTAAGTGGCAAGAAAGGGGCTGGAGGAAGGAAACAAGAATTTTGGGTACATGTTGATCAGTGCAAAAAAGTGTCAAATAAAGCTGGTTAAAAATTAAAATACTACACTTGATGTTTATAGCCATGAAGACCCAAGACATCATTATCATCGGCTTGATGGCAGCCATAAGACTTTCTGCACATTAATGTGGAACAGTCTAATGTTACGTGTGAGTATGAACAGTTCATTACTCTGTTAGTCAGTTGGAACTGGGACCCTGTTGATACAAACGCCTACACAACACGAGCATGGAAAGCCACCTGGACTAAAAACAACCGTACGTTTATATCTACAAATTGGTGTGTGGACATACTTAATAGCTGGTCCAGCTGTGCCTCAGAGCTCAAGACTGGATCACAGCAAAGCTACATGGACTGGAAACAGAAAAATGGGTCTCTTGTCATAGACAGGGCCACACCAAAGGACAATGGTGTTTATGTGTTAACTCTGTCCTACTGTCTTTGGGGTAATAATAGTGTTTGTAACTATGCTGGTGTAAACAACTCATTACGTTTTGCAGTCTCAGATGCCATATACTTAACTGTAACACCAACCGAATGCCCAAATGTGACAACAGGGCCAGAGAGTGGACTTACATCAACACCTATTGATCAAATGCTTGTGAATAATGTAAAGTACAGTAGAGTGCATATAAATCTAGATTTCTCGGGCTGGAATATAAATGTTAACAGTAGTTGTGCAGACACTGGTGTGTCAAAGTTTTATGCCACTATGATATTAACAAGTATGTGCCATCATTTGGAGCTGTGATACCTCTCCTGTCTCTTAACGTGCAGTCACTTTTAAATCGAAAAGATACTTATTTGATACAAATCCAAAATACTGCCCATAAGGCACAAGCAGTTGTAAATGAATTGCTCAGTGAGAGTGATAATGAGCACTTGATTTATAGCTATGCAGGGGGGCCCTTAGGAGTCCTGTCTTTTAAAGTTTTACTTGTGTTACAGGTGGTCTTAGTGTTCTTGGTAATTATAGGCCTGTGTCGCTTAAGACCTACTATTCGTAAAGTACGTAATGAGATGTACATACTCAGAGGAGCTGCATTGTTGCACAAATAATAATTAGGCAATATAGGGCCTGGAGGGGCCTTGTAACAAGGGATAAAGAAGTGTGGCTCTATATTTCAGCCAAACCTCATTTTGGTCTAAAATATCATGTATATGTGTAACAAATGTTGACCTATATAATTGGATCATATAAAACTTGTGAAGCCACAAGACAAACTAAGCCACAAGTTGCAATATTAAAGTGCCTTTGACATTTGTGCTGACCATGTAAGTAATAGCAAATAGTTGTCTTATGTGTCTGCAAGACAGAAACACAGGATAGAGTCCAAATTACCTTCTGATTATCTCTAGTGTTTGTTCTTATCAGGACAGGCTAAAATGCTTGTATGCACATTCCTAAGTCCAAACCTATTTTTTCCTTCTAGACCTTGGTAACTGGTAGTGACAACTGTTACTAGCCATATATAATAATAGAATGTACACTATCTATACTTGTGCTGACCAAGGATGAGCTCATACATATACCAAATGAGTATTGCCTTGTAAGTTGATGTTTGTACTTGTTTTGAACCAATCATAGAAAACCATAGGAAATGATGATGCTGTCTTCCACTATATAAGCAAGCCAGCACACACTGCTATTTTGAAGAATGTACCACCTGTAATCTCTCGCTGTGATTATTGTTATAATCATTAAATTCTTCCGCCTTCAGTCTCGTCTCCGTTCGTCTCCTTTCTAAGTATCAGTAATAGATAATTTACTAACTGTAATTTTTACACAACGCTACACAGTGTCATGGTGGGATCAAGTCTGCTGCATCAGCTGGGGGTTCCTCTGCCCAGGAAGTGACTGTCCACCACCCTCCAGCCATTGTCCTCATCATCCCCCACTACTGTTGCTGTCATCAGCTTCGGCGTATCCCACGGTCCAATGGCCATGTTGTGCAGTATACAGCAGACCAGGAATAGACCACAGACTTTCGAAGGTCTGTACTGTAGCACCCATGACCTGTCTAGGCAATGAAAATGTGCCTTCAGCATGCCAAATATGCACTCGACGATGTTTGCTTGTGCTGGCATGTGCCTCGCTGCACCGCTGCTTGCTGGGGATAACGGGCACCAGTAGGGGTGAGCAGCCAGGGCCTCAGTGGGTATGTACCGTCACCTGTGTGGAGAATGACATGGTTAGCCTCTACTATGCTGTGCTGTGCCCCTTGCCTGTCCCTAGTGCACCCACCACCATGCACCCCCTGCCCACCTTCCATCCCCAGGTCTGCTCTGCCCATTGCACCATGCCCATGCCATACTCACCCACTAGGTGGCCTGTGGGGATGTCCCCATGTTCAAAGCTGTGGCACAGTGCAGAGCTGTGCCAGATGAATGCATCATGTGCACTCCCATGGTGTGTGAAACAGACATTGGTGACAAAAGAGGAAATGGGGAGGTGCCTAATCCAATTAACAGAAGCACTCTGGAGAGGGGGGGTCGATCCAAGTCCTTTCACAGAAGAAAGGGTTCTGAAAGGACTCCTAAAACTGAAGGTGGACAAAGCAATGGGGCCAGATGGAATTCACCCCAGAATTCTAAAAGAATTAAGCAGAGAACTAGTGACATCACTGACTACCCTTTATAACAAATCATGGGAGGATGGTGTGGTATCTGAGGACTGGAAGAAGGCTGATGTGATTCCCCTTCACAAAAGTGGGAGCAAGACAGAGGGAGGAAACTACAGACCTGTCAGTTTGACCTCTGTGGTAGGGAAAGTGATGGAATCACTTCTGAAGGAAAGAATTGTTGAGTACCTAGAGACCAGTTGGGCACAGGACCCAAGGCAGCATGGGTTCAAGCAGCGGAAGGTCATGTCAGATGAATCTAATTGATTTCTTTGACTGGGTGACCAAAGTAGTAGATCAGAGAGGGGCTGTGGACATGGCCTGCCTAGACTTTAGCAAGGCATTTGACACAGTCCCACACAAAAGATTAGTAGTCAAATTAACCAGCCTGGGAGTGGGTCCCAGGGTGGTAGCCTGGGTAAAACATTGGCTGAACAACAGGACACAGAAGGTAATTGTAAATGGAGTCCACTCTGAAGAAAGAGGGGTTACTAGTTGGGTACCGCAGAGTTCAGTACTGGGTCCAGTCCTTTTTAATGTCTTTATAAGTGACATTGCAGAGGGACTGGAAGGAAAAGTATGCCTCTTTGCAGATGACACAAAGATCTGCAACAGGGTTGATACACAAGGAGGTGTGGAAAGGATGAGAAGGGACTTGACAAGGTTGGAGGAATGGTCAGAAGTATGGCAGCTTGGATTCATTGCAAAGAAGTGGAAAGTAATGCACCTGGGAAACAAAAACTCAGGGGAAGATTACACAATGGGGGGGGAGGTAGTAACAACAACAAAAATGGAAAGGGACCTGGGGGTAATCATATCAGATGACCTTAAGGTTGGCAAGCAATGTGAGAAGGCGGTAGGGAGGGCTGGGGCGATACTGGGATGTATAGGGAGAGGCATCATCAGCAGAAAACAGGAAGTTGTTATCCCCCTGTACAGACTATTGGTGAGACCCCATCTGGAGTACTGTGTCCAGTTCTGGAGACCCCATCTTCGCAAGGACATAGACAGGATGGAGGCAGTTCAGAGGAGGGCAACTAAAATGGTGCAGGGTCTGCAAGAGAAGCCATACAAGGAGAGGCTAAAGGAGCTTAATATGTATACCCTTGAGGAAAGGAGGGAGAGGGGGGACATGATAGAAATGTTTAAGTACCTCAGTGGAATCAACAAAGTCCAAGAGGATAGCATCTTTCAGAAAAAGAGATGTGCAAGAACAAGGGGAGACAATTTGAAGATAGTGGGGGGACGGCTCAGGGGTAATGTGAGGAAGTATTTTTTCACAGAGAGGGTGGTGGATGCATGGAACAGCCTTCCTGAGGATGTTGTGGGGTCTAAAACTGTGGGAGAATCCAAGAATGCATGGGACAGACATAAGGCAATTTTTGTGGGGTTAGAAAGAAATAGGCTGTTGGTTAAATAGGATCTGCAGCTTATCCTCTAGGTAGGAAATGGGCAGACTAGATGGGCCAGCGGTCCTTATCTGCCATCAAAGTCTATGTTTGTATGTTTCTATGCACCCATGGCATTGCACACCACCTGGCAGTTGATACTCAGGCTCCCCTTCCTGTTTATATATACCAGTCCCTCAGGGCCAGGTGGCATGTGGATGCCCACGTGGGTGCAGTCAATGGCCCCAGTCATGCCAGGCATACGTGCCACCCTGTGGAAGTCCTGCATAGTTGCTGTATGCTCCACCTGTGTGCTGGGGAAATGGATGAATTCTGAAGCACATGGCAGCAGAGCATTGAGGAACTGTGTGAGGAGGCAGGACGTAGCTGACTGAGTGATGCCTGTGGTGTCCCCTGTTGGTCTTTGGAAGGTGCCCGTGGTGAGCAGGCACATGACGGCAGTCACCATCATCTCCATTTACATAGCATGGTTCCGTCTTGTGGGTGCCTGCATCTCCTCACTGCACAGCTCACAGAGCTACCTCAGAATGGCCCTGTTCAGGTGTGGTACCAGCCCACGATCTCAGTGTCGCTATAGTTCTCAATGGTGATGCGGGCACGGTACCACCTGTGTTGGGCATACCGCCGACGGGCCCTTTGTCAGCCATGTAGCTGTTCCTCCTGCCCCCTCATACCCCTCATTACTGCCTCCATCAAGAAGGGTGCACTATCCATGGCCCCTGCTGTCCACTGTCCCCCTGGGCAGTTGGCTGCTGTCTGTGTGCCACCCTGGTACACAGGTTGTGTGTGTGTGTGTGTGTGTGTGTATCCCTCTCTCTCTGTCTGCCCCTCTGTCCCTCTCCCATGCCACCTCTCTGTCCTTCTCCCTCTGTGTCTGGTCTTGTGTCTGTCTGTCTCTCTGTCTCTCTGTATCTCTCCCTCTCACTTCCACTCTTGGTGCAACTGCTGTCTATGTGTTTGTGCCCTGTTTTTATAGGAACAAGTCTGGTTGGAGCAACTTCGATTTGCTCCACACTTGCGCCATGGTTTCATGGTTGAATATGTCACTGCACTGGATATTCATGGGAATGCCCCATGCACTTGCGCCGCATGCATTATAGTTGAGCATTGCTGCAATGGATTTTGCACTGCGCATTGGCTCCCACTGAATATGGCTCCTTGACGCAATTCCTCACTTGTGCTGGCGCAACTCAGTTGCACCATGCACAACTGCTCTGAATATCCAGGCCACAGTGTATTATAAATAGAATAAAGTACAGGGTGGTGTGTGTAATGAGAAGTTTACACCCCCGAGGTGTTAGATGGTACATAAACCCTGAGAGTTAAGCTCAAGGGGTTTATAAAACATCTAACACAAAGGGTGAGTGTAAACTTCAAGTTTACATACACCACCTCATATTTTATTTTATATAATTGTTGGGTCATGTTTTTTGCCTCAACAATTACATAAAATGTGTTCCAATGACTGTCCTGCTGATTGTGAAGGAATCGAAGTACTCTTACCTTTGTGAAGCAGTTTCATTTTTTATTTGAAGTCAAAGAACAATTGGAACAGCTGAAAGTGTTAATGAACTTGAGTTTTGAAACATATAACTTTTTAAAGAATAAAAGAAAGTTATTGTGAGGAGATTTTTTGCTGTTTGCTTCTGAGCCATTGCTATGCTGGTTGCCAAGGAGGTTCTGGTCTCTGTGGTTACTGTGTCAGGATGACCTGCAGAGAGGGGGGGGGGTCGAGAAGAAAAAAAAAGGAGAGGAGCTGCTGTTAGGGAGCATGTGCATTTTACAGAGGAAGTGGTTAGTTTCTTTGATTTTCTAAGGAGAACAGGAAAGATTTTTTAAACATTTGGATCATTCTTTTTTTATGTTATATATATATTAGATACATAGTATATTGTAAATGTGTTTTGCAAAGCTGCATTGTCATGCTGAACAGCATGCCTGTATGTGATGGAAAATTACAAGCTGAACTATTGCATTTTAGTGGACTAAAGAAGTGTTACTGAAATTACTGTGATTAGATGGTGTGTGTACAAGGACAAGTTGTATAACAGAGTGACATTAGTCCAAAATGGGTCAGTTACATAAAAAGCCAATGTATAAATATGCAAGTTTTGAACAGCTAGCTAGCTTGAACTATGAAGACAAACTTAAAGCAAGGAACTATAGAAGTTGCTTGAAAAGTCCTCCCTGTGACACTATGTCTGGAGCGTGCGGCATGTTTTGTCTGTAAGTTACCTGCTATAATTTTATTTGTTGGAATAAAGAATTTTATAACTTAATTTGCCTGTTGGTTACATACTGGGTTACCTGAACCCCAAGTCTAATTGTTTCACATTGGCACCCCAGAAGGGACCAATGTTACAACAGATGCAAAACAACTAAGGATTAGGTAGAGATAAAATGTTAAAGATCAAATGCAAATGCTTAAGAAAAGTTTGAATTCACTTGAATTCAAATCCCTGTGTCATGATTAGTGTTTCCTGAAAATATCATGCTGTTTGATTTTGTGGTTTTCTCTAAATCAGCATATGTTAATGTGCTCTGCAGTAACTGAAAACAGTGAAGATGTTTCTGTCCTTATCAGTGAGCAATGACATCATTCTTGTCTAGCCTGCTGCTTCAGCAATTAAATCCCTGATTGGTTACAGAAGCTGTTGCAGTTCCCACTCAAAGCAGTCTGTAGAGCTAATTGATTTCACTCAAAGTTTGTTACTAACCCATCTGGTTTGTGTTTAGATAGATTAGCTTAAAATCTATCATTCTGTTCCATACAAAGTTGTTCATTTGAGTTTGAGTGTTGAACTGTAGTGGTATGAATGAATGTCTGTGAGAAATTACCTTGTCTGTATTACAGCTGTCAGTTCTGTTTCATCAAAACTCTACATTGTTTTCTGGCTATATAACACAGGGTTGTTTAATGGATAAAAAAGAAATCTAAACTTTGTTATTTCATAGAAGCACTGTGTCTTTGATGTAGCCTTCAAAAATAGGTTCGTGTGAGAACAATTTAGTTATGTCAGATTGACAAACAGATCTCTGCCACACTCAACTGTTTCAAGAACATGTACATGGACAGAGGAAACAGGTGCAGCAGCCTCAACTGTTTGTTCAGGGGCAGCAAGGTGCAGCAGCCCTGGCTGTGTGGAGAAGACAGTGGGCAGTTAGTTACAGCAGCCTCAAATGGAGGCAGGAGACCCCTGCTTGTGGGGGCAGGGAAAGGGGCAGCAGAGTGCTGCTTCATAAACTGTCTTGTAGGAGACGGGGCATCAGGGTGCCATATAGTATTTCTAGTTATACACGTACATGATGTATTTTCACACAGAAACCCTCAAATAACTGATTTTTTTTCCAGGAAAGCACACTAAACTGAAAGTTTGTTTACAGGTGCAACCTGGGAGCACAAGGAAGTTAAGTGACTTGCTCAGGGTCACACAGTATGCACATGGTTTCTGTGTGATTCAAACCCAGGTATCCAGGTTTGCAGCTCAGAACCTTAAACCACTGCACTATACTGCCTTTTGTGAGTTAATACAGTACATGTTCCTGAAATACTGTAGCTGAGTGTGGCAAACACCTGTTTGTCAGTCTGACATAAAAACAAACTTGTTTTCACATGAACCTATTTATTGAGGCTACATCAAAGACACACTGCTTCTATGAATGAACACATTTTAGATTTATTTTATATCCATTACACAACCCTGTGTTATATAGCCAGAAAACAATGCAGAGTTTTGATAAGAGAAAACTCACAGCTGTGATACAGACAAGGTAATTTCTCACAGACATTCATTCATACCGCTTCAGCTCAGCACTGAAACTCAAATGATCAACTATTCATGAGAACAAAATAATTGATTTTACGCTAATCTATTTAAACACAAACCAGATGGGTTAGTAACAAACTCTGAGTGAAAATAATCAGCTCTATAGACTGCACTGACTGGACACTACAACAGTTTCTTCAGTCAGGGACTTAATTGCAGCAGCAGGCTAGACAAGAATGATGTTGTCACTCACTCATAGGGATAGAAAAATCTTCACTGTTTTCAGTTACTGCAGAACACATTAACAGATTTAACAAATGCTGATTTAAAGAAAACCACAAAACCAAACAGCATGATATTTTCAGGAAACACTAATTGTGACACAGGGACTTGAATTCAAGTTTTTATTAAAAAATATTGAAAAAAAACATTGCATTTGCTCTTTAAAGACTACACCAAGGAGTCACAAGATAACTTCAGGTGGAAAGCAGGCAGCCCAGAGGGAGGGGGATACTATAGCTGATTCTACTCCAAAGGAGGAAGTGTTAGGGCACTATTTGACTGATTATATAGATAAATGTGCAGGGAAGGATATTATGCTTGTATGGTCAGAAGTAGAACATATATGAGGGTCTGCGATCAGTGGAAGGAAAGTATGATGAATGGGTAAAGGCAAAGAAGAGAGATAAATTTATGAAAGGGGTGTGATGGCAGGATTGTATGATGCTTGTATAGTGTATGACATGCAGGTGAAAACATTGACAGAGGAGAATTTAGAGTTCAGCAAGAAAATCAGTTACTGGTTAATACCTTAGTTGAGCAACAGTCTGAGTTAGGTCAGCTTCACCAGCACATAGATGAAATGAAAATGCAGGAAGAAGGTTAGGAATCAAATTGTATAGGCATCACTGGAGAACCTACCACTCATACTGGCTGTATGGCTGTACCTGTAAGCTCTCAGAATGAAGTGGCAAGACTGAGGGACCAACTTAGTGAGGCCAGATGGCAGCAAGGCAGAGGGCCTGTTATTAAGAGGAAGGCATATGATATGGATGAAGAGGGCAGCATTAGCAAACACAGTGAGTTTGACCAGTATTCCTTGAACATTGCCTCAAGTCTCAGTAGACTCAGGGTTTGCTGTATCCCTGCTGCACAGGGACTGTTACAATAGTGGCACCATTCTTGCAGGCACAGTGCAGACCTTTGAAGGTACTGTATTCAAGTCCCAGCACACAAGACTACCTCACGGGTCCCCTTTTACTTGGGGGGTCATCTCAGCTGCATGCAGATTTTTAGTGGCCCTTTCTACCACCATGGGAATATTAGGCATGAATGTTTTGAAATGTATAAATATGGTCATGGATTCCTCTAGCCTATCTGTCTGGATTGTGGGACATCAGTATGATTTACAGTTGGTCCCTAGCCAGGTTAACCCCTATTGCTTCCACAACCTAAAGTGATGTTGTAGCCTTCTTCCTCAAATACCCATTGCATAAAGTGTTAATGCACACTATCACTGACAATGTTACTGTCTTTGCCACTCACAGACATGATTGTGGCTGGATTGTGCACCAGGTTCATGTGGAAGACCTGGATCCCCATCCGCAGAAGCAGTATCTTTTTCCAGTGGAAACTTGACTGGAGGTGCAAAAGATCATGAACTCTTTACTGGAACAGGGTGTTATTTGCCCATGTTACTCCCCAAATAACTATCCTATATGGATAGTTCAGAAGCCTGATGGCTAATGGTTGACTACCACAATCTTTATGCTGTCACTCCCTCTACAACACCTATGGTAGTTTCAATGCCAGATCTTCTTTTGCATATGCCCCCGTGTTCCCAGTGGTTCTCAGCTACTGCTATGTGTAATGGGTTTTGGGCTTTCCTCACTACATTGCCCCTTCAGAATCTCTCCCCCATCTATGTTCTCAAAGTTAAAGCACACTCTAAGCATGCCCTGTTCTCAGTCAAAAATGTGACATTTGAATCCCTGGCTTGATAGAACACCCAAGAGGGGGGACCTTTGGGAGCTCTCATCTCCTAATGTGGCTGCCATGTTGAGCACTGATGGCAAGGATTTTGAAATCCTGGATCTAAAACAGGAATGCAGGATAGGGACTCTCACTTGAAACAATTTAGGACACAGGTTGCGAATAATGGGCAGGACAACGCCAGCATGTATGTGGACAAACCTCAGGATTGTTGATGCACAGATCCCTCAAGACAGGTGACATTGCCTTTGCAGCCCTGGAAGATGTGAGACATGAGTTACCAAAGTTGTGTCATGACCAAAGAGGGTACCAGGGGATTACAAAAATCCTGCAATTGGTGAAACAATTGGCATAGTGGCCACACATGATAGAGGATGTGTGGAATTATTGCCACAGCTGTATCATGTGTGCACAGACAAATCTCACACAGCATTCACAACAGGCCTGTTTAAGACCACGGATTGGGCATGGACCATGGTTCAATCTGTAAATTGATTTTATAGGGTCATGTCCAGGGTAATATGCATATCCCTACTGTCATACATTTGTACTCAAAATAGGTTGAAGCCATCCCAACCAAAACCAATATGGCCTTGACCACTGTGAAGCATCTACTACAGAAGGTGCTTTGTGTTTGGGGACCTCAGGTACCACTGAGTCAGACCAAGGGACCTACTTCATAGGACAAGTCATGATGAATTGTTTAGCTCTTTTGGGGTCAAGCAGAAGTAACATATCCCATATCACTCTCAGTCATCAGGCCTGATGGAAAGAGCAAACAGAACTATAAAAACAATGTTAAGGAAGTATGTGGTAGTCAATGGAAGGGACTGGGATCTCAAGTTACCACTGGTACTTATGGCAACCAGGGCAACCCCTAATACTCAACTGTGCTCATACTGTTTGAGGTGATGATGGAGAGACAAATGAGAACACCTGCTCACCTTTGTTATGGGTTGGGGATGGCTGCCTGTGAGACTGGAATTAGACAGTTACATGCATGTTCCGAAAGGCAATCTACAGGCCATCAATAAATTTATGTCCTCCAGCCTACGTAGGGCCCAGAAGGTACAAAAACAACACTTTGACACCAGAGTTACCCACTTAGAGTACCAACTAGGGAACAAGGGTATGATTTTGAATTACCAGACCCCTGATTATGCCTTACACAGAGTTTGAAGGGGGTCAGTCATGGAGACAGATAAGCTGTCCCCTGCTGTGATAAAGATCAGAATAGCAGATGGGAAGAAACCACTAGAAAGATGGATGCATGTGAACTGGACAAAACCATTTAAAGGGAAATTATAATATGAACATGTACTAACCTGTGCATTTTTCAGATTGATATTCTTCTTCTTCCTGAAGTTTTCATATGCTGAATGGCCTACTGAAAACCTAGTCCATCCAGTGGCATAGTGCCATCAGTACAGGTGGGGTGCTGATTAACAACATACAATACATCCATGTACCTGTTCAAGTTAATTTGACTGCTTGGGACACTGATTTGAACAGCCCTGGCCTTGATGGACACTCTACAAGGAGAACTCTTCTCAAGATTAATGTGTGATATATTGCTAATCAAAACAGAACATCAAATAGAGCATCAAACATAAGACCCTTTGGGGCAGCAAGAATCATTTATGTCAAAGGAGCCACAAAGAAGGTTACTGGGACTGTCTGGGTTGGGGATGTCAGTTTGGAACTGAGCTGATACAGAAATATTGATAAAACATTTGGGATGATTTTGTAAGTCTAGAAGGGGAAAGGGTTGAAACTGTGAAATAGGGGGGATAAAGGGACTGGCTGTCAAGGAGATTACTACTATTATGGTATTTAAGGAGTTGCCAGGTTGTTAAATGAAACCCAAGATAAGGTCAATGGGATCATTCAGAATCTAAATAATCATATGAACAGCAAAAGATGAAAAAATTAATTACGTGGTCCAGTTTTGAACTTATTACTTCATATATATATATATATATTAATAATAACTCAGCATTAAATGAGAAAAATGTAGCTAACTCTCAATGCAGATGTAATAAGGGACATAGGGAAACTCTTGCACATATAGTCAATATTTGTCCATTATATACAAAGGCAAGAAACCTGATTTTTCTTAACTTTTTTAAAATGTATGCCAATAATGATTATGATACACTACTTATTCTACTACATCCAGAATTCTCAGAAGATACGGTAAAGCTAACTCAATTCATTGCTTCAGTAATCAAAATAAAGAAAAAGCACTTTAAAACAAAAATGCTTTAAAGTAAGGAATGGTCTCTTGTACTCTATCAGTTCCTAAATTTCAAGCTGAATCAAAAACTTTAGGATACCTGATCAACATGAAATGTCAAAATCCAAACAAGGTTTTTCTGTTTTAATGATGGTCATTAACTAGAGATTTTATGTTAGCAACTGTTTTTTAACCTATATGTATGCGTGTATAATTTTGTATAGTCTTGTGATTATCATTTTTTTTAAACTTTTTGTAATAACCTTGATGCTAACACCAGGGTTGATCAATAAAACTTGAAACTTGAAACCGTCTCCCTTCCATCCCTCCCCTGATTTCCATTCTGAGTTCCCATAGGCTGTACTCTCCCAACCTGTACCCTGCCCATGTATCTATCCCATCCCTTCTTAAAACCTCCCACTGATTTCCTTGATACCAACTCCTCAGGTAACACATTCCAAGGCATCACCACCCTTTCCATGAAGCAATGTTTTCTCAGGTCTCTTCTATACTTCTCACTAACCAGTTTCAGGCTATGACCCCTCATGGTCCCTTCCCCTTCAGTCTGAACACCCTTTCTCTGTTTCTCTATTAATCCCTTTCAAGTGTTTAAAGGTCTCACTCATGTCCCCTCTGTCCCTTCTGTCTTCCAAGGAGTGCATGTTTAGCTCCCTAAGTCTCACCGCATAGGGCTTATCTCCCATTCCAAGGATCATCTTAGACACCCTCTTTTGGACCCTCTCCAGGAGCATAATGTCCTTCTTTGAGTAAGGGTGCAAGAACTGCACACAGTACTCCAAATGTGGCCTCACCAAGGATTTGCACAGTGGCAGAATTACTTCCTCCCTTCTCTAAGTGATCCCCCTAGTAATGCACCCCAGCATTCTGTTTGCCTTAGCCGATGCGCTCCTGCATTGTCCTGAGTGAAGTCACTCGGCTTGCTCAGCAGTCCCCCATGTGGCAACCCTCCATGCTCCACAACATGTCCATGTACACTGATGCACCACATCCATTACACCCCACTGTAAGCAATAATACCCTCCAGGGTGGGCTTTATTGGGAAATACCAGACCACCCAGGGGCGTAATGAGGCCCGATGCCACAGGCAGAGGGCCTCATAGCCCTGGAAGGTCCTGTATTCTAATAAAGTTTTCCACCCCAGGGCATATTGTGCTCAAAAATAAGCACTGTAACAAAAATAAATAAAAAATTGTAAATACAAAAAATAGTTTAAAATAAGTTTTGAAATAAAATAATTCCTCCATCTGCTTTAAAATGAAGGACTTTTGTCCTGGTGGAGATTCTGTAGTTACAAAAAAAAAGGATGATTGAATGTAGTTTGTGCCCCCACAGCAGGCTGTTTTTTTTTTATTTGCTCTCCACCCCTGCCATCTTGCAACAGTTTTGTTTGGTCCTTCCATGTTTCTTTTGTTTGAATTTAGTTTCATACACTGTTTTCCCATTATGTTTCTTTTAATACTGGTGCTAGGAGAGGTTGCGTTTGTGGTCAGGAGAAGAACGTGCAGTCTCCATGAAACTTAACATGGATGGAGGGTGATCGAGGTCATAGGAAACAATACAGGCTGTACTGTAACCTGAGTTACTTTTCTGTCCTTCGTGCTTTTGCTGGTCTTATCTGGGATTTTGAGCAGGGGTAAACTTTTAATTCTTCATGGATCGGGATCAGGTGAATCAGGTCGGGAGAGCGTTCAGGGCAGTTTGCTCAAATGAGAGCGGTTAATTTGTTTTGGCATATTTTTTTTTTTAACATGGGAAAATACTGGTAAAAGTTGGGTTTACAGCACCATGTGTGTCCATTGGGAGGGCATCTGCCTCGCTCGACCACTTAGTGAGCGTGAAGAAAATGGTGGTTGTCAAGTTTGAAAATTCAGGGTGCCCAATGATATACCAAGTAATGCGGCACCCCAAATTTGAACTTGTTTTTTACCGGGCTGTATCGGAAAATAAATGAATCTGTACTAGGTATATCAGCAAGTCAGATTCATTTATTTTATGAGCCCATTTTCTAAATTCTACTAGGTCTCATGTTCCCCCTGCAACACTCTGCCCCACCCTGCCCTCCCCTGCCCTCCATCTCTGTCCTGATATCTCATCTCCGAATTGTAGCTTGCCTTTACAGGTCCCTTCAGCAATCCACAGGCCTGCAGACCTTTACACTGCAGAGTAGGAGTTACAAACCATGCCTTTCTATCTACAGGTTATACCTTTAATTTATTTGATGTTTCTCCAAATCGTGTACTAGTAAAGTTAAAGCTCACTGGGCCAGATATTCAAAACTTTGCCCCGGGGCAAAATTAGCACCTCGGGGCAAACTTAGCCCGGAGCACAGAGCAAGCTATATTCAAAAGGAATAGCCCAGGGCAAACAGCTTCTGCATATAGCATGAGAATGAGGCCTGCAAACTGGCTGGGAGTGCAGGGCAAACTTAGCCCTGAATAAGACAGCTCTGAATATGGCAACCAGGAAGTGCAACCACAACAGTAACACAGTGCACAGCAATGTGAAGGTAGGTAGAGATGAACTATGTGGCCAATGTGTGTGCCAGCAAATCACGTGGACCCAGTACAGCTGCAGGCAGCAGTGTGATGAAAGTACAGTGTGTAAAACTGTAAAATATTCCCGAACTGTTAGCGCAGCGCTAACACGTTGTGGGTTTAGCTTAGGTTAAATCATAGCCCGGAGCAAACACGCTTGCTCCGCGCTAAACTTTGCATATATTCAAAAGTGACATGCAAATGAGCCTACTTAGGTAGTCTGTGGGCAAACATCCAGATTAGCATTTCATTATGCCCTGATTTGCATGCAGTTTGCACTGGGCTAACTATTTAGCCCTGCTTAAACTCCGCCAAACGTGTTTGCTGCCGCAAACAGCTTGGGTAATATTATACAGTTTTGAACACTACTTCCACATGTGCTGCTGCCTGCAGCCTGTACCTGGGACAACACAGCATAAGCACAGATGGTGGTGGTGCTGCATGCAACTGTCACATTGTGGTCATGCTACAGTGCACAGCAGAAACTACAGTAGCAAGGGGCCAGTAGGTGTGGACACAGCATTGCCTATGGTGTGTAGGACAGTGATGCTGACTGCACTATACACAGTGAGAAGCCCAACCTGCAGGTGTTTACTGACAGTGGACATTACTGTTACGCTGTTGTGTGACCCACAGATGCTGTACCTGTGGCATGGGATGCTCACAGTGAGATGTACATTTCTGGCTTTGTGTGCTGTGGCAGTTGTACAGCTGTGTGGTATGTGGCCGGGGGCATATATTATCCGAAAGGCACACTGGTGTTGGGGTATTCCCAATACTGGCCCATGTGCACTGCATGATGTGTCCCAGCCTTGTGGCCACACCTGGTCTGTGGCACAGCCTCACCACCCATACATACTCCCCTCAACATCCTCCATGCCCACAGTGCTGCATGTGTGTGCTGGCATCTGTTGGTGTCCACAGAAGTGTGGTCCGCAGGTGTGTGCTGTATGGCCACACTCGCCATGCTGTCCACTGGCAGCAGGGTCACCACTTACTGCTGGCATGGCTGGGACTGGTGGCAGATGATGGTATCATTGTGATGTCATCAGTTAGCAGCATCCTTCCTCTATGTTTGGCTTTATCTATGTCATATTTCTTTGTTAGGTCGTGCAAAACCACGCTAAACCCAGCGCAAACACCGCGCCAAGAAAGCCATGAGTGTCGGCATGAAGCTGATTGCCCAGGGTTAAGACAAGCTTTTTCTGGGCGGTAATGTACACCGCGCTATGTCAGCTCTAAGTCACAAGAAACCACTTAGCGCAGTGCTAGTCGCTGAATATAGCATTGTGCCTGTATTCATGTCAGTTTGCCCCTTGCATACATTATAATTTTGCCCAGTGCTAATGCAGTTTGCCCACACTATTTGGCCTTTTGGATATAGCAGACCCGCGCTAATCCCGCTTAAACCTGTGCAAACGTTTTTGCACGGCTCAAAGTTTTGAATATCTGGCCCACTATGTGTTACTTGAAGCCCTCTTATTGTCTTCCTATTTCCACTTTACCTACCTCAGTCCAGAGTTGAACAATGACCCCCCCTACACATTTTCACAGTGTTCCTTGATTTTAGCACAATTTAATAAATAGTTTTGCTCCCAGCTGAAAGCAATATCTGCTCAAGCACTCAGGCCCACTTAAATACATAGATTTGAACTATATTTTAACAGTTATGCTCCCAGCTGAGAACCTTAGCTCCACAAACACGCAGGCACTCCTAAGGCTGCTGTATGATTTTCAGACAAATAGTCAATGTACACTTAACCAGCACCTAACATATTTACTCCCAACTTAAAGCCTAAACTGTAAAATCCATCACTCTTAAAAGCTGCTGTATGGTATTTTCAACAGCTCTCTTTTAACTAATCACACTAGTAAGCATCTCAATGCTTTAGGGAAAGAAGTGAGCTATAGCAGTTATGGGTCATTCATCCTTACTCAACTCACCCTCTTGATAGAGCATGTGAAGAATAACCATTTTCTGTCATTTGTGATCAAAGATGCTTTGCTGCAATTATGGTAATCCCCTATTTGTAATGACACAGCCACCCTTTACCCTGGAGGAAGGTATTATCCTACTATTGGTGGTCTACACTGGACCAACCTTGTTTTAACCACTCAGCCCTTCCCATGAACTCAGTTACACTAAAAGAGCTTGCAATTGTGACACCTCATCCCTCCCTGCATAGGGAGGGGTATAACAAGTAGAAGGAGGGAAGCGGTGGTACCATTGTGCAACTCCCTAGTAAGGCCTCATTTGGAGTACTGTGTTCAGTTCTGGAGGCCCCATCTCCAAAAAGACAGAGACAGGATGGAGACGGTACAGAGGAGGGTGACAAAAATGGTGTCCTGGATGCAACATAAGTCATATGAGGAGAGACTCAGAGCTCTCAATATGTAGTCTCTGGAAAGAGAGGGGGTACATGATAGAAACCTTCAAATATCTGAAGGGGATCAACAAGGTACCAGAGGGGAGTGTCTTTCACATGAAGGGAAATAGCAGAACAAGGGGGCACAGCATGAGACTAAAAGTGGGAACACTTAGGGGTAACTTGAGGAAATTCTACTTCACTGAAAGGGTGGTGGAGAGATGGAACAGTCTCCCCCAGGAAGTGGTGGGGTGGCCACAGTTCAGGGATTCAAGAATGTGTGGGATAGGCACATGGGAATTATCAAGCTAGGGCAAAAGGGGGAGAACTTGTAGCATCTAGGGTAACTTAAGTATTAGAAAGAGGGATAGGGCAGACTGGATGGGGTACAAGGCCCTTATCTGCTGACATTTATGTATCTTTGTATCCCTTTAGGACCTGGTGCTTTACAAACTAACCTGTGGTAGAAGATTACGACTTGTACCATACATGATTCTAATGTGATTGAGTTCACCCTGTCACTGCCATGGTTGGATCATACCTGGGATGTTTATGATACCATAGTCATGTTTAAATCATTTAGTTATCTAGTGGGTAATGTGTATTAGCAATGGGTTGCAGTTCCACCACTTTCGCTGAAAGTGTCAAACCCTCTTCGAAAGAAGGGTGAAGCTGGGAGAGTTCCAAATACTGTCTGTTGTGCCGCACAAGAATTTAGATATGTGTGCCGCTGTGACGTCTGGCAGTTGATGCCCCAGCATGTGGACTATATGAATATGAATATGATCCAACAGCATTGAATAAGACCATTGCCCAGTAAAATTAACTAGGTGGCATCACCTATAAGAGAGGTCAGTGTATGCTAATCATGGGTGATATTGTGTGGTAACTAACTGGGATACTTATACCCACGGGTGTGAAGTGTGTAATGTCTTAGTTCAAAATTGTTATATTCTACCAAAGGATATGATCACAATTGGCATATGGTTTTACACTTGATTTCCTGGTATGGGAACATCATTGTCATTACTGGAACAAATGCAGACATACAATGGGATGATTAAGAAGGATCATGCCAAGCAAAACTTGATAAAGTTATTTAGTGTGGGGGACCAGCAATTGCAGTATGAGCAAACATGGTGGGAACTTCTGGAAGTCAGATCTAAGGCATTATTGCTGTTACAGTGGATCTTGGTATTGACTCCATTTATTTTGATTTACTGGCTCCAAAGGTCCTGGAGAGGCCACCACAAACAGCTGAGTTCACTCCAATCAGCTCAGTATAGGCAATTGCTACATTGAACTCCTGGAAGTTATAAACTTCTAGGTGTTCAAGGGGGGACTGAAGTGAAAAGAAGTATACTATGTATATAGATGTAGTATATTGTAAATGTGTTTTACAAAGCTACCTCGTCATGCTGACCAACGTGACTCTATGAGATGGAAAATTACAAGCTGAACTATTGTTTTTTAGTGGAATAAAAATGTGCTCTAAAAAATATGATACATGACTAAGAACAAGAATGGAGAGATAAGTGCAGGTGGAGAAGATGTACAGACTTTGCTCTTTTTGGAGTGTTACTGAAACTGCTGTGATCAGGTAGTATGTACAGGGACGAGTTGCATAACGAAATGGTGTTAGTATAAGATGGGTCAGTTACATAAAAGTCAATGTATAAATACTACAAGTTTTGAACTGCTAGCTAGCTCGAGCCATGAAGAAAAACTTAGCAGGGGACTACAGAAGCTGCTCAAATAGACCTCCCGTGACACTACATCTGAAGCGTGTGGCATGTCTTGTCTGTAAGTTACCTGCTATAATTTCTTTGCTGGAATAAAGAATTGTATTATTTCTAACTGAATTTGTCTGTTTATTACATACTGAGTTGCCTGAACCCCAAGTCTGATTGTTACAGTAGTAAGTCAAATAGCAGCTAAGCTCATAAAATCACTCTGCTAATTGCGAGTGATCACTCTGCTGCTTTCACTACCACTGCAAAAACTTCTGAAACAGCGTTCCAGTCAGCTATCAGCTATGGTGCTCATAACATTTTTTCTTGCACTTGAAATAGAGAGAGAGAGAGAGCACTGACAATGTCAAGCAGCTGGTGCTTGGCTTAAGGACTTTTTTGAATATCCTTATGCAAGTGCAGTCAGCGCAAGTGCATACAATCACAAGCCCTTCAGCCACATAGATCAATGTATGAAGCTCATATCTGTTCTCTGTAATGGACATCACACAGACTCAGGCTTCACTGTGCATCAGGACAGGCAGGATTCTTTTTTTCTGGTGGTCAGACTTCTGCATACTCAGCAGAATGGTGAGACATTGAAAGACTGCAGCAATGAAAGTAAAGTCCAACACACAGAAGAGGCTTAGTGATGAGTTTTATTATACATCGATGGAACTAAAATTTAAACCCATCACAGTTAAGTGACTCACTGCTCTTTAACCTATGACGCTAGCTCTGCGACCATAGTGCTGTACCATAAACCATTGGGGGGAATTCGCTACCCTAATGCTGCCCCTGAAGAGTGCGCAGTGTGCTACCACTGGCATGGGGTTATTGTGCTACCATGCAGTATCTGTTTCTGTGTACTACCATTGTGTGAGAAGGTTACTGCCCCTGCTCTCTCCTTTGCTGCCTGGCCTTGTGCATGGAAGCTTGCCTTTCAAGTCCTCAGTGCTCCTCCTGCCCAGATTGTTTGTGCTTACATACACTGTCAGACCTGGCTTCTCACCCCCCCCCCAATGAGTTCCACCACCCTGGACATGAATCTCTCCTCTGTTGCCCCTGGGAAGCAACACACCATCCGTTGTCCATCTGGTGTTAGACTCACTTCCCTCCCCTCCCTGTGCCCCTCACTGTAGAATCACTTATTATAAGTACTTTCCTCTTACCCCCGTTGGGTTCCTCCTCTGTCCTTGGCCTGTCTTTGTCTGACAATGCTTGCCTGCTGGGCATGCTGGACCCCTCATCCACTAAGAGGATCAGCTAGATCTCCTCTGTCCCTAACACTGCATACTACTACACAGCCCAGATTCTGTAGACTTTACCTATCCTCTTTTCCCTTCTCTCTCCCCACCACTGACCAACCACCAGCTATGGCCTGAATGGGCCTAATGTCTGCAGCAGCAGCATCCTACGAGGCCCAGTGGCTGCAGTCATCAAGCCATATATTTCAGCCCTTGCTGCCTCCAGCTCTGCCCTCAAGGTCTTAAACCTCCTGTAATTCTGGCAGCAATGAACTCCCAGACCACCCTCTGGGTCACCACTGTTCTGCACCCCCCTGCACTCCTGCCACATCCCACCACAATGCCCCCCATTCCTGTATGTTGATTCTGTTATTAGTGACACAGAACAGATTTTACTGTATGCTCTCTGCAGATTCAGTCACCTTTTTTGATGCCTTTGTGGCTGCAGCTTAGATAGGAGTTTACCAGGATTCCACAATTTCAGCAATATTTTACCTGTACTAGTTTATGCACTTTACACTTCCAGCTAGTCTTAAGCACTTCTGTACTTACCACTGTTCAGTTGTATTTTCTCCTTTAGTGTTATCCTTTCTTCTCCCTTTTTGCCCTACACAATTTGTCCTTCCATACTGCTGGGTTTCACCCTCCACCTCAGTATCTCAAACACTTCCTGTAGTCTCCATCCCTCTCCAATGGCCAAAGTCCATTGTGGTCTTCCTGTGGATGCACCTGCAGCTGCCACACTCCTGCTCTGTGACACTCACACGGTGGGATGCTTGTATGTGAGGGTGCTTTATATCTTGCTGGCTTCCTGCTGGTCCCTCGTCATCATGTGTCAGTCTTCACCTTCTTCAATCATGTTGCCATTCACAAGATAGCTCTGCCTTAGGAAACAAATTACACTGCACTCAAAAGCTCACACATTCCGACCACTCTTTTTTTGTTTATTCTTTGTTAACTGGGTAAGGTCTACTGGGCACAAGACCCATTTACAGAGGTGACCTGGGAGCAATGTGGAGGTTAGTTGACTTGCTCAGAGTCACACAGTATGCTAGTAGAGGTTGTGGGAATCAAACCTAGGCCTGCTGGATGTAGCAAACTCATTCACAGTATGTTACTCTACCTTCTAGGCTATACTGCCATCCCTATTTCAGACGTGTTTTGGGGGGGGTCCACACAGCATGGGGTCTAAGAGTGTTGGTAGCCACCATCTAGATGGCTGACAGGTTTTCCCCATTTTCCTCCTGTGACCTCTGACCCACCATCTACCCCAAGGTTGTACACATACTCATTGCTAACAAGCACCCAGGCAGCAACCCTCCATCTGATGGAGGAGTAAGCCACTCAGTCCACCAATGGGTGTTGCTTTGGCTGCAAAATGTCCCACCAACCTTCCCTGATTGCCAGTGCCTGAGTTTCTCCAGATCCCAGGTCACATGAACAGCAACATGGCGTGCTGTCACTTGGCCACTGGTAGCCATCGCTTTCTGAGTTTTTGACATTTTTGAGATATTTGTCATTGATAATACCTTTGTTAGCTTAATAGCTTCAGGGTGTCTCAAAAGCTTGATTAACGAGGGTTACACTTCCAAGCACCCCAGCAGCAGCAGCATGCTGTACTTCCGCACTGGTGCCCTGAGTTTGGTAAATGACTTGGGAGGCAGAAACTCATGCCAGTACCTGGGAGAAGTACTAGTTGGACATCCACACTCAGAGTACCTCTCAGATTAATATCTAATTGCTGATTTCAACAAATGTAAAAATTATTCACTCTATTCCGTATCTTTGCATTGTCCTAAACATATTGTATTTTCTTCTCTAGGCAGTGCCCAGGAGCTCTGGAATGCATATCATACTTTCTTCTTTAGAACAGGTAAGTACAATTAGTTCTTTATTATCAAGGTGAATTTAAAAATAGTGGCAACAGTTGCTAAAGTCATGGTTTAATTATTTTGCTTGTGGATGATTATGGCCAGCTCATAATGGTACAATAGCATCTGTTGTAATTACCCCATCTCTTGGCCTTTACATTTTTAAGGAATCCCAGAACACTGATGTACAAGCTCTCCTGGATCTTACTTGCTGGTAGTTTGAAAATGAGTCTGGAAACATAGACTGGCACAATGATAGGCAATCATAACTGGGCAGCCTTCAACACATCACTGTTTTTGCAGGTTAAGCCATGTTCTCAATCCATGTGTGTCCAGACCTATTGAACCATCACATGGTATCCCCCTTACACCCACTTTTATTGCAGTGTCACCAGCTTTTTCCAGCTTCATACTGTTTTCAACTCTACTCAACATGAAAGTGAAAGGGTCCACAAAATTAATTAATCTTGTTTTTAGATACATGTACCTTTTTAACGCTATTACTGTAAAACTGTGAATTTTCACTGTAAGAAAAATGTTGCTGTATTTGTTGAATGTGATGACTGCACTAAAATAAAATGGTGCTAATTTTCCCAAACTGAACATTTTCAGTAGAAGCGAGTAGGCACTAATCATTCAGCACTAAATTAAATTTGCAGAATTTTGCCAGTTAGTACCACGTGCTAAATACAACTAAGGCAAAACTAACACGTTTTATGATAACTTATTTCTGGATTAATTGAACATAATTGAATTGGGAATATTCTTATTTATAGGCTTAATTGCCTACATGGAGAATATTGTTTCTTTATTATATTTCTTATTTTAAGATACTTGCTAGATTTTTTGTATTTAAATTAAGCTAAGAAATATTGACAAAAGAGTCTTAATTTAAGATTTGTTGGACTTATTTCAGTATGTCTAAGAAATCTTGTTTTTAGTTTCCTAGTCATATTTTAAGATTTGTAATCTTGTTTTAGGTAAACTTAGATTTTCTTTAAGATTTTTTTTACTTATTTCCATATGTTAAAAAAGCTCTTGTTTTTAGTTCCCAAAAACATATTTTAAGATTTATAATCTTGTTTTAAGTGTAACCCCCCCAGCAAATGGGGGTTCCCAAAAGTCTTCCAGGAGCTTGCCTGAATGCTCCAAGCCTGGGTGGTGTTCAGCGTCTGAGCTGCTTAACTGTGGTTGCAAGTGAGTGCTATTTGAGCCTCCATGTACTGTCTCTTTAAGAGCTCTCTGCTTGCAGACTTAATTAGTTTGTATGGGGATGGGGGGGACTGTGTAGTTAATGCTCGAATCCGACCTGAGCTGCAGAGTAATCGCTCCATTTTGCAGTTGCTGAAAATACAAAGGGAGCCCATTTGAAAGCTGTAACTGTTTGCCTGTAATCATTTAAAGCATTAGCAAAATTGTAGTCTGTCAAACCTGCCTTTATTGCAGCTGGGACTCTGTGTGTGTTACCTCTCCATTTTGGACCTAAACTGCTGTGCTGGGCCAATTAGGTTAAGGGAGCCCTAAAATGGAGCCTGTGGACGAATCAGAACTTGGACTCTTAATTTAAGTCAGCCACAAGGGGATTGTATGGGCAGTGACTCTGGGAAATATAGTTTTGACCTTGGCGCCTTTTTCTACCAACAGAGGGAGTCTTATTGTGAGTGACAGTTGAATCAGCCAACAGAATAGTGTGGAGCTAAAGGAAATGCCCTGCTCTGTGACTGGAAAGATCAGATCAGTTGTGGCAGTGAAGAGAGAAGGAGGTGTGTGCTTTGGCGGTGTATAGTTTCGCACAGGAAGCGCGTGTGAGGCTCTGAGTTTCGGTCTGCAGCCTTTGTGAGTGCCAGTTTGGACTGAATCTGAATTGTGAGGAGAAAGAAGCACTAGAAGTGTGGAAACCAGGCTCACCTTGTAGAAGACTAGAGAAATTGTTGAATCACGTTCGGTCTGTCAGGAACTGAAGCTGCTGTGTGTGCTCCTGGGTATTTTGCAGTAATTGCAATCGGGATCAAGGAGCAGCCTGCCTGGTATATACTTTTCTTTTACATATAAATGTGCATAGTGCTTGTGGGGAATCGCTATTTCAAATCCCCTGTACAGTGAATTGTGTGCTGAAGCTGGAAGTAAACCCCAGCTTAATTCGGACTACATCTGTTTGCTATCAACTGCAGTGGGGTCCAGTCACAAAGACCTTGTCCTCATGCCCTGCTCTTCTGGCAATCCAGAGGGACATTCTCCATCCGATCCTCAGCTTGGGTGTTGTGAGTACAAATCAGGGTATTCCCTTGCAGCTTGTTTTTCAATCACAAGTGTGTCATCTAATTCTTGTTTCACTGTTTCATGGACTGAGCCCTCCGTCTTCGGGTTACAATTGAGTGTTGTGCATATATTTTCTTCTACAGGGTCCTATCCATCTGCACCTGCTGGCCAACCCCGGGCAACAGACCTGGCTAGCCTCCACCAACCTGGGTACCCAGAGTGTGACTTTTCAGACCCTGTATGTGTGCACAGTACTGTGATTTAATGCCACCAATTAACCTGATTTCCCCCTCCCATGTTACTGCCCCTAAATAAATCAGATTTGTTGTTGTTATACTATATACTGTCTGTGGTGTTGGTACTTATGGAAACAGTATTGTGTTTTGCTGTGTATGTTGTTTAACCTTATTTTATGGGGGGTCCTCAGAGATGTGCTGCAGAATCAGTTTCGAGGGTAAGTAGTATCTATATGCGTGAGCATTGTGTATACGTGGGATATTGAGGCTGTAACTCTGGTGTACTGTGTGAGCCACTAGAGGGAATAAAAGGGGGTCTCAGTGTCCCAGAGGGCTGTGACCAAGCTAGTCTAACCACTACAAACCCAGACCTCTGGGTGGAGGCACCCGCCATAGGACCTAGGCCCCTTAACCTGTCCATAGTCAAACAGGCAGGGGTAGTAGCCCTTTGGATAGCGCCATCTAGGGGTTACATCTTGGAGGCTCACCACTGGGATTTTGTGTCCTCTAGTGGCCACATTTACGAATCACTATTAAAAAAAAAAATAAATGGGTACCCCGACAGAAGTGGCTGTGCACTGGTTGGTGGAGTGGTGTACTGGGGAGGAGATCGACCTCCGAAATGCTATGCTTATCCTGTATATCCCCCTGGGTATCAATACGGACTCTGTACAGGGAGTACTTTCCAAGGTGGAAGGTTTACAAAACTAGGTGGTGGTGGGTCGACATGCTGATCTGCTCACCCACACTTTCATGGCCCTAGTAGAGTATAAGGACCCTATAGATAGCTCCAAAGTGCCACAGGCTATTACCCCAGAGGGAGCCCTCACTGCCTGGAGAGTGATAACTAAGGACAGTAAAGACCTGGAGGGAAATGAGCCCCTCCCACTATCTGAAACTTTTGAGGAGAAATTTGCTAAGTTGTTGCTGGAGGAAGGGAAAATTGTGGAGAACTTAAAGAAGTTATTTCTGCCACCTGGGAGTGTTCCTCCCCCAACACCCCCTCCCACTCCAGCACCCGTTATTGCCCCTCTTTCTGTGGCTGAACCAGTGCAGGCTCCTATTTCTGCACCTGCCATTAGTCACGACTCTTACTGAAGGTTGAGGATCTTCTCTGGCTCCCTCCCCACCCCAAGGGGGAGGATGATTGGGACACCTGGATAGATTGTGTTGCCCCCCTGATACCAGAATGGCAGTGTGCGGAGGCTGAGAAATGAAAAAGAATAATAGAAACTCTGAGGGGTCCTGCCCTAGGGGCCATTAAATTTTTGAGGTCCACAAATCCTGATGCATCTGCCCAGAAGTACCTAACTGCACTTGAAGGCAATTTTGGGAGCATTGAGTCAGGGGAGAGCTTGATATGGAAATTCAAGGTACAAAGCAGTGGCCAGGGGAAAGTTTTTCTGCATATGTTACTCGTCTGGAAAAAGCTTTGCAGAAGGCTTACCGAAAAGGTGGGGTGGCTGCCAGTGACTTAAACCGTGTAAGGTTGGAGCACCTACTACAACATGCAAAGCATTCTAAATTACAGCTCCTTCAATTAAGGCTCCCAGACAGAAGGGGTAACCCACCAGACTATTGTGACTTAATAAAAGAACTTTGGGAGGTTGAAGATGAGGAGGGGGATTTTAATTCTGGGGTGAGCACAGCCCAAGTGATCATAGCATCGGAAGGTCTTGTGAAGTGGGGACCAATGAGGGTGTGCCACCATGGGGTGAACTGCTGAGAGAGTTCAGGGAAATAAAAAACAGTCACTTTATGAAGGCCACTCCTGCAAGCACAGGCCCCGACCCTCATCTGAGTGCATCTGCTATGGGGTTGGGGGTACCCACCCATGCATCTCCTGCTGACAACAGCTCAAAACTTGATGTCTTGACCATGGAAGTGAGAAAATTGATGAGATGTCTCCAAATGCTTATCACGCCACAGACAGAGATGGCACCAAGGTTTCCAGTTAGTAGTACCCCCACCCTGGCTACCAGTGTGATGCCTCGGCCAGCTCAAACTCCAGAAAGTATGTTTTGCTATAATTGTGGGAAGGATGGGCACATGAAGAGAGAATGCTGGTCCCCAAAAGACACAAAGTTGCATATAGGCTACAAGGAGAGCTTCGGAGAACAAATCAGTGGTTAAGAGGTGCACGAAACGATCCCAGAGAGGGCCACAAAAATGCTAACTCACGTCCACTTGTGGCAAGGTCAGTTGCCCAGGCCCCTGCTACCGCTTCTCCAGACTGGTCCAGAATAGTGGGTCCCTCCATGGAAACCACTGTAAAGGTGAATGGAGTGTCTACAAGAGCTGTATTAGACAGTGGCTCCCAAGTGACAATTATGTTCCAAGACTGGTATCAGAAGCATTTGCCTGATGTACCCTTACAACCGTTGGAGGGGCTGCATGTCTGGGGGTTAAGTGAGAAGGCCTACCCTACTCTGGATATATCTGAATTTGGCTGTCTTTTCCCACCTCCATGGCTGGAGTGGACGACCAAGTAGAGACCGTGGCCTTAGTGTGTCCCCCTTGTATGATGGGGTTCCTCTACTAATTGGGACTAATGCACATATGTTTGGATGGCTGGCACAATTGTGTTATGAAAAACAGGGGTCCTGGACTGGTAGAGCTCTAAGAATTCCGGCCTTGATCAGGATGGCCTACGATGCCCAGAGAGATGCTGACAAAGTGGAACCAGAGGAACCGGTTGGAGTTGTCTGGAAAAAGGATCCTGAGTCTCTGATCCTGGCGCCAAATGCCCAGTGTACCTTACAGGGAGAGGTCCGTATCAGAAAGGATGTCAAGAATAAAATATTAATGTTGGATGCACCAGGCGATGGAAAATTGCCGGAGGGACTGCTGGTCAAGCCTAGTATTTTGCCTGCTAGAGCCCATGCTTATGCCAGAAGGGTGATGGTTCAAGTTCATAATGTGTCTAACAGAGAGATTCGAGTAAACAGAGGTTGCACTCTGGCTAATGTGCATTGTGCAGACACTGCAGTACTACCCAGTAGCAAGAGTTCAGGGGAAGAATGACAGAGTAACGCTTGACTTGTTTGATTTCAGTGACTCCCCGTTGCCAGCTGAATGGAAAGTGAGGATCAGTGAGAAGCTTGCCCAGAGAGACCAGGTGTCTTTAAAGGAATGGGATGTAGGATGCATGCAAGGAGCTGAGCACCATATCTGGCTGCATGACGAAAGGCCATTTTGTGAGAGGTCTCGACGCCTGGCACCTGCTGACATAGATGATGTGAGACGGCATCTGCAAGAGATGCTTGCTGCTGGTGTAATACAAGAATCAAGAAGACCACATGCTTCACCTATCGTGGTAGTGAGGAAAAAGAATGGAACAGTAAGGATGAGTGTGGATTATTGCACCTTGAACTGGCGGACTATTCCTGATCAGTACACAATGCCCCACATTCAGGATGCCTTAGACTACCACTTACTACCGTTCAGGCAGTCTAAGGCATTCAGGATGCCTTGAGAACTACTGAAGCAGTAAGTGGTTCTCTGTGATGATCTTACATGATGGGTACTACCAGATCCCGGTGGCCCCAGAAGACTGTGAAAGACAACCTTTATCTGTCCGCTTGGTTTCTATGAATTCATGAGGATGCCTCAAGGGATTTCAGGTGCTCCAGCCACTTTTCAATGACATATGGAGCGTGCGGTGGGGGACGTGAACTTGTTAGAGTGCCTGGTATACCTAGATGATGTTATTGTGTTTGGCAGCTCACTGGAGGAACATGAGAGCAGATTGTTCAAGGTGTTGGACTGACTGGAAGACTTTGGCCTTAAACTATCCATCGATAAATGTAAGTTCTTCCAAACCTCTGTAAAGTATGTGGGACACATAGTATCCACGAGGGAATAGAAACAGACCTGAGTAAAGTATATATAACAACTAGCTGCTTCTCAGGAGCAAAAATTAGAGATGAGCAAGAAATGTTACCCAATATTGTAAAAAATGAAACAGGAGAGAATTTATTAATTCTATATTTGGGAGCAAATAACATTAAACATCAAAACATAAATAGTATTAAGCAAGAATTTATAGAAATAAGAGAGGAAGCAAATAGATTTGGATGTAAGGTGTATTTTTCAGAGATACTACCAGTACCAAAAGAAAATCAGGATGTTCAGAGTAAGATAAGAGAAGTAAATAATTGGATAAGATTGTGGACACTGAAGGAAGGGATAGGTTATGTGACTCATTGGGAACAATTTATAAATGAACCAAGTTATTTTTGTAGGGATGGGTTGCATTTATCAAAAAAAAGGAAGTAGAAAATTAGGATTGGAATTAAAAAAGGTTCTGGATACTCATTTAAACTAATATTACCAGGGAGAGGGGGAAGAAAATTGAGGATTGTAAAAGTGGATACATCTAAAAAAACAAAGATCAACAGAAAGATATAGAAAATAGAAGGATAAATAGTGTGATATACAATGGCCTGCAGGTATGGTCTTTGAATGCGAGAAGTTTAAATTTAATAAAAAAAGCTGAATTGAAAATAAGACTCAAGATGGAGTTAATAGACATATGTAGTATAACAGAAACATGGTGGGAGAAAGACTCAAAGTGGAACCATGAAATAGAAGGATATGAATTGTATTCAAAGGAAAGAGGAAATAAGAAAGGAGGAGGTATTGCTATTTATGTGAGGCAGGAATTATGAGTACTTTGTACAACAAATATGATCAACAAGATGAAATAGAATCATTATGGGTAACAATACAACAAGTACAAACTCAAAATAAATTATTGTTAGGTTTTATTTCATAGACCACCTAATTCTAGTAGACTACATGATGATTATATAAATAA